>OY829540.1:1585166-2799014 GCA_963691705.1 Viola odorata | reverse complement strand
GTGGCGAAGTAGCGCGTCATAAAGTAAGGCACGCGCCAGAAGGGGCAAATTTGAAATAAGAATGAAACGCTGCTGCATTCGCAACTCCCTAGGAGACGCCTGCTCCAAACGCCTCTCTGTGGAAGGACACGTGTCTTCTTTCATCATTACCCTTCAAGTCGCATTAAATGAGGGGCAGGGGGATTGATTAAAAAACATAAAAAGCAGCGCTGGCCTTGCCAAACGGCGCGATGATACAAAGAAGATAAAGAAGGAATAAACGGTAATATCACGATGAATCACACAGTACGACAAAGGATACAAAGCGTTAGCATTATTACAAGAGAAACAATGTTCGAATGGTTTTCAAGAAATAACAAAAGAAGAGACAACAACAAGAAAAACAAGGAAAGGCCCAGGCACTATCGCTAGCATTAGGTTCTCTCCCTCGAAGGGTCAGAAGAACCGTTGCCACCTTTGCTAATCTCACCCATCACGATAGATATGTAATCAGCTACCTGGGCCGGATCCGAAGGGTTACCTTTGAAGCGGGCCGCAAATCTAGAAATGAAGGCCTCCAGAACCCTCTTCCTCCATAACTCTTCCTTTAATGACGCCCTAGCAGACGCCTCATCTCGAGCAAGTATCTCTTCGCGGAGAAAGAGATTTTTCTTCTTTTCTAGCGCCAATTCAGCCTCCAGAACCTCTACCTTAGCTTTCCTGATAGATTTTTCTCTGTCCAACTCTATTTGGGACGATTCGCAAAGATGCGTCAGCAACCTAGAGTGCTCCACCGCCTTTTCAAGCTGCACCCTTGCAACACACAACGCGCTGGAAAAATTACGTGACTCACGATCGTTAATTTCGAATTGATAATTCAGATGACGGAAGAAGTCCAGAGAATCATTCAGAACATGGCGAAAGCGTGCCGAGGGAGGGAGTTGAAGAAATTCCTCTTTCTCTTTTTTGGAACTCAGCATCTCTCCTATCAAGGGTGCAGTAAACTCATCTTGAGAAAAAGGTTGGGGAACCCCGACAGCACGAAGGGCATCAAAGCAGAACCCTGCAAGATTCATACGATAGGCCGGGACCCCGTCAGGACCGCCACAGGCAAGATTGATCGAAGGAGGTGGAGAAGAGCCCTGAGAAAAAGTACTCTTGAAAGGAGTAAAAAACAGCTGTGGAGTAACCACAGGCGATAGCTCAGCAGTCGAATCCGCCACAGGAGGTGTGACCACTACGTCAGGAATACAATGAGCAATCGGAGAATCGGGAGCGTCAGATATGGGAGGAGGACATTCCATCGGTAGGCCCTCTCCCTCAGAAGAACAAGTTTTTTCCAACGCCTCAGCGGCTCCCGTTGGCTGAGAGGCGCCCGCCTCAGACGAAACAGCAGGCGTAGAAACAGTTGCCACATCCACAGGAGATGTCCCGGTAGCTTGTCCACTAGTGGCCACTCGAAGTTTTTTCCGACGCTGGGAAGCAGCAAGGGAAGAAGCGTGGCAAAGGTCTGACTTAGCATCCGCATCCTCATCATCGCTAGTAATTACCGTCGTTGCGACAGGGCTGGAGTCCGTCCTCTTGCGGCGCTCCGGTAGCCAATTTTCCACAAAACGAGAAGTTCGCACAGAGCTAACGGGCCTTCGCCCTCCCCGGGCAACCGTCTTAGTTCTCTTCCTCGGAGGAGGAATGCCACCCCGACTAGAGCCCTCGGCTGAAGGCCAGGCCGGTAAAGTTTGAAGCGGCATTACGTTCAGAGGAGTACCAGTGTCACCTGGGAATCAACCGTTAGCTTCTTATAGCAAACAAAGCGTGCGAGGACCAAAGTAAAGAAAATATGGAAAGAAATAGGCTCACCCATAACGCACTCTTCCAGAAGTTTGAACAGAGCAAAGGCACGAATGCGGTAGTGGGTATTCTCGTCTAACAAAGCGTTAGCTTGGTCCAACTCAGTTCTGGACAAAATCGCGGGATTTGTCCAAACGGGACCTATTAGTTCCTGATTGAAATTGATACGCCACAAACGTGACGGTAGCTCCAGAACAAAGAAGCTGCTCTTCCAATCAGCTACACCCTTCTTGAAGCCGTGAAAACGTTGCCAAAATGACTGCACGAGCGCATCATCCCACCGGGGAGTAATCTTGATTAAACAATTGTGGCAAATCATGCTAAAGAATTTGCGAAACAAAGTGATAGATGGGGTAAAAATGTTCTTCAACTCGCAAGCGCGAAGAAAAGCATAAACCGCACACCAAGAGGAAGGAGTTATCTGGGCAGGATTAAGGCTATACTCCCACAGCAGAGTTAATATCGACTCATGAACGGGAAAGCGGAAACCATAAAAGGAACATTTTAAAATAAAGAAGCCTACTGTGGCCCCACCCTGGATTATGAAGCCGCATATCACTTCCGGGAATAGAAGGCTCATGCCCAGGAGGAAAGGTAATACCGTGTTCCTCCAATTCGGCTTTCAGAACCACATCGCAGGTAAAAATACTCGGTGATTGGGCGACCTCGGGATCCATGGGCTTAGAGATAATCTGGCGAGGTCTATTCCTAGCCATAGCAAACCAACAAAAAAGGAAAACTGAGAAGGGACGAATTGATACCTTAAAGGAGAAGAATCGTAGAGAAATCGGCGGACAGTGACGAGCGGCCGAAAAGGTATTCGGAGAAGAAGACGAAGGAAGACAAAAAGGAAAATTCGAAGCGAGGGCAAAAGTTTTGAGAAAATGGAGAATGGCCCTTCTTAAAGGATAAAAATGCCACCGCATTAATTGAGTCACCAATCGGGCGAAGACGCGTGTAAAAGAAGTTGGCCACGTGGAAGCGCATTAAAGAAATTTGAAAAAAGAGAAGTTATTTGTCGAGACTCCCCAAAAGGGCGACAGTGTTGACCCAGTCAGAGTAACCGCGAAGCGATTGCCTCAGTCAGGCCAACCGCTTGCGTTAGCTATCACTAAGAACCAGCAGGCTAATAGAAATAACGACAAAAAAGGAAAGGCAGAAAGCATCATTTTATTCATAAAACGCCAATAAGCGGGTACAACGCAAAATGGCTAATCCTCATCAGGCCAGTAAATGCCATGGTGATAAACCCCATCATCATCAAGGAATGGCATCTTCCCGTCAGCATTCAGGACAGGCTGGTCTGCCTCCCTTTCTGGGCAGGACCCTGACGGGACTGACTTTTCTTTGACACTCGAATCTGCCAACCCCGCACCAGCACGGGTGGGAAAAGCCTCATTCAGCGAACAATCAGGGGAAGGAAAGTGTTTGCCTCCCTCTTGGACAGCAGAACCAGAAGAAGCCAAAGTCGCGAAGGGCGTCTTGGAAGTCCTTTTCCCCTGTCTCTTACGACCCTTTCGGCGGACCGGAGGCCTCCATGGTGGTGAAGGAGGGGGATGATCTGAGTCCGGCGAAGTCGGGGGAGTCGGCAAGGAGTCGCGATCCATGGAACTTAAGAAATAAAAATCTGCCATGTGACCTGCAAAAGCAAAAAAGAAGGAAAAGGATGAAGATGAACAGGAAAGGGAAACCAAACTCCCTTATATAGCCGAGTAAGCACTTCGATCCCTGAAAAATCAATTAAGACGCTTGGGAAAAATAACTGCAATTGCAGAATCCGATCCGCCACAGGCACATCTGCTCGTTGAACGCACCAATCAAAGGGCACCAAAGAACCGCCCAACCACCTGCCACTGAAAAGACGGCCCTGTAACAGTCAAGACAGATCATTCATTGCTAATTCCCGGAACACGACCACTGCAATACAATGTCCCGAGGAAAACCCATTTTCAGTTGGGCTCATGACAAATATTTCCAACCAATAAAGCAAGCAACCAAGCAAGAAAAAAGAGAAGACTTGGGAAAAAGCAGAGACAGTTATTTATTTATGGCCAGGTGGTCTTAGCGTTCAAATATGTACAAGAAACATAAGAAAAATAGCGAGAAGAAGCGAAGCCAGTGGTCAGATATTGGACCCCGCATCATCTTCCCCTGGCATAACGGGAACCTCCCTTAAAGCGTCAGCGACGGAGGTCAGTTCGGAAGAGCAAGCTCTCATGCCCTTTAGGCAGCAGGCCAGCAGATCTTTCCTCTGCTGCAGCATCGAGGCCACCACATCAAGGTGGGCACTGATAGTGGCCAGTTTCGCCAAACTCTCTAGGGGATTAAAATCCTCCAGAGTTATTCCCAGCTGTCTAGACAAAATAGGGGTTATCACCCCCTGCAACTCCAGGACATCCTCGGAGGTCTTGGTGATCATCCTCTCCAGGAAGCCGATATCACCCTCAGTAAGATTCTTCAGGGTCAGAGTCTTAGAGATCAGGAAATTGTGAGTCAGTTCATCCATGGCGGAATATGAAAAGAAAGAACGTGAAAAATGCGAAGAAACTGGCACAGAGAAACCTCTGATTTATAGATTCTGACAAAAAACCGTCAGGACCATCTTCTGAGGCAAAACCGCCCCGGTACTTAGAGGGACTCTCCGTAAGAGAAGGAACGTTAGCCCTTGGTAAACACTCGGGCTCATTTTCAGTTGGGCTTATGATAACAATTCACCTAAAAGAAAAGGTATTTTCGTCTATCACTCGGTGGGAAGAGGCATAGCTACTGTTTCGCACCACCACGGTAGGGACAAGATTGCTACCTTCCCCAAAGGCTAACGCTACAAAGGCTAACGGGGCCCTACCGGCTCCTCTCACGGACCTCATGCTTGGCTCAAGGAGTTATCTCACCCCCAGAGGAAACCACGCGTCAGGATTAACGCTCCGACCATTATCCTACCGTGGCGATATCTACCTATGCACCTACCGCCAAGGTAGCGTATCACGATAAGGGCGAACAACAGACCCTAACGCGAGTGATAGCTCCGTACCCGTTTACTTGGGCGGGAACGCCCCTTTCTTCTATAAATACCTCCCCCACAAAGGAGGCAGGTAAGCGGACTTGACTAGCCTAAACTCTGCCAATTTCAGTACACATACTGACTTAAGCATCGGAGTGTTTCCGCCGGAGACCCCCTCAGGCGCATTGCAGGTACTGTGGACCGTCGCGCACACTGATCTGAGAAGAACTGCTCCCCCATACATCCTTCGGCAGAAGACAAATTATTATCAAGCGAAAACAGATGAGGAGGTAAGAAGAATTCAGTCGGAAGGCCTGGATGAAGATGAGGAAGAGGAAGCTGAAGCAGAAGTGGTCTTGACCAAGACACAGGTCAATACTGAAGGGATCGCAGGACCAGAAAAAGCAGAACCTGTCTTGGCCAAGCCTCAGGCCAAGACTGACCAGAAGGAAGAAATTATAGAAATTCCTCCACCATTCCCTCCTAGATCTTCGAAGGAGAAGAGGGAAGATGAAAAGAGAGACTTTATGGCAGTTTTCGGAAAAATAGCTGTGAATATTCCTATGTTGGACTTAATTGCAAAAGTCCCCTCTTATGCTAAATTTCTTAAGGAACTGTGCACCAATAAAAAGAAAATTGCAGGTGTAGAGAGGGTAAATTTAGCACGCAATGTCGCGGCAGTACAGCAGCTTCCAGAGAAGTGCAAGGATCAGGGAACTTTCACAATTCCATACCAGATCGAAAACAAGATCATTGAGAAAGCCCTTTGTGACCTAGGAGCCGGCATCAATGTGATATCCCTAAGTGAATTTGAGACCTTGAAGATAGGGACAATGAAGGAATCCGACTTAGTGATCCAGCTGGCTGATCGGACGATTATCCGTCCCAAAGGAGTAGTAACCGATGTCTTAGTAATGGTAAATGATTTTATTTATCCGGTGGACTTTTATATAGTTGAAATGAATGTTCAACTACCCTCCTGTACCACTGATATTTTATTAGGAAGACCATTCCTAAGGACTTCTAAAGCAAAGATTGATTGCTTCGAGGGAAGCATAATTTTAGAATTTTGTGGAAGAACAATTAAATTCAGCATTACTGATGCTTTAAAACATCCTAACGATTTACATTGTGTGAATTTCTTGGATGTTTTGGACCCGATTACAGAAGAAATTGCTGACATTTATACTAACGACCCCCTTGAGTATGTTTTAAGCAGGGGGATTTCCACAAGAACGTTGAAAGAATTGGAGGAAAGGACTGGAGATCAGAAGGAACTCCAGGAAATTGTGGATAGCATGACAGATCCACAAGAACTCGAATCAGTCTTGACCACGATCTTGGCCAAGACTCCAGCCAAAACTGCCGAACTGAAGGAGAAAACAGCGAGTGCTCAATTCATTCAATCTTCAACACCTAAATTCTTACCTTCTGTTGTGCAGGCACCTCAGTTAGAATTAAAAGCCTTGCCCGATCATCTCAAGTACGCCTATCTAGGCCTAGACGACACCCTACCCGTCATCATTTCAGCAAAGCTAGCAAAAGATGAAGAGGAGCGTTTGGTGGCTGTCTTGAAGATGCATAAAGAAGCGATTGGCTGGACCATGGCAGATATCAAGGGGATATCAGCCAATATATGTACCCACAAAATACATGTGGAAGAGGATAAGAAACCTATTCGGCAACCCCAAAGGAGATTAAACCCTCCGATGATGGAAGTAGTTAAAAAGGAAATAATTAAGTTGCTAGATTCAGGTGTAATCTATCCTATTTCTGATAGCAATTGGGTGTCTCCTGTGCAGGTAGTTCCTAAGAAGACTGGAATTACGGTGATTGAAGGAGAAGATGGCACCCAAAGAACGACGAGAATCCAAAACGGATGGAGGGTGTGCATCGACTACCGAAGACTGAATCAAGTCACTCGGAAGGACCATTTCCCCTTGCCGTTTATAGACCAAATGGTAGAGAGACTTACTGGAAAGTCTCACTATTGTTTCTTGGACGGATACTCGGGGTTTCACCAAATCCCCGTTGCGCCCGAAGACCAAGAAAAGACGACGTTCACTTGCCCATTTGGAACGTTCGCCTACCGCCGCATGCCATTTTGGTTGTGTAATGCCCCAGCCACCTTTCAAAGGTGCATGGTAAGCATTTTTTCTGATTATGTGGAGAAGAGCATCGAGGTATTCATGGACGATTTTACTATTTACGGTAATAATTTTGAACAATGTCTACATAATTTAGAAAATATTTTAAAGAGATGTGTTGATACTTGTCTAGTCCTAAACTTTGAAAAATGCCATTTTATGGTAGACCAAGGAATTGTCCTTGGCCATGTGATTTCAAAAAAGGGCATTGAGGTTGATCAAGCCAAAATTGACACTATCAAGAACTTGCCTTACCCCTCATGCTTGCGTGAGGTTCGTAGCTTTCTTGGACACGCAGGTTTTTACCGTAGGTTCATAAAAGACTTCTCTAAAGTGGCTGAACTAATGTGCAAGTTACTACAAAAAGAGGTGGAGTTCGACTTCAACGAAGAATGCAAGAAATCGTTCGAGGAGCTAAAGGAACGATTGACAACAGCACCGATCATTCAACCACCTGATTGGAGCTTGCCATTCGAGCTGATGTGCGACGCAAGCGACGCTGCTGTTGGAGCTGTTCTTGGGCAAAAGAAAGGGAAAGACCCGCACGTGATCTATTACGCATCAAAAATGCTAGATGATGCCCAAAGAAATTACACCACTACTGAAAAAGAACTCTTTGCAATATTTTTTACCTTGGAAAAATTTAGATCGTATTTATTGGGCACTAAAATTATTGTATTTTCAGATCATGCGGCCTTGAAATACCTCTTGGTCAAGCATGAGGCCAAGCCTAGACTAATCCGTTGGATTCTTCTTATGCAGGAGCATAATCTGGAAATTAAGGACAAGAGCGGCAGGGAAAACCTCGTGGCAGATCACCTGAGCCGCTGCCTAGCAAAGGGAGACACAAACGAGATTAGAGCATAATTTCCAGATGAAAAATTGTTCTCTATCGCACTGTCTAACCCAGAGTCTAGGCCAAGACCTACGCCAAGCCCTCGACCATGGTATGCTGAAATTGCGAACTACCTCGCAACAGGTAAACACTATGGAGATATGACTACCTATGAGAGGGTAAAGGTCAAACATGACAGTAAGTATTATGTCTGGGATGACCCTTATTTATGGAAAATAGGTACTGATCAATTATTAAGAAGGTGTGTCCCTCAAAATGAGACTTCATCTATTTTGACTTTTTGTCATTCTCAAGCGTGTGGAGGCCATTTTGGAGCTAGAAGAACAGCTCTAAAGGTCTTAGAGGCCGATTTTTATTGGCCTAATATTTTTCAGGACAGTTACTTGTTTTGTAAAACATGTCCTGCTTGTCAAAAAGTAGGGAATATAAGTTCCCGAAATGAAATGCCTATGAACTTGATTCTTTCTTGTGAAATTTTTGATTTATGGGGCATAGATTTTATGGGACCCTTCCCTACTTCTTTTGGAAATAGATATATTCTATTGGCTGTAGATTATGTATCTAAATGGATAGAGGCGAAAGCCACCAAGAATGATGATGCTAGAACTGTTATTTCCTTCATTAAATCTAACATCTTGAACAGATTTGGAATTCCTCGTGGGATCATTAGTGATCGAGGAACACACTTCTGCAACAAGATTTTGTCTTCCCTTTTCAGGAAATATGGCATCACACATAGGGTATCAACAGCCTATCATCCTCAATCGAACGGCCAAGCTGAAGTTTCGAATAGAGAGGTGAAATCTGTCTTGGCCAAGACAGTAGGCCTAGACAGGCGCGATTGGAGCCAGCGGTTAGATGACGCGTTGTGGGCCTGCAAAACGGCCTACAAAGGTCCAATTGGGATGACGCCTTACAAATTGGTCTATGGCAAGGCGTGCCACTTGCCAGTGGGGTTGCAACACAAGGCGTATTGGGCCATACGAAAGTGCAACTTAAGCTATGACGAGGCTGGCCAAGAAAGGAAACTACAACTCCACGAGCTGGAGGAGTTGCGAGACCAAACTTATGACAATCAGCTGATTGTCAAAATCAGAATGAAAGCTTACCATGACAAGAGAATTGTTGGGAAACCTCTCCACATAGGGGAGAAGGTTCTCCTTTATAATTCCCGTTTTAAGTTATTTCCTGGAAAACTAAAAACAAAATGGGAAGGCCCTTTTATTATTACTAATATTTACCCACATGGTGCAGTAGACATTAGAAATGAGAAAACAGGTGCCGAGCTGAAAGTGAACGGCCAAAGATTGAAGCCATTTTTCGAAGGATTCCAAGAAAATAAGAGTTCTGAGAAGGTGGATCTGCCACCAGTTGACACATGAGGAAAATTCTAAGTCAAGCCTAGGACTTTAAATAAGGGCGCTACAAGGGAGGCAGCCCTTGCCTTTTTTTTTATTTTATATTCACATATTTTATCAATTTTTATTAATCTTCTTTTATTTTTATTTTTATTTTTATGTATCCCCTTTTAATTTTATTTTTATTCATTTTTTATCTTGATATTTATCTACATTTTGTATATTATATTTTTGTCACATTTCGCTGGGTTGTTTTTGATTTTGTGCAGGAAATTAAGTGTGGGGAAAGTGAAGCAGTCTTGGCCGAGATCTAGGCCAAGCCTTTGGGCTAGACTATTGAGAGCGGACTACCCCTTTTTGAGAAATAGTGGGACACGTGTCAGCGCCGTCTTTTAAAGCCTTTATTTGCTTTTTGAACGGACAAATCCAAAAAGCAATTAAAAGAAATTAATTGGCAGCGTGGGAAAATTAAACACACTACCTCTGCATATTCCTTCCCACTCTGACACGATCTCCCCACGAACCAACAGCTCCACCCCTCTCTCACCTGAGCTAAAAAGTAACAGTCCCTTCTCCTTCTTATTTCCCAAATCGTACGAGCTTTCTAGAAAAACCCAAACTCCAAAACCTAAACCTACCATTATCTCTTCTTTCTTCTCTCGCAATCATGACTGCACCTAATCCATCCTCACCCATCGACATGCCAGAGGCCAGCGACGACCTCCGTGGAGCTCCGCCGCCTGTCATGCCGTCCGACGGCATCTCAACCACACGACGAATACTCGAAACGCTAGAGAACGATGATTCTATGTCCTCCGAAGACGATTTGCCTGAGGAATCGGAGGAAAGCGTCAAGGGAACCGACCGAGCTGTGGTCGTGAGCGACGAGGACTCCGACGAGGTTCCTCTCGCGAAAAGAATGAAGCCCACCGTACCTCCGTCTGCTGGAGAGAGAGAGAGCAGAAGAGAGAGCAGGCTGTTGAAGAAGCTGTCAACCGCCGGAGCTTCAAAACCAGCTCCGACCTCCGCTGCAAGAAAACCTAAGCCCACTGCCGGCGCAACCACTGTTACCACACCACCACTACCTCCGGCGAAGAAGCCAGCCACCACTGCACCGCTAAAGAAATCCGGGCGCATCAAGCAGGTGGCCCACAAGAACACACCGACTAAGAAGCCGGTGAGGGTTGCTGATTCATCACCACCGCCTCCAAACCAAAAGCAGGGCAAAACCAGTGCCGGTCCTTCCTCTGCCAAAATCAAAGGCAAACAGAAGGTGGTCGAGGAAGAACCATTTGAGGACGATGAAGATGATCTAGTCTTGGCCAAAACTCAGGCCAAGACTGCTAAGGTATCCTCTCTTCCTCCCCTGCACACACTCAAAGGCTGGTTGAAATTTGATACACCAGACCTTAAGGCCAAATTGCGTAATATGCATTCCTGTGATATTCCCGCTTTTGCTAGATTACAGTTTGATTTTCTTGATGAAATGGCATCAGGAAATAAAATTAGGGAATATGTGTTTGCCATTGGATGGGTCCCTTTTATGTCTGTTGAGTGCGATGCCTACTCTGAACTCTGCCTTGAGTTTCACACATCTTTTTGGTTTGACGAGGAAACCTTGTATGTTAGGGGTAGAGACAAACCTGATTTTGCTGCACCTGATGTGATTAATTTTTGATTATGTGATAAATGGAGCCACTTGTCTGTTGATGCTTTCAATTCTCTGTTAGGATTTGCATATAGTGATGAGGCCATTTTTGACTATCCCACTGATTGGGATAATAATGTTGCATTTAGAGAGATCACTGGTGATCCAGATGCAAAGTTTGATAGGAACTCTAAGGCACATGCCATTTTGAACCCTGCGCTTAGGATGCTCCATAGAGCCTTGTCTATCAACCTTTCGGGGAAGACAAAGGTTTCTGGGAATTTAGCCAAGTCTGAACTGTTTTTGCTTTGGTGCATTTTGCACCAGAAAAAAGTCAACTTAGGCTTATATTTGGTCCAAGTGTTGCATGCCCGTGAGTCTAAAACTAAACTGATTTTTGGGTCCTTGATAACTTGGCTTGCTATTCAAACTGCTGGTCTTGATTTGTCTGCTGCTGATTTGCATAAATATTGCTCCCCCAAAATACTGGATTTTAGATCCTTCGACCAAATGGGACATTTCCATTTGGAAGGAGAGTTTGTTGCGTGTAATACAGGTTTTACACCTGTTGGGGAGCACATTTTCTCGAAGAAAAATGGAGGGAGGTACAAGCTGCGTCCAATCCATATCCCTGGAGAAGAACCAGACAGCAATATGGCCCCGAGTCTAGGCCAAGACGCTGGCCAAGACACCACCATTCCTGATGCAGCAGCTGATCTAGGCCAAGACATAGGCCAAGACCCCCCTGCCAGCAACATCAACGAGCCTCCAGAGTGGGCCAGAGAATTTCAAGCTCGCCAGCTGCTCATCCTTGAGCAGCAGAAGATTATCCTGGAGCGTCTAGGCCAAGACAAGGGCCAAGACTAGACTCACGCATCCGCCAGTAACGTGGCGCCTCAGTGGGCCCAATGTCTTAATGATAGGCAGGACGTCCTCCTTGAGCAGATGAAGCTCACCAGGACAAACGTCCTCCACGTTTATCAGCATCTCCAGGCCCATTTCAAGCTCCTCAAGGCTCTCCATGACAATCTAAGTTCCGAGAGTGACTCCGAGTCATCTGATGAGGAGCATGAGCCCAAGCCCCAAGCACAGCCAGCAAAGACACCACATCCGTCAATGCCTCCTCCTGCTCCAAGAGATCCCAAACCAAAGGACCCTCCTGCCCCTGATCTTGGCCAAGCTTTAGGCCAAGATCCCCAGACCAAAGCAACATGAGTTGCCTCTGCCCTCAGGTCGTTTCTGTCCTTCCTTTTATTTTTCTATTGTGCCTTTTCTTTTTGTCTCTCCACACAATGAGGACATTGTGTCTTTTAAGTGTGGGGAGGTGCTTTTATTCCTTGTTTGTTTGCTGTGAATATTGGTTGATATGTATGATTTTGAGTCAAATTTTTGCATTTTAATTTTTCTTTTTTGTCCAGTTTAGAGTCTACTGTTTTCATGATTTTTATTTTTATTTTTATTATTTATTTTTTTTCCATGCATGTTTGAGTCTGTTTTGTTGAGTGCACACCAGGATATCCAGATTTTTACCTAGGCTGTTCAGTACACAACCGAAACCACATTTAGATAATTGTTTAGGCGAAATAATGCTATAGTAACAGGGAAGCGAATGAGCGCAACTAGATCAATGCCTAAGGGTCATATACTCTAATGGTTCCCAAACATTTGCTATCCACATGGTCGTAAGGACATTTAGCTAAAACTTCAGCTCTCATTAGGGTGACTAGGCTAGCTGCTAACTGATTTGAGTGTGCTATTCTATCTGATGTGAGTGTGAGACAGTAAAAAGGTGTCGGAACGTCATAGGGCAGACATAGCAAAGGTGGAAGTTCCCGCAGAAAAGAACAAGCTCTGTCTATGTGTTGTGTCTGTAAAAATTCAAAGGACACCTAATATGCCTAAATAAAACAAATAAAAAAGACATCGCGAGGGCATAGAAAAATTTTAAGAAAAAAATTTGTCAAAGTGATTCAAATGACACCAGTCTTTAGGCACTTTTGGATAGATGTCACATGGTGGGACTCAAACCAGTGGTGAGTCGTGTTGCCCTATACTTTATCATAATATCTTGCGAGGTGTCTTGATACCATGTGGATGGGGTATGTTTAGAGTATTGATCTGTCCTTGTTAGTCTAGCATTAGGTCGGCTAGACAAGTGTCTTGGTGATTTCAGTTGTATAGTGAGCAGCCGAAAGAAGGAATCTGGAAATTCTGGTGTCGTTTGTGTTTATAATATGTTTTTAATCTTGAGTCTGTGAGTCTGTATGCTTGGGGGCAAGCATGTTTTAAGTGTGGGGAATTTGATTGCATTGCATTTCATCATGTTTTATCGTCCATTTACTAGTTTATTTGGACGGTAAACCTACTGATTTATCTTGATTTCCCATATTTTTGGCAGTCCTGGTCTCTTGGAAGAATCCTGAAGTTCTGGTTTGAAGAGTTGGAAGCTATTTACCAGAGTCTAGGCCTGGATCTTGGCCTAGACATTTTCGCACCCGAAGCAGCGCGCTAACCAGAATCGTCTTGGCCAAGACTGCGGCCAAGACACTTTCGCGATAGAAGACATTGTGCGGATCTTTTGGACCGCCTCCCACATTGAGCCTTACAGCTGGCACGTAGCAGCTGTCACGCAATTCTAGAGGGATCTGAAGCCAATCTCTTGAAGAATCCCGCAGGGGATCTCCCTCTTCTTGTAATTGCGATTTAGTTTCTATTTCAAAAACAATTTATTGTTACAATCTTTTTAGAGATTTTCTAGGAAGTTTAGTTGAAGTAGGACAGAGGAGTTTTAGGGCTATTTAGCCAAACATTGTTCCTCCTCTGTCCGGATCGGATTCCGACCTTCTTCTTCTCTTTTCTTCTTCTTCGACATTGTTAAACTTTGCTCCGAATTTTATTTAAAATCTCGGAATTAATTTATTTATGCAACAACACATATTGTCTTTTTAATTATGAGTATGAGTAACTAAACACCCATTCTTGGTAAGGGTTGATGAGCTAGAGTTCTTATGCGTTCATGAGATTGAAACCATGCTTCACAATCTCGTCACTTGTATTTATTCATTTCTTAAGCTTAATTCATCGCTTACTCACTAGAGACAAGGTTTGATCATCCTTGCACTCTAGTAGAGAAGAGTTGTAGCCGGTCTAGACGGAAAGGGAGCACCCGTCGGCTAGACAAAGTAGGCAATTAGTCTCGAGCTAGACTAGAAGAAATAAGTAATCTAGGTCAAGACCAGATTGACAACCTAGGATCTCCATAGGGAGATACCTTAGCCTAGGTACTGTCTTCCCCTATACCATTGAGGAAGCGAACAGCCATTCAAGACAGCAGTCAAACGGATAAACCCTTTAACCAGCAAGGTGTCCCTTGACCAGGATTATCAGGAAAGGGAGCACCCGCCAGGTAATTTGAAGAGGAGGGAAGACAGGAGTGAACAGGAGCACCTCCACTCTATAGTAGTACTATAAATGAAGAGATGAATACATTTAAATCCATGACCGAAGCATAAGAACAGAGCTCTCATATCGCCCTTACCTGGAATTTCCTTTTATCGGATTTACAACAATCTTGACCCCAGTCTTGACTAAGAATTTGGCCAATACTATTTTAAACTGTTTTCACTTCTTTCCGTTTTGTCTTCAGTTTCAGATTCCACCCAACCAAAACTCAGTGACGAGGAAGTCAACCCAAGAATTACATTTCCTAGAGGTCTCTGTGGACGATTCTCTTACCATCATCTACAAACTCTTGTAGACAGTGATAAGTTGTATTTCTACCCCCAATTCCATACCTATTTCACTATTATATTTGACGTGTTCGACGCGCGATCACAAACTTTCTCGTTCCACTAGTAATCCTAGTATAGAACATTGGAAAGAAATTGGAAGAGTCCTTGGATATTTAAAGAAAACAATTAATCTTGGACTTTCCTATTCTAAGTTTCCGGCTGTACTTGAAAGGTACACGGATTACTCTTGGTGCTAGTTGGATTACTAGTGCAAGTGATAACTTGTCCACATCTGGTTGGGTCTTTACTCTTGGTGGAGGAGCCATATCTTGGTCCTCTAAGAAACAGACCATTATTTCACATTCCTCGATGGAATCTGAATTCATAGTGCTAAATGCGACATGCAAGGAAGCAGAATGGCTGAGAAACATGTTATTGGATATAGAGTTGTGGCCACAACCGATGGGAGCCATTTCCTTGTATTGTGATAGTGAAGCCACTATGTCAAGAGCATACAATAAAATCTATAATGGAAAGTCTAGACACATTAGCCTTAGGCATGAGTACGTTAGACAACTAATAGTTGATGGAGTCATAACTATTGTCTACGTTCGGTCAAGCAGAAACTTGGCAGATCCTTTTACCAAGGGTTTATCTAGAGACTTGGTAAGAACAACATCCATAGGGATGGGACTAAAATCCTTTTAAGAGAATCACTAGTAATGGGAACCCAACCTTACTTTAGATTGCATCTACTGACCAAGGTTTAAAGGGTAATAACAAGTTACTAATACGTGGTTAGGAAAAGCACTATTTGAAATAAAGTCCCATCCAGAATGGATTAGTGCTGACAGTTACGATTGAGAAGGATGAGTTATACTCTTAATGAAGTTCAAAACAAATCAGGTGATATGTCTTGGTAACGGGGACATTAATGGAACTTCACCTATATGAACATAAAAGTGGTGTCGCTTTAACATAAGTTTGGGTTTACTTATGTAAATGTTCATGAAACCGGGACGAAAGCACATGGCCATAGCAGTGCTAAAAAGTGTGTGAATTTCTTGAAAATTCAGATACCTCTATGTGTGGCTTGTCTCCGGTCTTAGGACAAAGAATTTTGGTTTAAGGTTAGGCCACCTTTAATTCTCTTAAGACTTTGAGATAAGTTCACTAAGGGATGGTTTAAGTCGAAAGATACCTTCTTTTATGCATAGTGATATCAAAAGTGATCTGGTTTGCGGTGACATTACAACCTAGTGGGGGAATGTTATATATATACATATAAATCAGTAGGTTGTAATGTGAAAATATTACAACCTAGTGGGGGATTGTTGGATTTATAGTATATTATATAAGTGTTTGTGTGGGTATTGGAAAGGCAATTGAAAAGTGTGAGGAAATATAAACAGATACAACTGTTGGAACGGACACAACGGTTGGTGCAGACGCAACTGTTGGAACGGACACAACGGTTGGTGCAGACACAACTGTTGAAACGAACACAATAGTTGGAATAGACACAACTGTTGGAACGGACACAACAGACCGAAGAGTTATAACTCTTCTTTTCAGACCTTTTCGTAATCTATATATAGAACGCAAAATCAGTAAATTGATTCAATTCGAATCATTCGAGAAATTCAGAATTCTTCAGAATTGCTATCTGCAAAATTCATTGGTTTTGTTATATCCTGGGAGCAATTTGCTAGGAACCTATTAGCAAACTCGATACGAGTGGGGGCAAATATTGTCTTAAGGAAAGCGATATTTCTCGTGACTCAAAATCAGATTATCATTCTTTCCATTTAACCCAATATTCCCAACATGGATTTCTTTGAATACCGATGGTGCTTTCAGGAGAAGTAATATGCTGATCCTCAGCTGGAGGAATCCTTAGAGATAGCAATTTGCGGCTGCTCTCGGTCCGTGCAATGCTTTCAAGACCGAACTTTAGGGTGTTTACTTGGGTTTACAGAAAGTGTGGAATTAGGCTGGCGTAGGATTATCCTTCCGGTTGATAATCTGAGCATAGTTCAAGTTATTTCGCGACCGTCGCCAAATCCGCCCGCGCATAAGTCATTTATCGCTGCTATCCGAATAAGTTTGGAAGATTAGGTTGGTTCAAGAGAGGCTAACGTTGTTGCTAATGGTCTTGCCAACTTGCATTCGACGTAGAAGAATATTACAATTGGTTTTCCTTTGCCCCTCCTAGTATTCATTTTTTAAGGTGCTTTCTTCCTTATATAAAAATAAAATAAGATTAAACTAAGAAGGAATGCAAATAACCTTGATTTGCACAAACAATTATCAACATTCGTAAACACCTTTAATTGAGATTTGTAAATAAATGAATGATATTAAGTATGTATATAGAGAATCAGGCAACTTTTCAAATTCTTAAATATCACTTCTTTCAAATTTCACAATGATAAAAAATTTAATAGTGCAAATGAAAAGTTATAAAATTACCTATTTATTAACTATTTTATTTCCTTAAGTTATCCAACAGAAAAATTGAATAAAAGAGAATTAAAAATATTTAATTTATCGTCATCTTTGTCCTTTTAAGTCGTCGATCTCACGTCTCTGCTCGTCACCAAAACGACAAAGAATCAAAATACTTGGCGACCACACATCACGATTCACCAGTAATAAATTTGGCTATTTATTAGCTCATTTTACTTGTATTTCATGACTATCATCAGTGTCACAGAAATATTAATTACTTATTGGATTTATTCGTAGCATTTTTTAATTAGTAATATATATAAAAGTGATGATATTCTCGAAACATTTTTTTTCTATTAAGTTTCTTAATATATATATATATGTTTATCGATATTAGTTACCCGCTTAATTAAATTCCGTTTAATAAATGAGATTTATGCAACGGCTTCTCAAACCGAGATATGCCTCTTGATGGTGTTGAATTTCGTTTTTACTCATGGCAAATATAATGGGAGCGTAACTGTATTTATTCCGCCCTGAGGGAGATGCCGATCGTCGGCGGAAGTGGACTTTTCCGATTTGCTAGAGGCTATGCGCAGGCCAATACCTATGCTTTCAATTCAACTTCAGGTGTTGCTGTTGTGGAATACAATGTCTATGTCTTCCATGGAGGAGTCAAGAGAGTACTACAACTCGCTAGCTAGCTTTATTATAATCGGGTCAAGGACTACAGTGTGACCGAATTAATCTTGAGAAGATTCTTACTTGTGTTTTCTTCTTTTTCTTTTGGTAATCCAATATTGCAATTTCAATAATGCATTGGATAGTAACTATTTTATTAAAATAATGCTTAAAATATTAATTATTTTACTAACAAAATAGTATACATGCTATCAAGTTTTGTTGTAACTAATGAATAATTATACCATACAATCGGTGTATCATATCATTTTGTTCATTCACTCATATTAGTTAAGAAGAAAGTTATACATTAAGGTTGGTGGTTATAGATTAGGTGGTTTTGAAATTTAAAATTTTAAAAATACTATAAACCTAGGTAGCGGTGGGATGAACCAAATAAAAAACTCGTCCATGTGTAACCATCTTATTAGTTTGGGTGCACTCCTAGTTGAAATACCGAGTGTACTATATAATTTTTCGTAATTAAGGAGAAAAAAGCTTTGAAAATTTTGTAAAATTGAATTATTCAATGGGATTTTATTAAGGGTACAATATTGAATTTAAAATTTTAATATTATAGTAAAAAAATAATTATGCATGCACATATCTACTACTTCCAATTTCTACTCGTAAATCTTTTGAGCTCAAAAAGAGTAACAAAAAGTATTTACATGTATTGCTAATTGCTATTCCTTCCTACAATGCTTCTCTTAGTGTCGCACCCCCTTTTTTCGTTGAAAACGAGTTTAAGGTTCGGGATGGATGCTAAACATAAATGGATGCTTCGTATAATACAATGAAGTCGCCACCCTAATTTCTAAGGTTTAGAGAACCTAAGCGTCATGGCATAAAAATAACAAACTAAGGCTTGGTCTAAACCATTGAACAAAGGTTCGAGGTCGTATTGTGGACTTGGGAAGGTGTTAGGCACCCAAGTCACACCCTTAAAAAGGTTACCGGTAAAAAGGTGTTTGAATACAGTTTTGATATACAAAGATTTGTTTAATGATCGAAGCATGTCAACCAATTCTTCCCACGAACTCAAGTCACTTTCCAATCATTTACATAGGCCAATGATTGAATCATGTCAACAGAGTCCGCTTACCGAATTGGGACACTTTCCGATTATTTAAACATTTTTGACGTGATTTGGCCCTCAAAGGTGACGTTGCATCTTAGCATTTTCGTAGGGACATGTTATTTCCGATCGGGACACGAAGGACGGGGTTACCGTTTGTTCGTTATGCTAGAGCGGACGTTCCCCCATTTTTATCATCGGGTCATGCATGATTAATTAATTAATTAATTACTAAGTGATCCTAACATGGATAATACTAACATCGTACGTTTTCGTGAATGCAAATAACCGTGTAGGATTTGAAGCCACCATGCTCACATATCAATATATAGCAATTAATTTCATGGTATAAAGCAAGTGATTTAAATATGTAAGCATGTGAGTTGATTTTATCATGCATACGATTTAACATTTCTAAACACTAGATGTACGAATAATATTTGCGGAAAATATTGAATAAATAAAAGAGACTTAGAATAAAGACTTACTTGCGTTGCGTGATCTTGATCTTCCTTGCAAAATGAGAGTGTTAGCAACGTTTTCAAAGATAAATAAATAATAAAGAGCACATGCAACATTTGTTATGACGAATTCATATTTAAATAAACATGATGAAGGAATAAGCAATTTATTTCATATGTGCACTTAAATAATTAAAACATGGCATAATCATTATTACCATACAAGCATTTAATTAAACATGGCATAATCATTATTATCATACAAGCATTTAATTAAACATGGCATAAATACATTATTTAAATCATACAAGCATTTAATTAACATGGCATAAACACATTATTTAAATCATGCAATAATTTAATTAAACATGGCATAAACACAACATTTAAATCATGCAATAATTTAATTAAACATGGCATAAACACAACATTTAAATCATGCAATAATTTAATTAAACATGGCATGAACATCTCACTTAAAGTGTGCACACATTTAATTACATAACACATGGCATGAACCCGTCATCTAATCATGCGCTTAAATAAATTAACATATATAAGCATATCATCTAATCATGCATTTAATTAATTAAGTAACGCATATAAGCATACATCATTTAATCATGCACATAATTAATTAAGAACACATATAAGCATACATCATTTAATCGTGCACATTCAATTAAGTAACACATATAAGCATACATCATTTAATCATGTACATAATTAATTAAGTATCACATAAGCATATATCATTTAATCATGCACTCAATTAATTAAGTATCACATAAGCATATATCATTTAGTCATGCACTCAATTAATTAAGTACATACAAGCATACATTTAATCAAATAACACATATAAGCATACAAATTAAATAAAAACATGATGCATACGAAACAAATTATCCATGTTATATACGAAAAGGAACACGAATACTTCGTACGATTTAAATAAAGCATACAAATATTTTACATCACTTTAAACGCAAAAATGAAAGCATATGAACATTAATCGATTTAAACATGTTATAAAAGCATACGATCATTTTAATTAATTTAAACATGTTTTTAAAAGCATACGAACATTTTACATGATTGACGAAAAATAAATGAACGGGTCCCACGTTGGGAATTTAGGCATTAAAAAATGGGCTTGGCTTAATTTAAAACAAAAGATGGACCTAAGCCCACCACCTTTTCTTTCTTTCTTCTTCTTCTTCTTCTTCTTCTCTACCATGCCGACCACCATGGCCAAAAACTCAAACACTAAACCTCCACCATTCTTACCCAAAATGGTCCCAATATTTAGAGTATCAAAACAGTAAAATATAGCACCCAAAATAGCAAGTAAAACAATACAAAAACAGTGGTGATTTTACATGGAAAGATTAAGCTATTTAACATGCATAAGTTGCTATTAATTAGCTAGTGCATCATGCAATCAAATTGAGGCAAGGAGAGCACACATGGCATGAAAACTAAGTATATTAGACAAGTTTTAATAGTTTATTCATGCATTACAATAGAAAACGAAAATTAAAGAGAGTTGAGAGAGAAAGAACTTACCTCTCCGGGAGAGCAATTTTGCCAAGAAGGTAGTGCAAGAAATAGAGATTTAAGAGGAGGATTTTGTGCCCTTTTCTTGTTGAATGAAGCTTGCTATTTATAGAGAAAAAATCAAGGTGGAGTCGGTTGAAGGTGTGGTTGCAAACCGACAGGGGATATTTTTTGGGAGGGTGATGATGAGCTAGGCTGGAATAGTGAGCTAGCTAGGGTTTGTTTGTGGCCAAGAATGATCATAGGGGAGGTTGTAGTGATCTAGATGAGTTAGCGAAGAGGTGGAGGATTTACATGCATTTATGTGGTACTTATCCCATTTTTTGGCATGAACGGGATATTTTGGTACGAGCGAAATTGTACGAAAGTGAAAATAAATCCGAGCCGAGGGTACAACTATGTGTAGAAAAATAAGGCAAGAAAACTAATATACAGTGAAGAAATGCAAAAGTTGATTTAACGTATTTATTTTCTCTTTCGGAAGTGTAAAAATGTTCGCGCGCAAAATAAATGTCCTTACGACAAAAATTGAACGAAACTGAATGCGGTGGCGTGAAAGAGAAAATTAGCACGTAATTATCAAACAAAGAAATAGTGCGTTCGACCCTCGGTCCCGGGAAACTTACTCGGGATCGAAAGAAGTTCGCGTAAAGATAGTTAAAAATACGAGAAACTAAAAAGACACGAATTGACACGGAATATTAAGCAAACTAGCCTAGGACCAAGGATCGACAGAGATTTGACCTAGACAAGCTATTAAACCTGATAAACGAATTAAAAGTGCGAAAAAGCTTGCGACGCAAGTCAAAATTCAAGTAGCAATACTTAGCTTAGGATGTTGTCAATCTTGAAGTGAGGGAGATGAAATCATGAAAGTGTCTTCTGGGCACGGAATTGTCAATCCAGCCGATATTGGATGATCAAAACCAAACTCCTCTTCTGCTTTACTTAGCAAATCTTGGAAGCAAGGCTGGTTTAGATAGGAACTGGTACCTAAACATGCTGGCACATGTCCCCTTTCCAGTTTCTATCATAAAAACGAAACAACTCTTCCTTTTTCTCCCATTTTTTTGTACGCTTAGAGCGGATCTGACTGTACACGATTTTCTACTACTCTTATATCGAGAAAGAGGAAGATTCTGCTCCGATTTTTCATCTCCGGTTACGCTGTGGAGAAGTGATTTTCTAAAGTCTAATATTTAATGAGTTCTTTTGAACAAGTTGGTTCTTAGTGAGACACTTAATGCGTTGTTTATTTCATGTCTAGCATTTTTTTTAATGGAATTCCAGGTCTTGGTACAGAAATTTTGGTTAAAGAATCCAGACCTTTTGGTAAAATATCAATTTTCTTTGAATTACAATACTTGGTTTGTTGCAATCAAGTATATGTATGCTGGTGTATATATATACATAGATAAGATGAAAATCCTCAAGAATCAGGATTTAATGGCCAAGAAGTGTGTTGAAAAATGAAAACTAAAAAAAGATTTTATCAGAACATGAAGGAAAAGATGAAAATACTATAGATGATGATATTTTACAGACAACTTTCTTCTGGAAAATTTTCTGTTCTACAGCCTTGATTGTAGAACTGCACATAGAAACAATTTTTTTTCTTGTTCTACTGTGAGGTAGAACCACACATGATTTCGAGATAGAGACACTCATCTCTACTCACAAAGATTTTTTTTTTTTTTTTATGACATTTGACAACGAGAATGATGCACAGTGTGCACAATAATTCTCACTCTCTGGGAGGGAACAATTGTTCCAACCGACTTGCTGCAATGTGGTGGATGCATATATATAGGCATTCCACCGACATCTTTTTCTACACATGCACACCATAAAATTACACGTGGCTAAATTAGAAGACAAAATGCAACTGTTGTTAATGCCACTTTTGATGCCGCTGACGCTGCCGTGCTAGATAACGCTGCTACTTTGATGATGCTGCCGCTGATGATGATGCCGCTTGATGATAACGCTGAGATGACGCTGCTGTGCTTTGATGCCGTTAACACCACTGTTAACGCCCTCTTTTGCTTTTGTGGTTAACTGCCTTTGCATGATAACGCTGAGCGTTAATGCCAAAGTTGGTGTTGATTTCCAACATGACGCTGCCGCTTGATGATTAACACTGAGGTTGGTGTTGACTTTCAACAAAGTGCTTGTCTGGTTTCTTGTTGAGTAGGACATTGCTTATTAAGGTATCACATGCTCCTGTCTTCCAATTAATCAAGAAAAACACAAATACCAACCAAAAAACTCAAGAAAAAAAAAGGGACCTATTTGTTGAATCAGAAAACAACATGGGCCACTCATGTAGATATGAGATTTTGAAGATTTTGTAGAAAGACAAACAGATTTGAGTGTCTGTTATTATGTGGCTGCCAGACTTTTAGGTCCTTGCTTCTCCTTAATTAATTGGAAGACAGGAGCATGTGATTTCTTCAATAGCAATTAGCAATGTGTGCCACTAACCAGACCCAGACAAGCATTTCTTGGCCACTAAGCCCTCATTCTTGAAGATTTTCAGCACAACTTTCATCTATATATACCATTATCTACTTGCCTGCAACACACCAAATCTTCTAATTCAACAATTGCAAAATTCTCCTGTTTGGATTCCTTTTTCTTCAATCGAACAACAAAAAAAGAGTAAACAATGGCTATTCGCTTGGTTGGTGTTCTATCTAAACAGAGAAGCTTTACTAAGAGAACTGCTGCTTCAAGATCTTCAGACATACCAAAAGGTTTCCTGGCTGTTTATGTTGGTGAAACTGATAAGAAACGCTTCGTTGTTCCAGTTTCGTATCTGAACCACCCTTTTTTCCAAGATTTGCTCCATCAGGCAGAGGAGGAGTTCGGCTTCGATCATCCCATGGGAGGCTTGACAATTCCTTGCAGCCAAGAAAGTTTTCTCTAACTTACTTTTACTACACGGATAACATTTTTGTTAGGGCAGGAACTTGCCAATTAGTCAATGTAAATATTTTTCTGCTGAATATAATGTGAGAAACTTTTATACACAAGTTATTTCCTTCTCAATAGTCAATACATAAGCTTAATCCAATAGATCACCAGATATAGAACTATCAGAAACCAACACGGAATAGGACTGTGCCAGCCGTCAATTAATCAGATATATATATATAAATAGCTCTCTGTCTCCGTTTAGAATTCTGGAAACGATTAATTAAAAATCAAGCAAAAAAAATCTGAAGAAAATAAAAAAAATTATCATGGTGTGTGATGATGGATATCCTGTCAAGACTGCCAATCAAGACTCTAGTGATGTGCAGGTGCGTTTCGAAAAGTTGGCTTCTTTTATTCTCAGATCCTTTGTTTGTCAAACTCCAGCTCGCAAGATCACCCACCTGCATCTTAATAGATGAGATTTGGGAAACAAATGGAAAGCTTGAATTGGGGTGGGTTGTGGATGATCAGAAATTAGATGATGATGATGGTGAGGGCATCAGTTTTCGATTCATAAAAGCGACACTTGACTTTCCCTTTGCTCCAACTGGTTTTCTCACTTCCTGCAATGGATTGCTTTTGCTGGATCACTTGGGCAGTAGTTACAGAGTTCTGGTGTGCAATCCAATTCTAGGCGAGTGGATCGTCATTCCACCCCGTCCCCAGCCTCCTTATCCATCACCACGACGCAAGTATTGGTCCCATTGGTATGTTTTAGGGTTTAGTTCAAAGAGCAATCAGTACAAATTGTTGTGTTGTTGATGGTGGTGATCGTGTGTATGTAGCTACAATATATATACTTGGCACAGGACAGTGGAGAAGCTTCAACAGAGAGGGTCTTGACAAATTCCAGCGTTTTGACAATTCGTTCGATAGTTTTGTGAATGGATCAGTGCATTTGATCTGTTTCGTTGCGAGTAGAGGAGTGCATTACATATGCTCTTTGAGTTTTGAGAATGAGAGGTTTGGGACTCTTCCCCTGGCTCCCCACCCCTCATGTTCCCTTTTGGACATATAGCTAGCGGTTCTCAACGGTTTTCTGTCGGTCTCTGTGGATGACGGGTATAAGGTGAAGATATGGAGCATGAAGGAGTACGGTGTGGAGAAGTCATGGACGCTGATGCTTGTAATTGTTATGGATTATGCTCGTCACAGGGTCAGATCCAATGATGAGCTCTTATATTCTTGGAATGGGAAGAAGGAGATCTTGATGTATGAAGACGATTTGAGTGGTGTAGAGTACAAACTCTTGTTCTCGTAGAACGACGAGTAGATTCTGATCATGTCTTGGCCTGGTTTTGAGATTGCTTGTTACAATCCTAAAAGGATGTAGGAATCCTGACAAGTTTGAAATTTGTTACTGGGTAACTTACTAACTGCGTATAACACGAGCTTTGCCTCACTCCATAATATTGCAAAGGAAGAACAGGTAGTGATTGACTATTCGACTTGTTGAACATGAAGCAAAAGAACAAATTTATGCAGTTCTGAAGTCATTTTCAGCATCCCAGTTTCAATCAGAGAATTCAATATATGAAGAAACAAGAATTTCTATTCATTCAATTTCTACTCGTATAGCTTTCCAGCTCGAAAAAAGAGTAACAAAAAGTATTTACATGTGTATTGCTAATTGCTATTCCTACAAAAACAAAGTTGTTAACTTTTCAATGCTTCTCTTTGCTTAGGATCTTGTCAGTCTTGAAGTGAGAGAGATGAAAGTGTGTTCTGGGCAGGGAATAGTCAAACCACCCATTGGATGATGGAAACCGAACTCCTCTTCTGCTTTACTTAGCAAATCTTGGAAAGAAGGCTGGTTTAGATAGGAAACTGGTACCACAAACCGTCTCTTCTCCACCACACCAACATAAACTGCTACGAAACCTCTTGGTACATCTAAAGATTTCGAGGATTGGCGAAGAATTTGCTTTGCAAGATTTCCAGGCAGACGAATAGCCATGGTCTTTCTGTATTTGTGTAATTAGAACAGGTTTAAGATAGAAAAGATTTAGAAGGTTTTGTTTTGCTTGATCAAAATGTGATGGTTGAGACTTATTGGTGTGAGCTCTTTCTATATATACAGATATATGATTGCCCTCTTAGATCTGTAGTTTGTGGCCTAAGACATGGCATCACATGGCCCTGTCTTCCAACTAATCAATAAATATGCATTACTGTGTAATCAAATGGCTCTTAAAAATCAGGATTTTGTGGCCTAAGACATAAGGCATGGAGCATCATCACATGGCCTTGCCTTCTAAGTTCTAACTAATCAACAAAAATGCAGGATTGAGAAAGATAGTGTCCTTAGTATTGTGTGGATATGGTGAAAGAGATGCCAATGTAGGGTCGTCCTACAATGCAAGATATAATCTTTAGGTTTGGACCACAAGTTTTCGTCGTGAGCCTACTGGGTTAGGACTACTGTTGTTGTTCGCAACGAGTCAGGACATGCATTAATGCAAAACTAATGAAGTGGATCCTGATTAAGAACATGTTTGAGACAATTTATCGTGCCATGTCCGATGCGCTTAAGGGTATACACAAGTTGCTTCGATCGGGCGAAGCCATTGTAGGAACATGTAAAGGCCATCTGGATTTACTTCGCTGGTAGACAATGAAAAGGAGTTTTGACTAAAGAGTTTGGATTATTATTGATAGGCTATGTATTTGGCAAAAGAGTTGTCTGAAGGATTACATGATTCTGTCTTCCACTTAGAAAATATGATCAGTCTCCTGCTGATAGATGTTGTCTTTTATTTTTTTAGTTTTATATTTATTTTGAAGTAATGGGTATTTAACCTTAACCAATTCTTGTAATTGAGGTTAGATGTTATTTTTTAATAGTTGAAAGAAGATGTCAAAAAGATTAGAACAAATTAAACAGTGTTTAGTGCAAAAAAAATGCTTGGACAGGTTTAATGAATGAATTACAGTTAAGCTTTGCAACAAAACTAATTACATTTTGCACAATTGTGTGAGCAGAACAAGAAGAGATTAGGCAATAACTTATGTATGTATAAGAGTTTCTCATTAAATCACCAGAAAACAACTATTAACATTGGGATTGACATGTTCTTGCCTTTACAAAATTGTTCTATCTGTGTAATAATTTAACTAATACTAAGTTGATTAATGCTACTTTGCTTTTATGATCTACTACAGAAGTTTGAAGTGATGTCAAGAAAAGTTTCTTCTCTGCAAGGAATTGTCAAGCCACCCATGGGATGATCAAAACCGAACTCCTCCTCAGCCTGACGTAGCAAATCTTGGAAAGAAGGGTGGTTCAGATAAGAAACTGGAACTACAAAACGTTTCTTATCAGTTTCACCAACATATACAGCCAGGAAACCTTTTGGTACATCTGCAGATCTTGAAGCAGCCCTGTTAGTAGACTGGCGAAAGCTTCTCTGCTTCGAAAGAACACCAACCATGCGAATAGCCATTGTTTCGATTTTGGTAAAATATAGTATTAATTTTCTGAATTGCAATACTTGGTTTGTTGCAACAAAGTATATGGTGGTATGTATATATATAAACAGATGACAGGTTGTGCTGAAAAATCCTAAGGGATCAGGATTTAGTGGGCAAGAAATGCTTGTCTGGTTTCTTGTTGAGTAGGACATTGCTCATTAAACCATCACATGCTCCTGTCTTCCAATTAATCAAGAAAACCAGAAATAAAATTTCAAGAAAAACAAGGGACCTATATGTTGAATCAGAAAACAACATGGGCCACTAATGTAGAAATGAGATAATGAATTGAAGCAGCTAAAGATTTTGTAAAAAGAGTTAGATTTAAGTGTCTATGACTATGTGGCTCCTAGACACTGTATATGACCCTTTGAATTAGGCAACCGCCGGTCCAAGTTCTCAACCCAATTGCCCCACTTTTTTTCAACATTTAGGTCCTTTGTATCTTTGAATTAATTGGAGGACAGGATCATGTGATTCTTCAAGAGCAATGTGTCCTACTAACCAGACCCGGACAAGCCTATCTTGGCCACTAAGTCCGGATTCTTGAAGATTTTCAACACAACTTTCATCTATATATACCATTATCTACTTCCCTGCAACACACCAAATCTTCTTACTCAACAATTGCTAAATTCTCCTGTTTGGATTCATTTTTCTTCAATCAAACAACAAAATCAAAACAATGGCTATTCGCTTGGCTGGTGTTCTTTCTAGGCAGAGAAGCTTTAGTAAGAGAGCTGCTGCTTCAAGATCTGCAGACGTGCCAAAAGGTTTCCTGGCTGTTTATGTTGGCGAAACTGATAAGAAACGCTTTGTTGTTCCAGTTTCGTATCTGAACCACCCTTCTTTCCAAGATTTGCTCCATCAGGCTGAGGAGGAGTTCGGTTTTGATCATCACATGGGAGGCTTGACAATTCCTTGCAGCCAAGAAACTTTTCTTGGCATCACTTCCAACTTGTGTTGACCATACTAGCAAAGTAGAATCTAACTTACTACACACACAAACAATTTTGTAAAGGCAGGAATTTGCCAATTAGTCAATGTAAATATATTTCTCTGCTGGATTTAATGAAAGAAACTTCTATACATACATAATTTGTTGCCTTGTCAATTTTCAGTATTCTTCACAATTTTGTTAATTAATAAACTTAAATCACTCTAGAAGTTTAAAAGTCCTCTTTTATTAGCTACTTGGATCCATCCATGCGCTGCACGAGTTATATTACAAGTAATTTATATAACATGTAAGATTGCACACAACATATAATTGTTTTACAATTTGCTAAAAAAATATAGTATTTTACAACTGAATCATTCATCTAATACATAAAATTAAACAGTTGAAGTGTTCTGATGTAGAGATGAAGAATAAGGGTCACTGATGTGGAGATGAAGCAGTTAATCATTTTGTAGAAGGTGAAACAGCTGACGTGTTCTGTCCGAGGTTCTTGTCTGTCAGTTGAGTAAAAAATGACTGTAGACTTCAAATTAATACAATTATTACATAAAAACCCTTGTTAAAATGGAGTAATATCTTTTAAGAAAAATGTCAATTCTATTAAAAAGTTTTATGTTGCAACTTCAACTTGCAAGGGTGTATCGGTTACATACGCAGCATAATAGTTTTTCATCCCTTTACTTTTGAAAATTATTTAATGTCATTTCTCTACCGGATAAAAGTACATTTCTCGTCCTTCTACTCTTCAACGTTAAACATTTCTAATCCCTCTGCTAATGTGACATGAAACGATGTTAAATTTATCTACATAACATAGCTTACAGAATATTAATATTTTAATAAATATAATCCTCACCGTTTCGTGCCACATCAGTAGAAGGATTAGAAATGTCTAACGTTTAAAAATAGAGGAACAAAAAATGTACATTTATCTGGTAAAGGGATGACATTGAATAATTTTTAAAAGTAGAGGGACGAAAAATATCATTAAATGAATTTAAACTCTAAGAAAGAAAAAAACTCACTTTTTTTTTGTTGTTGATAATTTTCCTTTATTTTCTTCATAGACATCACCTCTTTCTTCCTCACCAACTAAGAGTAACACCACCACCACTGTCAGAATTTAGGCCATCTTTCTTCCTCACCAACTAAGAGTAACACCACCACCACTGTCAGAATTTAGGCCACCACATCGTCACCACCACCAGCATATACATGCGTTGACTTCGTTTACTCCTTTCCTCCTCCTACTTTAATCCTTAATCTTTAATCATTAAACAAATCATGTCACTTCACATGTTTTTTTCCAAAATGCCTAGATCTACATCTACAAGTATCACCTTCCCAATCTCGACCCACCATCTCCTCAACTTCCACTCTCAACCACCATTCATGTAATCCCACAAATAATTTCGAAAATCAATCTCAAAATCTCTACTCATTAGCCATTTTGTGCAAAATCTGAATTACATGGCCATAAAGTTAGTTTCTTGCGAAATTCAAAATTTGCATCTTGACCAAGCAGCTAAGACCCGGTCATTTTGTTGCAGATCTAGTCTTCAGCGATTTTGAAAGCTATTTTTGTGGTTGTGGAAAGTCAGGTCATGGTCATTGATGGATGGATTGTGGTGGTGGATGGTAAGGTGAACCTAGAAAAGAGAAAGGGTCAAATTGTTATGAGAAAATGGTAATAGATGAAATAATAAGATGATTGGAGGAGGAAACTTGAGTTTATGTCAAAGATTTTAGATATGAGAAAACAATGATAGTATATTGTGTTGGAGAAGAAGGGAAAGAAAGTGATGTTTTAAAACAGATTAAGGATTAGAAATGTCTACCGTTGAAAAGTACAGAGACGAGAAATATATATTTAGTGGGACGATATTAAATAATTTTAAAAAATAGAGCGATAAAAAATGTCATTAACTTATTAAAATATTAATATTTTGTGCAAGTTAACTATGTTATGCAGGCGGGACCATTTCATTAGAAATTTAATATTGTTTCATACACATCAGTAGAGGAACTAAAAATATTTAACGTTGAAGAATAAAAGAACGAAAAATGTTATTAACCCAATAATAATCCAGTGGCTTAGTGATGTTTGTTGCAAATAAGGAGTTGTTAACTCGCTCGTGTTTCTTGACTTATAACTCCTCTCTCTATATATACTACTATAAAATTACAAACATTATGATGCTTACTCAATTGTCAGTATTAAATTGGGTGCGTTCTTGTCACGGTTTATTAAAATTCTTTAATTTTCGTAGTTGATGATTGTACAACAAGTGGATCCTTGGCGCAATGGTAGCGCGTCTGACTCCAGATCAGAAGGTTGCGTGTTCGATTCACGTAGGGTTCATCTCTCTTTTTTTCCTATCCTATCCTTTCCATTCTCATTCTTTTTCCCAAAAAAGCCCTCCAAATCTTGCTATATTTGCCACTGAACCCCCTATCCTCTCCAAACTTTAACTACGGCCCAGGAAACCACATCCTCTCCGCTCTCGGCTCTTCAGTACCGTAAAGATGCTGCTGCTAAATCCATCGCCATGCTCTCTGCATCTCTCCACACCCCCTTCTTCTTCATTCACTCACAATTGTTCACAGATTGCCAATCCTTCCCTTCCATGGAAACCCCATCGCAAACACTCCCAATCTCGAGTATCCTGCGTTTCGACCCGACCCAAGAAGAAACCGGGTCCAGCGTCCACCGAGAAGTCGGAGGCCCAGGAGCTGGTTCGGATGCTGATGAGAAGAGGTCTCGACGACACAAAACAACCTCTTGTCAAGACATTGGACAAGTATGTGAAGGTAGTCAGGACCGAACACTGCTTCATGCTGTTTGAAGAACTGGGCAAGAGCGACAAATGGCTCCAATGCCTTGAGGTTTGGCTCTTTGCATCTTGTCCGTTGATTGATTTTACTTTCTGGGTTCTCTAAATTTTGTGCCTTTGCTGCGTTTGTGTTCGTTTCTGTGTTTAGTTGAACTTTACATGACCAGCATTGCCTTTTTCTGTTTGTGTAGCTATAGTTAAAGGGCGAGTTCTTTCTTGTAATGTAGTGAAATTTTCATGGGTTTGCTGTTGTAACATATTTGCATATAACATAGTTCAAGGATATGGCATCCCTATTTCAAGTAATAGATGTTACTGCATGATATGAGAGAATAAATTTTAAGCATTGTAATGAGCTCTGCAACTACTCAACATTGTTTGGTAGAGGACCATTTTGTTTTTAATTTCATGTATGAAAATATGATATGTTTTGGATTCCCATGTATGCAACAAGTTAGATTGTGGTCTTTGCTTGCTTTACGTATGAATTAGATATCCAGGTGTTCAGATGGATGCAAAAACAGCGTTGGTATATTGCTGATAATGGTTGTTATTCCAAGTTGATATCAATTATGGGGAAAAAAGGTCAAATCCGGATGGCCATGTGGTTATTCTCTGAAATGCGTAACAGTGGATGTAGACCGGATGCTTCAGTCTACAATGCACTCATCTCAGCCCACCTGCACACCAGAGATAAAGCAAAGGCTTTGACTAAAGTAATGGGTTACTTTGAGAAGATGAAGGATATTGATCGATGTCAACCCAATGTGGTGACGTACAATATTCTTTTGAGAGCATTTGCACAGGCCCGAGATGTGGATCAAGTTAATAGTTTGTTTAAAGAACTTGAAGAGAGTACTGTTTCACCTGATATCTATACATACAATGGTGTTATGGATGCATATGGGAAAAATGGGATGATCAGAGAAATGGAGTCTGTACTTTCCTGCATGAAAAGCAATAAATGTAAGCCTGATGTTATTACTTTTAACTTACTGATCGATACGTATGGGAAGAAACAAGAGTTTGAAAAGATGGAACTTGTTTTTAAAAGTTTGTTGCGCTCCAAGGAGAACCCGACTTTGCCAACATTTAATTCTATGATAATAAATTATGGGAAGGCGCGACTGAAAGACAAAGCTGAGAGCATTTTCCAGAAGATGACTGCTATGAAATACACACCAAGCTTAGTTACATACGAGACTCTCATCATGATGTATGGCTTCTGTGACTGTGTTTTCAAGGCTAGGGAGGTATTTAATAATGTGATCGAATCTGATAAGGAAGTCAAAGTTTCAACCTTAAATATCATGCTTGATGTTTACTGTATGAATGGTTTGCCTGTGGAAGCAGATGGTCTATTTGAAGAGGCACATAGCATGGGTTTGCAACCAGATTCATCAACATATAAACTACTATACAAAGCCTACACTAAAGCGAACATGAAGGAGCTTGTACAGAAATTGCTAAGGCATATGGACAAGGATGGCATAGTTCCAAACAAAAGATTTTTCCTGGAGGCTTTGGGAGCTTTCAAGTCCTTACCACGCGGCTCAAAATCTTCCATTCCATCTAGCCCTTCAAACAATTTGCAAAATCAAGGAAAGGCGGATGGAGAGTGATTGGTCAAAGGCTTCATGTTTTCATTTTTTTATCAAATGAAGCAGGACACGAGGGAAAAGTTGTGTGGCCAACAGAGATTTGATTAGCGCAGCACCTGATACTTAGCTGATGAGATGAGATTCATGAAATTTGGTATGTATTCTGGCTCTGCAATCCTGAGTTAGCCTCTTCATGCTTGTATGCATGCTTCTTGGGGGCCAAAAAAACTTATGGAACTCTTTATCGCAAAATTCATTTTCTGCCTGCAGATTTTCAAGATTTATTGTTCAAAATTAGTCAAACTTGAAGGGTTTTTCTCAACTGAAAAAGCAGCACGTGCAATATTTTGTCTTCCCTTGGCCTAAAGAAGAGAACCTTTTAGAAGTAAACTCCTCTAGCATGTCATTTTCCTGAACTGTTCCTACATTAGACTGTATGTTGTTATCACGTCATTCAATTTGATTATCCACCCTCTCCTAAGCCATGATGTAAACCTACCTCTGTCTCTTGCTTGCTCAAAACACTGCATGTAGTGAGAACAAGAGGAGTAGCAGAACAGCACCCAAAGTAATACCTTTTTCTTGAGGTTTAAGCTTTTCCTTCAATAACTTTAGAATCCTTAACAACGGTTGCCCATCTTTGAAAATGGATACAATATTTGTTTTTCTTTTTATCAATTTTTAATTTCTTTCTCCAAAGGATCATGGCGCAATATGGCAGTATTGCATTTTTACAAGCTAGTTTTTCTAGGACCTATGCTTTTTACCAGGCACATATTAATGGAACATGCATTTGTTTAATGATGGCAGGAATTAGCTTGCTTAGACAAGAGGCAGATTAGAGCATTCAGACTAATTCTGGTTTTGGATTGTTGGCCGATCGCTCTCTCCAGCTGTATTAGTGGTGGAATTGCTTTCATCATCTTGTATTATAATCATCCTTTTTGCAATGGTGGTAATACTGCTGCTACCCAGCAGCAGTTTGCATTTGTAATGTTTTGTAACTAATCTATTAAAAAGGGGAAGAAATTCTGACTTCATACATTAAAATCTTTGGCTAGCCTACACCTAAATCATTCGACAGGTAAGGCTGCTCTTTTTTATCTCTATAGGTGTTTTCTATGCCCTTCCAGGGAAAAGACTAATCTTTGTTCACGTAGGAGATGTGAGGCTGTTTTCCTAGTAAGAACACTCAATTGCAAGAAATTAGAAATGTCTTTTACTTTTCATTGTAATTCTTGTAGTGAGTAAGAAACTATCTATGATATATACTCATATTTTGCTCTGATTATCCTGTGCTTGCCAGCGGAACAAAGCACAGGGAAAACTGCTAAGAATGCCGAGTTTTGAGAAGGCAATAACTTTTGTATGTATAAAAGTTTCTCTCATTAAATTCAGCAGAATAATATTTACATTGACTAATTGGCAAATTCCTGGCTTTACAAAATTGTTTGTGTGTGTAGTAAGTTTATTCTACTTTGCTATATGGTCAACACAAGTTGGAAGTGATGCCAAGAAAACTTTCTTGGCTGCAAGGAATTGTCAAGCCACCCATAGGATGATCAAAACCGAACTCCTCCTCAGCCTGATGGAGCAAATCTTGGAAAGAAGGGTGGTTCAGATACGAAACTGGAACAATGAAGCGTTTCTTATCAGCCTCCCCAACATAAACAGCCAAGAAACCTTTAGGTATGTCATCAGACCTTGAAGCAGCTCTCTTACTAAAGCTTCTCTGCTTAGATAGAACACCAACCAAGCGAATAGCCATTGTTTCTTTTGTTGTTTGATTGAAGAAAAATGAATCCAAACAGGAGAATTTAGCAATTGATGAGTAAGAAGACTTGGTTTGTTGCAGGCAGGTAGATAATGGTATATATAGATGAAAATTGTTCTGAAAATCTACAAGAACGGGGACTTAGTGGCCAAGAAATGCTTGTCTGGGTCTGGTTAGTAGGACACATTGTTAATTGCTATCGAAGAAATCACATGCTCCTGTCTTCCAATTAATTTAGAGATACAAGGACCTAAATGTTGAAAAATAGTGGGCCACTGATGGTTACCCTAATGAGCCAATTGGGTTGAGAACTTGGACCAACTGTTGCCTAATTCAAAGGGTCATATACACGGTCTAGCAGTCACATAATCAGAGACACTTAAATCTAACTGTCCTTTTACAAAATCTTTAGCTGCTTCTTCATTATCTCATTTCAACATTAGCAGCCCATGTTTTCTGATTCAACATATAGGTCCCTTGTTTTTCTTGATTTTTTTTGGTTGGTATTTGTGTTTTTCTTGATTAATTGGAAGACAGGAGCATGTGTTGGTTTAATGAGCAATGTCCTACTCAACAAGAAACCAGACAAGCGTTACTTGGCCTTTAAATCCTGATTATGAAGCACAGCCTGTCATCTGTATGTATATATACATACCACCATATACTTACTTGCAACAAACCAAGTCTTGAAATTCAGTTATTTGATATATTTTACCATAGGCTTTGGGTTCATTTTTCTTGAATCAAACAACAAATCGAAACAAATGGCTATTCGTTTGGTTGGTGTTCTATCAAAGCAAAGAAGCTTAAGCCAAACTGCAAACAGGTCTGCTTCAAGATCTTCAGATGTACCAAAAGGTTTCTTGGCTGTCTATGTTGGAGAAAACGATAAGAAACGTTTTGTAGTTCCAGTTTCTTATCTGAATCAACCTTCTTTCCAGGATTTGCTTCGTCAGGCTGAGGAGGAGTTTGGTTTCGATCATCCCATGGGCGGGCTGACAATTCCATGCAGAGAAGAAACTTTTCTTGACATTACATCAAGCTTGTGTAGCAGATCATAAAGCAAGATAGAAATAGAATGATCAACTTATTAGTTACTACACAGATAGAATAGAACAATTTTTGTAAAGGCAGGAATTTGCCAATTAGTCGATTGTGATATTTTTTTTTTCTGTAGTGAATTTAATGAGAAATATTGCCTAATCTCCTCTCTCCGTTGCAAAAACCTAACTCTAATTCCCTTGTTCGTTCATTCATTAAGCCAGTCACGTACTGTTGGGTATATATGTATATGAAGCATTTCTTGCATTAAACATTGTTCTGTATTCTGTCGTTTTCAAATCTTCTATTCAACTGGCATACTGAAACTAAGTGTTACAGAGAATTTCACTAAGAAAGACCCAAGATTCACATAAAAGCCTGATAAATGATAAAAAAAATTATTAAATTTCGTCAGAATCTGCCTGTAAATTTTCAATTTGATCCAACAGAATGAAAATTAATCCCCCCTGGTATGATATTCAACAGTATGAACTTTCTTAATCCCTCAAGTATGTTAATTAGTTTGAGAACAGGACCATGGTCCTGATGTCCTACTCTCATTAGCATCTAGCAGGAGTCTGCCTATCACCATATCTGATCATATTTTCCAAATGGGTCCTTCCTTTGTAACGACATCTCATTCTATTAACTGCCTATTTAGCCATATCTGTCTTCTAATCTAAACCCCAATTTACAGATTCAACCATGTGATCGTCCTTCAAACAAACGTATCGAGAATTGGTAAGAATGGGGAGCAATTATCGAGTCTATTGACAAAGCACAGAGCAGAACTTATGTATGCATAAAAGATTCTCTCATCAAAATTAAGCAGAAAAGTATTTACTTTGACTAATTGGCAAGTTCCTGCCTTTACAAAATTGTCATCTGTGTAGTAAGTTAGATTCTACTTTGCTATTATGGTCAACACAAGTTTGATGTTATGTCAAGAAAAGTTTCTTGGCTGCAAGGAATTGTCAATCCACCCATGGGATGATCGAAACCGAACTCCTCCTCAGCCTGATGGAGCAAATCTTGGAAAGAAGGCTGGTTCAGATACGAAACTGGCACAACGAAGCGTTTCTTATCAGTTTCACCAACATAAATAGCCAGGAAACCCTTTGGTACGTCTGCAGATCTTGAAGCTCTCTTACTAAAGCTTCTCTGCCTAGATAGAACACCAGCCAAACGAATAGCCATCGTTTCTTTTGTTGTTTGATTGAAATAAAAGGAATCCAAACAGAGGAATTTATAAAATTTTGAACTAGAATACTTGGTTTGTTTCAGGAAAGTAGATAATGGTGTATATATAGATGAAAGGGGTGCTGAAAAATCCTCAAAGAATCCAGATTTAGTGGGCAAGAAATGCTTGTCTGGTTTCTTGTTAAGTAGGGCATTGCTCGTTAAGGTATCACATGCTCCTGTCTTCTAAAAAATTTACAGATTGGAAGGCAGAAACATGTGATCCTTCAGACAAATCCTTCCAGCTCCTCCTCCAACTCCAACTTAATGCCGAAACAACGCTAATATGATGGCATACACCATTTGTCTCAAGCATGTTCTTAACCAAAGGTCCAGTTAATTAGTTATGGCATCATCTCAACATTGATAGTAATTAATGCATGTCCTGACCCAGTGCCAACAACAACACTAATCCTAACCGGTAGGGTCAGGGACGGAACCTGCGGTTCAAAACCTAAAGATTATATCGAGAATATGGTATATGGCTGTCTTTTTCATAATCCTTAGCAAACCCTACATTGGCCTCTCTCTTTCACCATATCCACACACTATTAAGGACACCATCTTGATGGTGATGGCCAGATGGAGTTACCTAGGAGAAGAGTTAGCTTTGAGGTGTTGACCGGTGAGAAAGCGAACTTAACTCCTACTCAGATTGCATGAAGATTGGTAATTCCCCATGATATGAGCTGGAGGGGGAGAATGTTGAAGTCCAGCTCATATTGGCTGAAAGAGAGATTTGTTGTGGGTCTAGCCCAATTGGGGCTATTTGTTTTAGTTTGATTAGAAAAAGGAAAGATTGGAGTATGACTTGAAGTAGGATTGTGTAACCTAATTAATTAGGTTGTCCACTAATATATATATATATGGTGGCTAGGTTGTGAAAAAGAAAGAGACAAGAGAGATTGTAAAAGAGATTGTTGTTGAACATCCCGAGAGATTGTGAGAGGTTTGTTGTTGAGCATCCTGTGAGAGAGAAGAGAGAAAACAGATTTCGCCAAACTCTGTGCAGCTGCGGGAGAATCGTCGCAGTGACTTCGTTCACCGTCGGATCGGGGTAAAATTTGGACAGAAGGTGCAGGACTTCTGGTTCTTCAATCTGAACGGTTGGATCGGTGAGAAGTTGTCCGAGGTAGTAGAAATCCTGTCCCGATTGAAGCAGTAGAAATCTGATTTTGGTTCTCTATTCTCATATCTCTTGTTTTTCTCGGATTGATTGATTGATTGGATTGTTTGATTGGTACTATTGGTGATAGTGGTGTATGTCAGATTATTCCTATAGTTGAGATAGGGATTTTGTTTGGTTGTACACATTGATCATCATATAGTGGATTGACTGGCTTGGTCCCGTAGTTTTTTACCAGTTGAGGTTTTCCACGTTAAAAATCTCTGTGTTATTTTCTTGATTGCTTTTGATTGGTTTGATAGCTAGGGGTTATTGATTCTTGGGATAAGATTGTTTGCTGCGCAAAATTGATTGTCGATTGGAAATAATCCCAACACATCTTTCAAAATCCTGCATATGTACGTCTTAGGCCACAAGGTACAGATTTTAGAGTGGCAATCTTATCTCTATATATATAGAAAGAGCTCACATCTTCAAGTGTCAACCATTACATTTTCACCAATCAAACCAAAACATTCTACACCTATTCCATATTAAGCCTGTTCTAATTACCCACCTACAATCAACCAAACAGAAGAAAGAACATGGCTATTCGTTTGCCTGGAAACCTTGCAAAGCAAATGCTCCGTCGATCCTCGAAATCCAATTTGGATGTACCGAGAAGTTTCGTAGCTGTTTATGCTGGGTTGGTAGAGAAGAAACGGTTGTGGTACCAGTTTCCTATCTAAACCAGCCTTGCTTCCAAGATTTGCTAAGTAAAGCAGAAGAAGAAGGATTCGGTTTTGATCATCCAATGGGTGGTTTGACAATTCCCTGCCCACAAGACACTTTCATCTCCCTCACTTCAAGATTGAAAACATCCTAAGCTAAGAGAAGCATACAATTTTTGTGTTGTTGTAGGAATAGCAATTAGCAAGAAATGTACATACTTTTGTTCCTCTTTTTGAGCTGAAAAAGCTTTATCAGAACAGGGGGGAGAATCCCAGTTAAGATAATTGAATGAATTTCTTTTTTCCTCCATATATTGAATTCTCACATTGACTTCTTCAAAACGTATTGTTAGTTTGTAGCAACATCACCAAATTGATTAATTGTTAGTTTCTAATCTCCCTGTAAATACCAGAAATCCTGGAAAACTGAACTCCACCACCATTGGGAGCGCAAACATATGTTTCGCCATCTCACGTATCTTGTCAAGGAAACAAGTAGAGATCCCATGACCTATCCGCCTGCAAATCGGAACCATGTTAGATTTAGATTGAACTGAGCAGACTGAGATCAATGGTTGGGATTTGGATTAATGGAGGGGAAGGATCTGTGATTCCATTAATATTGCCTTTGTCAACTAAATAGCTTTGCGGCGGTTGATCACCATCCAAAGACATTTCTTGGACATGCTTAGTCAATGAAGGCTGCAGTTGTGAGGCAGCAGACAAGATTCTTCAGCTCCACCCATCTTCATATATGTTATTATTTTCTGATGCCAATTGCAGCAATGCTATTTATGCAAAAGCCTATCTGTGATGTACAGTATATTCAATTGTGAGAAATTAGCTGTCTTGAACTTTTCACTGTATTTCTTTCAGCTAGTAAAAAACCTATCTGTGATATATATTCAATTCTGAAACTATTGACAAAGCACAGAGAAGAACTTATGTAGGCATATAAAAGTTTTTCTCATCAAAATTCAGCACAAAAGTATTTACATTGACTTGAAAGAATTCCTGTCTTTACAAAATTGTCATCTGTGTGGTATAGTAAGTTAGATTCTACTTTGCTTTTATGATCTACATTACAGGTTTGATGTTATGTCAAGAAAAGTTTCTTGGCTGCAAGGAATTGTCAAGCCCCCCATGGGATGATCGAAGCCGAACTCCTCCTCTGCCTGATGGAGCAAATCTTGAAAAGAAGAGTGGTTCAGATACGAAACTGGAACTACGAAGCGTTTCTTATCAGCCTCCCCGACATAAACAGCCAGGAAACCTTTTGGTACGTCTGCAGATCTTGAAGCAGCAGTTCTCTTACTAAAGCTTCTCTGCCTAGATAGAACACCAGCCAAGAGAATAGCCATTGTTTCGATTTTGTTGTTTGATTGAAGAAAAATGAATCCAAACAGGAGAATTTAGGAAATGTTGAGTTAGAAGACTTGGTTTGTTTAAGGCAAGTAGATAAATGGTATATATAGAGATGAAAGTTGTGCTGAAAATCTTCAAGAATGAGGACTTAGTGGCCAAGAAATGCTTGTCTGTCTCTGGTTTAGTAGGACACATTGCTCATTAAGGTATCACATGCTCTTGTCTTTAAAAAAATCAACAGAAAAACAATTGGCTAATTGAAAAGGTCATATACACAGTCCTAGACACTCAAATCTAACTGTTCCTGTACAAAATCTTTAGCTGCTTCATTATCTTATCTCTACATTAGTGGCCCATAAGACAGCTCCTCCTATAGGACCTGTTCCTACAACCATTGCAACTATATCTTGCGTAAACATGTATGTCCTTTCACCTATAGGACCAGGTGACTGCAATTGTCTCAAGCCTGTTCTTAACCAAAGGTCCACTTAATTAGTTAGGCATTCATTATCTCAACATTGACACTAATTAATGCATGCATATGTCCTGACCCAGTGCCAACAACAATACTAATCGTAACCCAGTAGGGTCTGCGATGAAACTTGTGGTTCAGACCTAAAAAAATCATAATCCTTAGCAAACCCTACATTGACCTCTCTCTTCCCACCATATCCCACACAATATTAAGGACACCATCTTTCACAATCCTGCATTTTTGTTGATTAGTTGGAAAACAGGACCATGCCATTTGTCTTAGGCCACAAGCTACAGGTTTTAGAGTGGCCATCTTATCTGTATATATAGAAAGAGCTCACATCTTCAAGTCTCAATCAAAACAACAACATTCTAAACATTCTAATTACACAAATGCAAACATAAAGACCATGGCTATTCGTCTGCCTGGAAATCTTGCAAAACAAATCCTTCGCCGATCCTCGAAATCTAATTTGGACCTGTCAAGAGGCCTCGTAGCAGTTCATCTTTAGCCTACAAAATCAGCACCAAAACAAATTACTTGGCCAAAATATTGTTCTTGTCCATATCAAAACTTATTTCAGTTTCAGGATATTACCTCCTGTATTGCTGCATTGACACGCTGACTTAACTCTTGGTAATGAGAGCTCCGATTCCATTCATGAACCACTATCCCTTTCACTTCTGCAACTTCATATGATGCCAGTGCAGCATTCACGGCTGATGGGAGGCAACAAAGGAAAAAAATGAGCATATACTATCCACAAAATGATATATCTAAGATAAGCTAAGATCAAATGTACCTTTAGTAGCAGCACTTCTCACAACTCTAGGATGATCGAAACTGAAGAGTGGGATTAAGACATCAACAACCTACATATGTACCGTTAAATCATTCAAAATGTCAGAATTCTTTTCCATTCAAATCTTGAAACAAAAAAATGAATTCTTTCCATGTTTTCTGTACCATGAATTGGTTACCTTAGGAACCCATGAAGCAAACTCTTCTTTCAACTCAGCAGCACAGATACAAAGCGCTTCACAAGCTTCGGCTTTCTCCTCCATCATCATTTCATAACTGAACACCAAACAAAACCCAAAATTGTTCCAGTCAGCTGAAAAATGGTGTGAAGTTTAATTAGTACTAATAACATCAGTAAAAACCACTAGCCTTTCGTATGATTGTTTAAGAGAAATCATGTTTGGATCGAGTTGAGCGGATTCAAGCAAATGAGGAATGACAACTGTTGTACAAGGCTGGAATTTTGTTCCTAAACATTTACAGACTCTGCCCCATGCCTGAATGATCAAATAACAAAATACATAATTCAATCCACATCTTTTAAAATTCAAGCTATGAAGTTACTAGATAACATACTTGCAACACTTTCTTTCTCAGGTCATCTGGCTTCAGATTGAGTTCGCGCAACGAGGAAAGCAGCTCCAGAACCTTTCCAGTGTCATCCCAGAACGTTTCCTTCCCCACAGCTGTCCAAAGCTTAGTGATGCATTCTATCATCGCTGCGAGAAGCTTGCGGTTTTGTCTCATTTTCACATCACACATCATCATTTTTATGTGATTCATAACTCTTACATAATGCTCTTCCATATGCCGCTTCAAAAACACAGGAAAAAAAAATCATTTCTTTTTTTCTCATTGACTAAACATAGAAGACTCAACCAAGGAAGGACTTAAAGCCATACCTGCCGCGATGTACGAGAAATGGATGCTATCGCTTCTAAGACCAGTTCCTGCATAGCTGAGTCCCCTCTCTAAGATCATTCACATGTGCAAAACCAAAAATGTAAACCAGAAATCAGTTTAATTGTGAAAATGTGCAAAAACACCGCTTAAAGGATTCGTAAAGCTCAGAAGTAAAACAGTTATGTTGCAACACCTGTAAACAACGAAGCAATGTACTGATGAGCTCATCCAGGTAAGGATCAAAGATATTTGATGTGCAATTCTCAGCGAAATACAACATTGCTCTAATGGCTTCAACCTGAAATTATGCAACAATACACAACGTGCCATTACAAGAAGTTGTTAATTGGACAATCGGAAGAAACAAAAGATGCACCTGAATCTTGGGGTTCAAGAAATCTCTCATAATAGCTGTTAAACCAGGAACAACATCTGCATGGTATAGATTCTGAAACTCAGGGTTGAATCGCTTGCTACTATCCTGAATTGCAATTATAGCCTTCCTTCGAACATTCGGGTCAGTGTGTTTGACAAATCGCAGTAGTGGTGCCACCAGGACCATTAACTTGGGTTCTAAACTCTGAAAGTTTCAGATAACAACATGATTTGATACACTTTATTCTTTTCATGAAACTAGAAAAAATACAGTTAGTATTCATAAAAGAAAGGAAGAGCACATAAAAGATGAGATTTAGCTTAACCTGTGAGCCCTTCTTTGCAACAATGGAGAATAAAGTAACAGCAGACCGGCTACTCTGCCATAGCTCAGAACTGGAGTTTGATGGGGAAAGGATATCAAGGACAAGTCCACCCATGTCAGTGACAAGTCGACCCAATTCGTTCATTGCTTGCCCATACTCACTTGGCTCCTCTTCTTTATCATCCTCGTTCGTCTCCCAGTCATAGTTGAGGCCCTCAAGGGTTGCCAATAGTTTCAATATCTTCGACTCAACATGAGAAATCCCTGACAGAAACTTCGTCCCAAGGAATATTGATGATGACATGTTGAAATGCTGCTGTTCTTGAAATGATGGTGGTGGCTGATTGGAGAGTTGTTGAGAAGATGATGATGATGTGTTGGAGAAAATTCTTTCCATTGCTAAAGAATCTTGGAGTTGGGTCAGGTTCTTGGTGGCAAAAGATGGAATCTTTGAAGAGAAAGAAGAAAAATAGAACAAGAAGAAGAGAAAGGAAATGGTTTGACCTGTTTTCTGTTGTGTTTTGCAAATGGAGGGAAGAAATGGAGTTGTGTTCTTGAAGTCAAAAAGAGAAGAATGAGAAGAAACAAAGTAGAACAAGAAGAAGAGAAAGGAAATGGAGAAGGGAAGAAACGTTGATCTGTTTTCTGTTGTGTTTTTTGGAGGGAAGAAACGTTGTGCGTCCCGGCTCTCCAACAGAGCACTAACTGCCTTGCTGAGCTGGCAGTTTCGAATTGGACTGTTTTCCCGCCTAATATCTACCGGTGCTGTGCTTACTCCGCATGGAAAAAATGAGAATTTTGATCCTATCTATTTATTGCTCAAGTTGTTTACTTTGAAAAAACAAAAAAAATAAAATAAGAAAAGTGTTCTGGACATTCTTTCCGGATATCCTCCTTGTCCTTCGAAAATGAGATTAATCATATGGTCACGCCTTAAAGAAGTCATTCTCATAATGTTTTTCTCCATTTCCTAAATTCGAACATAAAACTTGGGTTAAGAGTGGACAATTCATTTACCACTCGACCACAACTTATGTTAATTTTACCATCTCAATTTACCCAAAAAGAAATGCAACAGAACTTTAGTTGCATAAACTCTTCTTCATACATATTGAATTCTCACATTGATTCTTTCAAATCTTATTAAACCACAATTACAATTGACAAATTTGGAATCCTGAAAATGAATTCTGCATAAATTGTTCTTCTGCTTCAAGTTGATCAACCGGTCAAATCGCCAATCATTTGGTTGTAACTGTCATCTGAAGCCTACAAAATCAGCACCAAATCAAATTACAGCAGTTAAAATATTATTCCTGTCCATATGATAAGCTTAACATTTGGTTCTTTAATAACAATTCTCATTTCAGTTTCAGGATATTACCTTCTGTTTAGCTGATTCGACACGCGAAAACAACTCTCGGTAACGCGAATTCTGATACCATTCATAAACTCCTACCCTTTTTTCTTCTGCAAATTTATATGATTCCAGGACAGGCTTCACAGCTGGTGAGAGGACATAAAGAAAAATGTATCATATATACTATCAGGAAAATGATAAAACTAAAGGCAGTAAGATGATCATACTATCGGGAAAATGATAGCGGGTGGTTAAGATCAAATGTACCTTTTAAAGCAGCAGCTCTTACTACTTGAGGATGATCGATACCGAAGAGTGGGACTAAAATATCTACAACCTACATGAATTAGTTACCGGTATATCATTCAAATGTCAGAATTCTTTCTTTCCATTCAAATCTTGAAAAAAAGGGAATTCTGTAACATGAATTAGTTACCTTAGGAACCCATGAAACAAACTCTTCCTTCAACTCAGCAGCAAAGATACCTAGCACCGTACAAGCTTCGGCTTTCTCCTCCATCAACTTACAACTCACTTTCTTTTCATAACTGAACACCAAAAAAAAACCCAAAATTGTTCATTAAACCCAGCTTTAGTAATCAATGCACTACGAGGGGAAAACGGTACTGTGAAGTGTAGTAGTACTAATAACATCAGTAAAAATCACTAGCCTTTCATGTGATTCTTCATTATCAGGGTCTTCAGGAATACTCATGTCTGGATCGAGTCGAGCGGATTCAAGCAAATGAGGAATGACAACTGTTGTACACGGCAGGAAGTTTTTCCCTAAACATGTACAGATTGTGCCCCATGCCTGAATGATCAAAGTAAACAGAATATACAAATAAAGAATAGTTCAATCCACATCTTTTAAAAATCAAGTTCTGCAGTTACTACTAATAACATACTTGCAACACTGTCTTTCTCAGGTTATCTGGCTTCAGACCGAGTTCATGCAACGAGGCAAGCAGCTCCAGAACCTTTCCAGCGTCATCCCTGAACTGCTCCTTCCCCACAGCTTTCAACAGCTTAGTGATGCATTCTATCATTGCTGTGAGAAGCTTGCGGTTTTGTCTCATTTTTACATCACACATCATCATGTTTATGTGAACCATAACTCTTCCATAGTGCTGTCCCATTACCCGCTTCAAAAACACAGGAAAAAAAATCATTTATTTTTTCATTGAAGAAACATAGAAGACTGGACCAAAGAAGGAACTAAAGTCATACCTGTTGCGATGAACTTGCAATGGATGCTATCGCTTCTAAGACCAATTCCTGCATATCTGAGTCCCCTCTCTGGATTGTTCACATGTGCAAAACCAAAAATGTAAGCCAGAAACCAGTTGGTTGTGCAAATGTGCAAGAACTCATGAGAATTAAGTACACAAACTCTGCTGGAAGGATTCGTAACGTGCAGAAAGTAAATCAATGATGTTGCAATACCTGTAAGCATTTGAACAATGAACCGATGATATTATCCAGGTGAGGAGCAAGGATATCTGATCTGCAATTCTCAGTGAAATACGACACTGCTCTAACAGCTTCGGCCTGAAAATAGGCAACAAAACACAATGTACCCTTACAAGAGGTTGCAGGCTACAGCATATATAATTGGAAAATCTGCAGAAACAAAAAATGCACCTGAATCTGAGGGTTCCAAAAATCACTCATATTAGCTGTTAAAGCAGGAACCACAATTTTGTCGTATTGACACTGAAACTCGGGATTGAATTTCTTGCACATATCCTGAACTGCAATTATAGCCTTCCTACGCACATTCGGGTCGCTGTCTTTGACAAATTGCAGTAGGGGTACGGCCACGAACATGAACTTGGGTTCTAACTTCTGAAATATCCAAAGAGACCATATTTCAACCAAAATTGATAAAATCTTATGCATAGCCAGTTGCAAAAATGAAAGAAAACACATAAAAGATGAGATTTAGTTTAACCTTTGGGCCCTTGTTCACGAAAGTGGAGAGTAAAGTAACAGCAGAACGGCTTCTCTTCCATAGATCATAAGTGAAGTCTGAAGTGAAAAGGCTATCAAGGACAAGTCCTCCCATGTTAGTTACAAGCCGACCCAATTCGTTCATTGCTTGACCATACTCACTTGACTCCTCTTCTTTGTCATCCTCAAGGCTTTCTAATATTTTCAATAACTTTGACTGAACATAAGAAATCCCCGAGAGCAGTTTTTCGCTTCCCAGGATCCTGAGAAACTTCGTCACAAGAAACATTGTTTCTCTGTTAGTCTCATTTTCCTCTCTAATTGTATACATGAATTCAAGAATCTCATCAATTTGGTCCATCAATACTTCTGTGTTCACCTCTGCCACTTCACTCAATCCCCGAATCACCACTTGAGCGTATCTCCCTTGATTCGTATCAAACTTCATTTCCCCATCCACGAAAACCGTGTTCATCACTGCCCGTAAAAGATCTCGAGAGGAGTTAGGGTATCCATATTTTAGAAGATGCAAGATATAAGAAGGAGAGACCTTAACTAGAGTTTCCTTCACTGCCAATGATACATCATCAGAACCCAACTTTCCTTTTATAATATCGCACACGAATTCGTTGAAAGCTCTCAGTGCGAACCTCTCATTCGCACCCCACCTAAGCAACTTCCCAATCAAAATGATGGAAAATTCTTGAAGTTCCTCATTGGTAGATTCCAACCACTGGACCAGCTCCAAGTTCAGAACATGCCAAGAATCTTCCGATACATCCTCTGGCTTGGAATTACAAATGTAGTAATCTGAGCATGGAAAATTTGTGGCAGTCCCTCCATTATATAGATCAATAAAGATGGCTCTTAGAAATGCTGGTATAGAGACTCGAGGAAATACACGGCTGATGACATAAAGCACAGCGTCGATGAGGTCTAGGGCGATCTCATCAGGCTCATTCGTATAGAACTCAGGATCAAGGAAACTAAAAAGAGTATGCAGCAGCAAATCAGGGTATTCTTGCTCCAGTAAGTTCAAGATCCTTTCGAAAACTGGGCTGCACTGAGGGTCTAAGAAACCAATTAGAATCAGGAAAAGAGTTCTTGTGTTCTGGTTTTCTAAAAGGTCTTCTTCTGAGGGAGCTTTTGGTGGTGGTGGCGGCAGCGGTGGCAGCGGTGGTGAAGTTATTGCCCTGACTCGTTGAAGGAATAGTGATGATGAAATGTTGAAATGCTGCTTTTCTTGAACTGATGTGGCCTGATTAGAGAGCTTTTGAGAAGATGATGAAGATCTTCTTTGTTCTTGTATGTTGGAGGGTAGAAGAGATGATGAAACAAGAGGTTTATTGGAGAGAAGTCTTTTCATGGCTAAAGAATCTTGGAGTTGGGTCAGGTTCTTGGTGGCAAAAGATGGAATCTTTGAAGAGAAAGAAGCAAAATATAACAAGGAGAGAATGGAAATGGAGGAGGAGAAGGAAGAAGGGAATTGTTTGATCTGTTTTCTGTTGTGTTTTTGCAAATGGAGGGAAGAAAATGGAGTTGGGTCAGGTTCTTGGTGACAAAAAGATGGATTTTTTGAAGTGATATTCAGCAAAAATAATGAAAAAAGAGAAGAATGAGAAGAAACAAATAGAACAGGAAGAAGAGAAAGGAAATGGAGGAGGAGTCGGAGGAGGGAATTGTTTCATCTGTTTTCTGTTGTTTTTTGGAGGGAAGAAATGGTGTGGGTCCCGGCTCTCTAACAGAACACTAACTGCCTTGATGAGCTGGCAGTTTCGAATTACATTGTTTTCCCGCCTAATAACTACTAGTGCTTTGCTACTCTGTGCGCAGCCGCAGGTTCACTTCTCCTTGACAATTTTTTTTGGAAAATCAATCTCGTAGTGGTTTGCTACTCTAAATGACAGTTAACAAATGATGGGTCCTAGTTATTCTGCAAATTTTGACTTTTTTTTATCTTAGATCATGTACTCGAGTAAAATCAATTAAGTAGACTCTCTATTAATTTTTTCTGTGCGATCTAAGACCATGTACTCGAGAAAAATCAAGTAAACAAAGCAAGCTTGACAAGGGTTTGAAGCGTGGGAAGAGGCAGAGATTGAACTGGACACCCAAGATGAAAGCAAGACCTGAGTTTGAGACTACTAGTATGTACTAACTTAGATAGGTTTTTGTTTCTAGCCTAACAAGATAAGATTGGAGTGACTATATGCAGTGAGATGTCGGTGGTCAGACTGTTGTTTTTTTTTGCCTAAACAATGTTAAATTTTGTAAAAAGACTGGAAAAAGGTAGTGTAAATCATTTCTGTTAAAAAAAATGGTGTTGTTGCTACTGATATGGAAGGTGTTCGAGAATTGGGATCGATGTTCTTCGTAAAGGAGGTAATGCTACTTCTTCTGTTGGCTGTGCAAGCCAGGAGCTTTTAGAAAACCAGAACCAGAACCGAACCGAACCACTTGACTTTCCAGCAGAAGAAGCCCAACCGCCTGACTTCCCACCAGTTTCTCCTGTTCCTTTTCCACCCCCAGAAGAACCACTTTTGTTGTTGCCTGACATTTTCTTCTTCAAATTCTTGCAATCTTCAGCTGCTTTTCTTTTTTTCTTGTTCTTTCTTTCAGTGATGGAGATTTTTTCTGCCTATAAAACGGAGAGAGTCGGGTACTGATTATATAGCGGAGTCAGTGGAACTTGAAAGTCATTTTTCACTGTCAATTTTTGGAAATGGAGTAAGTCCTAGAGAATTGGTGCACATTTAATTCGTCAATTTTCAATGTCAATTTCTAGAGACAAAAAAGAAAAATTAGTTTTCAAAAATCCTTTCTTAAAATATCACCACGCACCTATTCGAATCCACCATCCAAACTTGCTAGAAATATGATACAATTCAACATTTTTTGCACTTTTCATAATCACATTATCACAATGATCAAGTTCACTGAAAATTTCAACTAGCTTGCCATAAAAAAATAGAGAGTTCTCGATGATTTTATTTAGCCGAAAAAGCTTATTGGTTGAGGGTATACATCTATAATTCTTCTGCTCCATCATAGAAGGTTGTAGACAGAGCTCTTCAGATCTCTCAGGCAGTAAATATTCGGATGTACCGCTTCATGATAATTGAGGACAATTTTCTGCATACCACTTTTCGTATCCATCATCCTTCTCAATAGGTAACATAGTATTAATGAGTCAAAATCCTAAGTCATTTTCACGGATGAAAGAAAGTTTCTCCTTTTCAGCTGGGTCATTTTCTAATTATGTTTATCTGTATTTTGCAATATTGTAATTAAAGCCCGAACCTACTAACGGAATGATATCGAAGTAGGTTGTAGTTTAGCTAGTTAATTAATATATATCGTGTTTATGAAATAAATTATTAGTTCGATTATTAGTATTATAATAATAATTAATAATATAAAAATTCAAACAAAAGAGATAGTCAACCCCACCGGACGAATTAGATAGTTAGAACATCTTTTTTTCTTCTAATGCAAACAAATTAAGATATAAATAATGTACAAGATAGTGAGAGGATCTTTTTTATTTTATGTATAAATATGATTCTAAACAAAATATTGAGTTGAATTTGAAACTTTATTTTATAAGAATTACTGTTAAGCTACTATTTTATTGGTTTCACAGGTACATGATTAATATCAATTAAAAAGACATTTGATGGATAAAAAAATAAATTAAAAAATTGTTTATAATATTATAGTTTAATCGATTAATATAGATCGTGAATTCGATCTCTAATATTATAAAAATAGTTAACAGTATAACAATTTAAAAAATTAAAGCAAAACAAAGGAGATAAAAGTGGTGTCAAACACGCACCTCGAGAGGAAAAATCAAAACTTAATAATGTCAAAAAATTGGGGACCGGCAAATGCCTAAAGTAACACAGGTGAAACCATAAATATCAACAAGAACATCAGATTTCTCATCATTTGTTGTTAGTCTCTCATCCACTACTTCAATTACTATATATACCAGTTCTGATAAAACATGGCCTGGATATCAACCACCCTGCTACTAATTTCACTACCTCTTCTCTTGCAATTGGTGTGGATGTTACTTAGATATATCAAGCACGATAAGAACCTTCCTCCTGGCCCAAGAGGGTTTCCTGTATTTGGCAGCCTTCATCTGCTAGGGAAATTCCCACACCAAGATCTGCACAAACTTGCTCAAAAGTATGGTCCCATCATGTTCATACGCCTCGGCTTGATCCCAACAGTTGTGGTCTCTTCACCTGAGTATGCAGAACCATTCCTCAAGACCCATGATCTTGTTTTTGCTAGCAAGCCACCTAATGAGGCTGCCAAGCACATTGGTTACAATCAACAGACCATAACTTTCTCTCCGTATGGTTCCTATTGGCGAAATCTTCGCAAGGTGTGTACTTTGGACTGCTCAGCAACCTAAAGATCAACTCTTTCAAGTCCATGAGGAGGCAAGAGCTTCACCTCTTGATCGATCACATCAAAGAGTCTGCCCGTCGTGGTCGAGTTGTTGTTGATCTAAGCGCCAAGGTCTCATCTCTCAGCGCGAATATGAGCAGCAGGATGGTTTTCGGGAAGAAATACATGGAAGAGGAGTTTGATGAGAGAGGGTTTAAAGCTGTAGTTCACGAGGCACTGGTTTTAGCAGCAAGCTTTAACTTGAGCGATTACATCCCTCCAATCGCGCCACTCGATCTTCAGGGTCTCGGAAAGAAAATGAAGGCGGTTTCTAAGGTTTTTGATGCTTTCTTGGAGAAGATTATCGATGAACATATTCAATCACTGGACCAAAACAGAACCAAAGACTTTGTTGATGTCTTGCTTACCTTTTTGGGTTCTCACGAGACAGAGTACTCTATCGATCGAGAAAACATCAAAGCCATCATCCTGGTAAGTATCTAAGCATTCAAATGACATAACGCATTTCTTTAACTTATACTCCCTCCGTTTTCGAATAATCGTCATCGGCTACTATTCATGCATGTGCTTCGAGGAAGCCGAATGGTTCACTATTTGACCCAAAAAGTTCCGTACATTTTCTCGGACGTACGTTAGAAAAAAAGTACGGATTTTTTTGGGGTCAAATAGTGAGTCATTTGGCCTCATCGAAACGTGTGCATAAATAGTAAAATGCCAATTATTCGAAAACGGAGGGAGTACTATATTTTGGATGATTTTGAAATAGGACATGCTTCAAAATTTGATGGTTGCCGAAACCAACAAATATAAATAGTACAATTAACCATGCAACAATTAATTTAAACTGTAGCAAATGGTAAAAAGAGATCGTTCCACAGAGATTTCACGTCTAATTTAATTCACGTTTAATAACCAAAATTCGTAACAGTGGTAAATACCAATAAAGAAGTTGTCTGTATTGCAATTAATTAACAAATAAAAGAAACAAGAAAAGTAACAGATGAAGGTTGATTAAACTCAAGTGACAAGCAATTCCCGGTAAAGACTCTAATCAAACCATGATTCATTCAATTGATTATCGACGCAAATATTTTCAAAACCAATTTTCATAGAAAGACTATAGAAACCAGAGACTCTCTAGATTTCCTGCTCTCCACGTATTTAAAATTAACAAAGAGACTCTCTATTGAAAATTCCTAATCGCCCTAACAATTCTAAGAGACTCTCTATAGAATTTAATTAAGTGATTGACGAACACACAAGGAGAGACCTTTCACAAACCTAAGAGAGAGACACTCTACTCCTATAAGTAAGACTCTACTCTTTTTTCTAATCAGCTTGCAAACCAATTAGTTGCCTTTAGATTCATGATAACATGGACTCCAAAATTACCAAAAAAGACCGTAACTAAACATGCTTAATTCTAAATTGATCAAGTTTAAAACAAACACGAATAGTCTGACCGTAACTCAAAAAGAGTAGAGATACGAAAATTGGAATTTAATAAGCACAAATTTGATCTCACAAGAGAAGAATCATGGCTCAAACAGTCTTACCAGGAATTAAATAATTTAGCTAAAACACGACATAATTAATTCAAACAAATAATATGCATGAATTAATTAATTAAAGAAAGGAAGAAAAAGTAAAATTGATAGAAAATAAGAACAGTAGCCGTCCATTAGTTCCCTGGGTAAGAATAGATGCTCCCTTCGTTCCCAGCTAGGTTCTTTTAAATAATAATCCTAGTATAACTCCAATCCTTGAAAATAGGATTAATCAAAATTTAAAATAATTAAAGAAATCTTAAAATCCTTAAAAGAAATTCTAATGGATTCTGTACCGGAATTTCTCAAGACCAGTTGTGCAAGGCGTGCATTTCCTTTCAAAGTCTCATGGGCTCACATTGTTTTAAGCCCAACAACAACAAACGAAATTGGTTGGCTCTGAATGCCTAAGCTGAAATTGCTTTTGTTGCTGGACAATAATCTGACAGCTCTTTTTATCACTTTTACTTTCCTTTCTTCCAATTCTGCTTTGTATCAAGTAATTTGTAATAAGGAGTAGAAAATAACCATAATCAGCAGTATCGTCATCCAAAATAGTAGAAAAATAGGATGAATAATTAGACATTTAACGATCCAATCAACATGCTTGTTGCTTCAATGGACACATCAGCAACAGCAATAGAATGGGTGCTAGCTGAGCTCATGAAGCATCCAAGAGAGATGAAGAAAGTGCAGAAAGAGTTGCAGGAAAAGATAGGTATGGACAGAATGGTTGAAGAGTCAGATTTGGACAGCTTAGACTATTTGAACATGGTCATAAAAGAAACCTTCAGGCTCCATCCAGCAGTACCCCTCCTGCACCATGAATCCACACAAAATTCCATCATCAACGGCTTCTCGTTTCCCAAGAAAACTCACATGCTCATCAACATATGGGCCATCGGACGCGATCCAAATGTTTGGACCGATGCAGAAGAGTTTCTGCCAGAGAGGTTTACTGGTAGCAGCATTGATCTTCGTGGGCACGATTTCCAGCTCATCCCGTTCGGGTCTGGCAGGAGGGGCTGCCCTGCGATGCAATTAGGACTAACTGTGGTTGGGTTGGTGGTGGCGCAACTTGTGCATAGCTTTGATTGGGAGCTACCTAACAATATGTTGCCTGGTGAATTGGACATGGATGAAGATTTTAGCCTTGTAATGCCTCGAGCAAATCATCTCCTTGCCGTTCCTACTTATAAGCTCCTAGTTTAATTAAGTGTTCATCATGTTTAATGTTTTTTCAATTCCAAAATAATTCGTACTGGGTGCCGGTATTCATTCACACAGATGTTTAATTTGATCATTAATTTAAAAATATTAATGAACTGTTGTGTTTTTTGTATGAAACCTTTTTCATAAGCGTATAGTATATTATATAATAAATATCGGTTCGATCATTAATATTATAATAATAATTAATAATATATAATATAAAATTAAAGTAAAATAGATGGTTTGGTAAGATAGTTAGAGCATTTTTTTTTTTAGTACAAAAACATTATGTTATATCTCAAGCTCAAGTTTCAAACAATAACTTAAGCTTGGAGCTAATTTAATGTTGATAATGTTCAAGATTAGACCTGAATTTATATGTTCTCATGAATTCAATCCAGATTTTTAAAGAGATTTATATAAATTATCTTTAAAGTTTTTTAAATCTAAATGAAGAATTAAATATATTATAAGTATTAGTTTAAAATAATTAGAATATATTGAGAAAAAAAATTCTGATATATATAATATAATTATTGCACAAGAAATATATATTTTTTACATTTTTCAAGTCTAAAGGAAAGATCCATCCTTAAAAAATTATTGATCTGGGCCGGGCTTGTCTCGTGATCAAAGCAACCCAGAAGCTTTGTAGGCTCAGCATATAAAACGACACGTTTCAAGGTATAACTCGACGACTAGTCGGCGTGACGTCAAACCGCGACCAGCCATCCCTGAGTCAATTCCTATTCTCAAGACGAAATAGACCAAAACAGAGCTTCCTCTCTCTTCTCCGTTGTATTGTATCCGTCGAAGGCTGTTTTTGTTTCATCTTCTGATCAGTTTTTTCAATTTCAATCCGAAATCGGGAATTTCTTTTGAAGCTAACAGAGATGGAGAGGCGGCGGATCTACGTAGTGATAGCTCTTCTACTCAGCTTTGTTGCGCAAATATCTTCCATCTCCGTCACCGTCAACGAGGAGGAATGCGTTTACGAATACGTCTTATATGAAGGCGACACCGTTTCAGGAAGCTTCGTTGTCGTCGATCACGATATCTTCTGGAGTTCCGATCACCCCGGCATCGATTTCACCGTTAGATCTTATCTTCCCTGATATTTGCTCCCTCTTCTTCTTTTCCTTTTTCAGATCTCAATCTGATTATTTAGGGTTTCTTGATTCCTGATTTTGCGTGTTCTAATTTGTGTAGGTTTCGTCACCTGCGGGGAACGTCGTGCAGTCGGTGAAGGGGACATCAGGGGATAAGTTTGAGTTTAAGGCACCCAAGAGTGGGATGTATAAATTCTGTTTCAACAATCCTTACACTACGCCTGAAACAGTGTCGTTTTACATTCATGTAGGTCATATTCCAAATGAGCATGACCTTGCCAAGGATGGTTAGCCCCTCATTTTCCCATCTTATTATTACTTGTAAGTAAGAAGTCATGTCTTGGTGTTTTGAGGTTGATGTTGTTCTTTTGGTGATGTTTGGTAGAGCATTTGGACCCAATTAATGTCAAGATTGCTGAGCTGAGAGAAGCATTGGAGTCTGTTACAGCAGAGCAGAAGTACTTGAAAGCCCGTGATACCCGACATCGCCATAGTAAGTTGTTCTGTTAATCTCATCTTGGTTGTTTGTGTTTTTCTTTTTTCTTAGTGTAAAATTTAGATTGTGAATTGGTTGCAGTTGTGAAGTTTTGGGTTGTTGCATTTAGGCATGTTGTCTGTCTATTTGGGTAAAAAGATGTGTTCATGGTATGCAAAAATCATGAAGTAAAGGTCATGGTCCTTTACTTTACAAGATTGCATATGAATGCCATTCTAAAGTATGTTGATGAAGTGATCATGTTTGGTTTTCTGTGAAAATTTTGTTAGATTGTTAGGGCTATACAGTCTAGGTTGGTATAACAACTACAAATGATTGCCAATGATTTTGTATTCTTCACTGATTGGCAACCTGCTTCAGATTTGGTTTCAATGTGTTATTTGTTTGCCCTGCAGCCAATGAGAGTACACGAAAGCGTGTCATAGGCTACACAGTTTTTGAGTATATCTTGCTGGGTGCTGTGAGTGCGCTTCAAGTTGCATATATTCGCCGCCTCTTCAGCAAGTCGGTGGCGTACAATCGGGTCTGAGCTGCCTGATTAATAGTTGTTCTGTTGATCAATGACACACTGAGTTAAATAGACAGGTGCAGACACATCTTGCTATGCACTAGAGTACGATCTACTCATTGTACCATTCAGTTTTTGCATCAAACTATATAATTTAAATTTAGAACATTAGCTCTTTGCAACCTTCTCAACTTTGTGTCACTTTTCATTTTACTTTTAATCTTTTATGAGTTGAGGGTCTACCATACCAGCAATAGAAATCACATTACACAATAACTTCTTTTGATGCTGTATTCCCATATTCTGTGAAATACTTAGACACTTGCTCTAGTGGTAGAAGATGGAGATGAAATCATGTATATGTATAGCTTTTCCTTCTTTTAGTTGAACGCGGCGTAGAGATGCACCCATCAAGGATTACAATCAGTTTGGTTGATTGAGATTATTAGTGGTTCCGTAGATGAAAGCCAGAGCTTGCTTAGCAAGCCAATCTCTCCTCAAGGACATGGATGAGAAAGTGAGGGGAAAAAGGTTATTTATTCTCTAGTAGAAATGAGGGAGAAAAGGTCATCATGTCATACAATAAGAGTTGGCGCAAGTTACAGGTGCAGAAAAAAAACCATTATTCAGCATAAGAAACTGTTCTTGTTTGTCTCAAAATATCAGCAGAGCCAACGTCAATGGTTTCTGCATATGATCTGTTCAGTTTGGACCTTGATGTTTTTGATTTGGAGGAGTGTCAAGAGTCAACCCTCTTTGTAGTTGCATCCATACCACTTGGCAGGTGGCTATATGTTTCTGTGCTGGAAAAATATAACCTTCCTTGATCCTGAAATTGATATGGATGACTTTCTTGCAACACAGCTTTTTTAGTTATCTTATTAGCAAGTGGAAAACAGTGTAATGTAATTTGACCAAAAACAATGAATTCAGAACGTGGTGGATGTTATGGCAGTAAACTGTTGGCTAATTGTAAAGAAGTGTTTCTTCGCACCTTGAACGGCTGGAAGTACCCTTTTTTTTTTAATATTCTTTATTGTATAGAGCAATGGCCAATGGTTGTACAATAACATTAAAAAAATATTAGAAGAGGAGGACGTGCCACAATTCTCCATAAAAACTAATTTATACTTGTTTATTCTCTTTTTTTTTTTTTTTTTTTTTTTTTTTACATTCTTATAATTTTGAATTTGAGTTTTTAAAATTTAGCGAATCATGTTAGGAGAGTAATTTTTTTTTAATGAAATAATTTTTTTATCAGAAAAGACTCAAAATAGACTTAAAAAGACCGAAAAAAATAATTCACCGTATTCAAATTTTAACTAATAGTTATATTATTATTATGAAAACTAATATTTTCATAAAAAAATGCAAACTATAGGTAAGAAAAAACAAAACAAAACAATTACATGACACTAGAAGAAGAAGCAAAAAATTGTGTGGACACCATTAAAAAGATTTTTGTGGAAGTCTGTGGTGTGTGGCAATAATTAATATAAAATCACCTTTTGTCTCATTTATTTTATAAGATCTGCCAAATTATATACTTAAATGTCTTTTTCTACTCAATTTTAACATAAAAGTCAAAAGAATTGATTTCCAAAAATAAATAAAAAAGATAAAAAGGTTAAAAATACTAGAAATGAAAGCGGATTCCTCTCGATTAAGAGATTAAATACTAGTGATTAGGATGATAAGGATAGTTTAGTGGATAGATCAGACAGGTGATGCCAATTGCCAAATTAAGTCAATATATTAATTAAAAAAACCAAAAATGGCAATCTTGTCAATCTCGTTTGTCCTTACATAAACAACAAGTACCTCACCTTTCTCCTCTCCCCCCACATCAATCACCAAATCCGCTAACAGCTTCAAACCATCCACTTTTCTCCTTCCAATCAACCGAAATGTTGGCGATTTTTGACAAAACGGTGGCCAAGTGCCCTGTGGAATTGCAGAGCCCGAACTGTGGTTCGGCGACGGCTGTGAAAGATGGTTCATTGGTTAAGCATTTTGGGTCAGTGCACTCTGCCGCTGTCACCGTCAATCTAGGCTCTGCTGGTCTCCTTACTTACTCTCTTGAGAAGAAGAACCCGCTTCTTCCAAGGTAATTCCTTTTTCTCCTGAAAAGTGAGACGCATGTTTTTGTTTTTGGATTTATCGGTTTGTTTTGTGGTTGATCTGGTAGTCTGATACTGTCAACGGGATAGATGATTACATTGCGATTGATAATCTCATGCCACGATTTTTTTTTTGTTTTGAATCCTTGTCAGTTTCCTTGTAACACATTTAAGTTCTATAGAATCTTTTCGTTTAGTAGATCTTGGTGTTATCATAATGGATAAGTGGTTTTTGCGACTAAGGGGGCTTGATGCTTATGTTTTCTCTTCGTTCTTTTGCCGTAAAAAAAACCTAAAAATGACTACATCGCCTCTTTTTTTGTTTAGTCCATTGAATGCTGGATTTTGAAGGCATTCCCATTGGGTGACTGAAGTGCTCGTGAAACGTGTGTTTATATGGCTACTGATTCTTCAGTGATATAGGATTAGTGTGGCGAATCATTCAAATCTAGGGTGTCTTTCTGTTTTCTTGCTTCATTGAGAGGTATGTTGTGGTTTGTGACGCAAAACGATCTATTCTGTTCATTGGCCGATCTGTTGTTATACATCCTTTTACTACTCTCCTCATTTGTTATTTTTGGAATGGTTGGGATGTTTTATGGGATGCGAATATGCATAGATCTTCTTTTTTGAGTGTGCAATTCATCCTTGTATCACGGAAGAGTTTCTTTGTTCATTTTAATCCCAGATTATCTGTAATTGGGTTCTGTTTCTGGTTATGATTACCATGTGCTTTGCTTTTTATTTGGTAAGTGATTGGCATGTGCTGTGCCATTAGAGATGAATTATAACTCCCTTTGTGATTTGAAAATTTGGTTTTTTTGTTACTGTGTTCTGCAGTGCCGTATCCAAATTCCTGTTTCGACTATTTTGTTAGAGGTTATTTAGGATTGGTAAAGCTTTATTTCTTTATACTGTAAAACTCTACTTTGCTTCGCCTCACATTGTAATGAAATTTTTCTGTATTTCAATTCTCTTGGACAGATTGTTTGTGGTTCTGGATGACATCTTCTGCTTGGTCCAAGGCCACCTTGAGAATTTTGCTGAACTTAAGCAGCAATATGGCCTGAATAAAGCTGCAAATGAGGCAATCATCATCATTGAAGCTTACAGAACACTCAGAGATCGGGGGCCTTACCCTGCTGATCAGGTTGTGAGAGGTATCCGTGGAAGGTTTGCTTTTGTTCTATATGATGCCTCCAACAAATCTACATTTTTAGCTGTGGTGAGTGAACCCTCCTGCTTACAACCTTCTTGTTTTTTGTCCCGGATCTCTAATATGTTTACTTGTTCTTTTGATCATGTCTATTTGCTTATCCTCAATAACCGTAACCTATCTTTTTGTGCAGGATGCTGATGGAGGTGTGCCATTTTTCTGGGGAACTGATTCTGAAGGCCACCTTGTCCTTTCAGATGATCTTCAGACTATTCAGCAGGGCTGTGGAAAATCCTTTGCACCATTCCCCAAAGGTAAGATTTTCCATTTAGGGCCATCAGCCGCATGATCTAGGAAATATTCTACAGCTTTTTCTTGGCAACATATATCGCGAAGGAGATATGAAACTATTATAACATCAGATGACACACTTGCACACATATTGGAACATATGAGAGGTGAATTTAGAGACGGATTTTTTTGGCAATATGCAAATTAATGTGCATTTAAATTTCCAATGCTACAGAATCAATTATCCATCTCAAAGTAGCTTGAAACATTACTTGTCAATGGCCTTTGTTTTTGTCCCTCACTTCCTCACCTTTGTCCTTATCATCCCTTAAGCCCTTAAACTTCAGGGGCAGCCAATAAAACTTGTTCCTTTGTTAGGATTTCTGAGGTTAGGAAGAAATTGTGCAATGTATTAATTTCTCAATTTCTTTTCATTTTCCAGGATGTTTCTTTACAACTTCTGGTGGATTGAGGAGCTTTGAGCACCCCTTGAATGATATGAAGCCAGTGCCAAGAGTGGATAGCTCAGGTGATGTTTGCGGCGCAAATTTCAAGGTGGATGCAGAGGCTAAGAAGGAAGGTGGCATGCCAAGGGTTGGGAGTTCTTACAATTGGTCCGCGACCGTCTAGTTGTTTCCGGCTAGCTTTGGTTGTTTACTGGCCTTTTCCCCTACTTCTACCTTTTTTCCTTCATCTTCTATTTTGCATCTTTGATGACTATCTTCTATAATGGAGGCCCCAAATCTTTATATTGGTGTTAGCCATTCCCAGAGATGAGATAGCAATTATGCTGGGCTGTATATGTTGCTTAAACCCAGACTTTTGCCTGATATAACAGAAAATAAGATTTCCATTATATATGAATCGTTTGTTTCTCTTTGTTGAATAGAAATCATCTTCATCTGGTATGAGGTTTTTGTTTTTTTGGGTAATAGAATAGCTAAACCAAAATTACACTCCCTCCATAAATCAAATGCACTGGAGAAAGTTGCTCCGTGTCCTCCTCCGTAGGGGCGAAAATGGACGATTTGAACCTCGTTCAGATGAATATAGCATCGCTTGCATACAATCCTCATTTAAATCAACCAAGTTTAAATTGAGAAAAAGGGGATTGTATGCAATCAACACTATATTCATGTGAACCAGGTTCAAATCGTCCAATTTCGCTGTACCGGTGATACGGAGCAACTTCTCCAGTGTATCATTATGCCAGTCATTTTGCAGTGAAGGAAAATAGATGATGATATTCAATGTCAGTTATTGAAAATCTGAAACAAACACTTTAAGAGAGCTAAGATCGTCTTGGATGGGGAAAACAAGCATGAATTATAACCGCATAAGATATACAATTAATTTAATAAAAAATAGATACCATAATGTTATTATGTTATTAGTATCATATTATACTATGTGTAATAATTCATATTATATTGTAACTATAATTTTTATATCATATTATTTTATGTTATTAACTACTGACATAATACTGCTATTATAATATGATATTATTTTTTAAAACGTAGTATGTATATAATGTTACATTATCATTTTATAATATATATTGTTACTAACTTACTATCCTTATTCCTATGTATTATGAGTATATGTTATGAGAATATTATTATAAGAATATCATATTACATAATAAAACATATTATTATTATTTTTTGATTATTATAGTATTTTTATGATATGATACATTACTAATAAAACAATTTTTCCCTTCCAAAAAAACACATTTTTTTACATATTACTACACTAATCAATCATTAACGTTTGTCAAAATGATTGTTTTAATCCCAAATATTTTTTCTTGGTATCATCTGGTCCTAGTTATTTTCTCTGTTTATTGATTTAACCTCTGTCGTGATAATAATCGTTAATAGAGATAAACTCCGTTAACTTTAAACATTTCTAATTACGTGGCGTGACATATCAGACGTCACATCAGGTTTATAAAAAAAAATTGCAAATAAAAAAGAAAATTTTCATTTTTTTTAAAATTCAATAAAAATTTAACATTTTAAAACATATTTTAAATTTCACACAAAATAAAAAATATATAAATTAAATTATTTAATATTTATCTAAAGAATTATACAATAATTAAACAAAATCTCAAAAATTCTAGAAAATATTTAAAATTTTGCAAAATATCTTACACTCATATTTAAATTTCAGAAAAATAGAAAATTTATTAATTTAAATTTATATAAACAAATTAGAACTTTGATGACAATTTTGAAAATTTAAGGGTAAATTTTTGCGGTCTTGTTTCAGTTCTTTTTGGTTAAAAATATTTAACATTAAAATTTTATTTCATGTAACAACGTGATAATCAAATTTACATTAAATAAAATTAACCGTTTATTTGTATGTATATACTTAATACATCAACTACTCCACTATTTTATTATTTTAATTACTATTTTCATTTATTTTTACAAATAGATTAGGTCATAAATTATATTTTGGTTATTAATCACTCAAATATAATTTATGACCTAGCATACTTGTAAAAATAAATGAAAATAGTAATTTAAAGAAATTAAAAGTAAAAAAATGTGTCAGACAATAATAAAACATTCAGCATATTATAGAAAATTATAATAGGAAGATAACCAAACAACTAAAAATATTTTTTAGGTTTTTGTTTAATTTTTTTTAAAAATATTAAATAATTTTATTTTTATTATCTTGAGTTTGGGAAATTTAATACATTTTTTTACTTTTTTTATTTTTGAATTTTTATTTTCTAATTTTGATTCTTTTATAAATTTGGTATGACGTATAATATGACAAGTCAGTAAAAAAAAATTAAAGATAAAATTGATAGAGTTAAAATGTTTATAACCTTACCGATACAACCGAATAAGATATCTCAGTACCAGCACAGCAGTAATCCTTCCCCTCTTCGGAAAACGCACGGTAAAATTTACTCGGCCAAAGGCCACTTTTATTTCAAAATCCTAAAAGCCCTAAGTTGCTTTCTACTCGCTGCCACCACAAAACACCGTCTCTCCCAGCCTTTGGCAACCGCAACACCAGCCCCGCCGCTGCTTTCTCGTTCTACACCAGGCGGTACCGGCAGCGTCGCACTCCTTAATTCATTTTCTCCGCTGCAGCTTCCTCTCCGACGCTGTCCCACTTTTCAGCTTCTCTCCTTCGACAACAAGGTTTGCTCTCTCTCCGACTTCGATTCACATCTACATCTGCTTCTTACCTTCGAAGCTTGTGATTCTAATATTTACGAGTTTCAATTTGGTTGTTTTGTCACTAGCTATACAATTTTGGGTTATGTACAGGTTCTAAGGAATGAGCAGCTCCGCAAAATCCAGAAACTTCCGCCGGAGAGGTGAAGATGATGACACCACCACCACCACAAATGACGCCCAAACCAAGACAACCACCCCTTCTACTGCCACCGTCCGCAAGCCCTCATCCTCATCGTCAAAACCCAAAAAGCTCCTGAGCTTTGCGGATGATGAAGACAGTGACGACTTGACTACACCATCACCAAACCGCCACAACAGTAGCAAATCCACAAAAGAAAAGACAACTTCGCGCTTCTCCTCCAAACAACCCTCATCGTCCCACAAGCACACTTCATCTAAAGACAGGATTCCTCCAACATTGCACTCTTCTACTACAACATCCAATGTTCAGCCCCGAGCTGGGGCTTATACCAAAGAAGATCTACTTGAACTTCAGAAAAACACTCGCTCCCTCTCGTACAAGCCCACCTCTGATAAACAACATCAAGAACAACCCAAAGTCATCCTCAGGGGCCTCCTGAAACTCAACAGCTCCCAAGCCCATGAGGAAGAACCAGCAGTCGTACTACCTGATGGTGATGATGACACTATTAATAGTTCTGGGAAGTCTTCTTCATATCCAGACGAGGATACTATTCAGAAGATTAGGGCTAAGAGGGAGAGATTGAGGCAATCAAGGGCTGCTGCGACTGATTATATCTCATTGGATGGAGGGAGCAATGTTCTTCATGGGGGTAATGAGGGCTTGAGTGATGAGGAGCCTGAGTTTAGGACACGTATTGCCATGATTGGGAATAGGGATACTGGTATTAGTGGTCGCCATGGTGTGTTTGAAGATGTTGATGATTCTCCTTCTGCCATTGGTGATCCTTCTGTTGATGCAGTGATGATGGGCAGTAGTGGTATTGGTGCTGTTTCTGAGGATCGTATTGGTAATGGTGACTACGAGGATGAGGAAGACAAGCTATGGGAAGAAGAGCAATTTAGGAAGGGTCTGGGAAGGAGAATGGACGATGGATCTGGTGTTCATGGGGTGAATTTGACTAATAATACCACTTCTACTGATAGCATGATGCACAGTCAACAGCAGCACCAACAGCAGTGGTCTGCCCCCATTGGTTCTCTTCCCAGCATTGGAGGGGCATTTGGCTCATCTCAACCCTTGGATTTGTTGTCAATCCCACAGCAAGCTGAGGTTGCTCGTAAAGCTTTGCAGGAGAACATAAAGAAGTTTGAGGTATTGTGTTGCTCTTTTTGTGATGTGTGTGCTGATTTTAAACTTGGGATTTGTAAGCATCATATGTAGTTATAAAATTGTACCTGGAAATTACTTGTTTAAGTTAAAAGATCACTTACACTTGAATTATTATTTACGACTTGCTTTAGCAATGAATAAGAGGGGTGTAAGTCTCGAGGATTACTCAAAATGGTTAAGAATAGTTCTAAAAAAAGTGTATTTAGATGATTTTCTATCTCATGAAACTTGCTTTGGCATGCAATGACATTCACCTGGTACTTCACATAACTGTAATTTTTTATATCAGGAATCTCATCGAAGAACGATTTCTTCACTGGACAAGACTAATGAGAATTTGTCTGCCTCCCTGATGAATATTGTTGCTCTTGAAAATTCTCTAGCAGCTGCTGGTGAGAAGTTCATCTTTATGCAAAAGCTTCGTGACTTTGTTTCTGTTATATGTGAATTTTTGCAGGTATGAATTCATCTATTCTATGTCTTGCTTGCATACCTTATGACCAACCGCTAAATCTCTCTCTCTCTATATATATGTGTGTGTGTGTGTGTGTGTGTGTGTTCTAATTTTCTCTTTCAGCGCCTGCCAATAGATAGTTACTGTTTTTTTGCTTTTCCCTTCCTGCTGGTTACCCTCTTAGGATAGGAATGCCCATATGCTTTGAAGATTTTCAATATACTTTAGTTTTTCTTCACGTTTCTTTTGTGAAAGAGTTAAAAAAAATAACTGATTCATAGATATGTATTATTTAACAAGAACTGTAATCTTGTGGTCAAAACATGCTCTTATTTATGCTTGAACCTTATAGATTTAAATAAACCTATAAGATTTTCCTTTATGCCCCTGTGTAGTGTGTGCAGGACAGTAGCCATTTGTGCTGAGAGGCTAAGTCATCACTTTATTATTTGTTATTTTGGGACCTTTTTTGTTGTATGTTCTTCAATTGCATTTTTAAAATTTTAGCCCTAGTCTCTCTGGTTATGCACTTGCTCTTTATGCTGTGTTTAGCCTTCGTTAGACCTCAACACTTGCAATTTCCATTAACAACTGTTGTTTCCGTAAAATAATATATATGAAGAACCAAATAGTTCAAGAACTAGGACACAATTTTATATGCACATCTTTAACACACAATTTGTAGGTGACAGCTTTGTGTTTTCTGTCTAAAACTGTATAATTGATCCGATCTGCATCTATATCCATGTGTTCATGTCCTGGACATCTCATCAACATAAGAAACTGTTTAATATTTTGGCCATGTATTCTGGTTGCCTCCTAGGAGAGAGTGCTATTTGATGAGTACTTAGTATGCTCCTCTCTTATTTTCAGCATAAAGCTCCTTTTATAGAGGAACTTGAAGAGCAGATGCAGAAACTTCATACACAGCGTGCTTCTGCTACCTTAGATAGAAGAACTGCTGATAATGATGATGAGATGATGGAGATAGAAGCTGCTGTTAAAGCAGCAGAGCTAGTTTTTAGGGATCGTGGTAGCAGTGCAGCAATAATTACTACTGCCACAAGTGCTGCTGAGGCAGCATTAGCTGCTCTGAAAGAAAAGTCAAATCTTCCACCGAAGTTAGATGAATTTGGTAGAGATGTCAATCAGCAAAAGCGCATGGATCTGAAGCGCAGAGCTGAGGCTCGTCAGTGCAGAAAAGCAAAATTTGATTCAAAAAGACTGTTCTCCATGGAAGTGGACAGTCCTAATCAGAAAATTGAAGGAGAATCAAGCACGGATGAGAGTGACAGCGAAAGTATGGCTTATCAGTCAAACCGTGATTTGTTGCTCCAGACTGCAGATCAAATTTTCAGTGATGCCTCTGAGGAATATTCGCAACTTTCAGTTGTTAAAGAAAGGCTTGAGAGATGGAAAAGAGAATATTCAGCTAGTTATGGAGATGCCTACATGTCACTAAGTGTTCCTGCGATTTTCTCTCCATATGTGAGGTTGGAGCTTCTGAAATGGGATCCGCTTCATGAGGATGCAGACTTTTTTGACATGAAATGGTAAGTATTTTTGGTTTTGTTGGCAGTCAAATTCTAACACAATGGTGTTTAGAACCAATGAGCTTCTAGTTCAGTGGTATTTTCTGTAGAGCAAGGAGGTTTCTAGATAGGGTTCAAGTTCTTGCACCAAAAATATGTGATTTTTTTTGGATTTTGTCTGGTTTTGCATAGTTTCACAAAAGTTGTGAAGTCATCCTATTGTATCTATTGTTTGGCTATGCGTACACAAATATCCCTCATTTTTCTCTTAATTATTGTTTACTTTCATCTGCGCTCATTATTTCTTCTTCTGTTCAGGCACTCCTTGCTATATAAGTATGGTTTTCCAGAAGATGGAAGTGATTTAAGCCCTGACGATGCCGACAGTAACCTTGTTCCTGAACTAGTGGAGAAAGTTGCAATTCCTATATTACATCATGAAATTACCCACTGTTGGGACACTTTTAGTGTGCGAGAGACGCAGAATGCTGTTTCTGCAACAAGTTTGGTTACAAGTTATGTTCCACTTTCTAGTGAGGCTCTAACAGACTTATTAGTTACAATTCGTGCTCGTCTCGCTAAAGCTGTTGCTATCATCATGGTAAGTAGTTTGAACTTAAAAAGCGCCTGCTACTGTCTCTCTCAGTTATTATGCATATGTATGTATTTTTCTCCTCTTTTATCTACATAAAGTACAGCCTGCAAGTTATTTCCCTTCTTAAAACACCACAGGTCCCAATTTGGAGCCCACTTGTGCTGAAGGCTGTGCCAAGTGCTGCACGAATTGCTGCTTATCGGTTTGGTATGTCTATACGTCTGATGAAAAATGTGTGCTTGTGGAAGGATATCCTGGCGTTGCCAGTTTTGGAGAAGCTTGTAATTGATGAGCTGTTACTTGGGAAGATTGTACCTCATGTTCGGAGCATTGCATCAAATGTACACGATGCAGTCACAAGAACTGAAAGGATAATTGCTACTTTACCTAGGGAATGGTCTGGTGCAAGTGCCACGGCGAACCACAGGTGCTGATATTAGTAATCATTAATTTTTTTGTGCTTGAAGTTTGCCCTGACTAATGAATGTTCTTTGTTTTTCAATCAGACCGACAGACCCTCTTTTTTCCCCAATAGTGCGTGGTTTTTAGGACAGGAAATTAATTTTGATGACTTGTTTTTGTGTTTCCGAGTTACCTTAGATTATGGTGCAAATTTTACTTGGTTTTGTTACTTCCTCTTTGAATCCATAAAAGTGTGTAAACATTTTAGATGCAGAAGTAGAGAATTTTTTGGGTGCCACACTCTGTAAATTAGAAATAGAAAAAGCTCTATTTTTTTTTCCCATTTCCTGTGTCATCCTTTCCACTCATCTTTTCCTAGTACAGAAGTCATGAGCCTTTTTTTCCTTTTGCTACCGGGAAAGTCAACTTGAACTGCAACAAGATTAGTTTAGCAGTCAATAATCCAGGAAAGGAATAGTGACAAATTCTCAACTGGTTTAGCCAATGCCTTCTGTAACTTGTGTCCAAACCACATAATGAAATTAATTTTGATGACTTGTTTCTGTGTTCTGAATTTAAACTACACAAAGAAAACTTATTATGAACATTTGCTTATGCATTGGTGTCTGATAGTCTGTAAGGCCTATTTTTCTCTGTTTTTCTGTCACAAGCTTTTTTCCCATGATCAAACTATTTGTTTGTGTTCATTAAACACTTATTTATCTCCTGTTTTGCCATGTTGGGGTAGCATCATATTAATTTTGTGTTTTCCTCTGTTGGAATGTGTTTGTGCAGGCGCAAGATGCAGCCACTGGTGGATCATGTGCTGTTGCTAGGGAGGACTCTGGAGAAAAAGCACGTCTCTGGTGTTACTGAGAACGAGACTAATGGACTTGCTCGTCGACTGAAGAAGATGCTGGTTACGCTGAACGAGTATGACAAAGCTAGGGAAATATCCCAAACCTTCCGTCTCAAGGAGGCTTTGTGATTCGGTGGTGTGCTTGACAAGTGAGTTCCCTAATTACCTAAGTTGAAGAATGTGCACGGTGGGGTGAGCACATGAATGAAACACCTTATGTAGTATTTGGATTCTTCCGCTTGAGGATGTGTCGGAAGCACAGGTCACTATAGGACTTTCCTTTCGTGTGCTTCACATGGCAACAGCAGGGGAAAACGTAGTGGTATTAAAACTGGAGGAGGAGCCATGAGATATGGGTATTGCTGATTCTGCCATTTGTTTAGTTTGAACAGGCAGTTATCGAACTGGAGATCCGATGTCTTTTTGCTTTTCGAGGATCTTGTAAAGAGGAGTTAAAAGTCTTGTAAAAGAAATTAAGCCAATGTTATTATTGTAGTGGATGAGGTGCTAACTAACCCCTGATATAACGATACTTTTTAACAAGAATGAATACCAATAATGCGTCCAGAATTCCGGTTTTGTTAACGAGTATTGATGTTGATGCTGCCATTGACATACATGGAATGGAAGGAATACAACTTTATTTTCTTCTCTGTTTTACAGTTTCTCTAACTTTTAGGTTCGAGTTACGCCTAATTTTATTTGCACTGCATTGTCTCATTATGAAATAAGTGATCTTAGTAGGTAATTGTTCCGTAATAAAAATGGAATCAAGCATATTTTATTTTCGTTTGATATGAATTTTTTTTAAAGATTTGTTAATATATGAAGCGTTTTATTGATGATAAATATCCGGATTCAACTAATACTTATCTCTTTATTGTTATTATCTTATTGAAAAGATTAAATTGGATATTATTATTGTTAATTGTTAAAAGAAAGAAAAGGGGGGAAAAGAAAATTAAATAATAAATAAATGAGATTGTTTGGGTTGAGTTGGGCCTTTCTTTAATGATATCCAAGTCCAGAGGTACTAAGAACTGAACTTTTTGATTATCAAGTTAAGAAGAAAATTGGTCCTGGAATTGACGAAGAAGAAGAAGAAGAAGAATGGTAAGCGGACAACAACCTGCGCAAATCCCCACCAGCTTCGGACACGAACTCAGGGCCTGTCTTCGTTGCCGCCTCGTCAAAACCTACGATCAGGTTCTTCCTTCTCCTCTCTTTTCTTTTCTTTACTCTACTTTCCCTTTTAATTAGAAGAGAGAAAATTTCTATTCCATTTGAGGTTTAGGGTTAGGGTTAGGGTTTTAAGCAATGGGTGATGTTTGATTGCAGTTTAGAGATTCTGGATGTGAGAACTGCCCTTTCTTTAAGATGGATGAAGATCATGAGCGCGTGGTCGATTGCACCACCCCTAACTTTACTGGGTATTTTTCTCACTGATATATTCTAGGTTTTTCCTTTAACTATCTTTTCCTCCCATCTTTGTTTCTTTCCTATCCTCACTATTTTCCATGCCTTTTTGGGTTTCCTTGTTTTTGTGGCAGCATTATTTCCGTCATGGATCCAAGTAGAAGCTGGGCTGCTCGCTGGTTGAGAATTGGTATGCTATATTTCCAAGTTTTACATTTTTTTCATGCCCTGCCTTCGCTCCCGGTTTTTATGTACTCATTGAGTTAACTCCGTGCATGAATTGCCTCTCATTCTCTTATGCCATTTGGTTTAACTTTTTTCAGGAAAATTTGTCCCTGGTTGTTATACACTTTCCGTCTCTGAGGCACTCCCAGAGGACTTGCAGGTACTTAAATGCTTCTTCTTTTTTCTCTGTTCCGTTCGAACGCTGTGTCCGAAAGTTCATTTACTTAACAATCCTGTTCCTTTCTTAAAGCTGGAGCTAATAACTAACCCGTTAACTCTTACCTTCTTTTTCATAATTCGTAGCAACCATGCTAGCTAAACTGCCTTCACTATCATTTGCCCGTATTGGGTTATTTCTGGACATGTTTGGTTTGATATGAGCAATAATCACACGCTTGCATGTTTCTCCATGCTAGAAAATGTACCACTCTGCTAGTTTTTTCCTCCTTTTTTCGTCATATTTGCTCTCGTGGCATCTTGTTTAGTAATTGTGGAAGCTGCTTGGTCTTTTTGTGTTTGTTGCGTTATCGCAGAACCTTGTGCTGATTTGACCAAAGCTTGCTTACGCTATTGAGTCATATTTTCTTGGTCATGCCAACTGTTGTATTCAATTGTTATGCTGTCTTGTCTCCCTCGTTTCTTGGTTTAGAGTTGGCTGTGGCAACTAGAAGTTAAATCATGATACCCTATGCTGTTATTGGAAGAAAACAAACATCTGTGTGGTTTCATCTTAAGTAATTGTCATGATATGCTTTGCAGTAGGATACGTCTAGTTTGGTGACTTTATTATGCTAGTCTCTCTGTACTTTCAGTGACATTTGGTTGTAGTTCTATAAATGGAGTCATAAGAGATGCATTGAAACATTTTACTGTTCTGTCTATCAGTTTGTTTCTAAGCATTGCATTTTATGCCTCTTGCAGCACGTATGTAACGAGGTGCACGCACAATATACTGCACCAAAGCATATATGACCTAGTGGCTGTCGAGGAGAGGTTTTCATAGCTTATTATCTGGTTCTTGTAAGAGCAAAACCGATGCAGCTCCTTTTCTTATGTTCGATCCTTGTGTGTAAAAATCGAAACTCTTTTGTGAAAGATGACTTTTGAGAACTCTACAAAATTGAATATATGAAAAAGAGCTCTTTTCTTTTTATAGAGCTAGTTTGGTTGCTTTGTGGTATTTATTAACCTAGTAATTAAGAAGGATGTACCTCTATAGTAGGGAAAATTCTTGGTTAATCGATCTGTTTGACTCGAATATTTGAGGAATGGATCAGTAGTAGTTCAATTTTAAAAAACCAGAATGTAACCCAAACCGACTCGTGAAATGACCCGGGGGTGGACAACAAACCGGACTCGTTGGACTAACAGTCTAACAACGTTTGATTTGTTGTTCTTTCTTTTCATATATAAGAAGTGAATGGAGAAAGAATCAAAAGGTGAGGAAGGGGGTTAAGTTTTGAGTTTGCGTCACCTACCTTGCAATTTCGACGAGAAAGGTCCAAACTCGGCTGTGTTTGCTATATCAAAAAGTTATATTGGACTTTACTCAGGAGATGACAGGTCGAAGTAGAAACGGAAACTGAGAGAGTGATGATGAAGAAACTTTTTTTATTTGTTCAACCAAAGTGACATTTGTCATATTGACGTCAAATATGGAGAGAAACGCAAGCAAATTTGGTATCATGCGTTGGGAGTCAAACCCAGAGAAACCTTTTCCAAGGCAATATTGACGTCATATTGTTGACCAATTTATTACCTCTGCCAAGTGCCAACTCTAACTTTTGAGCTGTGGTAAAATTCCTCTCTTGCATTTCTTCTACATTGAGTTCTTCCTAAACTTCATAATTCATAATTTTTTATTTGCAAAATTCCATTTTTTAAATAAAAAAATACTTATTTGATTTTTATGTATGAAAAAATTACTTGTTATGAGTATCTATTAGTTGATTAATTTAATTCGAATATAATTAATCGGAATATTTGTGATTCAGACTTATTTATACGAGATTAAAATCTTATTTCAAACACACTAAAATATACCTAATGGAGCCAATATTTTCATTTTGTTATTGAATTTTTCATGCATTTTTTAACATGGGATTAAGAATTTAAACTTGGAATATTCCTTGTAACAGTCAGAATCCTTCTCCATATATACACCACCTCCATCAAATCTACAACCGTAGAAACTAAAAAAAGACTTGAAACAAAACAAAAAAACCATGAGTCCTCCTTTGATCAGTAGCTATGCAATTCTTGTGGTTTTAGCTATAGCAATGGCTACTAGTTCTCGTGTCATGGCCGGACCTACATACCACCTTCGAATTGTCAACGGCATCGTAGGCAACAAAACCTTGACGATACATTGCCATTCGAAAGATGACGATTTAGGTGAACATCTGCTGGCAGCGTTTGCACATTTCAACTGGAGTTTCAAGATGCACATCCTAGGAACCACTGTCTGGTGGTGCAGCTTCAGCTGGGAACAAGGACATGGTCTCTACAAAGTTTTCTGGCTAGACTTTGATCTTCTTGCCAAGTGCGATTACAAGGATTGTGTCTATGTTGCAGACAACAATGGCTTGAACATAATCAATATTCCAACAGGTGGGTATGATTTGATGTATCGGTGGGAGAAGTAGCTGTGAAATGCTATCATTTTAGAAATAAATAAGATGGAAATCAAAGTAGCTATCTGTACTGTAGTTGTCTCAAGAACTTTGATCTTCTTTTTCTTTATATATAAAATGAATTGAGTTTTGTTTTGGGTAAGTGAGGTATTGGGTTGAATCAATGTACTCTACTAATTGGAAGTTGTAAAAGCAATGCAAAATTTACCCGTAAACTATATCGATCAATCCTCTCTGCAGTCTTTCAGATACGAGACTATTTCAGAGCATTTTTCTCCCCTGGAAACCAAAACCATTAGCTAGTAGCTTCTATTGCCTAATTTACAGTTAAAGGCTACGTAGCCACGTGAAAACATGGTAATGTAAGCCCGTGGTCTGTCGAGTACCGGCATTGTTCTACCTTAATGCCACTATCATCTCCTTCCTGGAGCTATCTGTTTCATCAAACTTTGCAAGCCAGCCATGCCTCCGACCTGCTGCAGCATCTGTGGAGGAAGGACTCTGCCCATGTGCTGTGTATTCATACTTCTCGAAAGAGCCCCAGCTCCCTTGAATTTCTTCATGACATTAGCGGCACGCTCGTGCTCTTCCAACATTTCCATTACATCCCTAACTTGACACCCCGAGCCACGAGCTACCCGTGCAATACGCGAATCGTTCGTGAGCTTTGGATTCAAACTATCCAGTTCTGCAATGTATAGCCATTTAGTATAGCAATACTTTCAACTGACAAAAAGTGTATTTCACTTATCAAAGAGGCAACACATTTAACGTAAATATATAGAATAGCATTCACTTGCCTTCCTTTGTCATGGAGTCCATCATGGAGACATAGCGCTTAAGTTTTGCCTGGCTTTCCTTTTCACTACCTTTCGGCATTACTTTATCACTAAATCCAGGAATCATGGAAAATACCTACAATATATACTACCAAAATGAGAACAAACCAAAAGTAACACGGTGAGGGTTAGCAATTAGGAGTCGTAATTCATACAAGGTATTCAATCGAAAGGGTGATGCAAAAACCAGTTTCAGTTTTTTCGTAAGGCCAACTAAACACCAGTTAATCAAGTTCAGCAACAACATTAAAAGAGTTTGAATCTCGCATGCTACAACAACAATAAAAGTAACCCTAGGTTTTTTCAACTTCATTTTTATAAACAAGGGACGAGAAGGTATTCGTACTCTCAATAAAAATGAAGTTGAGAACTTGACTAAAGCTAGAACTCATTTTTCTAGAAACATTAAACCAAACAAAGAAAGTGAGATAAGGACCTGGTTGATACTGCTTAACTTGAGCATGTTCTGATATTGCTGATATATAATGTTCAAGGTAAAGTTCCCTTCTAATAGGTTCTCCAGAAGCTCAGGTTGCTGATCCATCGGAACCACGTCTTGAACTTTGTCCATGAATCCAGACCAATCACCCATTCCTAGTCAGAAGATTATCAACCAATTCAATGGAAATCACAGTTTCAAAAGTCAGAAGAACATAAGCAGCAAAGCAAAGTGTTGATCCGATTAGGTAAATGCCCAAAAGACGACCAACAAAAGGTTTAACATCAAAGACTTCAAACTCATCAGAGAACAAAGGATGTATTTACCCCCTTCCCCAGCCATTACCGCTCATCCACCGCTTTCGATTAAGAAATCAACGTACAGTAGAAACTCTATAAAATAATACACTTGGGACGACTAAAATTTATTAATTAAAAGAGTTATTAATTAATCGATAAATTAATAATTATTAATTTATATATTAATTAATATTTTATTAATTTATAGTAAAATACTTAGTTTACAAACACTTTTCAAGCTTCCACTTACTGTAATTATTGTAGACAATGCATGTACTGTATATCAAATGAAAGGCTCAATTTGAAAGAAACCTTCAATCTCCCACCTTATTATGCTTCTTGTGTTCAATGTATCACTTTATGGACATTAAAAATATTTTCTATATAAACAAGATCAAAATACTGTAGGTTAACACAAACAAATTAGAGACGACATTCAAGGGGAAATTGATTTCAACAAAAAACAAAAGATAATTGAGTCATTTTTCAAGAAACCTTCATAAATCATTCATGTAATATGCTATATATAAGGAATTATTAATTTATATTTTATATGGGGTCTAAAGAAATTATCAAAAATGTATTATCTTATAATTTTAGCGAATTATTAATTTAGCACCCTATTCCCGAGTCGGGACCGGCCAAAAATATTATCTTAGAGAGTTTATTAAATAATCGAGTATTAATTTATCGAGTTTCTACTGTATTTGATTGACTTTCACCACTAAACCAATCTTATTCAAATAAATTACATGATTATTATTTCATATAATAAAAAATGGGTAATTTTTCAAATAAAAACCAGCAACCAATCACGTAAACCATATTTTGCTACAGGTTTACTTTTTTTTTATAATTAATTTAACCTGTCCCAACCATGGAAACATACACTAATTTATAGTTTCCGGATTTTTATTTTATGTTAATAATCTTTATAATTAATTTTATTGAAGTTTCTCTTATCAAATCATCCATCAATGTAATTTTCCATAGGATAAGAGAGAATACAAAATGAACTTTATTCCAAAAGAAACAATAAATATCCCATTATTATTATATTGAAAACAAAAACAAAAATAAATATTAAAAGTTGAGTGAATTACTCTTAACAATTCAACGTAAAACCATTGGTTACAAACAGATTCTTCTCCAAAAGTTGCCCAGGTTCATACTTTCAAAGAGAGAATCTGTAATTACTTTTGATGTAATTATAATTAATGTAAAATAATTGAACTAATAAAGCAAGGATTTGGCTTCTGTATAATAACCTACTTAGTTTTCAACCGCTGCCACTCAACCCCGCCTGAAGCTGAGCTGCCGCCGCGAATCTACTGCCATATTCATCTCCGTTCTCGAGCATCCTAGCTCCACCTCCACCAACAAAACTATCCCCGAAGCCGATAAACCTCGAGTTTTCTACGTAATTCTTTGCCGGAACTGTTTGTGCTCCAAACGAGTAGAGTGTCTGATCACCACTAGATGAGAATGACCCGCCATTTATTTTGTTCATCTCACCACTATAACTATAACTATGGTTGTTGTTGTTATTATGATTATGAGTAGGCGACATGTCGTCTGGTCGGGCACCAAAGGAATTTTTTTCCCCTTCGATTTCTCTATACTTGTTGAGGTAACCCTTCAAGGTTCCAACGTAGTTCTCGAACCCAAGTGTGGTCATGGCCCATAAGAGGTCGTCGCCGTTAATGGTCTTCCTCTTCTCGCGCTGGCACTTATCGGAGGCCTCGCCGGTGATGAAGCTGATGAATTCGGAGACGCATTCTTGGACGGTTTCCTTGGCTTCTTTGGAGATTTTTGCGTTAGCCGGGAGTGATTTTTTCATGATCCGGCTCACGTTGGCTATAGGAAGGAACCGGTCTTGGTCTTTGGAAGAGGTGTCCGACACGTCGTTTCCGGACAAAGGGCTGCCAGTTGGGCTCATTTGGTGGTTCATCCTTTTTCCAGACATTTTTTTATTGGAAAATAATGGCTGAAAAAACAGAGGAATTAAAATTGGAAGTAAGCAAAGAGGAGAGGAAATTAAAGATGGGATGATACGGTGAGGAAGCCAACATGAGGGGTTTTATTTAAGCTAAAATAAAAGGGTAAAATGGGCCAAAAGTTATGAGGAAAAAAAAATAGAAAGGCAGCATTGATGTGGACAGAAAAGGAAAGAAACAAGCACTTAAGAGATTTTTATCGTCAGATGTTTTTTCAATCGAAACTAATTTTATTCGAATTTTATTAAATTTACCGTAGAATTTTACTATTATCACAATTTGCTAGTTAATAAAGGATGGTCTTTTAGTGAATGGGAAGTGTGTGGAATCTTATGGAAAACCTTTAGCTACCAACCATCCCCATAAAGCAAAAAATAAAAAGGACCTACTTTGTACATAGACTTGTACATGAATCGAATCGGGTTAAGTTAAATTTGATCTAGGCTTGTATAGTAAATTTTTAAAGTATAGGGAGTAAAATGAAATATTTTATAAATTATAATATCTTTTTACGTACTTTCTTAAAAAGAGAAAAAAGTACAATTTGCGGCAAATAAAGAATCGAAAGAAAAGGAAAAAAAAAAGTAGACGATGCCACATCGCATTCACAAAATTTTGAAAATCCTCCAAATTGAGAGTCGTGATTTTTTAAATTAATATAAGTCTCGAGTTCAAGATTTTAAATTTTAAATCTCTTAATAATCTGAATTTTTCTTTTTGGAGGGAGCTACTAGTAGTACTCCCCTATCTATCTATGTACTACTCCCTCCAAAAACATTGGTGAATTAATGGAAGAACAAATCCTACATTCGTAGATTGGACATTTATGGAAGCAAGCAAACTTCCCATATTCTTGTCTTTCCCATCTTATCATATTAAAACTTTTTCTTGACTTTCAGGTAATTTTTTCCCCATCATATACCAATGGCCATGGTATCTTTGAACGGCTTTAAATAAATAATTTATTTTTTTGAGGATGCAAAAGGGATATATGCTTTCACTTTTGTCGATCTTTTGTGCTTCTCATGTTTTTTTGGGATTCTTTGCACATATTCTTTTCTTTTCTTTTTGTCGTTTCTCCGCATTTTTCGATAAAAATTAATCATGTTTCGGTATTATATATTAATTTTTTTTATAAAAAAAATCTTACTATTCAATCATTATCTTAGACAAATTTTTTATTAATATTCCATTATCTTATATTTCAGTATATATAATTATATGCGCATTCCAAACATATAAAGAAAATAATTGACACACATTATTAATAAATTAGAATCGTGACATGTGGCTTCTCTAGCAACTACTGCCTTTAAGTTTACCTATTCTACCACAGCAAGTCTTATTAAAAAACTATATGGATCGTCTCCAACTTGCTGTCTCCTAATTAAAAAATTAACAGCTAAAGTCACAAATGAGTAATAATTATATTTTATGGGGTTGTCTCCAATTATTTAAATGGGAAACTATAGTTTGAAAAATATAAATCAATCAAAGATTAGGGTTTGACATGGGGAAGGATCTTCTAAGTCAATGTTGGCGTGGCCGGGGATTAAGAACTCATTATTTTACGATCTTGCTTGACCAAAGTATGTCTGAATACTGGTGAACGAAAGTACCCAAGCACAAAGATATTGGTCACCTACGACAATTAAAAGCTTCTTCTTCAGTTGTCTAGTAGTAGTAAGTAAGGAGGTGGGTGGAACTACATGTATATGAAGAAAGAAAGAAAAAAGAAAAAAGAGGAGTTGTTCTTGTTATAAGATTTCGGGACGCTAGCTAGAGGTAATCTATGAATATTATCTTATCAAGGTAATTCTAAATTTTTAGGAATGATTTGTTTAGTATTCATAGAAATAGAGAATTACCTTCGAAAATTGTTTTCCATCAATAAGATAAAAAGTAAGAGAAAATGATTACGTCCAAAATATGTAGTATTTTAGAATTTCTTTGAGAAAGAAAAATGAACTATATCTTAGTTAGAGTGTATGTGATATTAGTAAAATAATACAATATAATTATTATGTAATAGTATGTTTTTACACAATAATATATCAATATTTTCTAATATATTATATACTCCTTCGTCCTCTATTAAATGATTTTCTGAAATAGTAACAAAAATAAAGCAAATATTAAAAAATCAAGTAAAGTGTACAGTAACATTTAATAGCAAAATGATAATTAATCGCGGACGGAGAGAGTATTTTATAATTATATACTATATAATATTACTATATTTATTTATAGTATACAATGTATACAATATTATACATAATGTGTTTATTAAACATCACTTATAAAATATTTATTTTAATACATATTATATAATAATGTCCGCGGCTGCACTAGGAGGAGCAAGGAGGGCTCGGAAGCGATTCGTTGGTGTCCGGCAGAGGCCATCAGGGAGATGTGTGGCTGAGATTAAGGACACTATACAGAAGATAAGGGTGTGGTTAGGGACTTTTGATACAGCAGAGGAAGCAGCAAGAGCTTATGATGAGGCTGCTTGCTTGATCCGCGGCGCGAACACGAGGACACTATACAGAAGATAAGGGTGTTGTATATAGTTCTTTTAAGAACGTGATGCACTAACTTTATTTATATATTAAAAATTATCATTAAATAGAAAAAAAAATCATGTAGTAATTTTTTAAGGGTATAGGAATAAAGCATGTGAGGTGTGACCGCATGATAATAGCATCACTCTATAAATAACCATGCATAAACCAAATGTCATCTGAATAAAGTTTGTATGTATAAACAAAATTCATATACTTTGTTACAGTATAAAATTAGAACCTCATATAATATTTGACCTTGAATCTACTTATAACATTGACATGCATGAAACTTTGCTTGATGTTAAAATATTATAACAAATAAAATAAAATATAGTTATATAGTGCAAAAACATATTTACTTACAATTAATTATTTTACTTAAGATATTTATGATTTTTTTATAATTTTTTTTACTTTCTCTAATTTTTCATATTTTTTTAATTATTAAAAAATATTGTGCAAAAAAATCAATCTCCATTTTTCTAAAGTTCTCAAAAAAATTTGAATTTTTTGGTAATTGTTCGACTTTTCTGATTTTTTTTTTCTATTTTTATGACTTTTCAGAAGTTTTCACAATTTTTTGAAAATTTTAATAATTTTGACTTTTTATTAATTTATTAATATAAAAAAATATTTTTAATGCACCATTAAGATTTCAGACGAGAATTCTATTAGCATAGTTAAAATTTAATAAATTTCAATATGTCTGTCAATGACTAATATTTGGGATCAAAACATTAGGAACTAATGTATAGATTTGCCTATATACCTCAAGGAACTTAAAATATTTTACCCTTTTTTCTTTGTTACAAGAAACTATATAAAGCTTTACCAAAAAAAATTGTATAAAAAAAAAATCCACGGAAATAAATAGAAAGGCAAAATAAACAACTAGGTGCATTAAGGTAATCATGCCTTCAATAAATAAATTTTCCCTTACTAACTATTACTAATGGCACTGATATATCAACCTAACTAATACTCCCTCCGGTCCTTAATAAAGGTCGTTTGAGGGGCGGGCACACGGATTAAGAAAACACTATTCGCTGTGTTTAATTACGAGAATGCCCTTCATTAATTCGCTATATATCTATACTGTCACTATTCACTCTTCACCTCTGCACTTCCTCCGCGCGATTGCTTCTCAAATCCCTCCCAAAAAATTTCCCAAATCCCTAGTAAATTTTGAAATATTTCCCTTCAAATTTTTCATTTTTCAGCCTAAATTCGAAGCTATCAGTTTACAATGCTCTCTCACCTCCTCTGTTCATGTTCCCACCCATTCTAGTCAATTTCTAGTGCTCTAACATTTCTGTTTCGATTTATTTTGCGGGAAGAACAATGGATGACAACCAATTCGACCTTATCCATTTGTTTCACTACAATCCATTACCAGTGGCAGATTCCGAAATTGTTGATGCATGCGAAGAATAGTCAAACCAAAATGAAGATGAAACCGATGTAGAAGACGCTGAAGCACATGCCCTATATGCGCAACATTTGGACAAAATCAATGAAGATTTGATAGGCCAAAATGAAAACCTAGTACCTGACAGTAGGGTTCAAGGTGAAGTCAATTTAATCTTTCAGTATTCTGTTTAACCTTTAAATTGTAAAACTCTGTCTCGTTTGCAATGATGTTGTGTTGTAATAATGGTAGGTCCAAAATTGAAAAGAAAAGAGCTCTGTAATGAGGACAGAATCGCAACCTATAATATGCTTCTACAAAGAAGTGTTAATGGAAAGCTACATAAGCAAACAACACCGTGTTAATTGAGCTCAACAGGTTTGCGAATGTCATTCCAGGCATTCCTACCTCTGATTAGTTAGGGTTAATGTTCTGCATGTATGTCTCTTTCCTTTCTTTAAACTCTACATCACATTATTATATAATATGATGGTGAAGAAAAAATATTATCTATGAAGTTGTATTTTCCATGTTCTTATTGTCTCTTATTTGCATAATTTTGCTAATCAAATTCCGGCAATCATTATAAAAGTTTCGGCAACATAAAGTTACATTAACCACAAAACAAAGGATCAAAAAATGCAATCAAACCATCCATAAACAGAGATGGTTGATATAAGTAAATAACAAACCATTGATATAGTGATTGCACCACCAGTTACAGTTATAGAACATTCAATCCAAGTACTGATCCATGATTCAATCCATTCAATCAAAAATAAAAACAAACATAAATGATCCATGAATTGGCAGAACAAATAGAGAAACACAAGAGTGTTTGTAATTCAATCTAGTTCTGATCCACAATTTAATCCATTCAATCAAAGAGAAAAAATAAACATAAATGATCCATGAATTGGCATAACAAACAGCGAAACACAAGATTTTTTGTAACTCAATCCAGTTCTGATCCATGATTTAATCCATTCAATCAAAGAGAAAAAATAAATATAAATGATCCATGAATTGGCAAAATAAACAGAGAACCAAAAATTAGTTTTTCATTCAATAACCAAAAAATAACTAGTTCTGTGGTTGGAAATTACAATCTGTGGCCAAGTACAGAACTCCCTTTCTAACAGAACCTAAATTTTTTCATTACAAGCTTCCTATTTACATCCACATCACCGTATGTTCAGCAACAAAGCAACAGAAGTAATCCTTTGACTTCGTCAATAGAAAGATGGGAGTAACAGACACAACATTTCAATGAAGTCCGGTTCCTAGGTTGGGTCTGACAATCGAAACATACCTGTAATTGGAAGCTTGTTGAGGTCGAAATCTCTTTCCCTTTTGTACTTGGTTGCCAACAGTTTCTCCTCCACAGAGGGTTTGTTTAAGTCAAAATCATGAATCACTTTGGGTTGTGTTGTAGATAGTCTGGACTTCAAACGCCTAATATCCACGATTGGCTCCACGGTTGGCTCTGTCTCGTCGTCAGAATCCTCCACGATTAGATCTGTCTCATCGACAGAAGCTTCGATGATTGGCGTCATCACATCGCCTGAAGTCTCCACGATTGGCTCTGTCTCATCGACGAAAGCTTCCACGCTTGGCTCTATCACATCGTCGAAAGCCTCAATAACCGCATCCACGGCCTCTTCCTCGATTCCAATGGAATCTTGAACCACTATGTTCATGGAAGTATTAAATTCAACTATGGAGTCGTAATGAGAATCTTCCCAATAGTTGATGCTTTCCATGATGGACGTCAACAATACAGGAAGAACCATAGTTTTATATGGAAGTTACAAATAAACAGTGACTGAAGATAAAGAAATGAACTTGGATTAAAATCAAGAAATATATATGGAGTAGACAGTGATTGACAACCCAAATTTCTATTTCCCACCCAATTTGATTTTCAATTTGCCTTCGAATTCTCGAATGAAAATTCGAACGATTGGCTTTCAAACGAGTGAGAGAGAGATGAGAGTGATATGGCAGAAGGAGATGGTGATCGTGCATTTCTTTAGTGGCAAGGATAAAATGGTCAAATTTAAGGGAAAATAGCATGGGGAAGGAAGAACGACATTTATTTTGGTCTGGGAAGAAATGTCTAAAACGATATTCTTTCCAGACCGGAGGGAGTAACAATTAACTAAAAGGTTAGATCAATAAATTTAGCAAATGATCTACTCCTTTAATATTGTTTTATTTATATTTATTGGATCTTTCAACTTAGTTTACTAAAAGAAGGGGAGAGAAGTTGGCCTTCCTATAAGAGAAGGCCGAGATGTGAGGAGAAGAAAGGGGAAAGAAATTCAACTTATCCTAAGGTAATTCCCTAATCCTAGAATATAATTAGGTAATTATCCATCTAAATTGTGTCCTTGCTTGAGTTGGGATGAAACCCATTTCTTGATCCTTGATGCATGTAGAATTCTTGACATGCATTTGCTTTGTTGGTATATTTGGTAGATTATAATGCTAATTCCATGGCTAGAAGACTAGGATCTATCACATACAAGCTTGAATTATAGATTGGATGAGTGATTTGTACGTGGGTTTCTTGAAAGGGAATTCGGTTTAGTTGCATATGAGAAGAAGAGTGTTTGTTGATTGTCAGATAAGATGATTCTAGTAATTAGTAAATCAATTGGTTGACGATTAAGTGGTTCGGTTTTTATTAAAATAAGAACAAATGAATTATTGATTTGTGATTAGTTAATAACAAAGAGGAAAAGAAGGATGGTTGATATATGCATAATCCTTGTGCTTTAATTTTCCGGAATCTTGATTAAATGGTAAATAATGATGTGATAAACGGTATTGTGAGTTGTGGTGATAAACTCGTATATTGATCAAAAACACGTTCAAAGAATTATATTCGTGAACTACGTGCGGTTTGATCTTCCGTAAGGATGTAGAAAGTCTCCGGGTTCAACTACAATATTTGTTGATATTTTAATTTCATAAATATTATAATTTTTGTTGTAATTAAAAGTATATTGTTATCAAGCTAACACCTAGTTTCGAGTGTTTGAGTTTTGTGTCAAGAAATAATTGTATGAATAATTGTGCTAAATGTAAATTTAGATTTTAACTTGATCAATTGTTGTGAGAAATATGTAAAAAATTGGTGAAGGTGTTGTTGTGCTCTCGGTTTGAGTTTAAGAAGTAAGAAAGAAATCATTAATTGAGTTGTAAACTGAATTGTTCATCTACTTGTATAATAGGAGTCTCGTGTAATTATCTTTATGTTTAAATTTGATTTAAGTATTTTCGGTGTCCGTTAAAGGATTGTTTATTTTGCGTTGATGATAAATAATTTTTGTACGTCAATGATATTATTTATTTTGGTTCTTCTAACGTCCAGATAAGATTAGGATGCAACCCCCTTCGCCATTGTCACCACATCATTGGAGGATTAAATATGTATACCCTGAGGGAATTTTCTCTTATTATAAAGCCTGCACCACCTTTAAGCAGTCAGATTCGACGATCATTTCCTCGATTCCCTATTGTATTACGTACTTAAGAACTATGTAAATAGTCATAGTCTCTGCAGTAGTCATCCCCAATTTATGCGGGATATGAATCGCTTATGCAATGACACAGATCCCTTGTAATCTCTCGCTACAAATCTCAAGCTAGCCGTTGAAGAGCCTACCGCAACATCCATATTGAAAATTTGGAGTAATTATTAATACCAATTTTGTTATGAGACGTAATTAGAGTTTTTTCATCTTTTAAGATAATAGTTAGCTGTGTATTTTCTAATAATTGACATCTATAAAATAACCACGAGGTGCCCAACTTTAAAAAACAAAGTTTAGTTGACGCAATAATCAATTGTATACATAAAAATAATTATAAAAAAATCACATTCTTCCATCTTTATTTGTTTTGTTAGGGCTAATTTTCTTTTCTTTCATCTTTCACCACGGATTTTTTCATTAAATCCATGGTTTGTTTTCTTTCTTCTTTTATTAATTATCTATTACTCTTTCTTTTTAAATCCAAATTTATTTTTATAATATATATTTTACCTTCTTATTTTTCTTAGAAGAGAGACTTTTGTTTTTTAATTATATTAGTAATTATCATTACAATATTAAAAATCAAACCCGTGTCATATTTCATAAATACAATATGCGCTAACCAGTTGAAATACAACCACATGTGCGAAGAGAAACTTAAATATTTTAAATTTTATTCTGCACACCTTATCATGTATCGAACCTATTCTTTTTTTACTAATTATCTTTTATTCTTTCTTTTTTAAAATCCAAATCCAAATTTTATTTATGTTATGTATTTCACTTCTTTTTTTTGACTTAGAAGAGAGACTTTTGTTTTTTTGTTTTTATATTAGTAATTATCATTACAATACCTACGTTATAAAAACGACATATACTAACTAGTTGAAATACAACATCATGTGCAAAGAGAGACTTAAATATTTTAAATTTTAATCTTCGCACATTACTATATATCGAACCTATAACCTATTTCATGAGAAATTATTAGATACACTCGATTTAGGATTTACTCATTCATATGGTTTGTCCACTAAAAAAAGCTAATTTACGTTGTTATCATTGAAATTAAACAAGATTTAATTTAATCAATTCAGTTAATTAACTAAAGTATGATTTTTATTGGGCTGGGCTCATGGAAATTTAGTTAAAATTTGAAACAAATACGTACTATCAATAATATGTGAAATCAGAAAAAAATGGCATAAGAAAAATAAACAAGATTTAATTGAATATAAAATATAGAACTCCAACTCACAGTTCGAATCTCACCTCCCTATAAAAAAAATAGAAGTCCATTTCAAAGTAAAAATAAATTTAATTAAAAAAATTACTTATAGTGAAAAAAAAAACATTGGCATAAGATTTAATTGAATCTCCAAAATTAAAAGTATGCATTATAAATTCTTAGTTCTTAAAAATATTAGGAGAAATACCATGCCCCCAAAATTATAAGGAGGCTAGCTACTTCCTACCCATGAATATAGGGGAATATAGTAAAGATCATATTAAGAAAAAGAGAAAAAAAAATTCAGGAGTCATTCTACATATTTTTTTAAGAGGACAAACATAATAAATTATTAAAAAATAATAAAATGTAGGGACTATTGTGGAAGAATTAAAAATTTTGTGAGACCATGCCTTAAAACTATAAGGAGGTTATGGCCTGCCCATGAATACTATGGCAAGTAATAATTAATCGAATAAAAATATAGTCATGAGTTTAAATAATAATTTTAGAATTATACTTTTTAGTCATACATTTTAGTCAAAGATAAATATTAATCGCCTTAAATTCTATATTATCACATGATCTAAGAAAATTAGTTTATTTAAATTCATGATAGCGAAAAAAATATTTTTTCCTTAATAATTTGTTCACGACTTGCGTCGGACTCTGAAGTCTAGAGTTTAACACGAATCATAAGGTAATACTAGTAAGTAGCTAGTTTAGTTACAATTCACCTTATATTTAAAAGAAAAAATTAATATATATATATATATATATATATACACACTAAGTTGATAAAAAAATATTTCTTGAAAATTGTCAGCAATAGTGGACATAGGGTGAATAATTTGAAAGGATCCGTGATTCTCTATATAAGTGCATGCAAATCGTTTATTTTATTTATGAAAATAATTGGATGTGTCTATAAGTATTGATAGTGATATTTATGCAACTCAATGTTAGTTCCATTTTTATTTATTTCAGTTTTAATTTATTAATGTTTAATTGTCAGTATTTTATGTAATAATTCATATTTCGTAAAATATTACTGTACATGTGAAATTAATGAATATTGTTTAACATATATATCGTATGAATAATTGTAAAGGTGTAAATTTTAGAGTAGTTAATAATATAACTAATAAAAAAAAGAGGAAGGAAGGAAACAAACAAAACCCATGTATATCAAACTTATGGCGCCAAAATTTGTTTAGATACAGTTACACAATATGGCGGTGGCGTAGTCCATATATATATATGTATATATATATATAATCCAGATTATCCTAATCCTGTGTCTCCATAAGAAACAGCACGTGTTTCTATTTTTCATCCTCACTTCCCTAAATCTAACCCTGTCGCCGTCTTTCCCAATTTTGTATTCCAAATCTTAATTTTGGAGAGAAATTAAAATCTTTGGTCTTTCCGCCTCTGTTTTCTTCCGACTCGATCAAGAAAGTAAAACAAGAAATCATGCAAGGAATCCGTTTCCCTACAGGATTCCGATTCAGACCCAGCAGAGAACAATTGGTAGGCTATTACCTATTCAACAAAATCTATGGAAGAGAAGGGCATCCTTTTGACAGCGCACCAGTTCTTGATTGCGATCTTTACTCCGAGGAGCCATGGAAGATCTACGAGAGGTTTGGCGGCAAGAACGGTAGAAGTCTGTTCTTATTCACTCCCCTGAAGAAGAAAACAGATACCGATTCAAGAAATCAGAGCAAGATTTCGAACGGGGCTGGGACTTGGCACGGACATAATTTTGTTTGAAAGTTTTGAAGTTAAAGTTGAAGACTTTGGCATCATCACTGCCTCAAAGAGAAGATTCACTTTCAAGAAAACTGGGTCTAGCCAGAGTAGTTGTTGGGGCATGATTGAATACAGTTCCTCTTTGTCCGACGAAATTGTGGTTTGTGTGCTGATCAATACCAGTATTAGAGATGCAAGACTGGACAGAAAAAGAAAAAATCCCATGATCCATGAGAGTGGAAGCACAAAGATGGATGTCAAGCGGATGAGGGTTCGTGAGGCTAACGAAAACCAACCAAAGGCAGCTCTTTTGCGCGTGGAAGACCTTGGTGAGACGGGCTTTGCAGTAGCAGAAGAGAATGGTGATGATGCAGGACAGGTTCTTGATCGCTTGAGTTTTGACGGTTGTGGATTAGTGGCTGAATTTTTTAATCCATCTTCTGGTTGTGGGGAAGAAACAACATTAGTAAGCGAAGCTGATTCAGGTCGAGCTCATAAGGAGGACTCGGGAGGCCTTGCCCAGCTGTTGGATGCAAATGATTATCGAGTTAGTGAGGGTGCATTTGATGAAGGGACAAATTATGGAGCGATAACAACCATGAGCAGCTGTTTTTCCAATTGGGTTCGTGAGGCTAACAAAAACCCACCAAAAGCAGCTCTTTTGCGCCTGAAAGACATTGGTGAGACAGCTTCTATGGCAGCAGAGGAGAATGATGATGATGTAAGACATTCTTGATTGTTTGAGTTTTGAAGGTGGTTGGGAAGCAACTGAATCTGCTAATCCTTCTCCTTGTTGTGTGGAAAAGGTGATTCGGATCGAGTTCATCAAGAGGGTTTTGTAAGTTTTGTGCAATTATTGGCCGCAGATGATGTGGTTTTTGACTACTGCTTTCCATCAAGCATGGTTCATCAGTGATTCGAACAAAAAGTCCAGCTTGTGATTTCAATGACTTGAAACTGAAGTTGTGGTGATTCTTATAACATTTTTGTATCATTCCGAAGTCTAGTTTGTACAAGGATTATGAGGATAATGCGTTTCGTAAATATATATGTATTTTGATATATAATTAGTAGTAAGTTGCTGCAACACAAAAGGGGTTGGTAAGTCTTAAAACTTACAAATGTTCCAACATATAGGTGGCACCATACATCATCCTAGGCCGAGTCTTACGAAAACTATCGAAAAACAAGACTATAACTGATCTGAAAGCCAACTGATTGCAGTATTAGGTTGTCAGCTTTTGGATTTGGACTACAATTACCCCATCATAAAACCATGGGGTAGAGATCAAACCAGTAAGCATAAGACTCGAACGACAAAGAAGTTATATACAACAAGATCCCTCTCTGTATATTTCCGTTATGAGCTGCACTGAAGGTTTTTTTCCATGAGAGGTTATTCTCTTATTATCATCCTAAAGGACCCGAAGCTGAGCGAGAAAAGCTGCACAAAGATCCAGGAAGAGAAACTGTGGACCGTGTACCCTTTGCAGATCCAGCAAGTACTTCTCCTCGCGTGTTTTGTAAAGCTACAAAAATCATGGCAGAACAAAATGAATTAGCATAACATTTGGCAATGGCGCTCATAAAATCAATAAAACTGCAGTAAACCAAAAGAAGTAGTAGATATGAAATGCAGCCGTATAAGTATCTTTTATAGGCCAACACATATGCAGCATAAATTCCAAACGGACCAAGTTTTCTGACAACATCACGCCGAAACAAATGAAGATTCCAGTTTTCAAACAGGCCATTTGACAACGAAACAGTCAGCGTGCCTGCTCTTGGCTTGGGTGTGTTAGCATATGCGAATTATGCGGTGTGGCTAGTTTTTTTCATTTGGAAGAAAGTTCATGTCAGGGAAGCAAAGAAAGCTTGAGAGAGACATTTCAGGTAACGGGTCCACACTTAACACTGAACTTTGTGATTAAAACTTGAGAATTAAATGAGATTTTCCACCTGACATTAGCAATTTAGCACCATATGCATCAATGTACCAAGCGAGGATTTCTTTTTTCATTTACGTGTCAAATTCTGGTTCATGTACTCCATCTCTGATTAAACTCAAACTTGAAGTTATAACTAGTTCAAAATACCTTAAACTATTAGCACTCTCTAAGCCCAATGTCGTCTTATTGATGATATTAGCAAACTCCTTCCAAGATCCCATAACGTGTTAATATAACAACAAACAGCTTCTGGTATTACACTTCTTTATAATTAATACAAAAAGCTACATATCAAACAACATTATTAGATTATATAATCTTCTGGTATATGAAATTTTAAAATGCCTAAGAAACGTGGTCCATGAGTTTTAGAATGCATATCTTTATACAGTTTCCAGTCTGTCCTACTTCAACTTGGCCAAACTTTAACTTAAACCCTTGTCCCTTGTCTTTTTATCATTCCAAAATAGCTTAGAAATAGAAAGCAATTGTTAACATGCATTAAAAGAGCCTCAAGGATCATAACATACACACCATCTAGTCTACCTATACAAACAGGCATCTTTAACCCCAGATTCATGCTGTCTAATAGACCAAATACAATAAGAAAAGCAACATGGCATGAGTACGTTACCTGCACTTCAAACTTCACCACATTCGGCGAGTTAGTAATTCCATCACTCTCAATAATGGTCCCCTCATCCGCAAAAAAATGATTATTGTGCCCATGGCCTTTAACCATGCCTTCATGATGTCCAGGAGTGCCAGGAATCCACCTGCACTTCATATTGTAGTGGCCAATTTTTTTCCAGCAAACATTCAACTCTTGGAGAGCTTTCAAAACTTCAGTCATTATTTCACGTGGGTGGGCTCGAGACTGACAAATCAGAATCGAAAAAACATAATAAATTTAACTTTAAGCATAAGTAAGCATTCCAAATGAAGCAATTCACTTCACCAGATAACCTTCTGAAAGAGTAATAGCTTGAACAAGGATAACCCCCACAATCTGTAAATATCATCATTTCTCATAACAAGACGTAATTTAAGGCGGAACTCACTTCATGGTCCTGTTTGGGTAGAGGTTGGTTTTTGTGGTTGAAAAAAAATGTGTTTTGCTAAACCATAGTTTTATACTAGAAGTTACATATTGAGGTTTCTATAAACAACACTTTAAGAGAATAACTGAGCCCATCCCACAACAAATCACTTAAAAAGGAAAATTGACCATACACCTACAGAGAACTCAAGAAAAGAAAGAACTTCACCTGAAGTCCAAGAGCCCACTTCCTGTCAACTGGTAACTGTGATCTTAAACCCATTCCCTGGTAATCAATGTGACCTGGAAGCCGGTGCGCAACGGCCGGAGAAGAAGGTTCATTTGGAAGCATAGGATTGAAAGCACATTCCTAGAAACAACAAACATGCAACATGAATTGGAAATTAAGTGCTAAACAAATTTAAACAAGTAGCAATGTCATATTTGAATGATGGATGTAGAATATTCCCCGGGAAGTTCTAATTAAGGATATCAAAATCTAAGGCCCACTCCATTTGAAATACGAACCACAAATTCGGAAGTTCAGAGCAATGCTTTTTAACAATCAATAACTGGCTCAAAATTAAGTTCCAACAACATTAACCAGGATGTTTGATAGCATATTTCTAGAAACATCAGAAAACACACGCACCATTGTTTCTTGGAACTCTGCCCCAAGATAGCCATTGGATACACGGAAGCGATTGTCCAGTAATAAGTAATATGCAACAGTGCCCTGAAATTTGTTGCAAGAAAACATTTTAACATAAAGTACAAGTAATTTGTATATGACTGGTTGCTAAAATTTTGGAGATACATCATCTTGCACTCTATTTCGAAGAGATTCGATAAGTTGATTCCTTGAAAACCCCCTCTTGACCACTTCCTGGAGAATCTCTTCATCAATCTGCAGGGATGACAACAAATGGTTGGTAAATTGCTTGCACAGTAAAATATAAATGCATCCAATAAAATAATGATTAACCTTTTTGGCTTGTTGCATAGTGTCAGGTGGAGCGACAACTAAATACCGTGGAAGACGAGCTTGGAACCATTGGTGCTGTCGAATTTCAGGGATCGTCACTCTCTTCATTGGATCAACCACAAGCATCCTAGGTATCAGGTCTCTGGCACCAGGTGATAAATGGCTGGGAAGAGTGTATATTCCACCCTAAAGGAACATAAACAATGAAGACTGATGACATAATAGATTATGATAAAATGAACCTAGTTCTGCAACTCAGTAATTAAGAAACCAACAGAAACAAAGCAATTAACAGGACAAGTATAAGGATACTAGAGAAATTCATTAAGATCACAAACTGAAGATTATATCCACATGGGGAATAATTACCAAAATTAAAAGGTAAAAAAGGATACAGTAATATTCTTGCTAAAAAAACAAACACGATTCTTTTAAATATCTGGTTCATGTATCCACCTAGTAAGATAGGAAAAAGGAAGCTTGAGACACTCTGCCAACTTATGGTTGACTGTCATGATTAACTTTCAATTCCAAATTCAACTTGATCCTAAAGCTTTTTTTCCATGAATCATTAGCAACAACTGGACATAAAAAGCATGCAACGCAACATTAATTGTTTTTTAGGTTCCAACAGACCATTTTTCGTTCATAAGTTTCTTTGGGCAGTAAAGTATTTTTAAAGGTATTTATGCATGAAGCAACCAAGGAGCTACTAGAAGAATCCATGATTAATGTTACACAAACAAAATGGAGAGGGGAGAAGAGAGCGGTGCAGGATTAATATTAAAGCATTGCCAGTAAGATCATTAAATAAGTATGAATCCACTGGGGGCCAACCATGCTCAAATAAGATAAGGCTATTGTCCAGGAGGAATAGAGAGGGATACTCAGGGAGACTAAAAATAGTGTCAATCATAAAAAAATAAGCGTCAATCATCAGTAAAATAAATTCTAAGTACCTTTATTTTTTTAAAGAGGTTTGGGATGTTCTCATCATCAAATGGTAAGGTACCACAGAGAAGAGCATAAAGAATAACACCACAGCTCCATACATCCACTTCAGGCCCAGCATACAGCTTTCCAGAGATAACCTATAAAAATAACAGAAATACAACTTTTTACGTAAATCATACCATGAGACAATCATAGCCTACATAAAACAAAAAGAAGTCTACAAGCCTTCTCTCCCCAATAAAAGGATAACAGCCAATCTTAAGCTAATGGTGCATAATCTTACCTCTGGAGCAGCATAGTTTGGACTACCACAGCTTGTCTTGAGGAAATGACCATCTCGCATTATATTGCTCAGCCCAAAATCAGCTATCTTCACATTGCATTTAGAATCCAATAGCAAGTTTTCAGGTTTAAGGTCTCTGTGAACAACCATATTCCTGTGGCAGTATTCCACACCAGAAATTATCTACATCCAGAAATAAGTATAAACCAACATCACTAAACAGAGACAAACATATAAACAAACAGAGGAAACTCGATGCATATTTTGACAGAAGATCCCACCTGCTGAAAAAACATGCGTGCCTCATCTTCCTGCAGCCTACCCTTCTCCACGATATAATCGAAAAGCTCCCCCGACTTCACATACTCCATCACCACATATATATCAGTGGGTGTTTCAATGACCTCATAAAGTCTTATAATGTGAGGATGCATAAACAATCTCAAGATTTTGATTTCCCTCCTCACTGCCAAAGACAAAAATGAAAGGTTCCTTCTATGAATAGAAACCAGAAGAGTATCCATCTTCAAAACAAAATTGAGCAACAATTAAACAATCACAACAAATTCCATAGTTCCAAAACGACCGCACCTCAACTCTAGGCAAAATGATACAGTTGGTTCACATTAGCATACTATTCAATTGCAGACAGTTCATTTCGGTTTCAATATAATAACAGGAAAGAAATGAATCGAGCCTGGTGGGAAGCAATCGCATACTACCTTTCTCTTCCATCTCCATGTTCTTGATTTTGCGACGGTTGAGTATTTTGACAGCGACTTTATGGCCAGTCAGTATATGCTCCGCAATTTTGACCTTCCCAAACGAACCAATCCCCAACGTCTTCCCAAGCTTGTAATTGGGCAAATACATGTCCACAGCTCCGCCGGAGCGATGCGTCGATCCCTCTAGCATTTTCCTGTTTTCCTATCCACGATTGAAACAAATTCAGATACGCAGACCTAATACCAGAAGAAATGAAACCTCTAACAAAAGAAAAACCTAGCTATTCAATTCACAGATCCCTGAAATGGAATCCGATATAACAGAATCAAACAAACATCAAAACCTAAGATTGAGTTGACTACCATCTATGTATGAGTGGACTTACCGAGGAAGAAGAGAGAATCTAGAGGCGAGGAGAGAGTAAAGCTTGAAGAATAGAGAGAGAAAAAGGAGAGAGAAGGGAAATGGTTTTCGGTTTTAAGGATTGAAGAGAGAGATTATTGTTTGGTTAGGCGTGATTTATGAGTTTTTTTTAATCATCCAGGGAAATTACTATATTGCCCTTGGAGTGTTGTGTGTAAGTACTAAGTAGAGTGAGGGTAGGTCGAGAAAGTGAGAGAAATAGGGCGGAGTGGGCGGTGGTGCTGCGGTGGTGCCAGATTTTGTTTTGTTGGCTGACGGACAAAAAAAAATGGAGGAAGTTGGTTTTGATGTTGAGAAGTGAGTGCTTTTATTTTGTTGGGGTTTGATCTTTTTAATAATTGATAAAGTTGATGAGGCAAGGATGTCTTGGCCTTTTCCGTTTCTTTTCTTTCTTTCTTTTCTTTCTTTTTCTTTTCCGTTTCTTTTCTCTCTTTCTTTTCTTTTTCTCTTTTATTATTATTGCCTTGGGTTTGTCTCCGTTGACGTAAGTTAAATTATTTTCTCCAACTCATTTAATTAGGGGTTTTATTTATAATTTCCGGAAAAAATATAAAACATAAAGTTAGAATTTAGAATTTTTTTTTTTAAAAAATTTAGAAGTGGTTAGGACTTCGAGATTTGAGTTTTAGAATACTAAACGCACACGCATACGGGACACGTCATCGATAGGGGGAACACTACTCACTTTCCTATTATTTTCCTGAAATTTAAATTCAACAACAAATCGATTTCTTTTTTTATAGGATGGGGTGAGATTCAAATTTGGATCTGAGTTCTTATTGCTATATTTGCTACTCGCAAAACAGCTAACGAGTTACATGTTCATTGACACTTTGATGGGATAATGTCAAAAATGACACATGTACTCGATTTAACGTATTAATTAGGCGTCTCATCTCATTTTCATTCACATATGACCCTCATACTCGAATGATCGTTCTTATTTGGACCTTCATGCTAACTTCGTTCATCGACAACCGTTAGTATTCGACGTGGCATGCCACGTGTATTTTTGCTGACATATGGCACGTTAGTTGAGATAAAAAATTTTAAAAAATATCTAACTGAAAATTGATTAATTCTTTTTAAAACTATAAAAAAATTAAAAATAAGTAAAAATAAAAATAAAATCAGAAAAGAAGAACAAAAATGGCTTGAAGAAAATGATGATGACCATGTTTGGGTGGTAGTAAAGGTCATTTTTTCTGTAAAGGATGCGTATTGTCTTACTAGGAGCAGAAACTAGCCGGATAGTGATCTATTTTGGATGTTAATCTGGAAATTGAGGGGTCTTGATATGATCCGACTTAGGGTGAGTAAATCGAATGATATATGTAGCTTGAGAGGATCTAGCTTGCGAGCTTTCTTGGACAACAACAAGATAAAGAAGGACACAAATGATGGTGGAGGTAGACAGACACGGATGCGCAGCGGACGGAAGCAATGATAAACAAGAGAAGGAAGGATGTTACCGAGATGAATAGGAAAGAGGTGTGGATGGACTTGAACACGGTGAAGACTATTGTGGAGCACGTTGGATGCGCGGATAAACATCCGAAACTAAACAAAACATACACTTATATATTCTCAAACAAAATGGTAATCAAAGATTACAAGGTTTTGATTTTCCAAGAGATATAGTATTCTCAACTCAAGCTATCTCTCTTAAGAATAGTGAGTTTAGTGGAGTAGTAATCTCGACTCAAGAGGAGTATTCTCAAATCGACGAACAAAGTTCACTTCAACATCTAAACTGTCTAAAATGTACAAGAAACTAGCTACTTATACTAGGTTACAAAAATGGCCTTGAGACGAATGTGCCCTTAGTGAGGGACACATTCTTCATGGAAGTTCGAGGCCCTACGGTGGGTTGTTTAGGCCCATGATGGTTGTTCAAGAACGGAAGGAAACTGTTGAGCTTGTTGCATTAGAGGGATGTACCGATAGCCTTGGTCCTAGTAGGTGTTCATGGTTTAGTAGGGTCAGTGCAAGGAACTTCATGGTGTGGCCGAGGAGGGTATAAGGCCAAGGTTGGCTGAGATGCGCCTGAAGGGCTTCTGGTTTTGCTCTTGAAACTACCGATAGTTTCCTATGCATGAGTCATGATGGCCATGAGACGCTTAACGGTAGGTCTTCGCGGGTTGCTCGGCCAAGGTAGGAGTTGTGCGATGGATGACCTATGCCTCTCCCTTGTCTCCCGTTATCCTCCTCCCAGTAACTTGTAAGCTTCCTGGTAGTCTTGTGTCAGGCGGCAGGTGGCTAGCCCACTTCCTAATAGCTTGTACACAGGCTGATGGGTTGGTGCTGCCTTTGCCTTTGCTTTCAAACAGGCTCCCGATAACTTGCCCAGAGGTTACCGGTTTGGAGTTCCTGGTAACTTTTCCAAAGGTTACCGAGTTAGAGTTCCCGATAACTTGTATCCTCGACTGGCTTCCGGTGACATGTTCTCCCGATAGACTCTCGCTAGCTTGCATGAAGGGATCAAGCTTGGTGATGGCCATTGAGAGGTCTCCCGATAGGTCTTTAATTCCCGATAGACCCTTTCCGATAGATTCCCCTGCCTTCTCATAGGTGAAGTTCTGGGTGATTGGTCATCGTGGCTAGAAGGCTATGGTTGATGCCTCTATGATCACATCATCTCCTCTCCCTTTGGAAGGATTCGTCCTCGAATTCGTATCCTCCGATTGATTTGGTGAGGTCGCGCCCGGTACCGACACAATTTTTTGCTCAACCTAGAGGTTGGAAGGGAGGTCATTCAACGTTCTGGTAGGAACTACATCTGCGGGTTCCTACAAAGATGAGACAAGTGGATTTGGTAGAGAAGAAGGAAGGTTAGTGGTAATAGTCCTCGCCATTACACTAAAGTATCTAGGCTCACCTTTATCATGCTCTCTCTTATCCTCTCATTTTCTCTCACTCAGGTTGCCATGCTCAATCTTTTCATGGCGGTTTTTAAACTCGTTGCTCATATTTTTCTCTCTACTCTTCTCTCGCATTTTCCTTACCAAGTGAAATTCTGCACTTGCTTTCTCCATGTACCTTTGGTCTTCATGTACTTGTGCGGGGGAAAGAGGAGGGATGTTGAATATCTTTCCTTGGTGATTTAAGCAAATCATGTTGGTGTGGTCGTCGTGTACTACATGGCGATCAAACTGTCATGGTCGACCCAGCAGAAGGTGGCTTGCACTCATTAAAACTACATCATAAAGTCTTTCATCCTTATATCCACCCATCCTGAACGCAACTAGAACTTGTTCCTTAACCTTCACCTCACCCTCATCATTAAACCAATGCAAGGAATAGGGCTTCAGATGAGGTAAAGTAGGCAAATTGAGCTTATGCACCAAGAGGTGGCTTGCGGCATCCACAACACTCCCATTGTCAACAATAAGGGAAGAAACCTTACCTTCGATGTCAATCCGGGAATGAAAAAGGTTTTCCCTTTGATCTGCACAATCGGCCTCATATTTTAGTTGAGCATTCATGCTCCTTCTCAGAGTGACAGCATAGTGTAGCTTCCAACGTAGCGTTTCTTCTCCTCCCAGAGTGACAACATAGCGTAGATCTACCTTTTTTAGCTTTAGCATTTCTTCCCCTCTCAGAGTGATATCCTTCACATAATTCTACATTTCTGCATAATTATTTTCTTCCTCTTAGAGTTGACATCATTAGGGCGAAACGTTCGTACATCTACGAATAGGGCGTCATCCTCCCTAGGCAACATCTGTTGCGTGTCAGACCCCCCAGTGGAGCCGTCATTTACGTTGTCGTAAAATCACTTTTCATCCCTAGCAGAGTAGTCATCATTTACACTTCCTGCAACTTATGTTTCTCTCAATACCCGAGTAGATCTAAGCTTATATCTTTGCAGGATCAACAACCTATCTCCTCCTCCTAGAGCGACATCAAGCAGTCACCTGTTAATCCCTAGTGATGACAACAGCAATTTCCTCCTCCCAGAGTGACAACAATCAATCTCCTCCTCCCAGAGTGACGGTAAGTAATCACCTTTTACCCCCAGTGGTAGCATCAATCAAACTACCTCCTCCCAGAGCGACATCATCACTGTAGGTTTGAGGTAAGACCTGTTGTGTCGCCAAAATTCGGATATATATAGGGGCGGCTGTCTTTACTGCTTATCAAATCCTTCGATAAGACAGTAAAGAGGGGGCAACTGTTGATACCCAAATTTTGACGCCATTTTTAATCAATTTTAGCATTTCTGTCATTTATTTAATTTACTGTCATTTTTACTTGATTTACAGTCATCGGTAGTTAGTTTACTATCGCTAGCATTTTTAGGTGTTTCGTTGCATTTTTGCATCGTCGTTAGCATCGTCAGCTTTCGAAATCGCATTTTCAATTTTTCGGCATGCATTTTCATTATTATTATTAATATTATTTTTAGCCTAAAAAAATCACGTTTTAGACTATCCGGCAGTCGTATGCTAGTTTTTCTGCATTTTTGGTCATCTCACGAATTTTAGGATTTTTAGGGTTTTAACGCATTTTTTAGTATTTTTATTATTTTATTAATATTTTTATTCGAGCTTTTATTGGACCCGAGCAAGTCTGCTCGAACCACAGCTTGACTTTTGAATGTTTTCCATCAACTAGTTGCTAGCTTTTTTTCTGCTCGCAACGGTATACAGCGTTTCGTGTAATTTTCGGCGTAACGTTTTTATTTTTCCGTTCCCGCGTTTCGCGCTTTTGAACGCGAAAATAAATGCGTCAAACGCGAAATTTTCATGCTTCGCTGTATACCGTTAGGCTCGTCGTATTTTTCTCTACGCGCAGGTACCCTCGGTTCGAAAAGTCCGAACATTGGCTCGCAGGACTCAGCTCGAGCCCATTTAAATAAATTAAAGGGCATTTTAATCACAACCGTTGATCTGGTCAACTCAAGAAAAGTCAACCAGATCAACGGTTGACAAATTAAAGGGGCATGGTGCATGGCACACGCGAACGGCCATGGACGTGCGTGAACAGGGGAGCGAGCCACCGAGCTGCTCGCTCCCGTCCCCTCGGCCGTTACCTGTCCCCTCGGCCATCATCACAACGCCCCTAGCCCAGCCACCTCACGGCCGTAGCCCCGCCAGCGTGAACAACACCACCACGCGCAGCTCCTTCTCCCTCTCCTCCACGCGATTTTCTCCTATAAATAGGAGCTCCCATTCAACGTAAAAACGGCACCAAAATCGCAAGAAACCCTTGCTCCTTCTCCCTCTTGATCAGCTTGCTCATATTGAGCGACAATCGTCCAGTTCAAAGTTTGAAACGTGAGCTTTCTCTCTCTAGCTCATCTTCGGTTTTTCTGCGCAAGTTTTCTTTAATTTCGTTTGGCTTGATTTTGAGCAAATAAATTGATTGTTTTTGTGCTATTAATTCACATACGTAATGTAGATTAAATACATGCTTTCAATTTCGAAAATCGTTGGCTAGATTGTTCGAATTAATTAGTTTTCGATAATTAACTGTTCGGTCGTTTTTTCGAAATTAAATTTTGTACGAGTCAAACTAAAAATCGAGGTTTATACGGTCGGAAAGTCGTCGAAGAGACGAACATTTCGGTACGTCCATTTTTCAAAACGGCCAAGTGTGGCCGGAGTTGGGTCGCCGGCAGTAGCTCCGGCGACCAAGGGAGGGGATGATGAATAGTGCCATGCCTATTCATCACACGGCGCCGTTTTTGCCCCCCTCCCAACTTTTCAAACTTTTCAATTAGGCCCAGCCTATTTTCAATTCTTTCCGAAATTTCCAATCGCAAGTTTTTCGTAAAAATAATTCGTACGCATTGTACGTTAATTTCTCGTATTATCAACTGTTTAATTTTCTGCACTTATCAACTGTTTAATTTTCTGCACTTATCAACTGTTTAATTTTCTGCACTTATCAACTGTTTAATTTTCTGCACGTATCAACTGTTTAATTTTCTGCACGTATCAACTGTTTAATTTTCTGCACTTATCAACTGTTTTAATTCTTAGCACTTTAAATTTCCGCACTTTATTTTCTGCAATTTAAAAATTCAGTTATTTATTTTTACTGCCTACATGGACGGTCGCACTTTAATTTCCGCAATATCAACTGCTTTAATTTTTCGCAAAACTGCTGGAAATCCTTCCGCAATATCAACTGTTTTATTTTCTGCAAATATCAATTGTTTATTTTCCGCAATATCAACTGCTTTAATTTTTCGCAAAACTGCTGGAAATCCTTCCGCAATATCAACTGTTTTATTTTCTGCAAATATCAATTGTTTTATTTTCCGCAATATCAACTGCTTTAATTTTTCGCACAACTGCTGGAAATCCTTCCGCAAATATCAACTGCTTTATTTTCTGCAAATATCAATTGTTTTATTTTTTGCGCAAATATCAACTCTCTACTTTCTGCAAATTATCCAACTGTTAAATTCTCACATGCGTAAAATCAATCATTTTTCGCATGCAATCAACGTAGCATTTTAATTCTCACATGCGTAAAATCAATCATTCTTCGCATGCAATCACATAGATGTTAGATTCTCACATGCTTAAAATCAATCATTTTTCGCATGCAATCAACGTAGCATTTTAATTCTCACATGCGTAAAATCAATCATTCTCCGCATGCAATCACGTAGATGTTAGATTCTCACATGCTTAAAATCAATCATTTTTCGCATGCAATCACGTAGATGTTAGATTCTCACATGCTTAAAATCAATCATTTTTCGCATGCAACCACGTAGATGTTAGATTCTCACATGCTTAAAATCAATCATTTTTCGCATGCAATCACGTAGCATTTTAATTCTCACATGCTTAAAATCAATCATTTTTCGCATGCAATCAACGTAGATGTTAAATTCCCGTATGCGTAAAATCCATCATTTTTCGCATGCAATCACGTAGCATTTAAATTCTCACATGCTTAAAATCAATCATTTTTCGCATGCAATCACGTAGATGTTAGATTCTCACATGCTTAAAATCAATCATTTGTCGCATGCAATCAACGTAGCATTTTAATTCTCACATGCTTAAAATCAATCATTTTTCGCATGCAATCACGTAGCACTGTTAAAATTCTCACATGCGTAAAATCAATCATTTTTCGCATGCAATCACCATAGCATTTAAATTCTCGTATGTGTAAAATCAATCATTTTTCACATACGATCAACCCAACATTTAAATTTCGTATGCGTAAAATCAATCATTTATCGCATGAAAATCAGCTCAGCATTTAAATTCTCGTATGCGTAAAATCCATCATTTTTCGCATACAAACAACTGTCATCATTTTTGTCAAACCCAGCATCTCACTTTCGTATACGCAAAATTCATCATTTCTCGTATACAAACAACTGTCATTTAAATTTTCGCACTCATAAAATTGTTTACTTCTTTCTCAAGCTATCACTAATACTCTCACTTTGTAGGTTTTAAATTCAAGCTTCGCTCGAAAGTACGCCTTTCGATTCCCTTTTATTTATTCAGCGCTTTTTTCGTAAAATAGCAGTCGTACGCATGATAGATAGAAATGTTAGAATTAAAATCAACCCACATGAACAACGTGTTTAAAGAGTCGCTTCAAATGCCATATTCATGTGATTTTAAATTCTCGCATATATTGACTGCATGTACATGGGGACTTTCGATCCCACATCAGTTTTCCACTTCAAAAACCAATCATTTAAAATTGGTACTCTGTTAGCAATCCATGATAGGTTCACATAGCAATCAATCTAATCATGCATGGCCCGATGATGAAATAAGAGGGCGCTCATTCAGTCTTACAGAAAATTCAGTCCCATCACGTTACGGTCAAGAATAATAGACTGATCTTGATAAATGGTAACCCCGTCCGAAAGATCTTTTTTATTATTTTTGAACGGTCCCGATTGTGGAAAAGGCTAAAGTGACGATTCCTCTGAGGGCCCCCTTTTTCAAAATAAAACGCATTTTCATCAAAACACCTTTTAAACACCTCTCTCATCAACCGGTAACCGTTTTCGGATGTGACTCGGGTGCCTAACACCTTCCCGAGACCATAATACGACCCCGAACCTTTTGTCTGGGGTCCAGACCCCTTTTTTATGCCTTTAGTTTTTTTACTTATTATATTTCCTATGCCATGACGATTAAGGTTCCCTAAAGCCTAGCAACCAAATTAGGGTGGCGACTTCATTGCATGTTGCGAGGCGTCTGTTTACGCTGAGCATTGTAAGGTCCCAAATTTCGTTGCACACTCGCGAGTTTTTAATTTTCGGGGGGGAGGGGCGCGACAGTTTGGCGACTCCACTGGGGAGTTTTTGGGTCGGAGCCGGTTTTGTCTTTTTTAGAGAGGTGTTTATGTGTTTATTTATTTGCTTTGATCAATTGCTGATCTGTTCATTTATTTGCTTTATCAATTGTCATATGCATATCATAGCGCCCTACACCCAGGGGACCAATACCAAAATAGAAGGGTAGTAGTGACGCCCTAGGACACATGTCCTAGGTAGTGTTCACCAATCCCAACTCGGATGAACCCCTAAAGCCAGTTGAAAGGATTACTCGATTTCGTAAGGAATCGGGGACGCCAGACGACACTTTAGGGACCTTTTCATGGTATCATCCGGGAACCATTCAAGCCAGTTAGAGGTGTCGGAATCAGAGCCCCAGCACGTGCATCATGATTATACCTGTTTATCGTGGCTATTTATCTTGTTGGTATGATGACGTGATTTTTCCTGTTATACAAACTGTGGATTTCTCACACACACCATTTACTTAGCACTTAAAATTTTTGATGTTTGTCCTACAGGGCCCATTTTGCTCATTCACCATGACAGCACCTACGTTACTTTCATTTGATATTTTCGGGGGACGAAGCTTCGACGATCAAGCTGCCCGAGGAGATCTGTTAGAACGGGGATTCGCCCCTAACATCACCACTAAAATCAAAGTAGAGGTTGTAGACTTTGATTTGACTAGGATTCGGATGTTAAGGAATGAGCTGACTGAAGACGAAGAGACTCAGTTTGAGGGTAGTTATGGAAAGCTACTGACCCTAGTGGATGTCAAGGCCGATTGGGGTTGTATCAGGGCAGCTCTGAAGTTCTGGGATTCCTACTATCATTGCTTCTCTTTTGACAAAGGAGTGGACTTAACTCCTACACTCGAGGAGTACTCAACTTTGATGTGCTTCACATCACCCATATCAATCATCTACCAGAATGTCCGACTTGACTCTGCAAGTGTAAAAATAAGACTCGACAAGCTATTAGGAATCCCTACTCGTGTCAAGGAGGGTGACTACGATTGGTGTTGGTCGGATATCGAGGCACGATTTCAGCTATCAAATGGGGCTAGGCGCTTAAGGATTCTGGCCTTCGCCATTGTAGGATTCGTCCTTTTTCCGAGGATGAGAAACGCCATCGACTCTTCAGCAGCCAACATCTTTTACGAGATGGAGGTAAATGCCATCAATCCTACAACAACCATCTTGGCCGAGACCTTTCGTTCCTTAGACTCCTGCCGAAGGAAGGGGAAAGGGAGGCTCACCTGCTGCGCCCAGCTACTGACAGTATGGTTGATCAGCCACTTCAAGCAAATTCCTGATCAATCCATCTTCTTCGAGAGCTACATCAGGTCGTGCCCTCTGCTCAGAGTTATCAATGCAATGACCACAGATAAATGGGAGATGGAAAATAAAGACGTCTGGATCAACCGATTCATCAACCTCTCAGAGGAAGACTTCAGTTGGCATGCCAATGGTAGAACAAATGCGAGCAGCGCAGGAAGAGCGAGATCTAATGACAGAGGAAAGAGATACTGCCGAAGCACGTCAATGCTACGCAGAAGTCTAGAAGAATGAGGTACACCGGCGTCATAGGGATTTTGTCCGGATACAAGCAGTAAAACAGAAGGTGGCCCTCAGGGCCTTCAACGAACGCTTGAGCAGCGAAACCCGCAAGAAAGAAGCTTCGAGTGCCATAATCCAAGACAAGGATTCAACGATAAGGGTCTTGACTACTCGAGCAGATCTAGGAGATAGGAAGAGCCAGGCATTGCAAAACCGAATTACCGCCTTAGAAGCTGAGATAGAAATGCAGAAAGGGGAGATGGCTTCGATGGAGTACCTTTGGTAGGAGAACTCTGACACCCAGGATTGACGCCTTTAGGGAAAGGCTCGGATATCGGCAAACCTTTTCTTTTAGCTAGGACCCCTAATTTCATCTATCTTAGCCATTTTTGATGAACTTAGGTAGTTGGCAAGTTTACCATACTTTTGTAAACACTTTAATAAAGTCGTACTCTTTCGGATATTTATTGCCTATCTTTTTCATATCAATTATCCATCCCAAATACAACTCAAAAGACCATCGCAAAAAGAAAAAGAAAATCCCTCCGAGATAAACACAATCTTTTCACTAAAAAACCAGAAAAATCAGACCAAGCAATATATAGCCAAGTAGCCCTCGCTCATGACCCTATCCTTTTAGTTTATCACAAGAACTTCCGAGTTCATAGCATAGATCGACGTCCCTCCCCTTGGTTGGGTTCACTAGGCATCAGGCCCTACAGCGTTGAAAGCATAATGTGAAAAGAGATCCCCCTAGCATGACGGCGTTGGTTGCCCCTGCTGATTTGGGTTTCGCCGTTAGCATCTCAGATTTGCGTCATATCGTTGGAATGTATAGAGGCTTCCTTCGTATCTCGCCAACGACCAGGATATCTCGCCTCCGCGACCACCCTGAAAATATCAAATGAAAGTACAAGCCAGAAAAGCGAATGAGCAAATGTGGAGACCTCGGGATTGCACATCACCTGTGTATCTTCATTTATACTCACTGTTTTTGTGTTTTTTCCCTTTTTTCAGGTTCACCATAGCTCCTTGGAAGCAAGCTACTCCGCACAGGCTCCCTTTGACTAGACTTCAAAAGCGAAAAATGACTGAACCGGCCAAGACCGATGAAGCACTGACCGCTAGAATTGCTGAGTTAGAGGAGCAAGTTAGGATCACTACGGAAAGGGCCGCCAGGGCCGAAAAGGAAAGAGATGAAGTTGTCACCGAGTTGCCACCGGGTTTCGATCCCCCTCAAACAAACAGACCTTCCCCTTTACTCACCGTCGCAGGACCTTCGGTACTCCCACCCCTGTCCGGCCCCCCGGGCCGTTGGAGATGGGTTAGTCCCTTCACTGTACCCAACGCTGCAAGTCCTCCAGTTAAGGCGGGTGAAGAGATCTCCCCGTCGCTTCAGCACCTTTCAATCAACCCTGCTGTGGACCCCAGCAAGAGCCAGGCCCACCCAGAGAATCCGTATCTCCCTCCTATTCCTCCGAGCACAGTTCCTGGACCTGTGGGAACTCAGCTCCTCACTTTCAACTCAGCACAACCGCAGTTCTCATCAGGACTGGCACTACCCTTCGGTTCCAACCCCATCGGGGCCGAGCAACCGAAAAATGATCGGCTAAACCTACTTGAGGAAAGGCTCCGAGCAATTGAAGGGGCTGATCCATTTGACCCTACCGGCCCTGCCGATATGTGTATGGTCCCCGGGATTGTCGTACCCCCGAAGTACAAAATCCCTGACTTCGAAAAATATACTGGGGTAGAGTGCCCAAAGACCCATCTCAGAGCATACTGCAACAAGATGGCAGAGGTAATCCACAATGAGCCATTGTTGATTCATCTCTTCCGGGAAAGCTTGACCAAGCACGCCCTGACATGGTATATGGGGCTAGATCGAGCCAGGATCAGGACATGGAGAGACTTATCCGACGCATTCTACCGGCAATATAAGTTCAATATGGAGGTAGCACCCGACCGCGCTGATCTGCAAAACATGGAAAAGAAAGTCGGCGAGTCCGTAAAAACCTATGCTCAGAGATGGAGGGAGGTGGCCTCACGGATCTCTCCACCCTTAAGCGACAAGGAACTCCTGTCGATCTTCTTGCACACCTTCAAGGCTCCCTACTACACTTACCTGATCTCAAACCCCTCAAATAGCTTCTCCGATATGGTCCTAATTGCCGAAAGAGTCGAGCAAGGAATTAAGTCAGGACGAATCTTGCCTTCAGCATCGGAATCTGCGCCCAGGAAAGCACCTATCATAAAAAGAGACGTTGGATTTGTGGCTCCCCAAGCTCATCAGGGGCAGCCATTTCCACCACCTCCACCTTATTTATCGCCATCGCCCTACCCTCTGCCGTCATTATATCAACCTACCTACTTTCCTTTCACCTCGCCGCCTGTTGCCAATATCGCGCCTCAAAGCCCTACGCATTTCCCATCAGTATAAGCATCACAACCCATGCAACCCAAGCCATATAACCCACCAAAAAACCCAAATAACCAAAACACGACAAACAATCGGTGGAGCCGAGAGCCTCCACCTCCTCTTCCTCTTCCTGCAGGAGAAATCTACAAACATCTCTTGGCAGCCGGACAGATCGTACCGGTGCCGGCTCAGCCTCAATTGCCTCCTTACCCGAAGTGGTATGATCTCAACGCGAGGTGTGAATACCACGCTGGAGCCCCAGGTCACACTCTGGAAAACTGCTTCGCATTTAAAGCCAAAGTCCAGCACTTGATCAAGAGTGGGTGGGTATCTTTCGAAGGGTTAGCAAAAGGACCCAACACATCCACCAACCCTCTTCCCAATCATACCCAGGGAAAGGGAGGAGTGAACGCCATCTCGGCAGGAGAAAGAAACGACCTTCTCTTTTCCGCATCAAGCTGGCCACAGGAACAACTTTTCCTAGCCCTAACTCGAGGAGGACACTTGCCATACTCGGAGAGCAACCCAAGTGGCTGCATGTACTGCGAGGAAAGCGACGATCACAAAATCTAAAACTGCAAGGTGTTCGCAGAAAGGGTGGTACAACTCTCGCATCTCGGGGTGATCCAAACCCAGAAAGCAACCCACGAGGGAAGATCCATTAACGCCATCGGAGACAGATTTCCTATCTCGCATAACGCCAAGGGAACTCCACTCCCAATCCTCCGAAAGAAGGGATCGACTTCGTCGGGCAAACGATTCTCCAAACGCCGCGACAAGGGTGATCGCGAGATTGATACTTTGGGCCAACCTTCTGGGAGATTCGATTACCTCGTCAGGTATTCGGCGCCACCCTCCTATGGTGGCCCAGCACCATCACTACCTTCTTGGGAACCCTCAGACTCCGAATCATACCCTTTACCGATGTGGTCGCTCCCTCTGTTTCCTTTGAAGGAAATCTACACAAGCCTCTTGGCAGAGGGACAGATTATGCCATCCCCACTCCCGTCTCAATCCACTCCTTACCCTAGCTGGTATGATCCAAAGGTTAGCTACGAATATCACGCCGGAACCAGAGGACACTCCTTGGAGGATTGTTCTGCCTTTAGAGAAAAGGTCGAGCACCTAACTAAACAAGGGCGAATCTCGCCCCATGGATTAGCAAAGGATCCTGCTGTAACAATGGGTCCCCTACCGCACCATAATTCGGGGATGGGCGACATTGCTTCCGTAGGAATCAACTTTCCTCGCCCTTCGATGGAAGAAACACCCAACGAAGAGTTGTTCTTCGCTCTAGCTAACAACGCTTATCTACCATTCCCGGGGAATAATCAGGCCCAATGCCTCTTCTACCAAGGGGAAAGCAAGCATGACATCCAGGATTGTGGACTCTTTCGGCAAAAAGCCAAGCAACTCACCACATTCGGAGTCATCCAAACTAAAGGAGAAGCCCGAGGAACCATCAATGCCATCGGGGACCACTCTCCAGCACCATATTCCTTCGAATATGTGGCTCGGACAGGGGACACCTCCACAACCCCACGCAAGGTAGTGTTCACATTAGCTGTGAATACTCCTAACCGAGACCTGCACGCGGTCCCATTCGACTACGGGTACACGGTAGTCACCACCCCTCCTACAGTCACGCCAATAGGACCCACTATCGGTGAAACCTCTCATATCGGGGGCATGACCCGCACCGGGAGATGTTACATCTCGGAGGAAGTAGAGAAGCAACGACAAGCTAAAGGGAAAAACCTTGTGATTCGCGAGGAAACGATAGAGGAAACACAAGGTTTGAGCCAACCTGTAACCGCGGACGAGACGGCTGAGTTCCTCAAAATCATGAAACAGAGCGAGTTCAGCATCATCGAACAACTGAAGAAAACCCCAGCTCGCATTTCCATCATGGAACTGATACTTACTTCAGAGCCTCATCGCCAAGCTCTCCTGAAAGTCTTGAAGCAAGCCTTTGTAACTAAGGATATCACTACAGAAGGGGTGGAAAACCTTGTCGGAAGGATTCAGGCCCTCAGCGGCATTTCCTTCTCTGAAGAAGAGATCGACCCCTCAGGAAAAGATCACAACAAGGCCCTATACATCACGGTAGAATGTAAGGGACACGTCATAGCCAAGGCCCTCATCGACAATGGGTCCGCGCTGAATGTCATGCCCAGGCACGTCCTCGAGCAACTACAGGTCGATTTCTCTCACATGAAACCTAGCGGAATGATGGCTAGGGCTTTCGATGGCACCACTCGAGAGATCATCAGAAACTTCGAATTGGACATGGTCATTGGGCCCCACACCTTCGCCCTGACATTCCAGATCATGGAAATCCAACCTGCTTACAGCATGCTACTGGGACGACCTTGGATCCACTCAGCAGGGGCAGTCCCCTCTTCTCTGCATCAGTGCCTCAAGTACGTCAAGGATAATGCCTTAGTCACGATAAAGGCAGAAGAGGCCCTGATCTTGGCTAAGCACGCCTCCGTGCCTTACATCGAAACTGCCGAAACCTTGGAGAGCTCGTTCCAAGCCTTCGAAATCGTCAACACAGACTGGATCAAGGAGGGGTCCCTTGTGGGCAAAGCCTCAAAATCTGAGACAGCCAGAACCACCCCTAAACCAATGCTGGAAGGAAGTTTCCAATTGGGAAAATGGCTCGGCGCCAAGCTACAAGGATCCAAAGGATGGTCGCCTCCGAAGAGCTTCGGAGACCGTTTTGGGTTAGGGTACCAACCGGGCAAAGCCGATTTCGTTAGAATTGCCCAAGAAAAGAAAGAAAAGCAGCTGGCTAAGCTATTCGGACGTTCTGCGCCAGGGGGCAAGATGTCAATCCCCCATATCAGAACTACATTCCCCTTCGCCGCCGAAACCATCAATGGAAATCCTGTCAAGGTATCGGACCTCCGTATCTGCACTCTAGGAGAAGAGGGATCGTCGTCTGGTTCAGTCATTTTCGTTAAGAAGTCAGGGGAGTCTGTGTGCAACTGGACCATCACCATGCTTCCGGATGTCTCTCCGTAATTACTTCTTTTAGAAAAACACATGTTTGCACGTTTTCTTACGAAAACCTTTTTGTAGGAACTCACGTTCCCCTTCTGTTAAAAATCAAATATATATGCAATTTTCATTTTACGCATCTCTTTTTTCACATTTTTTTTATTTCAGGATGAATGTTAGTTCAGATTGTCATGATAAAACTTATGTCTTTATTGGCGAAGAAATCATCGCTACGACTGAAGACAAAGCAGAAATCTCCGACGAACTGGCCCGTTTACTGGAAAGTTCAGAAAAGGAAGTAACCCCTCATCAGGAGGAATTGGACGAAGTAAGCTTGGGGGCAAGCAATGAGAATCAAAAGTTGGTCAAGATCGGGACTACCTTGGATACGACTCAGAGAGAAAGGTTGATTTCTCTCCTCAAAGACTACTCCGACGTATTTGCATGGTCATACGCCGACATGCCAGGTCTTGATCCCGGGATAGTTGAGCATCGTATCCCATTAAAGCCCGAGTTTAGACCTGTCAAGCAAAAATTTCGGAGAATGCATCCAGACATCCTTCTGAGAATCAAAGAAGAAGTTACCAAGCAACTGGACGCGGGTTTTCTGAGAGTTGCCGAGTACCCAGAATGGATCGCCAACATAGTGCCAGTGCCTAAGAAAGATGGGAAGGTTCGCATGTGCGTGGACTTTCGGGATCTCAATCGAGCCAGCCCTAAGGATGACTTCCCACTTCCCCATATCGACATCTTGGTGGATAGTGCCGCCGGAAATGACATGTTCTCCTTCATGGACGGATTTTCCGGGTACAATCAGATCAAGATGGCACCCGAGGACAGTGAAAAGACGACCTTTATCACCCCTTGGGGAACCTTCTGCTACAAAGTGATGCCCTTCGGATTAAAGAACGCAGGAGCCACGTACCAACGTGCTGCCGTCACCCTTTTCCATGACATGATGCATAAAGAGTTGGAAATCTATGTCGACGACATGATAGCCAAATCTCGCGGCGCGCAAGACCATGTAGACACCCTGAAGAAGGTATTCGAAAGGTTGAGGCAATTTCGGCTAAGGCTAAACCCAGCTAAATGCACCTTTGGAGTAACCTCCGGAAAGTTATTGGGATTCATCGTCAGTAACAAAGGCATAGAAGTGGATCCTGATAAGATAAAAGCAATTCAAGAGCTACCCGCTCCCAGCACTGAAACGGAAGTACGAAGCTTCTTAGGACGCATCAACTACATCGCGCGCTTTATCAGCCAGTTAACACTTACTTGTGAGCCGATGTTCAAAATGCTAAGGAAACACGGAGAAGCGGAATGGGACGGAGACTGTCAGAAAGCCTTCGAGAAAATCAAGACGTACCTGCAAAACCCGCCGGTACTGGTTCCCCCGACGCTAGGACGACCCTTGCTCATGTACCTAACAGTCACGGCTAGCACCATGGGCTGCGTTTTAGGACAGCACGATGAGTCGGGAAGACGTGAACAAGCCATCTACTACCTCAGCAAGAAATTCAACGAGTGCGAGATGCGCTACTCCATGTTAGAACGAACATGTTGCGCCCTAGCATGGTGCGCCCGAAGACTTCGACAGTACATGTTGTATTACACGACATGGCTAATCTCTCGCATGGATCCGCTGAAGTACATCTTCGAAAAACCGTACCTATCAAGTCGCATTTGCAGATGGCAAGTCTTATTAGCTGAGCACGAGATCATCTATGTAACTCAGAAAGCGATTAAGGCAAGCGCCCTCGCCGATCACTTGGCTGATCATGCCTCGGATGAGTATGAGTCGTTGAGCTTTGACTTCCCCGATGAGGACATCATAGCAGTTGAGGATGAAATCGCAGAGGATCTTCAAGAAGACGACTGGTGGACCATGTTCTTCGACGGCGCGGTGAACCTCTCAGGCAAGGGAGTGGGAGCCGTAGTCATAGCCCCAGACGGCCGTCAATTCCCTGTAGCATGCAAGTTGAACTTCCCCTGCACTAATAACATCGCTGAGTATGAGGCATGTATCAGTGGTCTCGCGGCAGCCATCGACCTAAAAGTAAAGAAGCTCCGGATCTTCGGCAATTCAGCACTCGTCATCTACCAAGCCCAGGACCTCTGGCAGACACGGGATTCCAAGCTCATCCCTTATCAAAGGTTACTCACTCAGCTCGCGCGGGAATTCGAGGAAACCAAGTTCGACCGAGTTGACCGAGAAAAGAACCGCTTCGCAAACGCATTAGCCACCTTGGCCTCCATGTTCAAACTAGAGTGTGGAGTAATGCTTCAGCCTTTGAGGGTAGAGGTAAAGGAAACGCCGGCATGCTGTGTCACCTTGGAAGAGGAAGCCGATGGGAAGCCTTGGTTCCACGACTTAGTACAATTCATCAGAAACCGGGAACATCCACCGGGGGCAAGCCGGGTTAGCAAAAGGACCCTCCAGCGTTTAGCCCTAGACTTCTATCTCGACGGCGAAGTTTTATACAAAAGAAGAGCTGATGGAGCTTTGCTTCGCTGCGTCACCATGACCGAGGCGAAAAGAATCATAACGGAAATCCACGAAGGGGTGTGTTCCACACATGCTAGTGGGCACATGATGGCCAGACAGGTAATGAGGCAAGGCTACTTTTGGCTCACCATCGAACGGGATTGCATCAACTACTTCCGGAAGTGCCACAAGTGTCAAGTTTACGCGGACCATATCCACGTACCGCCAGCCCCTCTCTTCAACATGACATCGCCTTGGCCATTCGCAATGTGGGGAATCGACATCATCGGCCAAATTCATCCCACAGCCTCTAATGGCCATCGCTTCATCCTCGTAGCGATCGACTACTTCACCAAATGGGTAGAGGCCGCCTCTTACTCCAACGTCACACAGAAGACGACCATGCGTTTCATCGAAAGAAACATCATCTGCCGTCACGGAGTCCCAGAAACCATCATCACGGACAACGGCTCCAATCTCAATGGGAAAATGATCGACGGTTTTTGCCAACATTGGAAGGTGAAGCACCGAAACTCATCTCCATATCGACCAAAAATGAATGGCGCAGTTGAAGCAGCAAACAAAAACCTAAAAAAGATCATCCAAAAGATGGTAATCACTCACAAGGACTGGCATGACATGCTTCCCTTCGCATTGCATGCCTACCGGATAGCAACCCGTACATCTACAGGGGCAACTCCCTACTCATTAGTTTACGGCATGGAAGCCGTAATTCCCCTTGAAATAGAAATCCCTTCTCTCAGAATCCTGGCAGAGTCTGAAGTAGAAGAATCAGATTGGGCAAGAGTGAGGTACGAGCAGCTGAACCTCCTTCCCGAAAAGTGCTTGGCCGCTATCTGCCATGCACAATTATATCAGCAAAGAATAGCCAACGCTTATGACAGGAAAGTGCGACCTCGCAAGTTCGAGGCTGGGGATTTATTACTGAAGAAGATTCTCCCTCATCAGGAGGCCAGTCAAGGAAAGTGGGCCCCCAAATATGAGGGCCCGTATCTAGTTAAAAGTGCATTCTCAGGGGGTGCCCTAATGCTAACCAACATGGACGGAGACGATCTCCTAAGACCGGTGAATGCCGATGCAGTCAAGATATACTACGCCTGAAGTGTCACGGGTTACACGTTCGGCCAGATCAGCGACATAGGGTTTTATCATGACAATCTAATACAAACGTTTGTTCTGAAATTAATAAAACAAGTTTTTTTCAAGAGATGCGTATGATTTTAAAACTTTGTTATCCTCTTTCGTTAAACGTGTGAGATGACAAAAGGAGGCATGGCATAGATGGCTCCCCAGGAGTAGCTCGAGACGTAAGACGCGTCCCTTAGACTAACACCACTAATCAATTTTAAGTTTTGCAGCGGCGTATAGTCTCATCTTGGCATCACGAGAAGACCACGGAGCTTCCGCTCGTAGCAACTCTTGGAGGGCCGCAACGGGCAAATCAGGAAAGATTTTAAGGCAAACTGTCGCCATCTAAAGCGAAATTCTTTTTCCTGCAGTGCGACCAGCACAACCGGCATCGCGAACAACCGTTCTCGAAGGACTAAATGCTGAACCAAAGTCACAAAGCTCATCCTAAGCCGGCCAAGTCGTCGAAACGCTAGCAAAGTCGGCTCCCATCTCCGTTCACCTATTCGGAGGAGCTCATCGCCAAAACACCGTGGTCGCACAGTGCAACATTACAGGCAACAACTCCTGGGAAAAGCACGACAAAAAGTCGTCCTCCTGGGGTCACCATCAACATACTTAATGCGGTCTTGTTCAAGAAGGTTCCGGCATCCGCACCATGATCAATACGGTGTATCCTTTAATCGAGAGACAGCCAGGCTATAAGTATCACCCACGCCAAGGCGAGAGCTGCAGCAACACATCTAAAAACAAAGCTATCATCAATCGACATCCGACCTAAGTCACGCTCAATGACCCACGAGTGGCCCGTCTAAAAGGGAGAGCTTAAAAACTTATCAATCACGTTCCTTTTGCCAAAAATCATCTCGCATTTACTCCTCATTAGTTCTTGCCGCATCGTTTTTTCAGGAACTGGGTCACCCCCATTCGATGCCCGCATAAGGACGGTAAGCATGTGCCCTTGCAGCCCCGCTGCACATTACGGGAACAGAGGGTTTTCCCCTTTATCCCCAAGCAATCACGAGGCCCATCAACAAAGGTCTAGCAAGGGCCGGTAAGCAAGTATACCCAGTGCGGATCCCATTTTCCCTTCGACCGGGATCAGCGGTTCCCATAAAGCAGCTGAAAAAGAAACCAATCAGCACACCGAAGCGAAGCATCCCGGAACCGGGGACCACGTCATAGGCACCCTCGGAAAGCCGAGTTAAAAGAAGGGAGAATCCCTGAACTTATCTCTTTTTTCGTTTTAAATTAATTTCTCTGTTTGTTGTCCCCTCTGCATCTCACAGGGACCGGAAGCATCTCGCTGTCATCCGCGTGAAGCTTGTGGAAGACGCCCTTGCAGCCCCGCTGCACACCTTAGGGGAGTCCATCTTTCTTTCCCCTTTTATTTAAAATTGTTTTCATTCTTACTCGATTTGATAGCTTTAAGCCGAGTACGGTCGTCTGGTCCACTGGGGGCAACCTTAGGTTCTCATTAGAACGTTGCAAGTAGGTCATCCCCCACATCTAGCAATCAAGTCTTCTAGCAATCAAACCATTGAGCAATCAAACCCTCAATCAATCAAAAATCAAAAAAATCGATCAAAATCCCTCTTTAGCCCGGCTAAAACAAAAGCATGCTGCTCTTATAGGCATTTTCATGCATCGCATAGGTCAGAAATATTCAATCCCTCTGTTAAATCAAGCATCTATCCAAATTACGTGCCATGCATGATATTACCTGTTTGCTCTTATATCCACGGTTTGTTCCGACGTAAGCAGTCACAAACAAATCCCGGTAAGCATTTTCGAGCCATCGCGGCGTATCCTTCATGAGTGTAAGGGCCTGACTAGATACTAGTTGAGTTCGCATAATATCCAGGGTACATGCGCAATTAGACATGGGATAGCTATGAAATGACGTGGGACTTTTACGATTTTCTCCACTTTTTTCGTTTCTTTACTCTTTCCACCATGTATGTCATCACTCCCCAAACCAACAATATCACTCATACCCCGGGAGCCAAAGAGCAGTTTCAGCTAAAATTGCCAGCCGGAAGTAAAAGCACGCCAAGTTCAAGTTCACGACGAAGGAGACTGAAAAGGGCGCCAGGAGATCGCTAAGGACTATCACCGAAGAAGCAGCAACTACGAAGGCCGAGGCCTCGAGACAGAAGGGGAAGAGATCAAGACGAAGGCTGTGCTTGCTCTGCTCTGTTGCATTTCAAAATCAAAACAAAAAAAAAGGGGAGAGAGAAAAGAGAGAAAAGAAAAAAAAAGAAGAAAAGAAAGGAGAGAGGGAAAAGGGAAAAGAAAAGAAAAAAGAAAATGCTCAGAGACCTTCGGATAAAACAAAAAATCGAAGAGACAAAGCAAGCACAGCCCGGGGACAACTCAATTCGAGAAATCTCGAAGAAAACTTTCCCCAGTGAACTCGAGTAAAAAGGCCCAAGGCCAACTCGAGAAATCTCAAAGCAACCTTCCCCAGTGAACTCGAGCAAAAAAGGCCCAAGGCCAACTCGAGAAATCTCGAAGCATCCTTCCCCAGGAAAGGCCCAAGGCCCCACTCGACACACCGCAAGCAGCGAACCGCAAAGCAGCGATGACGCTCCCCCAATGAAGACTCGAGAAAAGGGCCCCTGGCCGACGGGAAAATGACATCCCCAGCAAAACATCGCCCACATCAGGGCCAATCAGTAAAACATCGCCCACATCAGGGCCAATCAGCAAAACATCGCCCACATCAGGGTCAATCAAGCAAAACATCGCCCACATCAGGGCCGATCAGCAAAACATCGCCCACATCAGGGCCAATCAGCAAAACATCACCCACATCAGGGCCAATCAACAAAGCATCACTCATGAAAAGCCTTCCAACTCCTCGGCAAAAGCAATCTGTTCCCAAAACAAACTCCTTTCCGGACTTTTCATGTCCCTTCATTCTTTTCCGTAAAAGTCCCATCGATTATTAGAACGCCCATGCATGTGCATCTTCATTCGAAGTCTATTCACTCGGATTGACATTGCGAACTGTAAATTATGTATCATGTTAGTAGCATCTTTATGAGTGTAAAACACTTAGCCTTGTTTCAGAGCGTGAGTGCAAACACTAATATCAGGTGAGGACTGCTTACGGCTGCAAGTCGTGGGAAAGTCTTGTCTTGGGGGTCGTTACCTCCTGAGCAGGAAGCAGACGCATTCTAGGTTCGTATCAAGGCCGCTAGCATTAGCATTCTTCTCCTCCCAGAGTGACAGCATAGTTTAATTTCCAGCATAGCATCTTCTCCTCCCAGAGTGACAGCATAGTTTAATTTCCAGCACAGCATCTCCTCCTCCCAGAGTGACCTTAGTTTAAGTTTCCGCATTTCGCGTCATCTCCTACGGGAATCGACATTCTTTTGATTTCAGCATAGCATCTTCTCCTCCCAGAGTGACAGCATAGTTTAATTTCCAGCATAGCATCTTCTCCTCCCAGAGTGACAGCATAGTTTAATTTCCAGCATAGCATCTTCTCCTCCCAGAGTGACCTTAGTTTAAGTTTCCGCATTTCGCGTCGTCTCCTACGGGAATCGACGTTCTTTAGATTTCAGCATAGCATCTTCTCCTCCCAGAGTGACAGCATAGTTTAGCTTCCAGCACAGCATCTTCTCCTCCCAGAGTGACCTTAGTTTAAGTTTCCGCATTTCGCGTCGTCTCCTACGGGAATCGACGTTCTTTAGATTTCAGCATAGCATCTTCTCCTCCCAGAGTGACAGCATAGTTTAGCTTCCAGCACAGCATCTCCTCCTCCCAGAGTGACCTTAGTTTAGTTTCCGCATTTCGCGTCATCTCCTACGGGAATCGACGTTCTTTTAATTTCAGCATAGCATTCTCCTCCTCCCAGAGTGACAGCATAGTGTAGCTTCCAGCGTAGCGTTTCTTCTCCTCCCAGAGTGACAACATAGCGTAGATCTACCTTTTTTAGCTTTAGCATTTCTTCCCCTCTCAGAGTGATATCCTTCACATAATTCTACATTTCTGCATAATTATTTTCTTCCTCTTAGAGTTGACATCATTAGGGCGAAACGTTCGTACATCTACGAATAGGGCGTCATCCTCCCTAGGCAACGTCTGTTGCGTGTCAGACCCCCCAGTGGAGCCGTCATTTACGTTGTCGTAAAATCACTTTTCATCCCTAGCAGAGTAGTCATCATTTACACTTCCTGCAACTTATGTTTCTCTCAATACCCGAGTAGATCTAAGCTTATATCTTTGCAGGATCAACAACCTATCTCCTCCTCCTAGAGCGACATCAAGCAGTCACCTGTTAATCCCTAGTGATGACAACAGCAATTTCCTCCTCCCAGAGTGACAACAATCAATCTCCTCCTCCCAGAGTGACGGCAAGTAATCACCTTTTACCCCCAGTGGTAGCATCAATCAAACTACCTCCTCCCAGAGCGACATCATCACTGTAGGTTTGAGGTAAGACCTGTTGTGTCGCCAAAATTCGGATATATATAGGGGCGGCTGTCTTTACTGCTTATCAAATCCTTCGATAAGACAGTAAAGAGGGGGCAACTGTTGATACCCAAATTTTGACGCCATTTTTAATCAATTTTAGCATTTCTGTCATTTATTTAATTTACTGTCATTTTTACTTGATTTACAGTCATCGGTAGTTAGTTTACTATCGCAAGCATTTTTAGGTGTTTCGTTGCATTTTTGCATCGTCGTTAGCATCGTCAGCTTTCGAAATCGCATTTTCAATTTTTCGGCATGCATTTTCATTATTATTATTAATATTATTTTTAGCCTAAAAAAATCACGTTTTAGACTATCCGGCAGTCGTATGCTAGTTTTTCTGCATTTTTGGTCATCTCACGAATTTTAGGATTTTTAGGGTTTTAACGCATTTTTTAGTATTTTTATTATTTTATTAATATTTTTATTCGAGCTTTTATTGGACCCGAGCAAGTCTGCTCGAACCACAGCTTGACTTTTGAATGTTTTCCATCAACTAGTTGCTAGCTTTTTTTCTGCTCGCAACGGTATACAGCGTTTCGTGTAATTTTCGGCGTAACGTTTTTATTTTTCCGTTCCCGCGTTTCGCGCTTTTGAACGCGAAAATAAATGCGTCAAACGCGAAATTTTCATGCTTCGCTGTATACCGTTAGGCTCGTCGTATTTTTCTCTACGCGTAGGTACCCTCGGTTCGAAAAGTCCGAACATTGGCTCGCAGGACTCAGCTCGAGCCCATTTAAATAAATTAAAGGGCATTTTAATCACAACCGTTGATCTGGTCAACTCAAGAAAAGTCAACCAGATCAACGGTTGACAAATTAAAGGGGCATGGTGCATGGCACACGCGAACGGCCATGGACGTGCGTGAACAGGGGAGCGAGCCACCGAGCTGCTCGCTCCCGTCCCCTCGGCCGTTACCTGTCCCCTCGGCCATCATCACAACGCCCCTAGCCCAGCCACCTCACGGCCGTAGCCCCGCCAGCGTGAACAACACCACCACGCGCAGCTCCTTCTCCCTCTCCTCCACGCGATTTTCTCCTATAAATAGGAGCTCCCATTCAACGTAAAAACGGCACCAAAATCGCAAGAAACCCTTGCTCCTTCTCCCTCTTGATCAGCTTGCTCATATTGAGCGACAATCGTCCAGTTCAAAGTTTGAAACGTGAGCTTTCTCTCTCTAGCTCATCTTCGGTTTTTCTGCGCAAGTTTTCTTTAATTTCGTTTGGCTTGATTTTGAGCAAATAAATTGATTGTTTTTGTGCTATTAATTCACATACGTAATGTAGATTAAATACATGCTTTCAATTTCGAAAATCGTTGGCTAGATTGTTCGAATTAATTAGTTTTCGATAATTAACGGTTCGGTCATTTTTTCGAAATTAAATTTTGTACGAGTCAAACTAAAAATCGAGGTTTATACGGTCGGAAATTCGTCGAAGAGACGAACATTTCGGTACATCCATTTTTCAAAACGGCCAAGTGTGGCCGGAGTTGGGTCGCCGGCAGTAGCTCCGGCGACCAAGGGAGGGGATGATGAATAGTGCCATGCCTATTCATCACACGGCGCCGTTTTGGCCCCCCTCCCAACTTTTCAAACTTTTCAATTAGGCCCAGCCTATTTTCAATTCTTTCCGAAATTTCCAATCGCAAGTTTTTCATAAAAATAATTCGTACGCATCGTACGTTAATTTCTCGTATTATCAACTGTTTAATTTTCTGCACTTATCAACTGTTTAATTTTCTGCACTTATCAACTGTTTAATTTTCTGCACTTATCAACTGTTTAATTTTCTGCACGTATCAACTGTTTAATTTTCTGCATGTATCAACTGTTTAATTTTCTGCACTTATCAACTGTTTTAATTCTTAGCACTTTAAATTTCTGCACTTTATTTTCTGCAATTTAAAAATTCAGTTATTTATTTTTACCGCCTACATGGACGGTCGCACTTTAATTTCCGCAATATCAACTGCTTTAATTTTTCGCAAAACTGCTGGAAATCCTTCCGCAATATCAACTGTTTTATTTTCTGCAAATATCAATTGTTTATTTTCCGCAATATCAACTGCTTTAATTTTTCGCAAAACTGCTGGAAATCCTTCCGCAATATCAACTATTTTATTTTCTGCAAATATCAATTGTTTTATTTTCCGCAATATCAACTGCTTTAATTTTTCGCACAACTGCTGGAAATCCTTCCGCAAATATCAACTGCTTTATTTTCTGCAAATATCAATTGTTTTATTTTTTGCGCAAATATCAACTCTCTACTTTCTGCAAATTATCCAACTGTTAAATTCTCACATGCGTAAAATCAATCATTTTTCGCATGCAATCAACGTAGCATTTTAATTCTCACATGCGTAAAATCAATCATTCTTCGCATGCAATCACGTAGATGTTAGATTCTCACATGCTTAAAATCAATCATTTTTCGCATGCAATCAACGTAGCATTTTAATTCTCACATGCGTAAAATCAATCATTCTCCGCATGCAATCACGTAGATGTTAGATTCTCACATGCTTAAAATCAATCATTTTTCGCATGCAATCACGTAGATGTTAGATTCTCACATGCTTAAAATCAATCATTTTTCGCATGCAACCACGTAGATGTTAGATTCTCACATGCTTAAAATCAATCATTTTTCGCATGCAATCACGTAGCATTTTAATTCTCACATGCTTAAAATCAATCATTTTTCGCATGCAATCAACGTAGATGTTAAATTCCCGTATGCGTAAAATCCATCATTTTTCGCATGCAATCACGTAGCATTTAAATTCTCACATGCTTAAAATCAATCATTTTTCGCATGCAATCACGTAGATGTTAGATTCTCACATGCTTAAAATCAATCATTTGTCGCATGCAATCAACGTAGCATTTTAATTCTCACATGCTTAAAATCAATCATTTTTCGCATGCAATCACGTAGCACTGTTAAAATTCTCACATGCGTAAAATCAATCATTTTTCGCATGCAATCACCATAGCATTTAAATTCTCGTATGTGTAAAATCAATCATTTTTCACATACGATCAACCCAACATTTAAATTTCGTATGCGTAAAATCAATCATTTATCGCATGAAAATCAGCTCAGCATTTAAATTCTCGTATGCGTAAAATCCATCATTTTTCGCATACAAACAACTGTCATCATTTTTGTCAAACCCAGCATCTCACTTTCGTATACGCAAAATTCATCATTTCTCGTATACAAACAACTGTCATTTAAATTTTCGCACTCATAAAATTGTTTACTTCTTTCTCAAGCTATCACTAATACTCTCACTTTGTAGGTTTTAAATTCAAGCTTCGCTCGAAAGTACGCCTTTCGATTCCCTTTTATTTATTCAGCGCTTTTTTCGTAAAATAGCAGTCGTACGCATGATATATAGAAATGTTAGAATTAAAATCAACCCACATGAACAACGTGTTTAAAGAGTCGCTTCAAATGCCATATTCATGTGATTTTAAATTCTCGCATATATTGACTGCATGTACATGGGGACTTTCGATCCCACATCAGTTTTCCACTTCAAAAACCAATCATTTAAAATTGGTACTCTGTTAGCAATCCATGATAGGTTCACATAGCAATCAATCTAATCATGCATGGCCCGATGATGAAATAAGAGGGCGCTCATTCAGTCTTACAGAAAATTCAGTCCCATCACGTTACGGTCAAGAATAATAGACTGATCTTGATAAATGGTAACCCCGTCCGAAAGATCTTTTTTATTATTTTTGAACGGTCCCGATTGTGGAAAAGGCTAAAGTGACGATTCCTCTGAGGGACCCCTTTTTCAAAATAAAACGCATTTTCATCAAAACACCTTTTAAACACCTCTCTCATCAACCGGTAACCATTTTCGGATGTGACTCGGGTGCCTAACACCTTCCCGAGACCATAATACGACCCCGAACCTTTTGTCTGGGGTCCAGACCCCTTTTTTGTGCCTTTAGTTTTTTTACTTATTATATTTCCTATGCCATGACGATTAAGGTTCCCTAAAGCCTAGCAACCAAATTAGGGTGGCGACTTCATTGCATGTTGCGAGGCGTCTGTTTACGCTGAGCATTGTAAGGTCCCAAATTTCGTTGCACACTCGCGAGTTTTTAATTTTCGGGGGGGGGCGCGACACCTGGTAGTTTGGGCATTCGGAAGAGATGTGCCCTCGCTCATGACACTTATAAAACTCAATGGTAGATGAGTACTTTCTAGGTGGAGGATTAGATACGGGAATGTTGGTTGGTCTCGGTGTGTAGGGTTTTTGTATAGGGGTGGTGGTTTTTAGTGGAAAGTCGGGTTTGGTATCCTTTTAGTAGGGGGTGTCTTTGTGGTATGATTGTTTAGTTGAAGATTAGTAGGCTTGGTGTGTGTTTCAGGTGGTGTAAGATTCCCGCTTAGAGGCCTCGTGTTCCTCTACCTTCAATGCGTAATGAAGCATGGGTTGTAGCCTCTCAAACTCCTTTAACTCAAGCTTGTACCGAATCTTTTCGTTGACACCGTTGAGGAACTATGTCATTGTGAACTCTTCCCTTTCATCGGTCTCGGTCTTAGTAAGGAGTTCCTCTAGATCATTGAAGTACTCACCCACAGACTTGGTGCCTTGCTTGAGGCCTTGCAATTTGTTCTCAAGTCCTATTTGTAGTGTGCGGGCACAAATCTAGCTCTCATAACCCGCTTCATCTCTTCCCAAGTATGAATGGTATGTACCGCTCCCCTTTCCTTACACACTTTCTCCCACCAACTAACGGCATAGCCATCAAACTCCATGGCCGTTATTTTGATCTTCTTATCCTCGAAATATTGATGACAGTTAAAGATGCGTTGAATTTTTCCTTCCCATTTAAGGTATTCCGAATGATCAATGGTGCCCTCAAAGGTTGGAATTTAGACCTTTATACTTTTAGGTTGTCATCAATCCTAGGCTCTTGTGGTCTCTCAAGGTACTCGCCAAACCGTGGCGCTTAGTCTCGTTGACGCCTTCCCTTATTTTGCTTTACAAGTTCATCAAAATCATCATTAACGGCCTCATAGACTCCCTCGTAGTACTCACGTGACTGATAGGGTGTGGTGCTTGCATGGAAGTGAGGGATTATGGGTTGGTTGCTAGATGTGAAAAGGTCATCTTGATTGCGTTGTATGTTACTACCCAAGGCTATCGGTACACCGTGGGGAACTATCGGTAGACTGTTAGTCATGGGGTTCTCATTTTGGCGCGGGCCATGACCATGTGGTAGCCTAGTGGCGTGGCTCTCATTCGGATCCTACCCTCGGCTACCTGTGGCGTACTTATTCCGGATGGTCTGCATTTAGTCCTCGGATACAGCCAAGTTAGGAGGAGGGGCTTGCTTCCGGGGCCTAGTGGTGAGGATGTTTGGGAAGCCTCGGCCGGCCACCCTATCTTGTTCCTCAAAGGTCAGCGTCATTGTTCTGACCTTCCTCGATGGATTCGCAAGTAACATGGTCTTTATCCAGCTCGGTGGGGGCCTTGGGAGCCCTAGTGCTTGGAATGGTAAGACCTATGAAGGCTCCAGTGGGGGCGCTTTGATTCAATACAAGAAGTCGCAACATACTCATCACCTCTTCATGTCTACGCTCCATCGCAACTTGATTGCGCTCCAACATCTCCATTCGGAAATCCATTTTAGCTAGTGTCGAACTAATGGACTCATCGGACTTGGCATCATTGTTGCCAACTACGCTTGTGCCAGACATGGTTTGTTTGGTTGGTACCTGTACACTTAAGCAAACGTTAATAAAACTCTCTCCCTCATGTGTTTCAACTCTCGTGTTTGGACACTTGCAAAAGTTATCCTCACAATCGCTCAAGAGTTTAGGACAAGATGGGGGAAATATCAGTTATGGGTTACCGGACTTGGTGAGAAAGACTTGGAAAAAAGTTTCGAAAGAAAAGTACGGAAGGTTTGTTGGGAAGTACCGGTAGACGCAAGAGGACATGAAGTTATATGGAAAGATACCAGAAGAGTACCGGTAAGTGGAACAGGAAGTACTGGTAGACTTGAGAGAACTTAGAAGGTACATGGGGGAAGTACCAGTAGTTGAGATAGGAAAGTACCGGTAGACTCAAGAAGAGGACAGAAGTTAAAGGGAAATAATGGTAAAGGGTTACCGAACACAGTGAAGACATGGCGGAAGACTTTGGTTTGTGACTCAAGATGGAAGGATGACTCAAGACTCGAGTAAAACAGTTAAAGACAGTTAGTGATGTAGGTAGGATCTTTAGCTGACAGCTTTTTGGTTAGACTAGATGGTTTGGTGGGATGTTCTCGAGGAAACACAAATGGCTTTTCTTTTGAAAGTATTTTTGGATCAAATGTTCTCTCCCTCACACAACTTCTCTCTTCTCGGATAAATAAGGATGAACACCAAGAACACACCTTTTCGGATTTTGGATTTTTAAGCTAGCAAATGTTACCACAAAAATCACCAACTTATATCACTAAAACTGGACTCAGGAACAAGATTTAGGACTAAAAAAACTGACAAATGCTAGACTGAAAACTGGTTTGGGTATTATTCATAAGATGAAAACAAGACTGGAAAATCTTAAAAAACTTTCACCAATACAACGATGACTTAAGAGTAACGTTTGAAGACTCTTTGGTGGATGATTTTGACGAAAAGTTTGAAACTTTTTAATGGGGGGCGAAGACAACAAAATGAAAAACTCCAAGGTACCAAGAGCTCCTCTACCACTTGATATGATCCGACCTAGGGTGAGTAAATCGAATGATATACGGAGTTTGAGAGGATCTAGCCTGTGAGCTTTCTTGGACAACAACAAGACAAAGAATGACACAAATGATAGTGGAGGTAGACAGACATGGATGCGCAACAGATGGAAACAATGATAAACAGGAGAAGGAAGGATTTTACAGAGATAAATAGGAAGGAGGTGTGGATGGACTTGAACGCGGTGAAGACTATAGTAGAGCACGTTGGATGCAAGGATAGAGATCGAAAACTGAACAAAACATACACTTATATTTCTCACACAAAATGGTAATCAAAGATTATAAGGTTTTGATATCCCAAGAGAGATAGGGAGGAGTATTCTCAACTCAAGCTATCTCTCTCAAGAAGGGTGGGTTTAGTGGAGGAGTAATCTCAACTCAAGAGGAGTATTCTCAACTCAATGAACAAAGTTCACTTCAACAGATAAACTGTTGTTGCTACCCGAATTTTAATTTTTCATCACAACTTTTTCGCATTTTATCGTTTATCTCACTATCAGCCTGTCTAAGTCAAATTTCTATCGATTTTTAATTTTTGGCTAGTTATTTTAATATTCCGCTCCATTTCATGTCATTTTAGTTTTTCGTATTTTTTACTATCTTTTCGTTCGAACTTCTATCGGTCCCGAGCAAGTTTCCTCGGACCGTAGATCGAACGCTTTATTTCTTTAATTAAAAATTATCTATTATTTTTCTCTTTCGCATCATCTCTTTTTGTTTTGTTCAATTTACGTTGATATAGCATTTATTTTTCGTTCAAACTTTTAACAATTCCGAATAAGTAAATTCGGACCTTAAACCGAACATTTTCTTTATTTACTGTCTACTGTTTATTTTGTCTCATTTTTTTACATATTTTAGTCCTTTCAGTTTGAGTTTTTTTTTCATTTTAAATGAGTTCGCTCGTGTCGTAGCTCGAACCGAAAATATCTCGTTCGTGTCGCATTAATGCATCCTCATCTTCAATCTCGTCACCTTTCCTCCATCTGGCCTCGCCGACGATCGATTCATCATCACAAACCTCCCATCAAGCATCCTTGGCCACACAAGCTCAAACTTGCTCCCTACTCCGGCCACGATCATCATCACCGAGCCTCGTCATCTTCTTCCAAATTTTTCGACCATTCTCAGCCATACAATCTCTCAACCGCCTCCAAGCTTTCCCTATAAATACCCAGCTCAAGGCAAGGGGTCAAGTGGGACCAATTTCATGCTCTCATCTAGTGTTATCACAACCAGACCGGACAGCGAACCGGAAATGAAAATTTTATGGTTCGACCGGGTTTGACCAGATTGTAGATGTTGAACCATTTTGAACCATTCAATCTTAGATGATTGAACTATATTGAACTAGCTAGGTCAATAATTGTAATGGGTCGGCCCATAAAAAAATAAAAAAATACCAAAACGACGTCATTTTGGAGAAAAAGTATTGAACCAATCGGTTCAATCCGGTTCACCGGTTGTGTAAAAACAGACTGGTTCGACCAGTCAAACCCTATTCACATGCATATCCGGTCCAATAGCTGAATCAGATCGAAAATGTGAAAAATCCCGGTTGAACCGGTCAGACTAGCCGCTCCGGTCCGGTTCTGATAACCAGGCTCTCGTCCCCCTTTTTATTCATGGTCTCTCCCTCTGCTTTTCTTTCAATTACTTGTTCTTAATTAATTAATTGCCTCGGTTTCAATTAACTAAATTGCTACTGTTTTACTTTCGATTAATTATTGTTATTACCTTCAAATGATTAATACTACTATCCTAAATTAATTTTGTTGCTTTGATTAGTTGAATTGCTTGTCAATTCGAGTTAATTTCAAGCTTTCTTTTAATTAATTTAATTTGCTTTCTTGGTGAAATTGATCACTGTTATTCCGTTAATTTCATACTATTTTTTTGCTTAATTGAGTTGTTGCTTTGGTTGATTAAGATTGCTTCTGTTGTTGGTTTTTTATTTATTTTGGTTGTTACTGGCTGTGTTGTTTGTTGTAGCTTTGGCTGGAGGAAGAAGAACAGTAGAAAAAGAGGGAAAGGTGATAGGCTTAGGCTGGCTATTTTGATTCAAAGAGTTGGTCATGGGCTTGGCTCAAGCCAAGCCCAAGCGAAGAAGAAGAAAAGAAGGAAGGGAGTTGGGCGCTTGGCCCAAGCAAGGAAAGGAAGTGGGTTGCTGGCCAACCCATGCGTGGAGAAGAGAGGAAGCAGCCAGCCCACACGCTGGGCTGGGCTAGTCTGACTTGGCCCAAGCAGGAGGGGCCCAGCTGTGGGTCCAATTTTTCGATCCATCGTAATTATTTTCGTATCAATTGTCCGTTCGTAGTATTTAATTAATTAATTTGCATGCTTTTAATTGTTAATCAACTTCCACTTCCTTTTTAATTGTTAAATCAATTGCTTATTGTAATAAATTAGCCAATGACTTGTTTAAATTATTGTAAGAGTTAGTTAATTATTCAACTGCCAGTTTGTAATAATTAGCTAATAAATTCCCTAAATCATTTTTAATAATTAGTTAAGTAATTATTTCAATTGCTCATTTGTAATAATTAGTTAAGTAATTAGTTAAAAATCTTGTATGTTTGTTTATACCTATATTATTATCACTTGTCGTTAATCTCGGTTTTGAAGGGTAAACAATGATCGGTGCTCACGCTCTCGAGTACGCTTACCTTAAACCATTTTATTTATTTATTATTTTTTCTTACACTCATACGCATGTTTATTTAGAAACGTTAGAACTCGATTTGTTTCGTATGCATGATCACCCAACAACGTTAGCACTCGTACACTCGTATTCGTGATTATTTAGAAATGCTAGAATTCGATTTGCTTCGTGAGTATTGGCCCGATGATAACAAAAGGGCACCCGCTTTAGTAAAAACAGTAGCAATCCGGTTAAATGGAAAAACTTATCCCGACCGGTCCCGAACAGTCCCGACCCTACGAAATACTAAAGCGACGATTCCTCTGAGGCCCATTACTTGTTTTAAAATGTTTTATTTAAATGCCTCTTTCTTTTTACCGGTAACCTTTCGGATGTGACTCGGGTGCCTAACACCTTCCCGAGTCCATAATACGACCCCGAACCATCGTTCTCGGGTTTAGACCCTTTTTGCCTTAGCTTTTTATTTTTATGCCATGAATATAGGTTCCATAAACCTAGAAATAAATAGGGTAGAGACTTCATTGCATTATGCGAGGCATCCTTTTATGCTCTGCATCTGTCCCGAACCTATTCGCGTAAAATCGAAAAGGGGTGCGATAGTTTGGCGACTTCACTAGGGACCTGTAGGGTCGGAGCTGGTTTTCTTTATTTTTGAGGTGTTTTTTTATTTATTTACTCGCTTTAATAAATTGCTTTCGTGATTGCTATTTATTACTCTCTTTGATAAATTGGTCATACGCATTTCACGCATGAATGCCTTATTGTTGGGCCATTTTCCCAAATAGAATTAGGAAGGTATTAGTGAAGCGTTGTGAGCCTAGTGTCTCAGTGTGCTTTCACGAACCCTAACTCGGACTTGAACCCCTAAATGGTTGAGCGGCCCGTGATCCTTAGTGATTCGGTGAAGCAATCAAATATCCATTTACTGAGGGACCCATTTATGGGTATCGTCCGGGAGCCTTTCAGCCAATTAAAAATAGTAGAAATTAGAGCCCCAACATATGCATCATGTTTGAGCATTTATCTCACTGATATCATGTATTTATGTGTTTATTGTATATTTATATTATCCTCACATTCATTGTTTTATTCACTAACGCAAGAATTTTACTTCTCAAACCACCCCCATTTTTCGTCAAAAAATTTATGCAGTGGTTCACCCCCTCCCCCTTCCCCCACTTCAATTTTGATCGCATGTATATATTCCAATTTACTTCGTTATTTCCATTTGTCTCCATTTTTTCTGCTTTCCTTGCGATTTTATATCCTTTCAATTTATTAAATTCCCGTCCTTGTTATTACTTGTGTTAAATCATTATTCTAATTTTCAGTCTATTCTGAATTTAGATGCTACTAATTAGTTTCTTTTCTTTCCTACTCGCAAAACGGAGGTATGAAGGGAAGATGTACATTAGTCGAGCCTACGACTATAAACAAGGGCGCTTCGTGGGAGGCAACCCACGTGTTCTTTTCAATATTTCTATTTTTTTTATTATTTATTTTTAATTCAAGATTTTAGAATATCTTTTCCTCTAGACTTGCTATTTAATTCCCTCTTTATTTCAGGTGCAGTGAGACTTATAAACTTGGGGGAAAGCAAGGGAAAATGACAACCAGAAGAAGGTGTCGGGAAACATCAAAAGTTGAGCATATTTTTACCGAGGGGCAAAGCATAGAGCGGTAATTCGCAACAGAGAGCCCTTTACGTCCATCCCACCTTTGCTTCAGTTCATCGCTCCTGCTGCACATTTTCGGGGAAGTCCATTTTCTTTTATGCTTTTTTTCCTAGCCCTTGTACCGTCTTTGTACAATCATTTTTTTTACATTGGGGGCAATTTTGAATTTATCCTCTAAAATTGTTAAAACTTTTCGAGTTTTGTAGTTGTAAAAAATTGCTTTGCTTAAAATAATAATAATAATAATAAATAAATAATCCACACTACCCTCAAATTTTAAAAACTTCCATAAATTGAGCATGTTCATCATTTTATTGCGTCACAGATGACGTGCATTTATTTGAAATTATATGACATGCATGATCTCGTCTGTTATCTCTTATATCCATGACGTGTTTTAGACGTAAGCAGTCACAAACATATCCTTGTGAGCATTTTGGGCCCTCGCGCCTTATTTCTTTCATGAGCGTAAATGCCTAACTAAGTGCTAATTAGATTTGCATAATATCCAGGGTACATGCACCGTCAGACATGGGATAACAGTAAGATGACATTGGATTTTGCTTTTGTTCTTCTTCCACATTTTTTTATTTTTCATACCATTGTACGACTTTATCAACCACCCAAAATTCTCTTATTTTTCCTAAACCAAGTGAGTAGTGCTCAACTGGGACCACTAAACTGGAGTTGAAAATACACATTGAGCAAGGGAATGACAAAGAAGCCCTTAGGGAATCGCTGACAAATCGACGTCAGAAGAAGGCCGAATAAATCAAGACTTGAAGGCATCTACCAAAGACAGAAATGAGGACCGACCAAACAAAAAATTGTACTTGCTTTGCTTGCTCAAAAAAAAAGTGGAAGAAAAAAAATTAAAAAAAAAGTGTTCAAAAAAACACAATCAACAAAACAATAACATAAGCAAGTACAAAAACGGTCAAAAATCAACAGCAAAATGATCTCAAAAGGAAAAGAGATCATTTCCTGCGAATATTGAAGAACTTGGGCACGGTGCCCTCAAAATAATCCAAAATGAACATCTCCAGCGAAGATTCAAGAATTTGTGCACTTTGACCTCGCCACAATCAAATCATCGAGCATTGTTCACCGCACTTTGCCTTTATCGCAATCAGTCGTCAAGCACAAACTCACTAAAATATTCTTCGGGAAAAAACGGACTGTAGGTTCCCTAAACATAGAAATAAATAGGGTGACGACTTCATTGTATTATGCGAGGCATCCTTTTATGCTCCGCATCCGTCCCGAACCTGTTCGCGTAAAATCGAAAAGGGGGTGCTACAGTTTGGCCACTTCACTGGGGACCTGTAGGGTCGGAGCCGGTTTTCTTTATTTTTGAGGTATTTTTATTTATTTATTTACTCGCTTTAATAAATTACTTTCGTGATTGCTATTTGTTACTCGCTTTGATAAATTGTTCATACGCATTTCACGCATGATGCCTTATTGTCGGGCCATTTTTCCAAATTGAATTAGGAAGGTATTAGTGAAGCGTTGTGGGCCTAGTGTCTCAGTAACTTACCCAGAGGTTACCGGGTTGGAGTTTCTGGTAACTTGTCCAAAGGTTACCAGGTTGGAGTTCCCGATAACTTGTATCCTCGACTGTCTTCAAGTGACATGTTCTCCCGATAGACTCTCGCTAGCTTGCATGAAGGGATCAAGCTTGGTGATGGCCATTGGGAGGTCTCCCGATAGGCCCTTCCTGATAGATTCCTCTGCCTTCCCATAGGTGAAGTTCCGGGTGATTGGTCCTCGCGGCTAAAAGGCTAAGGTTAATGCCTTCGTGATCACATCAGGTCTGCAATGTATTCACTCCTTTCTTTGGCTTATGAGTAGGGGTGTTCATCGGAAAACCGCACCCGAAATTCTGAAACTGAAATTTTGCTTGTTCGGTTTCGGAACTTCAGAATTTCAAAATTCGATTTCGGAATTTCCGAAACCGAACTTTACTATGGAACAGAAGTTGAATTTCCAACTTTAGTTTTCCAAAATTCCGAAATAAATGTAAATACCTACCTATTACTATTAGACAAACCAAACCAAACACCGATCTCACTCCATCCCAATCCTTTACTTTCTATTCTACCTCTTATCCTCTCCCTTGCATTTGCACATGTACACTCTCTGCACAAACAAACCAAGACATCCTCTCTCCTAACTACTTTCTCCAGCTAAGAAACCACCACCTCCTTTGCTCCTCAAGTCAATAGAGCAACATCACCACCACCTCCCTGCTCCTCACACCAACATCATTACCAACACCAACTTTCTCCAGCCACAACCACCTCCTCTGCTCACCATCACCACTGCCACTATCACCATCACTGCCACCTCCCTCCTTCACACACCAGCATCGTCGTGGACGGTGAACATGAGAGGGAGATGGATAGATCTGGGGTTGTGAATAAGGCATGGAGGCATTATTGTCGTGGAGGTTGCGATGGCCGGATCTGGTGCTAACTGTCGTGGAGGCACTTTTGTTAAGTTTTAATTCCTTTATTTTGTGATTTTATTTGTTGATGTGTTAAATACTGGTGTGTTAAATTTAGACTGTAAATGGAATTTCAGAAGTTAAATCTCATAAAAGAAATGTTTTGAGGAAATGGTTGTGTTGTTAAATTTTGGAAGTTTGGTTTTCCGAACTTCCGTACCGAAATTTTTTCTGGAAAAAAAGTTCTGTTGATAGAAAATAAAATTACGGAAAGGAAAGGATTTCAAGAAGTTCGGAATGACCATATCCGAACTTCTAAATTTCAGAATCCTTCCAAAATAACCGATGAACACTCCTACTTGTCAGGCATAATAAATTGTTCACTAATGATCAGAGATGGAAATGGAAGTTGGCTCATAATCCTGGGTGTGGATTATGTCACGCACCTCTTGAAGATTGCCTTCATATTCTTAGGGATTGCTGAAAGTGATGGTGATGCGAAAGGATTTGTTTCAAGGTCGTTAAATAAATGGTCTCTTTTAGATGTCATTGTGGGAGTGGATGTCCATGAATTTGAAGGTGTTGGAGGACTTGTATAGTCCGTGGGATGATTGGTTTAGTGTCGCGCTTTGGTGGCTATGGCGAAAACACAATGAAGGGTTATTCGATCTCTGCGCGAGTAGCAACAGTCATAGTGTCCCCATTCTCATACGTCAGCAGGTGGAGGATATTATGAAATCTTGGGAGTTAGAAGCTAGGGTGAGTTAGAACAAGCAGAAAAGTATATGTCAGGTTGCTTAGATTGCCCCGCCTTTGTATGGGATTGCCCTTAGTACATATTGGGCATGAAAGGGTAAATCCTAGGTTTGATGGTTTTAGCGGCTTGCTGCGAGATTGGAAGGGTCCGTGAATGGGTGGTTTATTTGCGCCAGGTGGGTTTTTGTAACTCTAGTAACGCTGAATTCTGGGCGGTGGTGTTGGGGCTTGAGTTGGCTTGGAAATGGGGCTTTAGGAATATTTTTCTTCAAGTTGATTCTAAGTCTGTGATGGGGTCTATTCAGGTTTGCTTGGATGGTAAGTGCTAGGAGTCGGGCATACTTGGTAGGATTTCTAAGCTGACTAAAAGAGAGTGGCGTGTTCATGTCTCGCAATCACTGCGCGGATTGGTTAGCTAAATTAGGAGCTAACAATCCACATTTTGATGCTTCTTTCTCCTCCTCGATTGATTTGATTCCCCGTGTAGTGTATCCTTGTTTGCTTTTGTTCCTCGTTTTATTATATAAAAAAAGAGGAAAACAAAATGACGATGACCACATTCTTCAAGCAATCCCCTTCCCCTCCCTCGTCTCTTATCCTTAGAAAGTGCAGGCGTAGGGTATTGTTGAAGAAATAAAGTCACTCGATCTCTAATAATGGAATGATACTCTCCGCCTAGGGTCTAATATCGCACGGTTTTCACTAAAAGTCTCCTTATATTAAGAGTTTCATCACTCTTATATTCAGTCTTTATTTCTCTTGCTTTTTCGATATGGGACTTAAGTTCACACACCTCAACAATTTCCCCCTTGAACTAAGTACCACAGAGCCCACAACTTGGGCTCCACAGGGTCGGTATAGAGACCCACTGAGTACACTTTCTCGCTCGACTTGAAGATTTAAGTCTACTTCTTTTCTATCCGGACTAGAGATCTATCGTACTTTTTCAGCTCAGCTCAGAGATTCACAGCGTGTCACCCACATCAAAGCCCATTGCGCATGCCAGCCGAACCTTCGGTCCGCTACCATTTATTGGAGAAATAAAAGCCACATGGTATCTCTTAATGGAATGATATTGTCCATTTTGGGTCTAAGTCCCCGCATGGTTTTTACAAAATGTCTCATTCCATTAACAGTTACATCACTTTTATATTCAATTTTTATTTCTCTTGTCTTTCCGATGTGTGACTTTAGTTTGAACACCTCAACAATCTCCTTCCCGAACCAAGTAACATAGAGCTCACAACCTGGGCTCACCAATCTCCACTCAAACGAAGTACCACCGAACCAACCACTAGGGCCCAAGCATCCCTCATCGAACTATGTACCATAGGACCCGGTACGAATGCCCAATAAGTAAGTGTAAAAAACACAATAGGATAATATTTAAATAATTATATTGTATAATTAATAAGTAAATAATAAAGTCAGGTTAAATTATGTCTTGTTTGTTTTGAGAAAATGATTTCCGCAAATATATCTTCTTGTATTTTTCAATGTTTGGTCAAAGGAAAATAACAAGTTAAAATTTGGAAAATAACCACCCCTCAAACCATGAGAAGAAAACATAGCCAAATGGTTATTCCTTCCTTTTCTCTTTCTCACAATTCAAAATCTCTTTCACAACTAAATTCATTTTTTGCCTTTACGCAGTGATTAATATAAAATAAATTACAAAAGTATAATTTTTATCTTAAGGTGAATAATTATATACCAATTTTTCTTTTATTTTTTAATTATTTGAAATGACTTTTTATAAAAAATTAAAAACCCTATATTAAATTTGAGGCAATGTAATTAATATGAGAAAGTGCACTTCTTTGAAAAGATTGAAAAAATAAATGAGAATTATTTTTAAAAATTAATAAAATAAAATAAAAATAAAATTTGAAGTAATTTTTTTACCATTGTTTAATGTGCTACTATATTTGTTACATTTTTTACCAAATTTTACAAAGTTTTTCTAATTTTTGTTAATTTTTTTTAACTATTATAAAGATTAAAATTGCAATTATGAAGAAACTATAAAGTTGCCGTTGCAAATTTTTAAACCCCCCTACACACACAAAGTAGGAGATAACAAAAGAAAAAGAAAAAGAGGTCCCAATATCTTGAAAATCAGGCGAATATTAAAAGAAAAAGATGTTTGTTTGAGCATCAAAATCAAATATGAACAGCTGAATTATTCATTTTTGGCACCACAAGATGCTACGCAGAAAATAGCCAAACCAAAGGAATGAAAACCTACAAAAGTAAATAGAGAAGCTTTTTTTCCTCTACAAAAAAAGCTTACAACAAATAAAAATACAGAAGCTATGATTTTCAGTGTCAACAACATAACCCACGAGTGGCAGCTACAGTGAACAATGTTTCGGCACATAATTTAATAATCAGGGATCGAAGAGTAGCGATATCCCTTGGCACCCCTCCATGAGTAATATGCTATTCGGGTTTCATAAAAACCTGCAGTCACAAGCAAACAGTGTTCAGGCACAGTCTTTTTAGTTTTTAGAGACCTCATTGTTGTAATGCTGGCAATACAGCAACAAGTCTAATAATAAAACTCATCATTTCTAGTCCTATACTGGATATTTACTTACTGCCAGGCTAGGCTTGCTTCCATAACATGTATGTAAATTGTTAAAGATTGTGAATCTATTGTTACAGGAAATACTCTACGAGTTTGGCACAAATTTCCAACATTCAACTAGGTACTCCCATATTCTAAGGGAGGTAAGGGAGTAATGAAAAAGGGCCTACTTCTTTCTGTTTGTAGAACATCAACTAGAATATAAATAGACTAACAGCCTTGGGAATTCAATTTAAACTCAAACAAGTGCGCAAATTGTATATTCCCAACACAGTCTGCAGAAAATCAAATCGGCAAAAATGTTCACAGCCATGGATCACTTGGCAACTTGGTCCACCAAAAAAAGTACTTGGCTTTACAACCTACCAAAGATCAAACACAGGAACAGGGTGTGCATGCAAATATAGACTATGTTACAAATTATGGATTTAGATGAGGCTACAACACAAACAATACAAAGATGTAGCTTGATGGATACGAGCTGCATAAAAAATATGGTTTGTATAGGTTAGTGCTTAGAATTCGGCATTAACCATAGGAACCTATATTCATTGATCAGGAAACTAGAACTACTCTCATTGAGCCTGGAAGGCTGGAACATTATGACTGCATGAGGAGAATGATCAGAGAATACCAATTGCTATGTAACAATACCTCTATTTACTGCTTCCACCACAACTTGAAAGTCATAATCATAGATTGCTGAGGCATTTCATAGATGGAGCACCATTGGATGATGCAATGAAATGCATCCTTGTATTATAAGAGCAACAAGCATTGACAGTCTTATACAGGACGCTATTGCCCATTGGAGTTTCTACCTAATCTTTTAGATACTAACTTATAACTGTAGGGTGAAGAACTAGAAGCTGCCTAGGTAGACCATATTTATTTATTCTTATTATTTTAGATTGATACTGACCATGTCATAGTCATCACTCTGTTTTATTAAATTGAGCAATCTAAAAGCCCATTTCAAGCCCAGAGGCTGTGACTTGTCTTGGGAGTTTTCAAGAGTACTCAATGGCTATAGGATGGGCAGTTAGAAAAAACCAAGTAATCTGCTTTGTAAATATTCAAAATCATCTAGCAGGTAGCACAACCAGCCACTAATAGCTAGCGATGGAAATTAACACTGAAGAATGAAATATAAATACCTATCTCAAAATTGTGGCCAGAATTGAATGACAATTTAGTGAGAGTTTTAACTCCTTCATAGCGGATTAGAAGGAGCTGCATCATATTTGCTCCATAGCATAAGAACTACTAATTCAACTATTCCACCATCATCCTAATCTACGTTTGATCCTGCCTACACTTCTTTGATTCAGACACTTTATGGTTATGATTTGAACTATCTTTCAAATACTTGTATTGTCAACCTGAGGTATCCCCACTCTTTTGCAACCGCAAAAGGCACCTACCGCTTGTTATAAAGCAAAAATAAAATTGATCATTTGATCTATATATGTGTTTCACTCAGCTTATGGAGACAAGATTACTGCAGTATAAAAGTCAAACCACATGTCAAGGAGAAATGTGGAAAAATGAAGAAATACAATTATCTAATTTGACACCAAAACTAAGTTCAATTAAGTCTTCCTGCTATCCAAAGGTTCCGACACATATAAACAGAAGAGTCATGTGGGTGACAATAAGCACTGGCATCAAACATATACTAACAGATCACACAGCATCAACGTGAAAAAACAGGTCCTTGAATTGAAGACCACTGTTTGAAAAGATCATCTACATAAAACACAACTTCTCAAAGGCAAGTTTTTTCTTGAACATAAGATCATAATTAGGTTCAACAACTTAATCCTACAACATAAGTATAACTGCAATTCAAACCAATTTCAGTTACTGCTAAAAGCCATCACGTTTCCTTTCTAAAAATCTCAAATTTCCCTAATTTCTTAAGCTCAATTATCATCAGTTAAACAGACAGGAACCTTAATACTCATAGCAACCAACCGTATCCCATATCAACATTTCAGTATAAGATAGACACTTCCTCAACTATCACCAACAATTTCACCAAATCCCAAAAGATGGGTATTCATAATTTATCCTAAAATGTCATGGAAACATCACATAATCAACAACCCATTACTTTTTTCCAACATACCTGGCAAGAAAGTAAGGAATCCAAGGCTTAACAGACCGTAGCCTTGTGACTTTTCTCCACCCATGTGACCACTTAAAATGAAGAAACCCAGAAACAGAAGCAGCGATCCAAGACATAACAGGAGCATCGCAAGAGCTATTGATTTCCAGGGAATTCGATCGAAGGCTGCAGGCGAGTAATCAAATCGCGGGTCATGTCGTGTATAATCGTCATCAGCTGGAATCGGTGTGTAACGAACTTGGCGCCTAGATGCCATAAGTAAGTTAACCAAAAGAAAGTAAATCACAAAACAGAAGAGGCGAGACGAGAGGGATGAGAGGAGAAAGAATGCAGCGAACGAAGGCTTCGATGCTTGTTTATGGAGTTTGATCGAGCGAATCCGAATGGCAATTAAAAAATTGTCACCTGCTCCAGGCGCGTTTCCTAGATGGGTACGACCCGGTTGACGGTCACGGGAGCCTGGGATTGATCAAAGAGAGACTGCAAATTTGTCCAAATAGGCGGCCAACGTGTACTAGTCTACCAAATAAAGCAGGCGACATGTCATACTAAAATTAGAGATGGCAATTGGGCGGGTTATGGAACGGGTAGGCACTATCCATACCCGCACCCGCAAATTTACGGATAATTTATACCCGCATCCATATTCATATGGAACGGGTAAAGGAAGGATAATTTTACCCGCGAATAATCCGCGGATATCCGCATATTTGGTTGAATTTCAAATTTCAATCAAATTAATATATAAAAAAAATCAATCTAATTTAATAACAACACTATACAATAATACGGGTATTATACAAGAAAAGAAAAACCTAAAGAGGAGTTGTTTTTTAGGGTTGGTATATATATTTCGCGCAGGTATTATAGTGGATATCCATACCCGCACTTTGCGGGTATTTAGTGCGGGTATTGGAGCGAGTAAGTACTATCCATACCCACATCCATACCCGCATTTTACAGGTGCGGGTATATTCATACCCGCAAAATACCCACCCACAATTACGAGTATTGGACGGATATCCATATCCGCGGGAGAAATTGTCATCCCTAACTAAAATGTTGTTGTCCGCCCTTACAAAGTTCTAATTGGATCAAGTCTAGGAGAGAGGACCAAGTTCATTTTTTGGTTTTTACTTGGTGTCCTCTCTATCATTTCAATGAAATGATTAAATCTCATATTGCCATTTTTGTTAGTCTTAAAATTCATGTGCTTGATCTTTGGTCTTAAGATTTAGGAGCCTTTTTATGCGTAATGTAATTAAAACAAATATATGCGTTAGTTTTTTTGTTTTGGTTAGCTTTTGTGATACAAAAATAAAACTAATCTCACTCAATTCATTTTAGGGAAAACGACAAGCATGCCCACAAGGTTTCATAAAATGGACAGATAGACCCCCAAATTTGAATAATCCCAAAAAAACTCCCAAAGTTACTTTCGTTACCCATAAAAGCCCTTATAGTTACCTTTGTTACCCACAAAAGCCTACAGGCCAACTGCTCCACCCTAACGTTATCCCCCTATTGGTTTTGGCTCCAAAATCTCCTATTAAGTGGAGAAAGGTTGCATGACTTATACAGTAAACATAACACGACTTCACATAAAAATACAAACCAACATAAAATTATAGAACTAATGGACAATAATTCTATAATGTTTTAGAAAATACCTGAGAGTTATTTAACCAGTTCTTCATGAAGAATTTGTGACTCTTTTGATTAGGTTTGACAACAAGATTAACTTTAGAAACGTGTGGTTGTGGGGGTTTAGGAGCTGGTGGCTTAAGGGCTTTAAGAACTAATGGCTAATGTTTGAGACATAGGGGTGTGTACTGAGTGATAGTACTTGGAGGTCCTACATGTTTAGGATGTTGATGTAGAGGATATTATGTTGATCTTTTCTCGTTGTTAACGACTTGTAGCTCGTTCAGTTCGAGTCTTTGATCTTCTCGACTCATTTTTTACTCGAATTTATACTTGAAAGTCTCCGAGATTTCTCCTGGAGTAAACTCTCTGAAGCTCAAATCAATATCTCATTTGAATGTATAAGAATAATCAATATGTTAATTAATTGATAATTAAAGTAATAGAGATGTCATATTTACGGTTGCACCATTATGCATTTAATTCTTCAATAAGCCACAAATGTTAAATTGTGAGAGTTGGGGAGCAGATCTGGTAATGTCTTTGGCATGAAGGGCATGCTCATCTCGTAATGGATGATGATAGTGGTAAATGATGGTTATAAGCATAATAATTAATTCAATTCTCATGTCATGAAATAGTATGATCAAATAGCTAATAAAAATAGAAATGATTACTTTCCTACATAATACTTAGGCGTGTCATTAACCGAACATAGGTAGTTTTCTTGGATAATCTTGGTCGTTATCTTGCTCTGAGCCTAAATCTTGCTTCTCAAGTAGAGACATGGCAGCCTAATACTGATTCTTGGTTTAGTGGACTCAAATGATAAATTAGGGAGAATCATGTTCTTGCTCTCTTGCAGATTAATTCTTTAAGTGTAAAATATTGAATCTTGATTTGTTGGACGAAAAGATGAAAAGGAGGTAGTGTGTGGCTGCTGCCGAAGTCCTCCCTCACTCCTTAGCATTATGTCTTTCTTATACCACAAATATCTCATCCATTTTTACCTTGTCCTTCCATTTTTCCCCTTTGAGGGATGAATATGCACATGGGTTTTAATCAAAAGGGATGAGTCCATGTTGACATGCGTTTAGCATTTAATTAACAATTCGATATATTACTTTTAGGCTCGTAAAATAAATTATTTTTAAATTAATATTAATTAATTAAGAATTGATAAAGAATTAATCATTTTATCTGATAAAATGTAGAGCATAGTATTAAATTATGTTATTAGGGATTTAGAAACTTGTGGCTTAGGGGCTTTTGGAAGTGGTGTCTTAGGTGTTCTAGGAATACTAGATTTTGGAGCCTTTGGCATAAGTGGTTTCCGAGCATGGTTGCATATGGAGACAGTCTCAGCAACTATGCCACTTGCAACAAAAGAACTAACATTCTGAATAGATGGTGCAATAACAATTTGATTGATAGACTCTTGTGACATCAAGAAATTGGATATGTCCCTCGGGTTGGCCTCCTTTGTCTCCACTTGAAGTGCAGATTCCTATAAAATATAGGAAATTCTCAATCAACAGACAACTAACAACTTTAATTCTCAATTATTAAATATTCATACATGAGTCATAACTTCATGATTTTCAATATGGCTTTGTAGGTTGCCTTCCTCTATCTCCACTTCTGGATTGACATTGCTAGTTGAGCATTCTCCTATGCATTTGGATTTCTGTGCAAGCAAATCATTCAAACAAAAATACCACATATCAACATTTCAATTTAAAATACCAAATAAATACTAATGTACCTTTTTCCTTGGATGGATAGGAATACTGAAACCCATATGCAGGTAATGAGTAGGTGGTTCTGCATTTTTACTTTTTTTCACAACTCTTCTACAAGTCCTAGAGTTATGTCCAGTACCCTTACATTTATTGTAGACACTCTTAACTTTCCTGACCTTTGTCCTGTAGGGGTTTAGGGCCTCATTTTTGTCCCTACTAATCTTGACCCTAGGTCTACCTGATTGTCTTTTAAGATGTCGAGGTAGAGGCTTGATTTTTTTTGTTGGCCCATAATTTTTCTCAATTTACTGGTTATAACTTAACATTCCATAGGCAGTTATAGGTAGTCATATGTAGGTAAGGTGACACAAAACTCTTCTAGAACTCCTTCATAAGCATGAATTGATCTAACAACAAGCTGACATCACACTCTTGTTAAATCTCATTCATAGTAAGTACAAGTTCTCCCAAATAAATTTACCACAAACTGCACCATGTCTTTATCAGTCTTAAATTTTTCATCACCATAGTCAGTTGCTTTCCAATACCTAATTTTTTACTTAGTGCCTGTTTGGCATTAAGGGTTGGTACCAAAAATTTGGTTATCAAAACCAGAATGCTAATATTTGTGTTTGGTAATCAACTTTTTAAACCAACTTCTAAAAAAGTTGGTTTAAAAAACCAGAGAAAATGAGGTATAAGCCACCGGATGTGCATTCATCAATTAACAGAACCAATGGTTTTAAAAAAACTCGGAACCGAAAAACCATTTTAATGAAATTTTCTAAACCCAAAAATACCCTCATCTCTTATGCCCAGTGCCCACGATTGCTAGATTTTTCATTTGAGCCCGAAATTCATCCTCTCTTCGCCTCACGCAGCCGCTCCTTCATCCCGTGGTCGATCTTCTTCTTCGCCGTTGTAGCAGCCTCACGCCGGCCTTATTCCTCCAGCCGATCTCCTCCATCCGATCTCCTTCCTCTCCACATAAGTCCGAATCCAACAAAACACAACACTTTCAGCTGTTTCCTTTCCAATCTTAGGTATTTATGATATTTCTTTGAAATCCCATAAATAATACCCCATTTACTTACATCAATGCTTGCTTAATCATCACCACTCCTGACAAATAAAACAAAAATAGTAGTTTCTAAATGTTAGATCTTTCCTTCTACGTTCGATAATTTCTGCAAAAAGGTTGAAAAAGCTTCAATACCCATCGCTCTTAAATTGTCCGTAGATCTCATAAACACCTTTCTTTATTTTTCAGGTACTCAGTCGCTTGCAAAAGTTCAAAGCTTTGTTGAAGAGAAGGTATTATATATACATGCATGTAGATTCCTTCTAACTTTTTTCATATCTGTGGATTAGAATTGTGTTTTTATTTTCTGGGTTTGTTTTGTTTGCTTGATCTGTATAATCTGCAATTTTTTTGTCCTTCGTTTCTTTTCATGTTGAAAAGCATAGATGGTTTTCAGCTGTAATATTTGGGGTTTAAGGCACAATTTCATGGTGGTTTTTCATTTTTATTCCCAACCGAATTTTCAAGTCCCAAAAAAAATAAACAAAATTCATAAGAAAAACCGATCTCTTCTTCTTCTCCGATCTCCATTCCCTCCTCATTCCTGCAATTCTCACCTCATCTTTTTTTTCTCGGTCGTTTAACAGTAAGCTGTGGATTGTTTGTGCATAATCTTACACCCAAGGTGGTTGTTGTTTTGTGTATATAAAAAGGTGAGCTACAAACCAATTCTCATGGAATTTGATCTCCTTCGATTTGTTTTTGTTATGAATTGTGTTTTTGAGGAAGTTTGATCCGATCGTGTACAGATTATTCGGGGTTTTTTGTTTGGGTTTTAGAGGACTGTGTGTTGATCCGTGATCTGATCTCTAATGTTTAGGTTTCTTGTTGTTGAATTCCGCGGGAATTTGAATTCTCTGCAATTGCGTTGAAATAACTACTGCCTACTGCTTAGTGAAAAAGAACAATTCTATGTGGAGTGATAAGTTGTTTGATCTGCTTTGCTAAAATCTCTGTTCCTTAGACTATCATTTATGCCATCATCTTTTTGTTGATTTGATTATGTGTTATGCTTAGCTGTGAAAATTTTCATTATCATTGGACGAGTTCTACGGTCTGTGCTGGAGGAGTTTTCTTTCTTCAGGTTGCAATGCGCTTTCATTCATATTTTTGTGATCTCTTTTATGCAAATGCTGATTTCCTACGATTCTCTTCTATATAAAACTGGTATATGAAACTAATCATTCAAATGAGCATGAAATCAGTCCGTTCTTCTAGCTTAATTGTTGCTTGTATGAGTGCACATTTTGCTCCCGATTTGATGCTTATTTTTGCTGTTGAATTAGTACTCATATAGCTGTCCAATTTAGGGTCATTTATGTTGCTGAATTAGTACTCATATAGCTGTCCAATTTAGCCAAATAATTTGTAAATCATGTCATGAATGTACTGTCTGTTGTAGATGACAACCCAAGTCACTGGAAGTAGATTTGACAGGGCTGTTTGGCAGAAGTCTACAGTGCTTACATTTTGCGATGTTTGCATTCGAGCAATTGAACAGAATTTTAGGCCACACACTCATTTCAATAAACAAGGGTGGGAGTTCATTGTCACAGAATTTCAGGCTAAAACTGGATTACTGTATGAAGTCAAACAATATAAAAACAAATGGGAAGCTTTAAAAAAAGAGTATAAATTATGGAAAGATTTGATGCGTAATGAGACGGGGTTAGGATGGGATACACATAAAAATACAGTTGCTGCAGATGATGCTTGGTGGGCAGACAAAATGAAGGTTAGGTTTTCTGCATTTTGTTTCTATAATTTCATAGTTTTTGTTTGTTTTTTGCATGATAGATTGTATTTTTGGTCTCTTTGGTTTGTGTAGGTAAACCCTAGTTTTGCAACCTTCAGAGTTGGTGGAATTGAACCACAACTTGAAGAAAAACTAGATGTTATGTTTTCCACCATTGTAGCTACCGGAGAGTTTGCTATAGCACCCGGATGTGATGTGCGTGTTACACCTCAGGAGGAGCGAGCTGGTTGTGAGGGTAGTGGTGATTCAGAGGAGGGGATTCCATTTACCCAAGAAAGTTTGGATGGCGTTTTTGAGGGTCGAGGTTCTAGGAAGAGAAATGTCGAGGAAAGGGGGAGTGTCAAGTCAAGTTTTCCATTGAAGAAAGCAAAGCGGCAGTTAGGGGGGGCAGCAATGATCGCAAAACACCTGGATACATTAGTGACTGCGGTGGCCTCTAGGAGTTCAACGGCGAACTCTAAAGTTACTGAACCTGAACTTCCTTGCCTGGGAGATATTGTTGATGACCTACAATCCCTACCAGGGCTCGATAAGTGCGGTAGCCTTTTTATGTTTGCCACTGAATTACTCGAAGATAAAAAGAAGAGAGAGGTCTATCTTCGGCTTGATTCAGTAGAACAGAAGCTGGCCTACCTGAATTATCATTTCACCTATAAGGGTCCAAAATAAGTTGTAACGCTTAGGTCCCGTACTAGTTTGTTGTGTTTGAACTTTAATAATTGTATTTGAACTCTCATTGAGTGTGTTGTGTATTCTGGTATTGAACTTCAATATTGAATAAGTTTGTTTTGTTTCCGTTGAGTTACTGTAATACAGAAGCTGGCCTATCTTGTTGACTACTTAGTTACCATATAGGCATTTATTTTTCCTAGGCATTTATTTTTAGTTGTGTTCTGAAAGTTCCAGAATTTAAAGCTAACCAATAATGCATTTTTATCAAACAGAGGGCCATATCATCTAGTTGCAACTTGCAAATGGAGCCACTCATGACTCGTAAACACTTTTTTTCCATTCCTCGGGTGCTTCGTAATAAAATTATCATTACAATACTGAATCAGGTACATTAAAAAAATTAACTGGACTTAAATATTATCTATTTTAATATAAATAATCAAAAAGCCTTACCAATTATATGATTTCACGATTGCCAAAATGCACAAGTTTAAAGGCATTGAACTTGGACATGATTAATTAAGCATTATGGTATCTACTACGAAGCTTCCTTCTCAAAAAAAAATTGGATTTTTTTCATTACTCAAAAAGACCCAGCTCTGTGGTTCATTTTCTCATTGTGCTCCTGGTGATACACCTGCTTCTGCTCCCACTACTCCTGTAGGTGGCCAAGACTCTCATCAAGATCAAACATCACCAAGGTTTTCATCTTTTGTTCCTTTTGCTTTCTTTTTCTACTTTCTTGACAAATATATTACAATATTGTTATATTTAGAGGCCGCTACATCTTCCCTTTTGTTTAAACAAGCATGAAAAAAATCTCCTTTTTAGAACAGGAAAACTCCTAATCTGTTATTTGTTAGGATTTAATAATGTTTATAATAATTGTTGCAGGAATCCTGCTAATCTGCGGGCCAAGTCCAGGCTATCAAAGATTGGATCCCTCTAAGCCAAATACAGACTGGGATTGGGTTGGAGTTCTTGATTATCAGTAAGTAACTACTAACTTGAACTCTAATTTACAAGGTAATTTTAAGATCAATTAGGATTTAGTAAAATTTTAGATAGATTTTAGTCTAAATTAATGTTAAAATTAAATAAAGTGGGAATATGAAATGTCTGCTGCTGCTGCTGCTTCATAACCTGGGAATATGAAATGTCATTTTTTAAGGATTTCCTTCCTATGTTGCAGATAATCTTTTGCCCATCCATTGTAATTAATTTTTTTTCAGAAATGAACGAAGAAAATGATTTGTCTGTCGATAGTGACGATGAGTTTTGGACGGCAATGACTCTTACGACTGCATCACTTAGTGCGTACTTAGGCACTTACATGTATAAAGTTCCGTGTATGACCTCATACCAAACTGGAATGAACTGGTTGACTGAGATATTGTCTGGAAGGGATTGCCGGTCTATTAATATGTTTAGGATGGATAAAGATACAATACTAGAGCTTGTGGGCAAATTACAATCATCTTCTAATTTGAAGTCATCACGAAGAACGTCAGTTATTGAGAAGGTGTGTATGTTTTTATATACTATCGCCTTAGGTGCTTCAAACAGACACATTTGTGAACGATTTCAACGCTCCGGTGAAACTGTTAGTAGAGTTTTTAATGAGGTATTAGATGCTGTGTGGGCATTATCAGAGGAGATTATTAGTCCAGGAGATTTCAATACTGTCCCACCACAAATTTTGAATGATACACGATATATGCCATATTTTAAGGTATGTTAATTACATTTTATATTTATATATACATTATGCATCTCTGTTTAATACAACTAAGAATATGTTACAATTCCTTGTAGGATTGTATTGGAGCCATAGACGGAACACATGTACGTGTTTGTGTGCCTGCAGGAGATCAAACTAGATTCATTGGCAGGAAAGGTATCCCGACTCAAAATATCATGGCAGCGTGCAGTTTTGACATGCAATTCACTTTTGCTTGCGCTGGATGGGAAGGCACTGCCCATGATACTCGCATATTCTATTCTGTAGTCAACAATCCATATTGGAAATTCCCTAAACCACCTCCAGGTTAATCTCAATTATTCATAACGTTTACTTATTTATGATAGTAATCGTGTCGGTACTAATAACGTTAATTTATTTATGATATAGGTAAGTATTACCTGGTAGATGCTGGATACCCTGATATTACAGGATTTTTGAAACCTTACAAGAGTACAAGGTATCACTTACCTGATTTTCAACGAGGACAACCACCAAGGGGTCGTAAAGAAACCTTTAATCGTGCACATTCTTCACTACGATGTTGCATAGAACGAACATTTGGAGTCTGGAAGACAAGATGGAAGATATTACGCGACATGCCTTCGCATCCACTCCAAACGCAAAATAAAATTGTAATCGCTTCTATGGTTTTGCACAATTTTATACGTAGGAAATCTATAAATGATCCTGCGTTTACAGGACTGGATGAGAATCCTGATTTTGTGCCAGATGAAATTTTCCCAGATATTTTGGCCGAGGAAAGTATGCAGAGTCAAGGAAATAATAGTGAGTTTTCACCTATGAATGTAGTTCGTGACTCAATAGCTAATAGCTTAATGTTGAATATGTAATTGTGATCTATATGTAAAACTTTATCAATGTGAGCAAAAATTATTAATAGTGAGTTTTCATCTATGAAAGTATCCAAAAATTGTAGCATAATTTCTTAATATAAATATAATGCTTTAAACTATGGTATTCATAACTTATATTTTTTATGGTATTAATAAGTTTAATTTATTTATGAAATTAATTAGATAAATATTAGATTAAAAATAAATTGATTAAAAACATATAAAGATACTAAAAATATTAATTCTAACACTTGAAAATGAATTATGCCCTTTATAGTCATTTTACATTCCAACCATAGTTTTAAAACAGTTTTTACCAAACACCAAAAACAACTTCTGGGTTTTCTTAACCAACTTTTAACAAACATTTACCAAACAACAAACTCTGTTCTGAAAAAGTCAGAAACTGAATTTTTACTACTTAACTTTTTTTCAATCAACTTTTTGCCACCGAACCGGAACGCCAAACAGGCCCTTATTGGCCTCTAGCTTATTTTGTGACTTTAGATAAATGGGACCCATGTAGCCTACCAATGCCTTCATTATGTCTCTGACCCTTTATCTGCACATTATCTTAAGAACCTCCATCATTGTAATAATAGGTTTGTCCCTCTCCCCGATAATGTAAGCATTAAAATATTCACTAGGATTGTTCAAATACATAAGCCCCGTTTGGGGTTGCGTTGTATACTTGTATTTGAGGAAAGTTGATTTTGGACAATATAACTCTAATTTTTGTGTTTGGTAATGCTCCCGAGAAACTATTTTTTGAAAAATCGATTGTCTGAAATCTATGGTTTTGAAGAATAAGCAATTTCATACTTCGCGGAGACCATAGTTTGAAAAAAACACGCGAAGCTGTTTTTTATTTTTATTGGACAAAAATATAAGACCAAAGTTGTAGGAATTACAACTTGTACCAGGTATAAATAATAACAATCTCACCAATTTTCTTTCCCCTAGCATCAAAAGAACCCTAGCCATCCTCACCATATGCCAGTCAACCTTGCCCACCGCCGACCACTGTTGCCTTGCCACTTCTGTTGTTTCCTTTTTTTCTTGGTGCTCTATTTGTACTTAGCCACCTATCTCTGATCTCTCTCCCTCTCTGCTTCTACAAGCTCTAGCCAAAGTTTTGAATCTTCTTAATATCTTTGCTTCTCCCAATCACTATTTTTTTCTCATCATATCTATGTGGGTTTGTAGGTAAGCTATGAAATTTGTTGTTTTGCAACTCATTGTTGACCGTGTCCAGCCTCAATTTGATGTGAAGCTCTTCAATCGCTGGACCTTCTAGGATATCCCGGTTTTTATTCTCATATTGGGTTCCTTTTCTTATTAAATGATTATCATGCAGTGATGTTTATTTTTATTCAATGATTCATAAGTTTTTTTTGTTTGAATCAAGAGGATATTTTAGATGGAAATTTGTTCATCATGGATCATGTGAGAAACCCATAGTGGGTGCTAACATTGTAATGAGTTTGATTCGGTTTAAGAATTTGAATTTGTGGAAGTCATTTAATTATTTGCGGATGAAAATATTGAATTTAATTATCTACAAATGTTGATAAAAAAAGTTGTTGGGGGATTCATATGCTTTTGAATTTGTGGAAGTCATTGAAGAATTTGGTGAAGAAGCAGCCAGTTTAGTGGACTTTTTCTATTGACAATTTAAATTTAGATTGTGTGTTTTGTTTGGATGAGATCCTTGTAACTATCTTAATGCTCCATTCAAGTTCTTGTTGTAGTTTTAGCCATTGGCATGCATGAATTATTATGTATCATTCTTTTGTGCTTAATGAAATACTTGAAAAGTTATTTTTTTATCTTCGATTTGGTAATTCAAGTGTGAAGATTAAAGGTTATTGGTACTAGGAGAGTATGGTTTTTCTTTCTTTTCTAAACTCTTTTGTGAGTTTCCCTTAACATTACAAGATTATTATGATGTTTCTATAATTTTTACACGTTCTATGTTCTACTAATTCCTCCATTTCATTTGTTTTTTAGTTACAACCTAATTTGTCTTTGTTTTTAACTAGTTGGATCGTTAGTTTTGACAATTTATTAGGTGAAGACTTGAGGTTGTTATACAAATTTGTTTTGACATGAAAGTATGTAGCTTCTGTTTCATGTCCAATCACGGTTAGAGAACTGTGGTTAATTTGGCATGCAATTTGTCTTCCTTCTTTGTATCTAATATTTAGTTACCTTCTGCTCTTTTTTTATACCTCATAATTTTGTCATGGTACTTAATATTAGGGGTGTCAATTCGAGTCTATGGGTCCGGACCCAGCCCAGACCCAGCTAGACCCGAAGACAAGCGGTCGGGACCAGACCCAGTCCCGACAAAAAATGGGCCCAAATCTGAGACCCATTCCCGGCCCGGCAAAGTTGTCCGGGTCTCGGGTCCAGACCCGGACCCGACTTAATAATTTTTTTATTCTTTTTTTATTCTTGGGTTGGGCCGAAGCCCAACCCCCCTCTCATTTTTCTTCTTTCCTTTCTTTCCTTTCTATTTCTTTCTTTCCCTATTCATTCTCCTCCTATGCTACGTTCTCTCATTTTTCTTCTTTCCTTTCTTTTCTTCTTTTCTTTCTTTCTTTTCTATTTTTTTCTTTCCCTATTCTCCTCATCTGGTACGTTCTTTCTTTTTTCCTCTCTTTTCTTATTTCTTTTCTTTTCTTTTTCTTTTTCTTTTTCTTTCTTCTCTTCTGCTCCATTTTTCTTTTTATTCTTTTCTTCCCTCCGCAGCTCGGCCACGCCGCGACGGTTGGCGGAGAAGGAAGGTTTGGTCTGGTGGTTGTATGGTGTGGGTTTGTGTGGCTGGTGTTGGTGATGGATTTATGGTGGGTTTCGGCAGAGGTGACGGATTTGATGAATTAGTGATAGATTTGTGATGGGTTTGTGATGGTGGTGACGGATTTGAGTGGGTTTGTGATGGTCACGTGACGGATTTGAGTGATTCGTGATGGTGGTGATGGATTTTGAGTTGAAGGGAGATGAACGAAGAAGGGACACGTGACGGATTTTGGATTTTGGATTGAAGGGATTTTGGGTTTTTAGGGTTTTTGCCGGGTCTCGGGTCAGACCCGGATAGACCCGGTCCCGACCCGGCTAGATCCGGAAATGATCGGGTCGGGACCAGACCCGGTCCCGGCTCAAAATGGGTCCAATTTTTGGACCCAGTCCCGGCCCAAATTCTCGGGTCCGGGACCGGGTCTACGGGTCTCGGGTCTGGTTGACACCCCTACTTAATATGTTATCTTATAAACTAGAGATAAGGCCATTTAACACACATTTCCATACCCTTTAAGTGAGCTACTGACTTCTCTAGATTGTGCTCTCTGCAGGTCAAACAGAGGGATTGTAACTGAAGTGGTTGATTGGTCTCCTCTACCTATTGAGAATTGGAAATTGAATGTAAATGGATCATACAATGCTGATTTGGGAAGGTTAGAAATTTGTGGAGCGATTAAGGATCGTTTCGGTTGGATTCATAGGACATCTTAAAGCTCTATTGTGTGCAATGAGTTTGTGTTTGCATAATTGCTTGACATAGAAAGTGTTGTGTCTTTATCCGCTAATTCAACTTTTCTTCAGTGCAAAAGACTCAGACTATGGGAGCTAACGAGGGAACTGATTTTCTTTCCTCATAATGAAATGAGAGATTCTTTGACTCTTTAATTGCGACCTGTTTTTTCTCTTCTTCCTTTCCTTTCGATGTGGAGACTAAAACCACATCCTTTTGTATACCATCTCCAACAATAAGTATTTTCTTTCTTAATAAAGATACTCTTTGGATTTTGGGATCTTCAAATTGCCATTTATTTAGTCTCAATCATTGACATTCTTAGGGTTTTGTCGCAACTACCACTGACATTCTCTATACATAGATAGATACCTGTAGAAGATGTTATCCACCTCTGGGGGGCGATCTATCCAACTTATGAAACCTTGGGGGTCTGTCTACCTGCTGTTTTCCCTTCGTTTTAAGTAGTCATGAAATAATTTTTAAGTACATTCATATTATTAAAAAAATGTTATTCATCATGTATGTCTGACATTTTTTATTTTGGGTTAAACGAAAAATGGGTCCCTGCAGTCTATTTGATTGTCTTATTTCAACCCTCTGTTTTTTTCACGTTTTAAAACCTCCTCCACTTCAATCGAATGATTTATTTCATCCCTCACCCTAACACCATCCATTTTTTTACGTCTGTTTGCTTACGTGTCGTGCCACGTCACCGACTGCTGATGTGTCATGCCTACGAGGCAGAAACCAATTCCAATCCATCCCCTGCAATCGTCAAGCTCCACCCACAAATTACAAATCCTCCCGTAATTAATTAAAACCAACGAAACAACCAGTCCCAATCTCGTCACTGATCCACCCAAACCCACTGCCAAAACACCACAATAATCCGACCCAAAATAAACTCAACCCTACACATAAAAACCATTTTCTACACACAAAATACCCATTTCTTACACACAAAAATCCAAATCAACCACCAAAAAATCAACCCATCCGTACTATAAAAATCCAGTCACCACACCGTCGCCGGCGTCATTCAACCACTGCAAAACCAATGAAAAGGAGAAGGGAATGAATAAAATAAAGAAAAGAATAGGGGAGGAGCCAGGCTCTGCAATTCATTCAACCTCAAAATCAAACTCACTGCAAAACCAAATTCAACTTCTAGCCTCTCAAAAAAAAAACCAATTCCAATTCTAATCCCCTGCAAATTAATTCCAAAAGCAATCTTGCAAATCAAAGCCGCTCTCTCTGCAATTAACCAAAAAAAGCCATCCACTGCAAATTTCAATTCAGTCCTCGATACTCTGCAAAAAAAAACAAAAAAAACCAAGTCTACCAAATTAAATTCAAACCATCTCTGCTGAATTAATTGGATCCTCAATCCCAATTAATCTCTGCAAATTAATCCCCTGCCAAAAATCAATTTCTGATCCAACCCCTGCCGATTTAATTCGATCCTCTACAAATTAAACCAACCAGATCACACCCGAATATCCCCAACCAAATCCCAGGCGAATAACCTCAACCGAATCCCGACCCAGCAGTAGCCTATCCCTCTCCGGCAGTCGCCCCAACAGAAGCAACGTAAGTCGTTTTCCTCTTCTTGTATAATTATTTGTTCGTTTGCTTGTTTGTTTTTGCTGCTGTTTTGCTTTGTTTTGCAGGTTGCAGGAGGAGTTGGCCGGATTTTTAGATTTGGATTTGTGTTGATTGGTTGGCGGCAGGAGAGTGAAAGGGAGAAGATAGATTAGGTTTGGTTTAGAGATTGGCTGCTATTATTTGCTCGATTGGTCGCAGCCCGATTTTGCGACCCGTTTCGAGCTCGACTCGGTTGGTTTCTGCCTACGTGGCGTGACACGTCAGCAATCGGTAACGTGGCAATTGACATGGCACGACATGTAAACAAACAGATGAAAAAAATTGATGGCGTTAGGATGAGGGATGAAATAAATCATTCCATTGAAGTGGAGAAGGTTTTAAAACGCGAAAAAAATAGAAGACAATCAAATAGACTGCAGGGACCCATTTTTCGTTTAACCTTTTTATTTTCAGCCATTATATTTTGAGAGAAGATAACAATGAGACAAAAAAGATAGACACAGAGATACACTTTTTAATTAATTTATGTACCTCCAAAACTAGTGATTCGCAAACCTCTCAATTTATATTTTTCCAAAATTAGGCTTCCATCTTTTTCTTTAAATTAGGAAATTTTAAAAATTGTCAAAAAAGAAAATGAAAATAAATAAAGGAAAAAATCACACAAAAATTATTAAAAGAAAAATAATAATGATTATTTTCTAATAAGCGAAGGTTAATGAATGTGTGAATACCTTTTACTCAAATCATGTTACCAAGTTGTTGGAATAATAAGACCAGGGTTGACTAAAATAACTAATTTTATTTTAACTTGAGAAGCTGCCCACTTTCTGCAAAAGTAATAATAATATTTTTTGTATGTTGTTTAAACCTTTATTCTTTTTTGTATAAATATTTTCCTAATTCACTAAAAAAAATTGAATTTATTTTTTCTAAAATATATTATTTATTAATTTTTTTCTAATTTTAAAGTTAAACCTTTATTCCTTATTTTTGTATTTTTTTAAATATTTTTTGACATGGCATATTGTCACATCAACACAAAAATTATAAAAAAATCAACTCATTCGAGTTAGCTAGTGACTCAATTCACAAAATGAACTCATTTTCTAAAAATGAACTAACTAGTACAATGATAAAATGAATATGATTTTGAGTACAAGGTCAAATAATTACAAAACGACGAATATAAGAACCAAATAGGTCATTAACCCTCTTTTATTACTAGTAATTAGGGGTGTTCAACGGTTTTACAAAATCGAACTTTTGATTTTCCGAAACCGACTTTAGTTTTGTTCGGTTAGTAATTAACCGAACTTTAAAAGTTCGATTTCAGAAGATAATTATCCGAAATTTTAATCGGAACGGAACGGAAGTGATAATGAAAATTCCGCTTAACCATTCTAACCGAACTTTTGTGACCTAATATATAAGCGTTTTTTTTTTCCAGTCATTCTTTTCTTTCATTTTTAGATAGAGGCATGACTTCTTTCTTCTCCTCTCTCTCTCTCTCTCTCCCTCTTGCTCCACCACCGCCTACTCCAAATCCAATCCTTCGCCTTCCTCTCTCTTTTCTCTCCTCGGCCTCTGTCCTCCGGCCGAGACCCTCTGGCCAACTCATCTCCCCTCCGGACTCTCCTCTTCTCTGGCAAAGTTCCTCTCCTATCGGCGCTCCCTCGGTCATGTATGTCCTACTCATGGTGGTGACTTTTTCGTCCGGGTCAATCATGCTCGTGCAGGTTTTTCTTTCCTTATTTGATACTCCCTCGTCTTCCATTAAATGTCTTTCTGAAATAGTAACAAAAAGTCAAGTAATGTGTACAGTAACATTCAATAGGAAAATGACATTTAATGATAGACGGAGGGAATACAAGCTTGTGGTCCCATCATTGTGGGTATTGTTAGAATTTATTAATATCCTAATCTATTTTTGGTTCAGGGTGAAATAAGGAAATTTCGTGGCGTTTTCTGGTTGAATTAGTTTTGATTTACATTCGAGTAGTCTAATTTGGCCGAGATTTGGTGGTAATTGGAATCTGGTGGCTGGCTGTGGGGTGCTGGATGTTTAGAGGAAGAAAATGAGTTTGAGTGTTTTAGGATTTGTTGGTTAATGTGATTTTTGGGAGGTTGGGCCGCTTGGGTTGCTTAGGCCCATCAAAAGCTGAGTTTTGTTTTTGGTTTGGTGAGGTTAGTAAGGGTTGTGGGCCGAATTGGATTGACCCATTTAGTTGTTGGGTTTGAATATTGTTTCATAATTAATTTTAAAGGTTCGGAAGTTCGGTTTTCCGAATTTTTGTTCCGAAATAATTTCGGATAATGATTTAGTCAATTACGAAACGAAAGGGACTTAGAAAATTTCGGAATGAACAAAACCGAACTTCAAAATTTTAGTTTTCTATCAAAATAATCGTTGAACACCGCTACTAGTGATACTTTTATTTTTTAAAATTCTCTTTGTATAATTCAACATAAACTCAAACTATATTTATTTATTTAAAATACATTTAGGGATTTTGCTTACTTTATAACCTTGCTGAAGTTCGTGTATCTACAATACATTGTTAATTACTAATACTTCTAAAACTAAAGAGGCAGTGGAACAAGAGTGTGGTCGTAAATTTGCTGACGTTATTGTCATCTTTTTTTAAATAAAAAAAAAACTTTCATTTGTTGATTAGTTTAGTTACTGCGTTCGTAAATTTTTCCCCCTAGATATACTCATAACTGATTAATTTTGTAAAATTAATTTAGTGTCCATGTCCGTAAAAAGATTCAATTGAGCCCATTTATTTATGGAATTTCATATTTTTTTATAGCATACATAATTACTCATTCTAACATTTTTTATTAATTTAGTATCTGTATTCGTAAAAATATTTCCAATTAAAGTTGGACCCATAATATGAGGTCCAAATATTCATAAAAGATTTACAATAAAACTTCTAAATAATTAAATTAAATTTATAAAATATTTGCAATCAACATAATAATTATGTTATTGTATAAACGTAATAACTATGTTACTAAATCGTAATTACGTTACGTTATTTAAGACTAACGTAAGACATATATTATACCTATTAAAAAACTACTTTTAATACTTCTTACACTTAGGTATTTTATTTAGACTTTTGTGTTTTATTATAAATAAATTAATACTTTGTATAAAATAAGTTAATACTTTGTTAAAATATATTAATTGAAATATTGTACTAATGGAGATAATATAAAAATTATAAATAATAAAAGCATAAATTATGATACTCAAAAAATGAAAGAATCAATAAAAAAAATTATAGTGTTAGTATAGAATAAAATCAAAAGGTAAATTTGAAATTATACATGTTATGTTTTGTCTTGTCAGTCTAGTATTGTATTGTCTCTTCTCTTTGGTGCTATGTGTACAGGTTTTTCTTTCTAACAAATGAAATGTGTGACTCCTTTTTAATTTAAATCTAACAAAAAAATTATGTTTTTCAAAAAGGAAAAAAACGAAAAGAAAAGAAGAGAAATATATAATATCAGTTTGGGCCCATGTTTGTCAATCCGAAGCCCAAACTTCCAAGAAAGCCCATGGGCAGGGCTCCAACATAAAATGGCAACTCAGCAAACCATTCAAAAAGGGTTAGCATAGGCGGGTAGGGTTTCGTGGCTCTTCACTTCACAGCAACAACAACAGCAAAACTAAGCAGAGGCAGGGTGGCCGCCGCCGCTTTCATCGCCGTCAGCCACCATGGGTCGTATGCACAGTCATGGGTATCTCTTCGTCTTCCTGTTCATCTTCCTATCAAATCTATCATTATAATTACAGGTTCTTATCATAATAATTGCATAACAATGAAGAGAATGATAGCTTTAGGGTTTAAGGGTTCAGCTACAAGACTGGAGTTGGGTTGTGACGTTAGATGGTGCAATTTGGTAGATGGTCAAAAATTCAGTGCTGGGCTTGTGCAGACGATACTTTTTGGTTGGGTGTAGCTCTTTCTGTTTGCGTGTTCAATGACCTCTAAATTGTTTTATTATGATTGCCTGGAGTGCGTTACTTGAAGTTGGGTTTTGTTTTATTTTATTCATGGTTGTATGAATTGTGTGCCTATGGGAGGTTTCCTCTGATAAACAGTATTGTTGGTGTGTGTCTGCTGCTTCAGCCTAATAATATGAAATGTTTGTTCATTGATGTCCTGCCCACTTTGATTCTTCCGCTTGCCATATTGTGTGCAGTTCTAGGTTTGAAAGTGAGAAATGGTATTTTGGGGATGCATTTTTGTATTCACTTATGATGTTATATCATACTTTATAATTCACAAGTTAATGATGTCCTGGAAACCAACTTTTGATTCTTCCGTTTTCCATAAGAGCTAGCATGTGTGTGCAGTTCTTGGTTTGAAAGTGAGAGATGGTATTTTGGGGATGCATTTTTGTATTCACTTATGATGTTATTATACTTCACAATTAACAAGTAAAAAGTTTCTTTTTGCAAACTTCTCCTGCATATTTCAATGGACATAATTTGTATTTGTTGGCCGTAGAGATATTGGTGATACCTTAACAATGGAGATGAAGGACGCTACTTACTCGGATCAAGACCAACTCATTAAGAAGTAAGTTAGCATGTCTTTCTCCACGAGACGCTTTTTCTTATATAGATGAGATGAATGTGATTTTTAATTTAACCATCTTTACCTTGTCAATTCAGAAAGAATTAGTTTTGCCTTTGAATTTTGAGGGGTTCTTTTTTCATTGTCTGTCTAACTCCTTTTTGGTGCTCTTTTTTCCTTGTTTTGGCGTTTTGTATAGGGATGCCTCTCAGTTAGTCTCGGTCTTGAAGGAAATGAAAGAAGGGTTAAATGTAGTTACTAGTAAAGTGCAAGCTTTAACTGCTAAGGTGCAAACTTTTTTTTTTACCACTATTCATTAGCAACGTTTCTTTTTCATGCTTTTTGATGAGATGCATATTTTTCTTGGTTTTTTTAGGATTGCAATATTATTTATGCTTGAGTAACTAGATGATTCACGCGGTGTTGTGATACAACACACTTCTTTTGTAATGTAATAGGTGAAAGGAGGTAGTTTTCCTACTGCGGATGGGATAAGCTATCTTGATGTCAAAAATTTACTCCTCCTTAGCTATTGCCAGTCACTTGTATATTATTTGCTCCACAAGGCAAAAGGCTTGCCAATTGAGAGACATCCTGTTGTTAAGAACCTTGTAGAGATAAGACTGTTTCTGGAGAAGGTATGAAATAGAAATCCCCGTGTTTACCTGCGCACCAAAATCTGTCACTTACTTGAATGTTTGTGAACAGATTCGTGCAATAGACAAGAAACATGAATACCAAATTCAAAAGCTCACAAGGGACTCTGGGCGAGCTACAGAGCTAGTTAGTTTGAAGGAAACGGAGTCAGAAGCATCAGAAAAATCAGAGAACCCTTTGGCATTCCGACCAAACCCTGATGGGCTTATTAGTAAACTTGGTCCAACATCTAAGGTGAAGCTTAACATTTGTATTAGTCAGTAGGTATTTTGAAACTAAATCTGAAGGTTATGGCATGCTAAGTCCATGTTTTGTGCTGTAGGATGATGTGTATCAACCACCCAAAATTGCCCCTGTGATCATGAGAGAGGATAAGACATCTAAACAAGAGAGAGATGCCTTAAGAAGAGGGACAGAGATTGTACGAAAATCAAGCCAAGGTTATGTGAAAGAATTGCTAAATAATATCGAGGGGAGACCTGAGGAGGTTAGTTGGGCACTGTTTTTGTGGTATTTATGGTGCCTTGTAGTTGAAGCCATCATTCTCAGGTATATAGTTGACTGTTTGTCCATGATACTAAAATGCAGGTTAAAGATCATGTTGACACTGATAGTTTGGAATACCAAAGATTTCAAAGAAATTGGGATGAGCGTGAGCGACAAGAAGAGGAGAGCTTTATGCGTGTTCCTTTAACAAAGCTCGACAAAAGGAAGCAGAAACAATTGGAGAAGTCAAGAAATGGGTATTTGTCCATCAAAATTAGCAACTTTATTGTTTTGGAATTTCTTGTAATTCGACAACATGGAAGCAATTGTGGTATTTCTGACTATTTCATTTTGCTGAATCTAGGTTGCGTGATTTGACGGATGGTTTCTTTGATGAAATCAAAACCTTACCTTTGGGGGACGATAGCAGTGAGCTACGAACAAATTTTGGGGCTGGTAACAGAGGGGTGGGAAAATTTAAGAAGCGCAAGGTATAACCTCTCAACATCTTGAGATTTTAAGGTTATTTTCCCTTGTTTTGGTACTCATCTTGGATGAGTAGATCTACATGGATAATAGTGCCAAATGCAAATGCTGCCTTTGTGGACGCGTATTAAAAAGTTGGGTCTTTTCATGGTTTTTGGTTAACATGAAAGTCCTACATGTAAACGGACTTGGATGTTCCAGGCGAATATAAAGATCTAAGCCTCCTTGGATCTGTTTGGATATTTTGTTTGTTTGTTCAGTGCTTGTATGAACTAGGAGATGACTTTTTCTTCTGTTTTCATCAATTTGCAGAGGAGGCATTGAGGTCAACGTTTGGCACCAGCAGTCCTTTCAAACCAGGGGTTTAGAAGCTGCATCTCTGGTCTGAAATATTCACATATAAAAATGACCGAATAGTATATTTTTTGTTAGATATTATGAATATTTTGTGCCTAAGTACACTTGCAAGCCCAGATGTCTTTTGTTAAATGTTGAAGTTTGTAGAGGTTTCTGGTGCAATGGCTGCAAAGTTGTACTGTAATCAATGTTGTTAATTCGTAGTAGTTATTTCTGATTTATTTTCGTCTTTGGATTACATTGTCAAGCTTGGGATTATTTCTACCTTTTCATTAAAATGAACCAATATGCCTAATGACCCAGTAATTGATTAATCTTACAGAACAGAATCTGCATTGTAATGAAAGTATGCAACAGAACATATAGTACTTTTAACTTATAATACTTTAACTTATAGACCAACCATCTGATGAGAGAGCTCTAGACTTGCAAGTCCTCTGCGTAGAAAGTAACCGAAACACAACCAACATTTCGGGGTGGCATTGTGATGGACCGTGGTGCGCTTCAGCTACTTTGGCTTTTGGATGGCTGGCCAGCAACATTGTAGATAACCAGGCCCGAGAGAAGAACCGCACAGCCGACCATGAAGAATGGACTCAAACTTGTCCCCTCAGGAAGATATGGCAGTGGAAGGGATAAACAATAGATTGATTGATATTGGTACTGCCAAGTAAAGATGACATGTTAGAGATCGTCAGTAAAAGATCTTCTAACGTGTCCCTGAGGAAGATAAGTGATAGAGAACCACAAAAGAAAGGGACAGAGAGTAGAGGACCTGACAAAATTACAGCAAGAGAAGAAACAACCGCCGAGGAATTCTTCACCAGAATGAGCGATGATATGTTGAAAGCCATTGGTGGCTACGAAGAGCAGTGGAAGCAATGGAGCCCCATCACAACCTGTGGTAACAAGTAACACAGTGAACTTAAGATGGGTAGATTTCAGAAACCTGAAAAGAGTACATAGAAAGGAAATAGAGGACGCTCATAATATGATTTTTGTAACATATAAAAGTTACTTATGTTAGCCCAAGGGCAACTTACTCTTGTTTTGATGATTTTAGACACACAAACTAATTAATAATACTAATGCAATTTGAAGTTAAAATGTGTGTAGTTTGCGATGGAACAAATAAGAGGCAACAAATCAAGATATCGCAAGCTAGAAGATCAAGTGTACATTAGGACTTTAAACGTGTAAGTATGATTCTAATTAGCACTTGATTTATGTTCGATAATACCTCAAGGAGAGTGTCAAAAGATTTTTTACACGAAAAATAAATTTTGGAAAAAGAGTTTTTGATTTCACTGTAGCAACGGAGAGTTTCACTGTAGCAACGATGAGCTCACTGTAGCAACGGGAAGTCTACTGTAGCAACGGGAATGAATAGTTTCACCGTAGCAACGGATAGACTTGCTGTAGCAACGGATAGGTTCACTGTAGTAACGGGTAGATTCACTGTAGCAACGGATAGTTTTTCACTGTAGCAATGAATAGTTTTTCACTGTAGCAAACGGATAGTTTTTTGCTCCAACGGCTATAAACGGTCACAAATCTTTTGACACTATAAATACTCATCTAAGATGAGTTATATGTAGATAAGAAAGCATTTTACAAGTTACACATATACAAATTTCATTTACAAACTCTCTTAATCAAAGTTTTATAACGCAAGCTTCATTTATCGGTTTTCAACCATTCTTGCGTCTTTCAATTCGAGTTTGGATCGCTTTCTTCTTGAGGTTGTGATTGAGCCCGGAAAAATCACTTGTAAGGTTTATTGGTTGAGCCCGCAAAAACCAAGGTGTAAGGTTTGAGTTGAACCCGTAAAAACTCAAAGTAAATAACGAAGTGTTCGTTATTCAAAATCCTAAGGGTGAAGCTCTTAGGTAGTGGAGTACAATTCATTGAGGAATTGGAACCACTATAACTCCTTGTGTTTTTACTTTCTATTTCCGCACTCTTAATTCCTTACTCTTTGTGTTAAGATTTTATTTGCCTATTCACCCCCCCTCTAGGCCGTTTATCAACTTACACACGTCTAGAATCCGTAAATGAAAGTAGGGTCTTAGACGTTTGTTTCAAGAGTTTGTAATTGTAATTCAGAGAAGTACACAGAATAATTCATCGATAGCATTCTAAGGACCAATGGTTTCAGCTTCATTATGCACACCATGATTATATAAGTTACCTAGGTTTTTCTTCATTCAATTGAAACGCAATATCCATATAAAGATACAGAGCACCTCTTAAGGAGACAAGACCAACACATGTCTAAAGCATGAGAATGCAACGATTATCATCACAATGGAAGTCCAAACACAATGGGACCATCATATCTCATATATAAATATAGCAATTCATTGTTAACTCATAATCACCCAGACAAGCAAAACGGTAGATAGTGGTACATGAGTAGATTCAAGTAATGAAAGTAGTCACTGCAAACTATGCTACTCACACTGTTCATTTCCTAAGTATCTATTTTTCATATACGGTCAAACAAAAACATAAAAGTTCTCTGATGGATTTTGAAAATGTTAAAAGTATATCTAAAGTCAAGCGACACAGGAGAGTATAGCAACTTACCAGGTATGCTGGCTCCAGCATTTATCAAACAACCAGCACCACTTCTAAGATACAAAGGAAGTTCAGCAAATCGAATGCCTTTCATGTTTGAAAGAAAAGGCAGAAACAGAAGCACAAAAAGAGCCTAAAAGTCAAAGAAGATAACCATCATGTAACAGACAAGACAGCTGTAGCTAAATTCAGTGAAACACAGCAACAAGAAATTTACATGGACTAATTTTTAGATGCATGCAAATTGCAAGATTTATAATGGCTGTTGACCAGGCTATCTCATAGAAAACAAGCCCACTAAGTGGATGAATTTTTATTGAATACACTTGCAAAGGGATTTTGATTGAAGAAAAAAGGAGAGGCTGATCTCTTTTATCCTGGAACCCAACATTTTGGTACTTTTGCCCCTTATTGTCCCTTTAATTTTCTTCTTTCCTCCATTTTATTTTATTTATTTATTTGAATCCTTATTCATCAAGTTCAAGGAGCTAGATCCAGGACTGTTCAAAGTGTTTGGATGGAAACTTAGCTTCTTTAAATAAATTTGGCACCTGCTCAGTTTTGAGAAGTCTCCCCCAAACCCGTCCTTAAAAGCCATCTTTCAGTTACCTCATATCCAGATCCAAAAGAGTTGACAACAAATATGTCAAGCGACTTTCCCTGCATATACAGAGGTTGATACTTTGAGGATTCAGATATGGAAAATTATTTATTTCATGGCCAATGAACTTTTGGCAGTCAGCTGAACCTACCTTAAGATGTTTTGTAGCATCAACGAATATTGATTCCTGTAAGAAATTTAGATGTGAGTGATATTTCTAACATGTCATTGATGTTTCAAGCTGAATACCAAAAAACAACAAACAAAAACATATAAATAATAATACCATATATAGTTGTGACCTTAATTATAAGAAGCACCAGCTTGAAAAGCACTTGATACTATCATTACTGCAGGCCAAATGAGTTTGACTCCAGATAACATCTGATTTGCATTAGATCCACTGAAATTATTGAAAAAGAAGATCAGCGAGTAAAATCAACTATCCTGCGAGAGGAAAGAATAACTAGATTATGAACAGACAGAAATGCAGATCATGAAAAAGAATGTTGCTAATTACGGGGAAAAAAGAGAGGAGGGAAGGTGGTATCCCCTCCCAACACCGAGCAAGTACCCAAAATATATGCTAAACATGAGTGCTAGTTCATGCCTAGTCACTGGACTTAAGTTAGTAAAGCAGCAGAGGTTGGCTTGACTAGAGTAGTTATGAGGAAGGGTTTACATCAATTTCTTAGCTCAACAAGCACTAGTGATGTCCTTCAAACCAAAATTTGAGGAGTTTAAACATATTTGAAGAGAGCACCATAAAATGAAAAAAATCATGTATGAAGGATTTACAGGCATACCTTGCAACTGCCACCACTACACCAGTAGCTACCAGAAAGCAGGCAAATATTTGGTTGAATGAATATCTTCGGCCCAAAAGAAATGTAGAAAAAGCCAGTTGCCACACCAAAAATGTCTAAAAGAAGCAGAAAAACAGATCAATAATACTAGAACACTATAAATAATTGTTTTAAAGAACTCCTGAACTGCAACAATTTAGCGATAGCGACCAATGATACCTGACTCAGTATTGGTATGGAAGGGCCTGGAAGCATGGCTGTAAGAAATAAAGAAGTAGTCAAGGAAACAAAAATACAGAACATAAAAGAAGCTGCACTGCCATTGCATCATCGGATCTTACCAGCAGCAGCCATTCCAGCTGCAACTCCAAGCGCTTCCAAAACGCCAATTGCCACAAACCGCGATTTCGGAATTCTAATCATTTCATCAGTCACAATCCCTGCTTTGTACCGCGCAAACAAAATCGAAAAGTAAATCACTACATACCTACACTTCACATCACCACAATATCATTAATCAATGAATTCCCTTCAATTATTTAAAACTCCCGCTCTTTTCTACTAGAATGATACAGTGATGTACATACCCGAAAGTGGTGAACTGGGCGAGGAAGAAGGGGTAATGTTTCATAGGGACGAGCGAGTTTGTAGAGCACGCGATTGGCGACTGCTAAAGCGACGGTGAATGCCGAATAGGTGAGGATTAGTTTGTTGTTGCTGTTGCCATTATGGTAGTCTAGCTGTTGTTGTTGTTGGGAATCGTAAGTACCCTTTTGGGGTTGAGGTTCTAAAGGTGGTTTTCAAAACAAAAAACTTCAATTGGTGTTTGGCAAAATTAAGGGGGCTGGAGCAAAATGCTCCAGCACCAAAACCATTAGTTTGGGCTAGACACGGAAAGCTGACTTTGCTATTAAATGGATTAAAAAAAAAATCAAATTTCCTCATATTTACGATTAAACCAGGTATAAATAATTACATTATTACCGAAATCCATCTCATTTCACGCAACTGCCTCGTTCTCTTCTTCTCTCACTCTCGGCCTCCTCACCTTCGCTCACCATCTCTCCCTCTCAGCCTCGTCCATCATCACCGCCGCAGCACCATTATCAACCCTCACTGCGCCACCTGATCTACTCACCCTTCGCCGCCGCTCACCATCTCTTTCTCTCGGTCTCCACCGCCTTCATTCTCTCCCTATGACCGGCTTGAGCAAGAAGCTGCTTCAACATAAAGAGCTCGAAACTCGCGTCCGAACAGGTGCGGCAAACCCTAATCTACTCATCCAATCTATTCTCTTCATAATTTTCCTACATACGAAACCTGATTTAACTAAGAAGTTGAAACACATACTGAAATCGCAGATTTAGGTTTTCCGTTTTGGATTTCTTCTGGGTACTTTTGTTTATGAATGATTGTTGGGTTAATTGTTTGGTCGATTTTGGATTGATTTTGTGTTTGATTTTAGATTGATTTTGTGGCTGATTTTTGCTTAATTTGGTGTTGGAATTCTGCTTCATTTGGTGCTGGATTTTTGCTTAATCCAGTGCCTATTGTCATGTTTTAATTGATTTCCATCGATAATCTGAAGATTTTGGCATGTTATTTTGTTAGGGGTATTATCATCGTTAAATTGAGGAAAGGACAAGAACTGAGGTTGAGGGCTATTGCCAGGAAGGGAATTGGGAAGGATCATGCCAAATGGTCTCCAGCTGCCACTGTGACATTCACGTACGAGCCTTACAAATGAGCTCTTTCAAGCTGAGTTTCTGGAGCGTGCAAAAATTTGCAGTTCAGTTTTCAATTATGGCCAAACAAATGCTGCTGTTGATAAACCTCAAATGGATTATGAAGCTAGTGGAGAGGTATAATCCACATATGATTCCTAGTCCTCTGCCTAAATTTTTTCCTCTCTCTCTTTAAGGTACAATCTGCTTAATTATTTTACTCGCTGTGGATTGTTTTCACTGTGCTTAGAGTTTAAGGGAAGCTATAAAGAATGGAGATACTGCTGCAGTCAAGAAGCTTCTTAGTGAGGTATTTATCAAATTTATTGCAAAATTTGTGAAACGTGAGTTAAAGTGTTAAACATCAGTGTTTTGTCAGGGCGTAGATGCAAATTACCATGACAAGCAAGGATTGTCGCTGCTACATTTGTTAATGATCTCTCTAACTCTCTCTAGCAATGCGCCTTTGTGTATTTTTACTGAAATGGCTTTTTGAAGACATTGGTTATTTACTTGAGTATTCACTGGGTGTAGGCTGCTCTATTTAATCGAACCGATATAGCTTTTACCCTCATGGACTCTGGAGCTAGCCTGGACTACAAGAATGCACAAGGTAACCAATAGTCAGTTTTAATGTCTAGCTTTTGTGCCTGCTTTAGCTTAATTTTTTGAAATAGTGGAGGGATCATTCTAGAAGTGGAATGTGTAGAGACAGCAAGGTGTAGCAGTTCTGTTGTGGCATGAATTATTCATGAAGGTGCACAACAGAAGTTTTTTTTTTTTTTTGGTATGATGCACTTCGGAAGGTGCGGACATCTTAAAATTCTCAGATTTTTTTAAACACTTCTAGGGTGGCTAAGCCAGAAATTAGTAGTTATCATACAGCTTGTGTGGATAGAAGTTTTTGTGGGGATCAATAGATATGTACTGATCCATTACCTTGGTAGTGTTTAGAACCTAAAGGTGTGGTATATTGATGGTTTAGACTAAAAGGAACTTCTCTTCAGCCCCACCCTTCTGGCCAAGTATTTATGATTCCTCTTGACAATCTGTCTAGAAGTGGTTAGTTTCACTTCGTAGTGAAATCCGGTTACAGGAGTAGCCATGATCAAATGATCTCTTTATTATACCTCACCCACTGCATACAAGAATATCCTCTGTTGTTGTTGCCTGTCAGTCCTTTATGGCAGTTTAACATGATTTCCAATTTTCTAGGGGAAACACCACTGGACTGTGCTCCTGCAACGTTGCAATACAAGATGAGGAACAAGATGGGAGTAAGTGCAGAACAAAGTCCATTTACCAGCATTTAAGACCAAATGTATGTTTTGTATCATTAATCTGCAAGTTCAAGTTGCATGTACTCCTGAAGAAATAGTTTTGACACATTCATGCATGAGCATATATATACATGCGCCCCACGAATCTACTTCTCATTTGGAATTGTAATTTAGTAGCTTTTGATTGAATGCTATGAAGATTGGGAATTAGATATGAAAAGGATCTTCAAAATTCCTTTCAAGAAATTTGTAGGATGCATGGTTTGATCTCATAAATGTCAACCTTTGATTCCTGAAGGTGATAGTTCTTTTTCTTCTTTTTTTCCTGGTAAAAAAGTGTTAATTCTTTGAACATTTATAGGGCATAATAAATTAATAATATCAAACTTCATTTGATAAGAAACTGTTATACTACCTAAAAAATAACCAGGAATGGATAAACTATAATTAATTATTCTTTGTCCTCAAAAAGAAAAAGAAAATTTATTATCAGGCAAACATTAGAATATCCTGAAAAAGAAAGAAATTTTACCCAAAAATAAGCATAGATAATTAATAAATCAAGTATGAAGTTTTTTGAGGAGTTGAGGATCGTGAACATTCAATTTAATCGTGCACATTCTTCATTACGATGTTGTATAGAATGAAACATTTGGAAAATATTATGTGATATGCCTTCATATTCATTTCTAAGGCAAGCTAAAATTGTAGTCGTTTTTATGGTTTTGCGCAATTTTATATATGTAAAACTTTCAAAAAGTGTTCGATATTTAACTTTTTTTCTTCCTCTAATGAAGTTTTAATTCTTGTAATAAATAAAATATTAACTATTTGTTTAAAGAAATAGATTGATTTAAATAATCTATATATATATATTAAAAAATATTAATTATAATGTCAAAAATAAATTGTGTCATTTATAGTCATTTTACATTCCAACTATAGTTTTAACAGCAGTTTTTACCAAACACCATAAACAACTTATGATTTCCCACAACACTTTTAACAAATATTTACCAAACAACATACTGGTTTTTCCAGAAGTACTTTTCACGCAACACTTTTTCCCACAGTACTTCCTCGGCCAGAACTGGAACCCCAAAGAGAGCCACTACAGTAAATAAAATGCCGGCAGGTGAGAGCGTGACTATTGCGGTAGGTGAGATTAGGAAGTTTGACGTCGAATGCGCCAGTCGGGAGCTACTTGGCCGGCGGAAGGATGAAGGACCGCTGACGTTATGACGGTAGAAAGTCTGGAAGCGAGTTGGGAAGAAAGGAAAAGACGTCGTTGACCGATGGGATATCATTGTTTTGAAGAAATGACGGCGGTTAGTTTGGGATAAGAGGGAGAATCTTAAATGAAATTGATAACAATACTTCTAACGATAAGGGCATTTTCGTCTAATACCCTGCGGTGGGGGGGTAACGCTGCTGCTCCTACAGCTCCGACAGCACCAAGGCTATCGCCTCTCCCCATGTGACCGACCCTGGGATGGTCGACATCAGCGAGGGGGTCCCACACACACACTGTCATGACACAAGGCGTTATCCCATCCCAGACCAAGCCAAGTGACTCGAGAAGGACGTAGACGTTGCCTTGCCTAGGTAACGCCTACCCCATATATATGTCTAACGCAACGATAGCACAATACATCAACGGGGAACTCTAACCCCCCCTGACGGGCGCGTTAGCACCCTGTGACCAAGATCACTCAGAAATGCTCCATTTTTGCCTATAAATACCTCCGCCACAAAGGAGGGAGGCAAGCCTAAGATTGCTGGCAAAAACTCTGCTATTTTATACAATCACAACTAACTTAAGCATCGGAGTGTTTACGCCGGAGACCTCCTCCGACGCTGTGCAGGTACACCAGGCGCCGTGGACAGTTGAGCTCGCCAACCATCGTCCTCTGCCACCTTTCAGCAAACAACCCGAATCTTATCAGAAATTCAGATATTTTATTCGACAAACGTAATTTATACTCCCTCCGTACTTCAATAATTGACTTTTTAAAATAATAAATAATCTTTAAAATGTAATTTTTGAACCACATTTTTTTAGTTGTAGTTTTCAATTAACCCATTTTTTATAATATAGTTACAATAATATTGTTATACCAAATTAATTGGTTGGGCCAAAAAATAAAAATAAAAAACAGAAGTTGTAGTTATGACTTAAAATGACAGTTAATTTGGATCACGTTTTCATTAGGAAAACGACGATTATTAAAGTACGGAAGGAGTACATTATAATTATTAATTATAAAAGAAAATATTTTAATTGAAAAGAAAAAAAACTCATTACTAACTTATTCCTCAAGAAAAATATAATAAAAATTAAAATCGCCCTCCTCCTTCTTGCCATTCATTCCATCCTCAACCATGGGGAGCCAAAAATTTAGAGGTATGCATAAAATCAATATTGTTAATCTCGTACTAGATAACATCTCAGTTTAGTCATTATTAAGAGAAATAACGGTCTCGATTTATATCTTGATATTCTATTTTTCTTTTTTGAATTTTAAGTGAATCAAATCTTTCTTTTTACTTGTTTATTAGGTAAAGTTTTTCATGTTTACAGGACGAATGCCATCATCTCATCATCTGACCGCGCTCGTCCTGCTGCTTCCGGCAATACTGGTAGTTAAAGCAATTGCATTTTTTCTAATTTTCTAATATGAAAAAAAAAATAGTTAAAGCAATCAATTTTATCAAAAACATACCTGTGATAGGACATTAGTTTTTAAAATTATCTGAACGCATTAAATTACTATATAAAAATATAATTCTAACATCACATGGAACAGTTTAGTTGAGGCGTCAAGCCCTCTTTTCTTAATCAATTAAAATGTGACAAAATAATTTTATCTAGTCATAGGAGCGTAGATTGGAACATGTATATTCTGAAATATGAGAAATTAGATGTTGTTATTGCTGCTAATTTTGGTTTTCTTTTTGGTTAATTTGGTGCATTGCAGCTAATCGGAGTAATGTTAGAGGTAACCAAGCTCCGCCACCTTCTGATTCTGTTTTTTATGGTGGGTTATATTCTTATATGCTCATAATAATTACTTCTTAAATTAGAAAATAATCGACTAAAATAACTTCTTAAAATTCTAAAATAATATATATTAGAAAATTAGAAAATAATCGACTAAAGTAAAGTGAAAAGATGAAATATAATTTGGTGATCGGGTATTTAGGGTCTGTTTGGCAGTCCAGTTTAGTGGGGAAATGGTCAGTGGGGAAATAAATGTTCAGTGGGAAAACAACATTTGGGAAACGGAGGGTGCTGTTTGATAAAATTGTAAAAATTCAGTGGGAAAACGATATCTGGGAAACGGAGGGTGCTGTTTGGTAGTCCAGTTTTCCAAAACTATGATTTGGATGTAAAATGACCATAAAGGGCATAATTCATTTTAAGTATTTAATTTTTTTTATTTTTTTTATCTTTATATATATTTGTAATCAATTTATTTATAATCTAACATCTAATAAAATTGATCTATATACCATAAATAAGACATTGTGCCGAAATAAATTGAGAGTGATTTTCGATTTGAGAGTGATTTTACGGATGGATGTCGAAATAAATTGATGGGTTTTGTTGGAATGGATGTAGGGAAGGTGTGGTCAAAATTTGAGAGGATTCAGAAAAGATTTGGGGGAGATTCGAAAAAAAAAATCGATTTTGGGTTGGAGGAGAGAAATTTCTGGAAAAAATGAAGAAGAAGAAGATCTCGATTTTATATAAACAATTTTAGCGTGATCACGCCAAAAAAAAATGCCGTGATCTGTGCCGTAATTGTCTCTTCTCTTTGGTCTTTGGTGCTATGTGTACAGGTTTTTCTTTCTAACAAATGAAATCTATGACTCCTTTTTAATTTAAATCTAACAAAAATAGTATGTTTTTTCAAAAAGGAAAAAAACAAAAAGAAAAGAAAAGAGAAATATATAATATCAGTTTGGGTCCATGTTTGTCAATCCGAAGCCCAAACTTCCAAGAAAGCCCATGGGCAGTGCTCTAACATAAAATGGCAACTCAGCAAACCCTTTAAAAACAGACGATGACAAAACAAAAAGGGTTAGCATAAGCGGGTAGGGTTTCGTGGCTCTTCACTTCACAGCAACAACAACAGCAAAACTAAACAGAGGCAGGGCAGCCGCCGCCGCTTTCATCGCCGTCAGCCACCATGGGTCGTATGCACTCGCATGGGTATCTCTTCCTCTTCCTTTTCATCTTCCTATCAAATCTATCATTTCATGTACAATACATGATTTAGTCTGTTTTTTGCTTGGTTTTGAATTGCAGCAAAGGTATTTCAGCTTCAGCTCAACCCTATAAGAGGACTTCACCAAGTTGGCTCAAGATCTCATCCCAAGATGTAACTATTGTTTGCCTTAACAATTTGTTCGATTCTTGATTTTAAGGTCTTTTATGTTAAGATGGAAGATATGGTTTTTGTGCTTTGAGCGCATGCTACGTGATCTGTTTTTTCAGGTTGAGGAGAACATTTGCAAGTTTGCGAAGAAGGGTTTGACTCCTTCTCAGATTGGTGTTATTCTCCGAGACTCTCACGGTATTGCTCAAGTGAGAAGTGTTACTGGAAGCAAGATCCTGCGTATTCTTAAGGCTCATGGTGAGACTCTTTTGGTTTATATGCTTTGACAACATTGTACTGTGCTTTCTTATCGAACAAAATGGATTTTCTATGATTATTTGGTTGCTTGATATGTGAACATATGTGGTTTGTAAAGTTGTGTAGTTTACTTTGTTTTGGTAGAAAATGAACTGATGTCCTAGTTTTTATTGTTGTGGTTGGTTCACTAGGCAGAGAATTGTCATTGTTAGCTTATTATTCTTTTGTTTGCCGCAGATAGTACTTCAATGTGAATTTTAACTAGTTCTGCTTTACCACATACTCTTTTCATGCTGATATCTATGATTAATAGATTGTTGATATTTGGATGTTCAGGTCTTGCCCCTGAAATTCCTGAAGACTTGTACCACCTCATCAAGAAGGCGGTCGCAATAAGGAAGCATTTGGAGAGAAACAGGAAGGATAAGGATTCCAAGTTTCGCTTGATCCTTGTCGAGAGCAGGATTCACAGGCTTGCTCGCTATTACAAGAAAACAAAGAAGCTTCCACCAGTCTGGAAATAGTAAGTATATTGTTTGTTTCCTGAAAAAAATTCATTTTCCATCATGCTAACATATGCTGGATATGTTATGGATTGATGTCAAGTCTCAAAGTACTTCCCATCTGCTTTCTGTTTATATACCACACTAGGTCTTGTTGTTTCTATATCAACTCATAATGCCAATTTCAAGCCAATTTCAACTCTGATTCCAATGCTTCCAATGATTTTCATCTAGCTGTTTGGCTTTGTTGATAGGACTTTGTCTCCTAAATAGTGTTTCATACCTGTTTATTTTTAGGTGAATCTTTATAATTACTAACTCAACATATTTGTCTTGCAGTGAGTCCACCACTGCCAGCACTCTCGTGGCTTAGACACCATGATTTTGGGATATCTTAGGTAGTTGTCATTCTCTATGTAGCTGGAGTTGTGGTTGATGGAGCTGAGAATTTTCGTTTAGCATCAAGTGTTGTCTGTTTTAAACCTTTTTGAACTAGTGAGTATGTTTTACCAATGAAGTTGAGACATTAGCTACTGTCGATTGCCAAACTCGATTTTGATAATGAACTTTCGTTCTTGAAGAATGTAGTTTACAATCTATGTTCTACTTTTGTTTTTCATTGTTTTGCATGCGTTGAATGTACGGGTACTAAGCTATGTATGATGGCAACAGTTCTTGGTCTTCCTTTCTCTATAAAGCACAGCAGTTTGTGTAAGTTTATTGACACTCTAGCCTCTGTTCATATTCATACCCTTGGAACTTCAATGCCACTGCCTACTTAGTGAATGGGCTACGATTCAGTTCTGCCCACAGGTTTTGGTGTCTGCACAGTTAGTTAGACCCCAAACCAATCCTATGGGTTGAGCATTTTGTGCTGATGTGATGCCTTATACTCTAATGACCAATTCTTTGGCCAAATAAACGGTAAGCACAAACTCACATGGCTGAACTTGCAACGAGTGAGTGATCCAGACACATTCAATCAGAAAACGAAGATGCTGCTCAGCAAATTAGGTGATGAACAGCTCTCAGCGCCAAATTTTACGTGGCGGAGAGATGGGGTTATCAGATGATCAAGAAAGTATAGGGTATGGCTCAATGCACAACATTCTTAAAGGAATAAGTTGTCACCTAAGATACGAAATTTACCCTTTCGGTAATACCCCAAAACTTGCAATATTCTGACAACGCAAGTCAAGGATAAGCAAGTGCCATAAAAGAAGCACATTCTAAAGAGTATGTATATTATGGAACAAGGGATAATATAGGGTGTACGGGGATGACATCTCACACCTGTGAGTCATACTCCGACTAATAAAAATCAGTCATGTGTGTTATTATATTTTTTTTAAAAATCTTTTTCGATAGAACAGTATTACTCAAATAAAAATGAAAAGACGAGAGAACTTTCTGATTCATCTCTATTACAACCACATCCTTACAAGTTTCGCTAGATTTTTTGTGTAATCTATCATCTCGTCCAGTTTCAGTTTACTCAAAGTATGATCGACATAGTTGTAGTGGTTGACGATTTGGAGGGAAACCCTAGATTTGAAAGTGAAGAGGTAGATGAAATAAATGGTGCATCTGGATTCAAACACAAACAGGTTAATTTCTCTTCTACACCACCATCGTAATTATAATCACAAACATATTTTTTTTTTACTCTCTAAAGAAATCTCCTTTTACGAGGATTTCTTTGTATGCCATAGGAAAGGGAAGCTCATAGGAAGAGTACCAATCATTGTTATTTTAAATATTTTAAATTTATTTTTGTTGTTGATTTTGAAATGAAAAGTTCAATTTTTATTTTGGATTTTGAAGTTTTTATGCTACTAGAGATGGAAATTCTTGTTATGAAGATTATTGCAGAAAAACTCAAAGTTTGGAATTATTAGGCATAACAAATACTGCATTTTTTGTCATCTTCATTGCATTTTGGATTGCCATGAATGTTTTTGTGTATGGATCCGTTACAAATTATAGAAATATGTGTTGGAAGATTGCTACATAATAGTTGTATTAACAACTCGGAATAATTAGAAAATATTGTATAGTTTATGGTAGTATTTTTTGTGAGTATTCTTTCTCAACAGAGAAATATTAGATATACCATTTTGTTTGCTTGTGGTAGTAAGCACTAATTATTTTCCTAAATGATGATGTTTTCATGGCATCAAATGCATGATAAGACTGGATATGGACATACTTTGCTGCTATTATTCTTCACACTTCATTTGCTTGAGGGAAACTTCTACAGTAAAGAAAGGCATACATTTCATTGCAAGCTGAATGTTATTTATGCCGTTTCAACTTGAAGATGCAATTGAGAATGAAGATAAGTAAGATTGAATTTTGTTATCAAATTCCAATTGTCGTACATTTCTTTTTCTCCTCACTTAATTGATGCTTATTCAAAGGATCTGTTGTTGTTGAAAATGGTACTCAAACTTTTTTGTGTTATTTAGATAATTGAACGGCCAAGGTACAAATTATTGCGATCATCTCTCAAGTTTGCATATATGGTTTGGAGTGCAGAGCTGTCGGGTCTTTCAAAATTCAAGTTAGAGTTTGGAATGTAAGGACTAGAGTCTTGACGGCCTTGCCGAGGCTGACTTTGTAACATTTAGACATATCTTGATGACTATTAGTCCATTTTCATAATCTAGGAATTTTCTTGTATTGATATCTTATGGTAGATCTATTCAACGAGCTTTTTCACATGTTCAAATAATATAAACATTTGTACTTTTTTTTGTAATAAAAAAAATTAAACTATTTTCGTGAACTTCCATGGTATTGTTTGGTAGGAATGCGATAGCAAAGCAAAGAGAACATTGACGATATTTGTATAAATTCATGTTTAAACTATTACAATGATCCAGTTTTGGTTGCATGTGGGGAATGGCAAAATATATCAGATGCCTAATCTATCTTGGCAACATCATCTCTAACAAAGATCATCAACTGAGATTATTGTGAGTGCTCTATAAGCTCATATTTCATTGGGCACTTAAACTTGAACCTTTCATTATGAATAAAAGAAAAAAATGTTAATAATTTCAATTCTAAATTTAATAAAAAGAAGAAGAAGAAATGAAACTAAAATTAAAAGTCCTTACATGACTTAGATGAGTCATATGATTCACATCTACACTTAACAACATGTTCAAAAATGGAACGATTGAGTTACTCCCCTTTTTGGCTTTACATGTGGTTGGTCTCATGTTCACCATTAGTATCAATGTTGGTCTCATTGTGTTCTGCATCACAATCAATACTCGTACTTAGCTTAGACAATTGTCTTTCAATTTCTCCATTTATCTTCAACAAACTCATTGCCTTGACATTTTGTGACTATATTGTAGGCATACCTGATCATACGATTACGAAACAAAATTTTCGACTCAATATCACCTTTAAGAGATGACTCTACATGCTCATTGTGAAAGACTCTCTCCTTTGCATTTTTTGTCCATATATCTAGTATATATTGATCAGGAATCTTGATCACATTTTTAAAATTAAGAACTTTCAATGCATGAGAGCATAACAAACTCACTATAATTAATATCTAAAGTGGATGCATTGAAATGGATAATGCATGCTCTTGATCGCATACCCTCCCTAGTCACCTCAAAACTGTAATGATCTTCAACACAAAAAAGTTCAATGTGAGTCGTTGCGATGACATCAAGTAACTCTTTCTCAAACATTTTGAAAATCCTACAAGAGTAAACTTTTGCTGCATGTTTAAAAGTCCAATATTTTTTATTATACGAGGAGGAACATCTTATTTGCAGCAAAAATCCGCTTTAGCTTCAGACGAACGCCAGCTTGCAACTCGCTTCTCAAATTCTACCACAAACTTCATAAGTGAGGTGGTTTTGCTTGCTATTTTGTTCAAAATATGATTTGTACTTTCACTTATTTGTAAAGACAAAATTTCAGCTGAAAAGACATCTTTATTCAAAGTTGTACACCACTTTTGTCTAATTTTATACAAGTCATTCAACCAACAGTATGCTTTAAGTTCATTAAAGTCCGTCAATATCTTATCCCATGTCTCTTGGAACTCAATTTTTGTGTCACATCCCTCCAAACACTTGTAAAATAACTTGCGAAATTCTGGATTAGAATTGAAACCACCCAAATGAGAAGGTGCATTCTTTGAAATATGCCACAAACATAACCAATGACAAGTAGTAGGGAAAACCACCTTAATTGCATTGGTCATTGCTTGATCTTGATAAGTCATTATAAGTCTTTGGTACTTTCCCACCCATAGACTCTAAAAACATCCTGAATAACCACTTGAACGATAATATTTTCGCATTTGATAAAAACGCATCTGCAAACATTACGTTTTACCAATGATGGGTAACTCCCACAAATGAAGCACAAATTAAGTTATGCTTATTTGTGCGATAAGTGGTGTCAAAGATAACCACATCACCAAAACAATCATAATCAATTCTTGACCTTCCATCCCTCCAAAAAAAAAATTACCATCCGATTTTCTTCATCTACACCTTTAAGGTGGAAAAATATAACATCCTTCATGGTTCTTTTCTTGAAATGATTGATGACACTCTGAGAATCACCAACTTCATTCATTTTTATTTTCTCCTCATCACCAACTTCTTCGGTCATTAGGGAATAGGCTTCAGCAACCCTATTCCTGCAATAGTACAAAGTGCATTAAAATTTAGAGATAGGAATTGGACAACTACTTTATATAGGAATTGGACAACTACTTTATTAATCTTTTACGTAAATATAGTAAAGTGGAAAGAAAAGGAAATCGTTGGTATTCTACCTGCATTGACAACGGTATCAATAACATCCGTCTTTGCCTTACTTAATTCTCTATTCATCCTTAATAAATGAAGTCGGAAGATGATGCCAATTCATGATTATGCATCAGGATAAATATCGTAACCTTCCACATGTCATTTTCAATCGAAAAGCGCACCATAGCCTTAATTTCGGTTCTTGTCTCAAATTTATTTTGATGTTTGTCTTTGCATGGTTGGTAATCAACATATTTCCCTTGTTTGAGTCAACAATTATTTTTTATCGAAGCTCTTTTGTTCCTTCACGGTATATATATTTTGATTTTGTAACATTAAATCCAACCCGATTTGCATAATCTTTGTACAAATCGTATGCCTCATCTTCACTATGCTTCATCCCTAACAAATCATCTTCGGCTTCTTCCCGCCTTCCTCCTATATTCCATCTTTACTTTTACAAGTAAAAACTAGTTACAGTATACACAAAGCAAGAAGAATAAGAAGAAAAATATTAAATTACAGTACACACTATTCTATAGATACCCAAGTAGCTAGTGCTTGTCATATACAAAAAAAACATAAGAAAAGATCTCCTAATCCTTGATATTCATATTTATATAATAAACAAGCAAGCTAAAGCTCCTCCATTAATTAATGCAATTTTCATGATGTTTTGAGTTTTGATTTTCAAGTGGAATGTACCAAAATTCATTTAGCATATTTAGTCTCACTTTTTCAGCTAATTTTTCCATTTAGCCCAAGAAATTAAATACATACTTACACGAAGTGAGATTTTTTGTACATCTAAGTCAAGTTTATAGTGATACCAAAAAAAAGAATGATACTGCAGAATTCAAATGGATAATTAGTTTGTGTAGAAACGTATATTGTGTCAAAAAATAAATCATCTAATCTCTTACCTATAGAGAAATCAGCTCCCGTGCAAAGATTCAAGCTTTTCTTCTTGTTTGTTTGAATTTCTTTCCCCTCCTATACCAGGTGCAACTGCTCTAGAAACAAAGTTTTGCCAACAATGGCTTTACTTTTGACGCTTTGTTTTTCGCTGAGTTGTAAAATATTTTATAAAACGATGTAGTAGTGGTGATCTTTAAATGGTGTGAGATGGAAAAAAAAAACACGTGGCTGATTTTTATTGGTCGAAGTATGATTTCATACTCGGTGCACCCTATAATTTCTCGATAATCTATATAGCAATGTCTAAAAAGTAATAATCATTATCAGCTTCAGAGTATGTAGTTGAGAGCAAAAGTGTGCTAACTCATGGCACACTTGCGGACACGAAGGTCAATCGTCACTTGTGCTAAATCAATACCAATTTTGAATTACACAGTGTAATTAAAATGGTTACCTTAGACCCCACCTCTGACACGAAATTTAATTATTTTTTAAAGAAACATCTTTTAATATGTTTTTACTTTTCTTGCCCTCGCGACACCATGCTATTCATCCTCACCGGCCACTCACACCATCGTGCTATTCATCAGCATCACTATCACCGGCGACAAGATCGGAGAAAAAAACGCATCGTCCTAATCTATGAGTAAACCTTATTGTTTCTTTTAGATCTATTATTTTTTTTTTGTTTTTTTCTCTCCTATCTCTAGATATTTGTTCCAAAGTTTCGGTGTTAGATTTGCACTTTAATCGAAAAGTTACGTTTGTATGATTTTGACGAATAGGTGCTAGTTCTATTCTTGAAATGGAGTATGGTTTATAGAAACTGTGGCGATAACTTGATGATGGTGGATGGTGGTGGTGGTGCGACTAATGTTGTTGTTGATGGCAGGGACGGATCTATTCAATAGAGGGGGTGGGCTAAAGCCCACCCCGTTAAAATACTAAAAAAAAATTAGGCTGAAGCCCAAGTCCTTAATCCTTCACCATTTCACATCAGTTTTCACCCAATCCCTAACCCAATCTTCCCCATCTCCTCATCCAACGCCGCAACACCCCATCTTCCTCATCCAACGCCGCACCCGGCACCTCAAAGGTAACTTCTCCTCTCTTGAACTGTTTAATAATTAGACCGAATTTAATTAATATGCTTAATATTACTTTATAAACAAAAGAAATTAAAATGAAGCTGAACGGGTAGCGGGTTTGACAATTCTTGACTGGATCGTTTTCCTGTTTTCTTTCATTTCTCTAGCTGTTTTCTAGCAGCTGTTGTGTTTGTGTCTTGGTTGTGCTGTCTACAGCTGATTCTAATTTGTTGGTCTGGGTTTTGTGGGCATTTTTTTGTTCTTGGCCGCCTGGTACACCGATCCTCATTTCCTATTAATTTTGGATGATTGCATTCGAGCTTGTTCCTTTCATTTCTTCTTGTTTTTAAAATGATGCTGGACTCTCCCTTACGGTTGACTTTGGCTAACTCAACCTTTCTGCTCCGAATTTTTAAAATAATTAGTACTATATTCTTTGCTTTCTTCACAGGATATTTTCTTTTAATTCGATTTCTTTTGCTATTTTTGGTGATGTTAGACCGCATGCCATTTTCATTCTGAATTGTTAATGCCGTGAGGCATAATGAAATCAACTTCAAATTGATGTTAATCCCTAATGTTAATATGCTAATTGTATTAATTTATTTTTTTTATAGATATGGACAAATATTTGATTAAACCATCTACTCAAGCACCATCAACATATTTTTGTTCAACTTTTCGTTCAGCTTGCTTGCTTTCTCTTTAAAATACTAAAAAAAAATTCGGGGGCGCTGCCCTCGAACCCCGCCCCTCCCGGAAATAATTCCTGGATCCGTCCCTGGTTGATGGTGTTGGCGGTAGTGTTTGGGATGGTGGTGGTGGTGGATGGTGGATAGTGGATGCTAGATGTTAGATGCTGGACAGTGGATGGTAATATTTTTAATTTCTTTGGTCAAAACATATATGCTAATATTCTAATACGAGTGCAGATGTTACATATTTTTGTACACATATCTCTGTCGATTATTTTTCCTCCGATATTTAGCTAAAATAGATCAAGTTGGACAGTTAAATTTTAAATTCGATTAAGTCGGATAATTTTTTATCAGATATCCGTTTAATTAGGTTCGGATAAGTCAAATATCTTAATTATTTTAAAATCGAATTTCGATTTAGACTTCGGATTTTTTTTATAAAAAAAAAAGTAATATGCAACTTCTGTTTTGCTCAACAATACATCAAGTCAACAAATATTGTCTTTTGGATATGTGATCAATTTAATTGTCCAATGCAAAGTGCCAATTAGACATGGATTGGAGGGAGGGAGTCTTTGGCGCCCATCGTCCATACCTTTTTCATTCCTCAATTCCTTACATCTTTAAATAATAAAAATTTAACATAATTATTGAAATATTATTTTTATTATTATAAATTATTTTATTGAAGCTAATAGGTTATTGCAATATTTATTTTTAAAATATCCTATTAGTTATTTAGTTCTTCCTATTATTATAATATTTAATATAATAAGAAATGAATAAATAGTATGATTAATAATTATTACAATTCAATGGGATGCAATGGTAAAGTATGGTAAAGTGTTCATGATAAACACACATATTTGTGTTCTTTCTTCGTGACACTTTCTTAGTAGCATTCTTTGCTAAGCGGACAATTCATGTACTAGCTACTAGGAGGGACGAAGCAGAGAGTTTATCCGCTAGGATCATTTGATTTCTTTTTACTCCGATTCAAAAGAATTTGTATACTTAAATTTGAATTAGTATAATAACAAATTATAAAAAGGATAAACATTACAAAATATTCATGTAATAAAGTTTTTAAAATTACATTTCACGTACTAAAGTTTTTAAAAATATAATCTATGTACTAAAGTTTTTAAAAATAAAAAATACACTACAGGGTCCCTGACATTTTACAAGAAGTTTGATTGGGTCCCTAACGTATTCATAGGTTCAATAAAATTCCTAACATTATATTTTTTGGTTCGTTAAAGTCCTTGTCTTGTAAAAAGATCCAACGTGACTTCCGTTATCTTTTATTTTTTTTATTAATATTATCTAATAAATGAGACCCAAAATATTAATACAAGAAAAAGTTTTTGAGAAAAATCAGTAGCAGATAGTTAAAACATAATTATTGCCAAACAAACTAATATTTTCACTTACATAATTAGGATAATAACATAAAAATGAAATAATTAATAAATAAATAATTTATTATGGTTATTATTACCAAAATATTAAGAAAAAAATGAAAATATAAAAAGAAAAGGAAAGAATAGAACAAGGCAGGAAATAAATAAATCTGCTGCGGCTATATTTTTTGACCAAAAATATTAAAAAGTATATACTAACAGAATATTCTGTGTCATGTAAAAAATTTATCACGGAAGGACCCAATTGAACCTTATACATAAATGTTATGGATTTTATTGAATCTCAAAATACGTTAGGAGCCCAATTGAACTTTTTGTAAAATGTTAGGGGCCGTAGGGTGCATTTAGTGTTAGTAAAAAAATTGTAATTACTGTATAGCAATAACATGTATGTATGTATTTAGTGCTAGTAAAAAAATCTTAATAGCATTACTTACCCATAAGATTGTAATTATTTAGTTGCTTCCACACTTAAGTTTAAGATTTTACTTAAAATAAATTCGAAAGGACTTTTTTAAATTTACATAAATTTAAAAGATGTTTGCCGTAAAATTCACTATTGGAAAATTTAACATAAATTTAACTATTTGGAAACTTTAATCATCTTGAAAATATTATATAAAGAATATAAAATTTACACAAATGATATAACTACTATATAGTAATAGCACGCATGTATGTGATGTTAGTAAAAATAAATCTTAATATCGTTACACACGCATAAAATTGTTTCCCAAAAAACAATATTTGAAATAAATTGAAAAGATATTTTTTTACCAACAAATTCAAAAGATGTTTGGCTCAAAATTCACTACTGTACAATGTAAAATTAAATTTAGCTATTTAGAAACGTTAATCATCTTGTAAATATTATATGAAAACATAAGATATCTAAACAACAATGATACAATCATTATTATATATAGTACTAATAAATAGCATGCAGGTAATTTAGAAGTAGGCATGAGTTGGCCCAAACTCTCCCATCAAATGGGATTCTAAAAAAAATCACCGGCCCATGCCCAACCTACCTAAAGTGGTCTGGGCCAGACCTATAGTGGACCAAACTTATGGGCTAATTGGATGGCCCATTGGGTGAAGCCCCTAGAAAAAGAGTAGGTTATTGAAATATTTAGTTAAAATATCCTATTAGCTATTTAGTTCTTACTATTATTGTAATAAAAAAAAATCTCACATAACAGAATTTAAAATTTAACCGTCAAAATCGATCTGTTCTATTTAGGCTCTGTTTGGCCCTGGGGTTCTGCCCGGAGAAGAGCTTTTTGAAAAATTGCTGTGTGAAAAGTCCTTCTGGAAAAATCAGTATGCTGTTTGGTAAATATTTTTTAAAAGTGCTGTGAGATACTGGAAGCTGTTTATGGTGTTTGGTAAAAACTGCTTTTAAAACTATGGTTGGTATGTAAAATGACTATAAAGGGCTCAAATGCATTTCAACTATTATAATCAATATTTTTTAGTATATATATAAATTATTTAAATCAATTTTTTTCTTTAAACTAGCAATTAATAATTTATTTATAACAAGAAAGAATACTTTATTAGAAAAAAACTAATTTTGAGTACTTTTACAAAGTTTTACATGTATAAATGTCAATTAATTATTAATCATTAAACTATTAGCTATGGAGTCCCGAACTACATTCATAGGTAACATTGCACTATTATATCTTTCATTTTGCCTACTTCCTTCACCTGCATGCATCACATCTTGTGAAACTTCCTCTGTATCCGGAAAAATATCATCCGGTACAAAATCAGGATTCTCATCTAATTTTGTAAAAGCAGGATCATTTTGAGATTTCCTTCGTATAAAATTGTGCAAAACCATAAAAGCGACTACAATTTTAACTTGCGTCGTAAATGGATACGAAGGCATATCACGTAATAATTTCAGCACAAATAACCAAATGTGCATAGCTGTCCCATTAAATGTTCTCGTCCCTTTGAATGCTCGTCCCTTAAATGCTCTTGTCCCGTTGAAATCTCAGTCACACTGTTTCCAAAATGACAGCGGGCATGAACAGTGCCGCATGAACAGTGCCGCATGAACAGTACCAGGGTGAAAAACACCCCACAGTCAAATCATCTCTAACGGTAGGAAAAAATTCTGCAACTACAACCAAAGTTATTACAATCAGATTTATTCATCCACCAATCTTAAGTTGGTATAAACACAATGTCAAAATAGTTATTACATGTCAAATTATTCATCCACCAAACCAAGGTTGGTACAAACACATTGTCAAAATATTTATTCATACGAAAACTTGAATGAAACTAAAATCCTCTTCGGTCACCCTTGCTTGTTAAAATGGTAGGCAGCCAGCGCAATTTCTGTTCCGGTGTTTCGAGCTCAACATAGACCTCTCTCCTCACTTTATTAACAAGAAATTCAGTCGCAAACATGAACATGTCACCGGTGACATCGAACCCTGGTATGCCTTTTAGGTCAGTCATAACATCTCTCACGGTAGGACCTTCAGGTACAGTAACTCTAGAGGTCACCGTTGAACTTCTAGAGGCCACCGCACTGACCAATGTTCATTACTTCCAGTCCCTTGGCTTGTCATCTATAACACAAAATATGTTCATTACTTGATACCAAATGAATCGGCAAAACATACCAGAAATAGAGGAGAAATATAGACCAGAAACAGACCAGAAACACATGTCATCAGCAGAAAATTCCAGACCAGAAACAGAGTAGAAATACAGACCAGAAATATGTACCAGGAGCAGAAAAATGCAGACCAAAAACAAACCAGAAATAGAGCAGAAATACAGACCAGAAACAGACCAGAAATACATGTCATCAGCAGAAAATTCCAGACCAGAAATAGAGCAGAAATACAGACCAAAAACAGACCAGAAACAGAGCAGAAATACAGACCAAAAACAGACCAGAAATAGACCAGAAATACAGACCAAAAACAGAGCAGAAATACAGACCAGAAACAGAAAATTCCAGACTAGAAATAGAGCAGAAATACAGACCAGAAATAGACCAGAAATACATGTCATCAGCAGAAAATTCCAGACCAGAAACAGAGCAGAAATACAGACCACAAATATATACCAGAATCGAAAAAATGCAGACCAAAAAGAGACCACAAACAGAGCAAAAATACAGACCGCAAATACATGTCATGAGCAGAAAAATGCAGACCACAAACAGACCAGAAATAGAGCAGAAATACAGACCAGAAAATTAAAGAAGTACATTTGAAGCTAAAGAAAATTATACATTTGATCAACCGAAAATTAATAAAATGCAACTCATTAACAAAGCAGGAGTCCTTGATACGTTAATCTTGGTCAAAAGACATAATGATAGGGTTTGGTTGAGAATTCCATTTGCCATTCATGAATACTGCTAAAAAGTCTACCTTTTTAATCTTTTCATAGCTTTATTGTTATTTATCTTTTTCTCATCTTCACTTTAAAAAAGCAGAAAGAAAAAAGAAACACAGCCCCCACCCAAACTCAAAAAAAGGAATTTTAAAAAATTAGCACACATCAAATAATGTCGGTTCGGATAAAACAATAAAGACCATTTGAAGCTAAATGGTCAAAACACAAAAAAAAATTCTATATTTTTGCAACATAAGAATGGCCTGCATAGATTAGAACCGTACACATAAGCAACAACAACAACAGCGGCAACAAAAAATGGCAACATCAGACTTCTACAGCTACTCAACTTAATTAAATCTTTTTGCAAATATGATTTGGATCTACATATGATTTGGATCTAATGCGCAAATTAAGACAGCCCCACCACATCAGATTTTTTCCATGGCCTCTTAGCTTTACAAGTTCTCCTGATCTCATCAATGACAATGAAAAAGACTAAGAAAAATCATAAACAAAACAAAAGGTGACCCAATTCAGCATAATCAACATAAGCATATGAAACATGAGATGAGATGCATTTCTGATCATTTTTGCAACCTCAATCATCCAAATGAAACCCAAAAAACCTTAAAAAATCACCATCTAAAACCTTTTCCAAAATTAATGTCGAAATGGCCAGTAACCCAGGGTTATCTGCAAAAAATATCAAACAAAACGTACCTTTTTTGCTGAGATTGACCAGATCAGAAACGTGGGTTGCTCCTCGATCTACTCCAACAGCCTACACGACCGACCGTTCAATGGAAGAACCACAAAGTTTAGAAGAAGAGATGGAACAGGGATCCGGAACCAAAGTGAGGGTTGCGTTGATGCGTTCGATGGAGGAGAAGAGTGACTGCGAGTGAGGGAGGCGGTTAGGGTTGTGTTGGAGAGGAGAGACTGAATGTGAGGTGAGCGGGTGAGAAGGTAAGGTATTTTATACCTGGTATCATCGTAAATATGAAGAACTTGGACAAATAATTTTGTCCATTGAATAAATGAAACTGCTTCCCGTGTTTTGGCAAAACCTTTGGTTTTGAGAAAGCAAGTATTTCAAGCTTTTTCAAAACCAAGGTTTTTTAAGGTTTTGGAGAAGATCTTATCAAGAAGCTGAGTTTACCAAACATCTTTCAGCATCTTTTCAGTTCGGAAAAGTTCTTCCCCAAAGAGAACCTGGGGCCAAACTAGCACTTAGACATCGGAGGAAAAATAACCGAGCCACGTAACACCCCGCAAAAGTGTATCATTTCATCAGTTATGTAAAGCCAAGCAGGATGTAATCCAAATAATTATTTGTGCAGTAATAAAATGGTACATTTTATATATTATATTGATATGTACAAAAATGTAACATCTGCATTCGTATGCTTTGATCAAAGAAATTAAAAATAATTACCATCCAGCATCCAGCATCCACCAACCACCACCATCGCCACCACCCACCACCACCACCACCACCACCACCATTATCACCATCACCATCTCAAACACCAGCACCAGCACCAGCACCAGCACCAGCACCAGCACAATCAACAACAACATTACCAGCACCAACACCAACACCAACACCAACACCAGCACCGTCCACAACAACCGTCCACCACCAGAAGCGTCCACCACCAGCACCGTCCACCACCAGAAGCGTTCACCACCAGCACCGTCCACCACCATCATCATCATCAAGTTATCACCACAGTTTCTATAAGCCATACTCCAGTTCAAAAATAGATCTAACACCTATTCATCAAAACCATACAAACCTACCTTTTTAATTAAAGTGCAGATCTAACACCAAAACCTTGGAACAAATATCCAGAGACGGGAGAGAAAAAAACAAAATAAAAACCAATAGATCCAAAAGAAACATCAAGGTTTACTCAAAGATTAGACCGATGCGCTCTTTTTTCCGATCTTGTCCCGATGACATCAATGCTGATGAATAGCACGGTGGTGTGAGTGGCCGGTGAAGATGAACACGGTGTTACGAGGGCAAGAAAAGTAAAAACATTTTAAAAGAAGTCTGTTTCAAAAAAACGATTAAATTCCTTGTCAGAAATAAGGTCCAAGGTAACCATTTTTAATTACACGTGTAATTCAAAATTGAAATTTGATATTTCCAAATATAAATTACAATTGTGTGCGTATTTGGTAAAGTTGAATGAAAATACATGTATTCCAATCTAGCAGCCCATATTACTTGAAAACAAGGCACCAGATCCCGCCACATCTCAATGTGGCTGCCACTTTAGAGTGGCCAAATAGCATGGTCCTTCTAGGTATAGGTGGCAGTTCTAGTCGGATAAAACAGTTTGCAAGGGTAGAGAACTTTCAACATCCTTTTCCTTGGCGGCGTTTCTTTGTGCAACAATCTTGGACATTCCAAACATCTACAGATTGAATAGAACCGCCTTGGTCAGCAACCCATACAGAGATCACACAACAAAGTACAAACATTCAACTTGAAAGTTGGGAATTAACCTTTTGAACAGTCTTCTTGAAGCAACTCTTATGCTCGTCCATTGATGCGTTAATGAACTCGTCAATGTGATCCCTCACATCCTCCAGGAAGGTAGCATCCTCACTCTTCTTCCTCCGGCATGAAGCGGTGGCTGTCACAGAGGCGGCTTCTGGTGGCTGTTTCTCATGTTGGTTTTTCTGTGTCTCCATCTAAATTTCCTGTCATAAGATGGAACCGTATTTCCAGAATGAATAAGATGACCCTGAAAGTCTGAAACAAGTTTCATCTCCAAGTTTCTCTCACAGCATTGCCCATAACAGGAAAAAGGAATATCGATAGTAATTCACAAGCTGAAAATCCAAGTTCCCAATAACAGAAGTGAAAAATATACATGACCAGATCCAAGGACCAGGTCAGAACAACTCAACATTCAACACTCTTGGATTGATCCTTCATTTTTTTGAAAAATCTTCTACCAGTTGGAAAGCAAGGCACAAAATTTACAACAGGAATTGAGAAAAAAGGGGATGGCATATAGTTTGGCGAAGAACCATTCATTTTCTATTTGGGCAAAAGTTCTGGATACGAAGATCATCTCTATTTTTTCACAATAAGGTTACTATATGATTTATGTCTATCTACTTTACGGAAAAGAAAGAAACAGAAAGCACAGTTCTGTCATAACAACTGCAAACCGCAAAGAAGCTAGACTGGAATGAATGGAATATACTACTGTTTGCAATTTGCACACCAACTGCTCGACAAAATTCAACTCAACATCCAGAGGGTTTCCATGGATTTCATACGAATAAGCTAACATAATTAACTCAGTGCTCACCAGTGCAGCATCCGACGAACCCATAGAAATAAAAAAGAGAGAATTAAAATTGAGGCTTACCTCTCTCGAAAGATGTCAAATGGGACTGGTGGACGGAGAGCAGGCGAGGGCGTCTTTGGTTTCGCCAGCAACAAAAAAAAAGAGAATTTGACAGATCAAAGAGAAGACAACTTTTTTTTTTTTAATACTTTACGCTAAGTTGAAATTTTAATTTAATTGGTCAACCCCTGAGTATAATTTTTTTAAAATTAATGCTTAGTTTTTAACTTACCGTTACAAAAATATATATTGACTATTGACTATTTTAAATTTGAATCGGAGTTCACCGTTAATACATAGATATATTTTTTTAAATATTTTTTTCATTTATATTATTCAGTTCGAAATAAAACCTGACATGATTTAATAAATAACATGCTGATGAAAATGAGGTGTGAAATGAACGAATGTGGTAAGGAATAAGTATAGTTTATGCTATTCATTTTCATTCTTTATTATGCCTACCTCTCCGTGATTATAAATTTTATACTCATTTTTATTACTATTATCATCCCGTTATAAAATAAATACAAGCATAATAATAATGGTAAATTACATAATTTTTTTTTATAATTTATAAAATATTTTATTTAACTCTTTATTTTTTTAAAACTTACAATATTAATTCTAAAGTTTTCAAAAAGTTACAATTTTAACCTTTATAATAATTTAAAAAATCAAATAAATAGTAAAATATATCAAAATTTTATGAAATTTAGTAAAAAAAAAAAACAATATAGTAGAATCTAAGAAAATGAAAAAAATAGTTAAATTTTATTCACAAATTATTTTTAAATTTGTTCATATTTATTATATTTTTAAATATTTCTCGTTTATTTTTTCATTAAAATAGACTCTCATATATTTATTACATTTTTCTTTAATTTTTAATTTTTTATGATATTTTTTACTATTTTTTAACTACTAGAAAATTTTAAATTGCAATTTTTATAAGATCAAAATTGTAAGTTTTTGAATTATAAAAAATTAAGTGGAATATTTTTTAAACTATAAGTTATTTTATTTAGTTCACCCTCTCTTGAAAGTGAGATATAAATTTACTCAAAAAAAAAATGAAATTCAAACGTAAAAGTATAACCAAGTCTCTACTGATATTCTTATTACCGGCAAAATAATCGATTAGCTAAATCGTACCCATTAATTAGTCTTTTGTGTGTGTGATAAAGCTTAGTTTAGTTACCAACTTACCATACTAATAAAAAGAAACAAGAAAGTAAGAAACAATATTTGATCGAAGTGTACTTGGTCAGGAATCAGGATTCTCGATCAACGGCTCAAAGTAAAAGTTTGCTGATGTGTCATAATTAACCTTTCCAAGCTGATGTGGCATCGTTAGATATATACACCGTGGCAACTGTCAAACTGGAAAGTGGAAACAAATCTCTTCTCTGTCCAGCGAAATTTATGAAACAGGTGAGAGAGAGAGCTGAACTGAAGGAAACGGAGACGACCAAAGAAGAGGAAGATGGAGCAGGAACAGCAACAGCAGCTTTCCAATTCCTATTACTATTATCTACCCATCTTATTAAATTGCTTGAAATTCAAAACCCACCTTCTAAAAAAAAGAGGAAGTAAATTGGAAAAAACCTATAAACACCCATCAATCAAGGCAGGTGCGTTCTCTTTAGCCATTCCGGATCCCACATTCTCGGACCCAACCTCATCCACATGCAATTTTCTGAACCTTATTACACATTTTTGCACACCCAAAAGCTAAGAAAGAGCTTCTCTTTGCTAAGGGAGGGGGATCCTAGCCTTTCTGTTCATTTTCTTCAGGCCAGTATTCAATTTTTTATGCGCTTTTGTTCATGTTAGCTCCATTATGTATTTCTCAATATGGGTTTTGCTTACTGTTGAGTTATTGATATGTAATCAACAAAAGCTGGTATCTTTTTTTTGTTTTCTTGGTTCTATTCCCTGATTTTTTATTTTTATTTTCTCATTTTGTGTTACGTTCTACTTGTTTCTTTTGACGTTTTTGTTGTTCCTTTTACGGTTTCCCATTTTCATTTCTTTTCTTTTGGAAAACTGTAGGAGAGCAGTTGCTCCCGAGAAAGTGAACAGAGGATCTCCCCTTTCTCTTTCTATTACTTTCCAGCGCATAGGTATGGTTTTTTAATGCATGCAAAAAACATTTGATATTAGTATATTGCTATTGTTGCATATCATAATGCTAATCTAGGTGCATTGTTTCTATTTCTTAAAACAAATGATGTTTGCCTTTAGAGATCCTGGACAGGGTTAGTAACTTAGTTATGCTTGTTTTTTTTAATCTTCCTCTTGGTTGCTAGTTCCTGGGTTTCGTGTATTGTATTTCTCGTATGAGAAACATGCTGGTTTTCTTATCATGATCTTTGTGGTTTGGGAACTCAGAGGCACAATTAGAACTTCTGTATTTGTGGAGTTCAAGATGCAAATTTTGAGAAGGTTGTTGTTGAATTGCCCGTTAGAAGTCCTTTTGTCGTGTGTCTTTTGATTCATCCTTCTTCTAACAAGGGCAGATACTAAGGAACAAGAGCTAAGCTTTTAACTAGTCAATAAATACTATTATAGCCAATATTTGACGTCCCACCCTGCAGTTTCCTAGTGAGTTGGCATCTTATTTGAAGATGATATCCGTTGTTGACAGGATTGCATAGTTAAGCTGCTTTATGGGAGGCTGTGTATCAACTCCTTATAGAAAAGCTAAAACAAGTAAAAGGATTCATCGGCGAGTTGGCAAAGGCCATCTGAAGATATTTAGTACCGTGCATGATGGAAATAAGGAAATGAATACTGATGCAGGATGTTTGACAGATTTTTCTATGAGCGAATTTGTCCAAATGGATCTTGACAATGGTGAAGCCACCACTTGCAGAACATCTAGTTTCTCAAACTCTACATTCCATCTCACCCAGTTGCAATGGCACTGCAGTAAAGCAGGCACTAATGGTATGTGTGCCCCTGTGTCTAATGTATAAAGTGCAAATCAAGTGCTTTGAGATGAGGGATAGGTAGGATTGGGTTTTAATTATGACTAAAAGGTCAAAAGTTCTCATGGCCTCATCAAACTAGTTCAACCACTCGCTAGAACATCCCTATATCTCACATTATGCTCTTATAAGAAATGTGGTGGAGATGGTTCTATTTTTTTTAGCCAAATATGCCTAAAACTATGAATGTATGAGAAACCATTTGGTTGAGCAATGCCAAAGTTGTCGGTATCCTGCAAGCTTTCTTTCAAAGCAATTATGATATATTTGATCTGCAGATGGGCAGCTTAACCCACATTTAGCACCCCTCCGTCCCTCTCCTCTATCTATCTGCACCCTGCTTGATTTAATTTTGCTGGCTATGGGCAGCTGCTGGAAAGTGAAACATTGTCAATGTATTTTGTTTGTCCATGCCTCTAACACATGAAACTTTTTTTAGGACTCATTGGTTAGGCTTTGACATGATTAGACCGGAAAAGAATCAAATCTTAACTGCATTGGATATGTACTGCATGTAGTATATTGGGGAAAATACATACCACAAAATTTGTATTGCAACTCTTTGTTTTATCTGAAATTAATATATTGGTCATTAATAGATCACAGAGTTGCGCACTTGCGCTTAGTAATGATGTTCTAACTAATCTCTATGGTAAATGGATTTAACTATCACATTTATATAATATAGACATACTGTGCTGTTTAAGAACTTGAGTATTGATCTCAAAAGTTTGTCTTGCAGGAGTTTTCCAAGAGGAAACTTGGTTTGATTAATTCAGTATTCTGGACTCAGAGTCTGATGATTTCTGTAGTGCTCTTGGAGGTAGACAGCTTTAGTCTTACCCATTCCTAAATTCATAAAACCTACTTCAGTCAAGAAAAATAAGGATGTTGTATTACTAACATGGTGAGGTATGATGTCGCTAACAATTGCCCTTGGCATTCCCTTAGTTTAACCTCAGAATATACACTGAGCTAATGGGCAACTATTTGTACTGATCTTTAACCATCAGCTTTGTTCATCTATTTAAAAATGTGAGGGACAATTGGACTAAGGTATTGAATCATCCAGGTAAGAAGTTTTTGTCAAAGATGCTATGTTGAGACCTCTTATTAGTCGGCTCCTGTCCTCAGTGCTCATAGAAGCTTGTTATGTTGTTTCTGCTGTTGTGTAACTGCTACTTTTTTAATGTTAACTTGTTATCATTGAAGTGGTTATATTACGTATGAGTTTTCCCTCATGAAATTTGTATTATCATTGCAGAGCGTTTTTCCTCAGTGAGTGCTGCAATTGGGAATATGTCACGTGGGCAAGTTCTTCAGTATGGAAGTTCTTCACGTTTTATCAGTGGGAAGTGTAAATATGAAGAATACCAAAGTTATATGAAAATAGATGGCCAAAAGACAAACAAAGATGAAGACAAGGAATCAAAAGGAATTTCTGCTTCTTTTGGACTTTCACACTTTGGGAACGTGGATGAGAGCAGGAGGAAGAAAGTTTTAGATAATTCTTATGGAAGCTTTAAAGGTCTAAAAGAGGATAGGTGTAATTCTCAGGAGAATGCCATTAAGTCTTGTTTAGCTCGTCTAGTTCCTTATGTAAGCTTCAACGAGAGAATTTTTACCGAATCAGCTCAAGAACAGAAACTATCAGTTTTCAGGCTTTCATTTAAGAGGAAATCTTGTGATGGAGAAGAAACCAATGAACCCGGTGAGTATTCAAGTTCTACCTTTCGTGTGGAGTGAAATAAAATTTCTATGGCACTACATTTCCTTGGTACATCATTTCATTTCATGCAACTTTGCTTGCGAAATATTTAAGATGGAAGAAATTTCTTCCTCCACACCTTCCTTGAATACAGCATTGAACCTCAAATTTAACAGTATACTTTACTTCCACTGAAAATAAGTAAGTTAATAATGATCTTTGCTTCATATGTTCTTATATGCGTTTGGTTCCATAATGTAAAATGTCAATTGTTTGATTTACTTGTAGGTCTATCAAAGCAATTCTTGTATCATCCCACAGTAGGACATTCTGTACCTCGTAGCATGGGAGAGAGAACATCTGCAGGAAGTTGGTCTGAGGTTCCGCCATCAAATTTCAAATTGCGGAGCAAGACCTATTTCAAGTATGCTTTTAAGTTTACTGGATGCTTAGGCAGTTGCAGAAACTATCTGTTTGTTGATCATTGTTAGTAAAAAGATTCTAATTGTATAATTTATCGATGATGCAGAAATAAAAGCAAATGCTCTGCTTCAAATCATTGCCCATATGCTCCATTTGGTGTGGACTTATTTCTCTCCCCAAGAAAGATAAATCACATAGCACAGCACCTTGACCTTCCCAATTTAAAAGCAGAGGGGAAACTCCCTCCTCTTCTAATTGTGAATATTCAGGTATAAGATATCAACTTTTGATTTAATTTGTCTGTTGCTGAGATACTTAGATATCTGTGTCTGATCACTTTGTCTCTTCCCATCACGTCATACTCTCTTGTGTGCCTTATGATAGTTGCCTACCTATCCTGCTGCGATGTTCGGTGGGGAAAGTGATGGTGAAGGAATGAGTCTTGTGCTGTATTTTAAGCTTTCTGAAAACTTGGAGAAAATTTCTTCCCAATTTCAAGATAGTATCAAGGTAACTTCCCTTAAAATTGTTGTTTCCTGTTTACTCCAGTCTCCAGCAATATGTATATAGTGGGCCCCATCCATCTTCTAAGGAAACATGCTGCCCTTCTTTCTTGGTAGATGAGTTTTGATGTTGCTGTTATATAAAGTATTGGTCAGTTGCTAGTGTCTTACGAAGGATGAGATTTTTATTTCCTGAGCAATACAAATTAATACTTGAGAATTAGGGGAGTCGATTGAGCGGGATTGGAAAAAGCACAGCCGGTTTTTCCGCATTTGTTGGTTCTCTATGTTGCAAACAATCATGGCTTTCATTTCTCATCTCTAAATTTTGCCTTTCAAGAAGCCTTTGGAGATAGACCAAAGAATATAACTTTCAAAATTCATCCTAATGTTCATGATGTGCAGTAAACTATTGAAATTGAATATTTATGATGGTATATTATGTTTGATATTTTTGCTGAATTGTTAATGATGCCACAGAAATTAGTTGATGATGAGATGGAAAAGATCAGAGGGTTTGCGATGGATTCTATTGTTCCTTTCAGAGAAAGGCTAAAGACTATGACTCGGTTGGTTAATCCTGAGGACCTGAATTTGAGTTCTGCTGAAAGAAGGCTTGTGAAGGCTTATAATGACAAGCCAGTCCTCTCTCGTCCACAACATAACTTTTTTAAGGTGAGCATAATCTTCTTGTTATATCTGCCTTTGGATATAATCATACTCCGCGAGGATAAAGCCTTGAGTTATTTCCTGCATTGTTAGATGATTTCTTGTTTCTTATGATTTCTTACCCTAATTTCTCTACCTTCTCTCTTGTTTCTCACACCCTGCTTTTGATGTGCACGTAGATCACGTAACATTTATGCATATGCTCATATTCGTAATATGTATGTTGAGTTTTGACTGGTTTACTCTATCTTTGACAACAACAGAAAAAAGAGTGTTGACCGGTTGAAATGTCCCTCCATGGTCTTTCCAACTCGTTCATTTCTATGCTGAAATGAGCATGTAATAATGCAATGGGGGTCATTTGTGTCTCACTTTCCCAGCTACGTTTTTCGCAGGGGTCTAATTACTTTGAGGTTGATCTAGACATTCATCGCTTCAGTTACGTTGCAAGGAAAGGGCTTGACTTGTTTAGAGATCGTTTAAAAAATGGAATACTTGAGCTGGGTTTAACCATCCAGGTAATATATGACATCTTCTCATTGGTGTAGGTAGTAGTATTACATTTTGCATTGTGGAAAGCTTTTAACAAGTTGATATGGATTCTGTTAAAACTCGCTCCTCGTTCGCAAGACACCACAACATATGGCATCATCACGTTTGCATCCATTTATCTTTAGATTTTTGGTACCTTGATGGGATTTTCAAGTGTTAAACAATCTTTCGTATGCGAATTAGTGAATTGATAATTTATTATTTATAACAGGCACAAAAATCAGATGAGCTTCCTGAGCAAGTGCTATGCTGCATGAGACTGAACAAGATCGACTTTGTCGACCGAGGACAAATACCCACACTGGTAAGCCTTGTTGATGATGGTGATTGAAGATAGGTGGTGGTGTTGAGATGCAGAGTACAATGTGGGACACTAACAAAAAAAGGAAAAAGGAAAAAGTAAGGTAGCGAGATTATAGGAAGGAGTACCAATACTGTTGCAGTTTTTTTCTCGGTTTCTCTCGGTATCCTCTTTGCCCTTCAGGATCGGAGACCGTACTTTTGCAGTTTGAGAGTATGAAAGAAATCCCTGTAGAAGACCATACTTTTGCAGTTTGATGAAAATCCCCCCTTGTTTCCCAAATAATACTAATATGATACTCATTTCCTTTTGAATAAAAAGGACAACACAATCTATTTATTTTTAAGTAGTTTAGTAGTTTTTTCTTCTTTTTTCCCAATTAAATATGCATGATTTTTACAGAAACAGAAATGTGAGCTTATGCTGAAGGCCTGAAGTCCAGTCAATTTAACTCCAAAAAACACTTCTTTTATTTAATTTTAAAAAAAAAATTTGAGTCACATATATCTTTAAATTTACGAAACTCTTAATAAAATGTGATTAAAAAATTAAAAGATTTCCTTTGGGTTTTGAAAACACTACCATTGAAGATTAAGCGGTCGAATTATAAACGTAATACACAAGCGGTTGAATTATAACATTATGCTTGAGATAATTTTTATTATATTAGAGGACATTTGGGATTTAAAATATTTAAAAAATGGTAAAATTCACTTTCGCATTTGTAGCACAAGTCAAGTCAAGATAAGTCATGATATTTGCTAAATAAGCTATTATATTTACCTACTCGATTAATATAGATCATTATTACCAAAAATAGTAATACATTGTTTTGCAACTGATGAAAAATTAAGTGAATAAATATAATGACTTATTTGGCTCAACTACAAATATAGTGGTTTATTCTGACTTGTGCTAACAAATCGAGGGATGAATTTTACCCTTTATTCAAAATAAATAATTGTTTTTGGTAAGAAAAAAAATAGTCCGACCTACCGGATTCGAACCAGTGACCTAAGGATAACTGTTGATACAACTACAGTCCTCCGCTCTACCAACTGAGCTAAGGTCGGTTCTTGATTCTCCACTCCTTTGGAGCTTTATAATCAAACATATGTTTTGGTGTAACTTACCGAAAACTGGAGCTACTTTTCTATATTTATCTCCATGCATTATCATTTATCACTCTAGTAATATATATTGCACAAAACAATCATGAAAATGTTTTTTATTTACAATACTATGGTGACCAATGCAGCACTAGAAAAGGTAAAAATAAAAGGAGGGGGGGGGGGGAAATGAAAAAAATGAAAAAAATGTCAAAATTTGAGGAAATAGAGTGCAATGACTAGATACACCAAGAAAACTATTCACCTACTTCAGTAATTGCTTTAAGCGCACAATCTGTATTAATTCAAAATAAAAATATATATTTTAATTAATCATACAGAGTGAGCAAGACATATGTTTTCTGCACCAAGTGCCAACTATGATCTCTCAAAAGTTAGCAAGAAAAATCTGCAGAAGTACAGCCTACTTGAAGTCTCTATAGGGTTCCAAAACAGGATCCTTGCACCACATTTAAGCAAGACAAAACCAATATCTGTCATTTCCTCACACCCTTAACCCCTAGGAAGATACAGACTGCACACTATTCATTTTCGCCGCGGTTTCTTTTACCAAAAAGACGGGGGAGACCTTTTGTAAAAATGGTTCTTTTTGTTACTCTGATTGACTAGCTTCTAAAACTCGAAATCTAATGTATCTAATGTATCATTTACCTCTATCAACCTTTGATCTATGAGATGTTCGGCATATCTGACTTTCATTCCTTTGCAAGTGGGCATCGATTGTATTGGATTCTGATAACAAATTTCCCGAATATTCAACCTTCTCCGCAACATTGCCAAAATTCTGAGAAGGGGAAACGGATCAAATGAGGATAGAATTGTTAAAAGGAGAGTATTTCGTAAATTTAAGTGATGGTAGCTCTTTACCTGATTTCTTGTTAGAAAACTTGCAGCCACTGAGTCATGAGAATGGCATCCTTCAGACAAATTGAAAGAATGTGAAGGGTCACGAGGGTTATGTTGCTCCTGCTGCACATTCTTGGCGGTAGCATCATGAGACTTGATTCTGTCATTCTCTTCGTTCTTTAACTCAAAGAAACCGTTAGCAAAGTTGAATCTTGATAAATCTAATGCGCTGAATTGGCTTGATGAGATTGATGGATCGTAAGATACTGCCGAGAAGTTATCCTCTTTCTGTGCTTTTGACCATGCAAAGCCACTAGATCCTTTAACAGGTGCTGGACCTGAGAAACTATAGTCTCCTTTCTGCCCCTGGGAAACTACAGAGATCGTATCAAATACAGGGGTCCGCTCGTGATGCTTAGCTTCTCTTCTCTTGTTTGTATGTTCACTAGTATCATTAGCGTTGCGAGCATTTTGTGTATAGTTTTTTGCTTCCTGCACAGATAAAAATAAGAAACCATTGCAAACTAGCTCCATGTCATTGCTGGAGGTTGAAAGATTATGAAAGTGAGGCTGAGAAGAGACCTCTTTCAATGCAAAATTACCGAAACTATTGCGGTCATGAAATGTTTTATGTATTCTCCTCGGTTTTCTTGATGCTAACGAATCTCGCAATCTACCACCTGTCTTCTTCCTGGAGGTACAAATCAGTACTTAGTACACTGCAGAGAACCAATTGACTTGCAGAACTCGACAGGTACTACTTAGGCTTATGTAAGACATTCTAACCAAATCAAAGAAACATGTAAATTTAACTCCGCAATGAAGCAATTCAGATGTAAAGACTGAGAGGCCTAAGAGGGTTGCATGAAAGTTTACCTCCGTGCTTCCTCACGACATTTGGCATCCATTTCTTTACTAGGTGGATACTTTGGCAACTTTAATGGGTCGCATCCATATGGTGCTGTGCTAAAGTACTGGAAACAAAGATAAAGGGAAGCAAATTAAAAAGAGAGGAAAGAAAATGTTTAGTTTTTATTGAATGAGTGCCACAAGAGATCTTGGCTACTTCCTAGCACGGCCATCCCTCCCTGCTTACCCACATCGCCACTGTAAAAAGCATTTGGACCTAGGTCTCTTGGAATGATCAAGAGTAAAACAATGATTCAATCAAGAAGTTTCCTGATTGTATACATCTTAAGAATATGGAAAATAAGGCATCGTTTTAAAAGTACAGACAAGAAAGATCTCATGAAGTCGCATAAGCTCAAATCCTTAGAATGTAAAATAGTTTCAGGTTGAAACTAAAGACGCCATAGTAAGTCATTCTTTCCTGAGGGTGTACCTGAGACATAAGGGCAGAGGAGGCTGTCCCACGCCTTTCTGGTTCTACAGAAAGAAAAGTTTCTAGCAGCTCCAGAGCAGGTTCTGAAAAATTATGACACCTTTCTCGAAGAGAACTTTCATAAGGATGCTGGGGCCTAAACATGGTGGCATTGGCGAGCTTAGAGTGTCTCCAGTAATATTCAGGAGGAGAACCACAAAGCTTGAAGATTTTGTGTAATTGTTCGACCTGCAAATTGAAGGATAAGTCTAAATTGAAGGTTTTTGAACTTTGAGATAGCAACTAAACAAGAGAGGAGAATTCACAGTCCAAACATCTTTCCATTACATAGTCATTAAATTTTATGCATCTGTATCGCAACCTTTACAAAAAAAAAATTGCCTTCTCTAATGAGCAGATAGTGCAATAGGATAACATGATTACCTCAGTCCTTCCTTTAAGGATAGGCTTCCCAAGCTGAAGTTCTGCGAACACACAACCCACACTCCACAGATCCACTGACACACCGTAACTTGTTGAACCCATTAAGAGTTCAGGAGGACGATACCACAAAGTCACTACACGACTCGTTAGTTGCTGCTGCCTGTTGTCAAGTGTATTTGCCAATCCAAAATCACCTATCTTAAGAATACCATCATTGCTTACCAAAATGTTGGATGCTTTAATGTCCTGATGCATTATACCTCGTAAATGGCAGTGCTGAAGTCCACCTAACAGTTGTTTCATATAACACTTGACCTGCAAAGAAGTGAATATAACCTTGTAAATTTTCCAAGTAATGAAAGGAGAAGAAACAAATGGAGATAAACGATTTCACAGATTGACATATTTCCTTTCACTTTGGCTCAGTGCAAATGATGCACTGAAGAATAACCACAATCTACAAGAGAATCAATAGCTAACCAACCTGTCCTTCTGTGAACGTGACGTCTGGAGAAGACACCAGTCCAGCAAGATCATGCTCCACGTATTCAAACACAAGGTATACGCTACAGGATAACCGTGAAGTAATTATACCATCCAGCTTTATAATATTTGGGTGGTCAAGGCTGCGAAGGATCGTTATTTCCCGTGCCATAAATCTAATGCTTTCTGGTTGAAAATTGTCAAACCGGACCTTCTTCAGGGCAACCATCCTCCCAGTTTTCACTTCACGCGCTTGGAAGACACTGCTGTACGTGCCTTGTCCAATCTAAATCCAGCATGGGTTGAAAATAACTCCTCAGACATTGTTCAGTTACCAACCACAAAATTACCAAAGAATTCATTCTCGAACATGTAATTGAGAAAAGAAGACAACAAAAACAAGGTGATAAAGAGCACCAAATTGCATTTAAACCAGTGAAAAACTAGCCAAAAAACAAAATGCATCCTTTGTACTAGGAATTATTCTTCCAAAGCAAAAAATAATAAATTAGAATTATATCCCAATCTTTTTACCCTGAACTTTCACGTGTCCACAAAATGATAAATTTGGCAGACATCCGTACCATGCAATTATGCATACAAAAATATGACAATCTCCATTTACACATTCATTTCCTAAGAATTTCAGAGACAAATTCAATAACAAACCTTTTTAAATGAAACGAGCAAGCTGAAAAACAAATAAAGGACTTGAAATTTATAAATGTACCTTGTCTAATTTATCATAGGCATCGGCCCGTAAAGGCACCCAACCATGAATGGATTCACCAGCTGCAGCACTAAGCCAAGAAGGCCATCCTGCAGCAATCAACTCAGCCCCAACATTCCTATAAGAGATTCCAACTTCCAAATTAAAAGACCCATTCCCTCTATTCTTAATCTTCTTCTTGTCTTTTAAAATGTGATTGCCTCTTTGATCCTCACCATTACCAATATCCTCCACCTCATTCCTATCCTTGCTACTTCCCCTGTCTTTCCTCAGCTTAAAGCTCCCATTTTTCTTATCCCTTCTACCACTCTTCTCACAATCAAACGACAACCCAGATGAATTCTTGGACGAAACAACCGAGCTATGGCCTATAGCCGACAATTGACAATGTGGCTGCCGAGAAACAGAGTAGTCGAAGACAGGGGTAGTAACTACGGAGGAGGCCGCCTTCTTGGAGTTGACGCAGCCCATTAACCCGCATCTAGGAAATCCGACCTAGATTGGGAAAACAGGTCAGAAATCGATAATACAACTACTGCATTACCTAAAGTTTTGATCTTGCCATGATTAGCAGCATTATTATGAACCAATGAAACCTCTCCCCCAAAAAAAAAGAGGGGAGGAGGAGAAGACAAAAGAGAAAGGGAAAAAAGAGAGGAGGACACGAGAACAAAAACAGAGTATATCTATATTATCACTTTTTGGGTGTAAGAATGTTCTGTTGAAACCGAGATTTGCGCAGCAGGGATGTGTCAGACTCAAGATAAGAAGCCGGGAATAAAGGAGAGAAAGATGGATGTGGGGTGGTTTGTGGTTCCAAAGTGGTTTTTTCATGTCTGGTTTTTGAGGAGTATAAGGTAATGTGTGTATGTCTACCAAGTGTTTGATTGTTTGTTTGCTCTGCTTTTTTGCCTCTGTGTTACTTTGGTTTTGCAAAAAACAGAGAAGGAAGAGGGTGAAATGTAGTATTTGCCTATTTGGATGTGGAGGTTGTGTTTGGTTCGATTGGATTGGTTGTTTCTTTTGGGTTCTGAATCTTCTGATTTTGAGAGGGAAACGAAAATAGTTGTCTAGAGTGGTATGGTAGTTGCGGGCCAACTGCCAGCAACAGCTACCGCCTACCAGTTGTCTACCATTTATTTTCCATTTTACTTTTTTTTTATAAAAAAATTTAATTATATTATTAACTACCAATACAATACCATCAATTATCGAACCGATTTAACTACAACTTCGTGTGGAAAAAAAACTATATTAGTATACCAACTTTTTTTCTTTTTCATTTTACTTTTTGTTCCCCTATTTATTTCTTCTTAACAATAAACTATATTTTTATTAATAAAAATAGTGAGAGCGTTTTGTTGATAAAATTCACAGAACGTAATTTGAGAATGTGAGATTTTATGATTTATTGTATTTGGTTGATAAAAAAAAATTAGACTCTCCCTAATCAAAATTTACTTGACCTTCCATTCTTCCCAAAATTGAAGAAAGTGATTTTTCGATTAGAGAACGGATAATCTCATTTTTCTATAACATGAAAAATTTATTTTATAAAAGTACTTACATACCACTTATTGTATTGTTCTTAAACTACATTTGAGTTATTTTTATTGTCATATTCTAATGATATTTATTATTTTAAATTTATTCTATTATAAATTTACTCCAATCAATAAAATAATATGTAGAAAATATGAAAAAATTCCAATATAGTGTCACCTATATGAAGTCCATAATAAATACATTTTTATATAATAATAATAATAATAATAATAATAATCTTTTTTACATATATCTAAAATTTATATGAAATTTCTAAATATTTTTAGGTCTTAATATTTAGTATCAATCTCATAGGACCTACCATATACTTTGAAGTAACAATAAGGCAAACAATATAAAGGCACATTATTATAATAAAAATTAAAAAAAATAAACAAAAAATAAGTGAAAATTGGGAGAAAATTCGCTGGTTGTTAAAATATATACTTTTGAAGTGAAGAATAAAAAAATATAACAAATAATTGATATTGTAGTAACAAAATTTTCCCTAACTTAAATAAAAAATGCAGATTTGAGTTCTAGAACTTCTACTTCAGAATATATGATTTCTGATCTTCTTTCTAATTTCAAACCCTAATTGACTAGTTAACAGTATTGACATGACATAGCATGATGATCTGATATTCTGATGTGCCACGTCTATGTAACATTATATTACATCAAACACCTAAAATCACCAAATAAAAGGAAAATATAAAAGTAATTTAAATTTACAATAAATAAGAAAAAAATCATACAAAACATCATTTTTATTTTTATTTTAAATTTACAATCGGTTGTTAATTATTTTAGTTTATTTTAAACGAAAATATGTGTCACATTTAATAGAGATATAATTATTTCCTATTACAATTTTTTGTTTGTTTTTAATGTCAATTTTATACTAAATTGAAAGGAAATAGGTCTTTTTTTTGTTAGAATTCAATTGATACAATTAGAATAATCTTTCCTTTTTCGAATTAGAAGAAAGACAACAAATCTAGCCCATTAAGACGATTAGCTATATAAGTACTATGAAGGTACACATTAAAATCATAACTAAATAAATTTCTTTTAGCACATCAAAATGACAATTTCTTGTCAAAATCTATCTTTTTTGGCTTCAATTTCACTAATCACACTATTTTTTTTCATCAACTCTTCCTCAGCAGCAAGATTTAGTTCGAAGGTCACACAAGTTGACATAAAAGAGATATGCTCTAAGGCACAAAACCCTTCTTTTTGTTTAGGGTTTTTAAACTCCCTACCCGGCGCGGCCTAATTAACTCCGCTGTAGATCTTCCTACCCTTTGCAAAATCTCCATTAACTCCGCTATTAGTAACGCGACGAGCACTCACACCCTAATTCGATCACTCCTCGAGAAAGCTACCGATCCTGGTTTGAAAGAGCGTCTCTCTTCTTGTTCCGAACATTATGACAATGCCATTGGAGACCTACAAGAAGCTCTGAGAAGTCTAGCCGCCGGCGATGCTGGTAGTGTTAATACTAATGCATCAGGTGCGTTGGATGACGCAGACGAGTGTAAGGAAGAAGTAGGACGTGATCAAACCCCTATATCAAAAAATAGTCAGGATCTTGAGAGTATTTGTTCTGTTATTTTAGTGATTTCTAACGAACTCCCTCGTAAGTAGGCCTGTCCAAAAGTTATTATATTTATTAAATTGCATCGATAAAAACAATTCTTATGATTAAAGTTGTGATTGATTGTTTATTCTTCAAAACCACATGCCTAGCTTGCAAGAGATTATTGTGCCCATTATTTTCGTTGCTAAATTAAGATCCATATCTCAGCCGATGATGGATTGAAAATTTTCGTTGGTTTGATGGGTTTTGAAAGATTTTCACGGTCTTGACCCACCCTAAACTTAGAAATAAACGGATGGAAATAGATCTGGCCCATTTAAAAAATAAAAATCATTTTATTGTCCAGCCAAGTTTGGGACGGGTCACACACGTTTAAGTTTTTTAATAAAATAATTAAAAATATATAATATCACTAGAAAAACAAGTACCACCAACAGCGAACTGTTCATGGTGGGGTGGGGTCATGGAAAGATTCATGAAACCATTAACACTACCACGATTTTATCTACTCACCAAAACATGAATCAACCTAAATTTACTAAAGGAAGTTGAATACAAATAAAATATTAAAAAAAATCGCCTTTTATCATGTTATTATTGATGGAACTAGTACTTCCTTCGTCATTCTCTTTTTAATGTTCCATAATCAATATATTAACGGCGAGTCTGGTGAGTGTGTGGCACGTGTGGTGTATAGATCGAGTCACTCGGGTTAGAATTAGAAACAAATAACAATTAATGCACACATGCTAGTGCTAGTTATTAGAAAAATATTGGTTTTTTTATAAATAAAATAATAAACGGATAGACGAAAATTTGTCAGATTTATCCCGTTTATTCGTGCATAGAGCGTAACGGATCTAATCCGACCCATTTATTAAATGAGACTAAAATATCCCTACCTAAAACCACAAACTAAAAGAGAAAGAACAAAAAAAATAGATTTACATTTACAAAAATTTAGAAAAATAATCATTAAAAAATATCTTTCAATTGAGAACTAACTCAATGGTCAAAATTTGCGGATTTTTACCTTTCATGTTTCAATTGACATTTAAAAAAATAAGTCAGGTAGTCACATTTTTAGGGTCTGTTTGATTTTCGAAGGAAAAATATAATAGAAAAAAAAAGTTAGATTCCTAACGTTATTATGTCAAATTTGCATGAAAATGTTACATTTTCAGGATTCCAGATATGGTATAAAATGAAAGTAATTCCTTACAAAAAATTAAGAATAATCCAATTTTTTTGAAATTTTTTTGTTGCTTTTTATTAATTAAATTAGGGGTAAAAATGACTTGAGAATGTCAGATTTTAAATTTTATTGTATTTTGACACATCAAAAGTTGGGCTTTTAAAAATTCAATTTTTTTTCACCCGTACATTTTCCCAAAACAAGATCTCACTTTCTTAAGTGTAGTCAAACACTTTCGTTGTGAATGAAAAGATAGCAGCGTAATTTATACGCTAATTTGTAGGGGGGAAATCTCATTTTTATTATCTGCTAATTAAGTTCGTATTAAGAAGTAATTGAGTAAAATTATAGTAATTGAATAAGGGGGAAAAATCTAAAACGACAGAGAAATGAAAAGGGTAATAGTAGGAAGGTCCCCTGTACTATTGCGAAAAACAGAAATCTCCTCTGTCTTTCAGATTTTTTATTCCGCCTCTCCTGAACTTTGGCTCAACTATAACCGTTAGCACTACCGTCAGTCAATCTAAAATTTCGTTACTTTCACCTTTGGTACCCGGTTTCAACTTATTTACCATAATGTCATTTTGTATTAAATAATATAATTAATTTAATAAATTCAGAAAAACAAAATAATTGATTTAAAAAATTCTAAAAAATAATATAATTAATTTAAAAATTCAGAAAATAATGTAATTAATTTTAAAAAATCAAGAAAATACTGTAATTAATTTTAAAATTCAAGAAAAAATCTAAAATAAACAAAAATTGGACAAATTCCAAAAAAAAATTAAAAAAATTAAAGGAAAAAGGAAAAAATTCAAAAAAAAATTCAAAATTCAAAAACTTCAAAAAATAACAAAAAAATGTTAATGAATCTAAAAATCCAGAAAAATGTGAACATTCCAAAAAAAATGTAAAAAATCTAGAAAAATGTAAAATTTCCAAAACAAATGTAAAAATTTCAAAGAAATTGTAAAAGTTCCAAAAAAATGTAAAAATTCCAAAAAATGTACAAATACCAAAAAATAATTAAAAATTCCAAAAAATATATAAAAATTCCAAAACAAATGTAAAAATAACAAAAAAAATGTTAAATAATGTAAAAATCCAAAGAAAACTTAAAAATTCCAAAAAAATAACATTAAAAATAAAGAATTCTTAATTTTTTTTTGAATTTTTAATGTTACTTTTTTTGGAATTTGTACGTTCTTTGGAATCTTTACATTTTTCTGGGTTTTTAGATTAATTAGCATTTTTTTTTAACTTTTTTTTGGAATTTTTATAGTTTTTTTTTACGTTTTCTTTGGATTTTTACATTAATTAACATTTTTTGTTTTTTTTTTTGTGTGGAATTTGTACATTTTCTTTTGGAATTTGTACATTTTTTGGGATTTTTAAATTTTTTTGGAACTTTTACAATTTCTTTGAAATTTTTACTTTTTTCTGGAATTTTACAATTTTTTATAAAAAATTTACACTTTTTTTTTGGAATGTTTTCCTTTTTCAATTCATTTTTATAATTTTTTTTGGAATTTGTTCAATTTTTTTTTATTTTACATTTTTTCCTGAATTTTTAAAATTAATTACATTTTTTTCAGAATTTTTAAATGAATTATATTATTTATTAGAATTTTTTAAATTAATTATATTATTTAATACATAATGGTATTATGGTAAATAAGTTGAGACCGGGTGAAAGTAACGGAATTTTGGGTTGACTGACGGTAGCCCTAACGGTTGCGGTTGACCCAAAGTTCAGGGGAGGTGGAATAAAAAATCTGAAAGATAGGGGAGGTTTATGTTTTTCGCGATAGTATAGGGGGCCTTCCCACTATTACCCCTAAATGGAATGGAGGGAGTATTACTATATATTATCAAAAGATAAAATAACAATTTTTTTTACTTTCTTATAGGATTCTCGAGTGTAAAACTGATCGTCTGTCGAGAGCATAAAAAATAGTTGTAAGAATGAATGAGAATCAAGAGAGAGTTACAACTTATCATGACCCAAAAGGGCTTGTACATGGTGGTAAGAAGATCGTCCGCAGAGACTTCTCGGGTGTGTAGTTTTCGGTTGACTTCCTCGTCACTGGATTTGTTGGTTTGATTCTAGAACTAAAAATAAAAGAGTAACAATTAAATAGTAAAATAAGCTTAGTCAAAGGCTTGGCTAAGGTAAAATAATAGTGTTGGAAATTTAAGGGATGGAAATTCCCGGTAAGGGCACCTGGTGAGCTACGTTCCTTATGATTTGATCATTGGTTCAGTGATGTTTACCTTCATTTTCATAGTACCGCAATAGAGTGCAAGGACTCCTATACGCTCCTACTTTCCTTCTCTTATAATTCTCTAGCGGGTACTCCCTACTAGACAATTCTAACCAAATAGCATCTTGCTGGCTAAAGGATTTATTACTTTGGTTGATGGTATGAATTGATTGAAAGGTAGCACAATAAACATCAAGTGTACAGGGGAACACGGTACCTAACTCAAGCTACCTCACAATCGAGACCCTAGGTTGTCAATCTGGTATGAATTATACTATTTGCTTCGCCCAACGTCTCCTACTGCAGTTTGTCTCTATCGCTTCTATCTCAGTCAAGCCTGCGGCCAAGACAGTCTCGATTATCTGATTTGCGTTCCGCAGTAGATGTTCTCTTTCTTATCAGCTTCCAAGTGATTTCTGCAAAAATTGAGAGAATCTATAGAAATCAAAAACTTTACTGCCCAATTTACAAGTAATTAAACAGTAAAAGTATAAGAAATTAATACTCAATCAAGAACAAATACAAAAAGTTAGTTTACGGAGAAATTTAAACATCATCCAAAATAATCAACCAAACATAAGAATACAAAATTCTAGTAAACTATGCTCAATCACTTTTCTAAAAAAGTTACATTCCTGATTGAATTACGTTAAAAAACAAACGCTACCTTTGGCCGTTATCGGCTATAGTAAAGTTGAATGAGTGTTCTTATATTTTATTTATATGGTAACCGAATTTGAATCTTTTTAAGATAAATTCACATTAACTTCTAGTAATAAATTAGGAAGCAAATAGAGAAGTGACAGTTGGCCTTATGGGCAGGGCAGCAGCTAATTATATTTTCTAGCTCCAACGGTAGCAGGAAAATATTGCATTAAGGAAACAAAAATTAAGGTATACAGGTATTGCAAGATTTATTACCATTTTCTACCGTATATTCCCTCCAACCTTATTTTAACATAAATACTTGAAAATATAATTGGACAAACCTTTTAGAAATAAACTTTTTTTTTCAAAATCGGTCATTTTATAAAATAACGGAGTGTGTAAATCAGAATTCTCTTGTCAAAAAAAGTTTGGATTAAAAAAAAATATTTCCTTTTAAAACAACAAATTAGACCCTCTATAAAGTACTAGTGAGGTACACATTAAAACCATGTATTTAATTTATTTATTTTAACAAGTCAAAGTACATATACATCAAAATGACAATTTCTTGTGAAAATCCATCTTTTTTCGCTTCAATGTCACTAATCATACTGTTATGTTTCATCAATTCTTCATCAGCAGCAAGATTAAGCTCGAAGGGAACACAAGTAGACATAAAACAGATCTGCTCTAAGGCACAAAACCCTTCATTTTGTTTAGGGTTTTTAAACTCCCTTCCCGGCGTGGCCACCGCTGCAGATCTTCCTACCTACCCTTTGCGGTATCTCCCTTAACTCCGCTATAACTTACGCGGCCAACACTCACATCCTAATTCGATCACTCGTCCAGGAAGCTACTGATTTTGGTTTGAGAGGGCCGCTCTCTTCTTGTAACGATCACTATTACGATATTATTGCGGGTCTAAAAGATGCTCTAAGAAGTCTAGCCGCCGGTGACGCTGGTGGTGTTAGTGCTAACGCATCAGGTCGCTGGACAACGCAGATGGTTGTCGGGAAGAAGTAGCAGGTGATCAAACCCCTCTACCAAAAAATAGTCAGGATCTCGAGAGTATTTGTTCTGTTATTTTAGTTAAATATCTAACGGACTCCCTCTCAAGTAACCATGCCGAGCAAGCAAGAGATTATTATGCCCATGTACACACAAAATTCTTCCGTAACAGGAGAAAATTACAAGTGTTGGATGTATGATAAAGTGGTTCTTTTTCTCTTGATTACTCTGATTAATGAATCTGTTTTCATTTCGGATTTGGATTTGGATTTGAGTTTGATGGATGACGGATTGACCTTGAATCAGCCTGTAATCCGAGGTTGATTTGAGAAGAAACTGGTCTTTAATCAGCTTGTGGCTTTTGCGGTTGATTTGAGAAGAAACCTGTTTTGAATCAGCTTGTGACTCCTCCTTGAATTGATTTGATTTGAGAGAAAAACTGGCCTTGAATTGGCTTGTTCTTGAGGACGATCCGCTTCAGTTCTTGATCTCTGTAGCAATTTTGTTTTTGAGATCTTCTCCCTTCACCTTTTAAGGAGGTCTCTATTTATAGGCCCATAAGGACAATCTTGGCATTAGGAAAATGACATGTGTCTTTATCTCATTGGTCTTAATATTAATTAATTTAATATTTAATCAAATTATTAATAAATGCATATGAGATGGATTTTGACTCCTTTAACCTTTGGGTTTTATAGGCTTCATGGATCTTTATAGACTGTGCTGAATATTTTAAAACGGGCTGCAAGTTTGATGTCCACTACTAGGGGTGTCAAAACGGGACTGCGGGACCGGTCCCGTCCCTGACCCTGCAGACCCGAAGAAATACGGTCGGGACCAAACTCGGTCCCGAAAAAAAACGGGACCAATTTCTGGTCCCGGCCCGTATAAGAATCCAGGTACACGGGACCAGACCCAGGAAAAATAGACCCGGGAAAAAATTTCCTTTTTATTATTCTTTTTTTATTCTTGGATTGGGCCGAAGCCCAACCCCTCTTCTCTTCTCTCCTCTTTTCTTTCTTTTTCTCTCTTTTCTTTCTTCCTCCTCTGCACCTTCCTTCTTTCTTTTCTTTCTATTTTCCTTCTTCCCCTCTGCTCTCTTTTCTTTTCTTTCTTATTTATGTGATGGTTGTGCGCCGGAGGTGGGTGAGTGGATGATGGCTGGTCGGATCGTGGCTGGCCATGGCGTGATGAATGGGTTGCAGCGGTGATGACGATGGCGGCGATGGCGACATCATCCTCTGATGATCTGATCCATTACTTGTTGCCGCAGCTGTATTTTTTCTTTCTATTTTTCTTTTTCTTTTGTTGATTTGTAGTGCTGCAGATCTGAGGAAAGGTTTGATTTGTTGTGGTGTGGGTGTGGGTGTGCTGGAGGAGAAGGGAAAAAACGAAGAAGGGAAGGATGGTTAGGGTTTTTTTAATTTAGCCGGGTCCAGTCCCGGTCCCTACCCGATAGACCCGAGATTTTTCGGGACGGGACCAGACCCGGTCCCGACCTAAAATGGGACCAAAAATTGGTCCCAGACCCGACCGTAGATCTCGGGTCCGGGACGGGTCTACGGGACGGGTCCTATTTTGACACCCCTATCCACTACCCACTACTTTTCGTTGCAAAAGATCCATATCTTGCCGTCGAATTTTAAAATTTCGTCGCAACTTATGGCCTTACAGGCTGGGAAACATACTCCCTATGAATAAAATGCAAAATATTAAATCTTAAAAGCTGGGAATAAGCAGGAAAACTCATTTTGAGCAAAACTAGTAAACAAACATATATATACATATTTTTTTCTTCTTCTAATGGAATAGTTGGAGTACATAGTGTGTATAGTGTAGTGCATACATAACTTCTTCAATGGCTAATAATTACCACAACATTTCATATTCATCACAAAAGAACAAAAAGGAAAAATAGTAAAAATAACCACACAAAAAAATAGGAGGAAAATTAGGGGGGAAAATTATAGCCACTGCATGCGCACAACTTTTTTTCTAGAGGCTATATCATTTTTATGGGTTTCCTTCTAGCTGCTACCAGCAGAGTATGTTACACTGCGATTTCCTCTTCTTTTAGGCGTAAAAGGACCGGCCTTTGGTCATTGTTTCCGAAGTCCATACCTTGAAGTAAAGGATGCTTCGTCGCTACCACCTTCTGAGGTTTCGTTTGTTGTGCGCTATTGTTGGCGGCGTTCTGGCCGCTGTTTCTAGCTGCTGGGACATCATGATTATGCTTTCCCTCGTATGTAGTTATGACAGCTTTGACGTCCGCTGCAGCTCTTTCGACATGCTTGCGGACATTACATCCTGCGCTGGTGCATTTGTAGTAGCTCCTGTTGACATGGGCAGATAGCATCAGACATGATTCAATGCTGTCAAAAAATTATCACATATCATATAAGTAGCAGCAGCAAAAAAAGAGAAACCCCGTTAACAGTATCACAAGCTGTTAGCCTTGGATAGTTTTACATTTACCTTTCTCGATCGTTAAGTAAGAATGAGAACAACAGAAAATGTCAAGACCCTTAATTTTCCAACCATCAAACTTGAAAAATGCTCAACAATATAGCTCAATTCAAGTGCGCATGTCTATTGTCAGTTATAACACAGTATCTTCTCAAATCAAGAAAGAGGAAAGGGCCTGTTGGAAGAGGACAAGGCAAAAGATCCTTGATTTGAGAGAGTACACTATACAAAACTAGAAAATTCGAGATCTCTAACACTAAAGATTCAGGAGAAAACCAGAACTATGCAAAATACATTATTTTCTTCACTAGATCTCTTATGGAACTTGTTCACAAAATGGTTGAACTCGATTCAACACTGTGACACCCAAATATCACAATCACAAGGACAATATAGATTAACCTAATTTCTGTTACTTGCAGGAGCCGGGTAACCTAATTTCTGTTACTTGCAGGAGCCGGGTCAAGACCTGGGGGTATACAAGCACATATACCTTCTTCACGCAAAATCTATGTGAAACTTATTCACAAAAATGGTTCAACTTTATTCCACATCCATGGGACCCAAATATCATGGTCTAAACTGGTGATGAAGAGACAGCTTTATTCCTCAAGAATTTGGATACCAAATTGATGATTAACATGATAAAAAGGGAAAACTGGACGAGAATCACATTGCCACAGAAAAATGCATTTAGAAAATGTGGTTAGCTGAGGAAATAAGCCTAACATTATAACTATATATTTCACAAAACGATGACATTCATGAACCAGAAAAGCAATAGTTTGTAGTTATGATTTGGTGTGATTAAAACTGATGGACCAGGACCCAAGGTGAGTGACCTTTGCTTTATTACATTTTCTGAACTTCTACTCATCACTCAACAGTATCGCACCAGTTAATCACTTGAGTACAACGTTACAGAAACTGTAAGTCAGGTAGTCCTATGAAATGACAACCAAAGTGAGCCTCACTGACATGACACATGCTGTTATTGTCAATTAAGCTGTGTTAACAGATATAATGCCCTCAGTAAATGGACATGTTAATGGCTTTTGAAAAAATAGCCTTCAAAGCTGGTCAGACAATCAAATTGTTAAATGCTTTGATAAAACTCAGGAAGCTGAAATTTCAAATCTAAGTGCACACACACATACACACTCCCCACCCCTAAATGCACAATTAGAAAGTGTAGGAACACTTTTAAATTCCTTTTTCATGTTCTGATGAGGGCTAAGCAGATGGATTTTCTGTCCTTTATATGGTAAGGGCGCAGAAAACTTCCAAATTCCTCTGTGTCGATGTAGACTAAGTATATGAATTTGATGTTATTTATAAGCATAATCCATAACACTGTATCAAAGAAAACAATCCTGCAATCCGAGAGTGAAACGGCAAAAAAGAAAATAGAAGCTCAGGAAAAAAGCAATATACCACCTTGGATGAGGATTCCCTTTGACCACTTTCTGGCCATACTTTCGCCACCTGTAGCCATCATCTAAAAGATCAACTTCGCTTCTTGTTTGTACAATTATTTTTGGTTCTGTGACTGTCTTGTGTGGTAAAGCCACCTCAGATGTCCCAACATCTGTGTGCCTGCAGATGAAGATAAAGTTGTCTCAGGAAATCATGAAGAACAATGAGTGCTATACATATGAAAATGATTAACACTAGCCTTCTCTTTGGGTTTGGTTCATCGACATCCCTCGTTTCTTCTTTTGTAGACACCTCTCCTGCTTCCCCACTGTCACTTTCTGCAGGCTGTTCCGCAGGCTCTACTAGAGCAGATTCCTGACCCCTCCTAGGAACGGGATGAGTAGGTACCACTTCACTAAACCTGTTCATAGTACCATCTTGAGCTTGAGAACCACGATCAGGCTTAACCTGAGAACTAACAACTCCAGTTGGCTCTCCACTATCTTTTGCACGTTTATTGGGTGGAGGTAGGTCATGGTTGTGCTCACCTTTGTAAATGATCTCAGTTATCTGACCTTCACTAGAACGCTCAACCTTCTTTTTGACGGGGCAATTAGGATGAGTACACTTGTAATAACTTCGGGGATATTCACTACCTTTAATAGGCTTCTGTCCATATTTGCGCCAATTGTAGCCATCATCACTAGGTTTATCAACAGCAAGAGGAGGTTGGTATTTCTTATCAGAGTGAGATAACTCCGACACTTCCACTGTGGCACTTTGAGAATCTGACGTTGAGGATGGCATCTGCTGCTGAAAAGACTCATCAGGAGTTAGCGATGGCTGACGTACCAATGTCTCCGTAGGAGCAGACATTGAAGAAGCTTGATATTGGGCTTGCATATGCATCTGAGATTGAGCTGCTAGTGCTTGAGCTGTAACCTGTGCCAAAGCTTGCTGGTGGGACATTCCAAAGGGGCTCTGCGTAAAGATATGAAAACAAATGTATCATTTTCCAGCTACAAGTCATTACTTCACAACATTACTGTGTCATCGTGTCAACAGAATTGGACAGTTTCCAAGCACGCATTCATTCAGTTTGCTTCGGTTGTTGATCACCTATTTCTCAGGTTTCAGGTTTGTGTTCATCAAAGCAAAAAGGTCCATCCCAGATATCACAGGGACTGACATGGAATACAAATTCCCAGATAATATTTAATCTAGGCTTAGTGAATTAAATATCTCATCAAACTGATCAGTTGACAGAAATTTAAAAATTTCCAAGGTTTTCGGTCAAATTTGTTTTATCTAGATTAATTTAGCAGGCCAGATCAATTACCACCCCCCCCCCCCCCCCCCCCCCCCCCCCCAACAACAATAAAAACACTGTTCAATATTCATCAATCTAATGTCCACAAGGTATCAAAGAAGGCAATCAATAATATAAAGGAGTGAGTTCTTTATCACATTATTAACAAAAAGTATTTATGACAACTATTCTCAATAAAGATTGAAGCTGCACTTTCTAAATAAAACATTGATGCTTAAGCAACAGCAGGGAAAGATGGCGAGCACCTGCCCATTAGCTTGGTTGTAATAACTCGTATTAGAACTTATTTTATATCTTACCAACCTGGAATTGATCAACAGCATTTTATTCGAAAGTACAAATCCAGATAGCATACACAGCAATAAGAAAGGAAGTTCACTGAACTTTAGCTAGCAAGCAGAAACACCTAACTAACTTTGCCAGCACCACAAAGCACTCAAACCCAAAGCCCCTCTAGTTCCAAAGTGGTATTTCTCAACACCCAAGCCAAAGTAGATCATTAATTCATAGTTCTCAACCATGAAATGCAACCTACCAGTCAACAAAAGAAGCACCACAAAAACATTCCCAAATTTAAACAAAAGACAAAATATCTCGGTTACCATATTAACAAACATAAACTCAACTCTAAGCGCAAAACATCCATCCATTCACAAATTACAACAAACAATTCAACATCTAATCTCAAGCCAACAAATCCATGCGTTTCAAAACCAACAAGCCCAATTAGCAAGCACTGAACAAATATAAACCAAACCAAACCAAACCCAGATCAAAATTAACAACTACCTGAGGAGAAAAGAAGCCACCAGGTGAATTGAGAAAGCCAGAAGGGCTTAACCCAGGAGGCACAGTAAACAATGGAGAGCGAGCCACCATCAAATTCATAGGCCTACTCTGCTTGAACCCAGAATTTCTATTACTGTCTACCCCATCCTCTTTCATGGATGAGGAATTGGTATTTGGTTTTGGACTTTCAGCATAAAAGTTGGGCATTCCAATTGGAGAACCCATAGCACCAGCAAGAAGTTGAGAAAACGACCGGCAATCGGAGTCAGGATAGTTATCAGAGAAGAAAGATGACACCAAAGTCATAGGACCAGGACTAAACCCTCCTGTGAAAAGTGTATCCATAGATGGTCTTGGCGGCAAAGTTATTGTCGGCCTTGCCGGTGCTGTTGTTGCAGTCGAGTCATTTCGTTTCTCCGCCATTGAAAACCAACCAAAAAACTACAACCCAAGAAGAAAAGACTGAAACTTTGCTTCGTTGGTGCTGTTTTTGGTCTGTGTTGGCATAAAAGTTTGCGTCTTTACGGCGGCTGAAGCTCCAAATCTGCTTCTTCTCGATCTCTCTGCGTATTTCGTGTGTGTATCTGGTTTTTTCAGGGAGTTTCCGTGCTATCTTGAAATTCAGTGGAAAGTCCACGGAGATGAAATGGACAATGACTTTTTTTTCTTTCTTTTCTCACATTTGTTTTTGTCTTTATTTTGTTACTATATATTTTAATTTATATTATTTGTAGAAAAATAAGTCATTTATTGCAACTTAAGTTATGTGTTAGGTTCCCTAATCTAATCCACAAAATTTATTCCGGCTATGATTCACATGAATTTACACATCTGCCCTTTTTTGCAACTTGGATCATAAAAAGAAAAACATCTTCCCTTTATCCATTCTCATCCTCTATTGCATCTTTTACTAATTTTCATTTTTCTTTATCATTTCCTTAAATAACCACTCAATCAAAATTTGTTACTTCTACTATATGTTTAACCGGGTTTTGATAATAATAATAATAATAATAACGCATTTAGCGTGTAAAATTCGTCATTATTCAATCAAAGTTGCAGTATTTAGTTGAAAAACAGATACGTCGATAAATAGATTAGATATGAATTTTAAGTAAAAATATATTTTCTCTTAATTCGTAATTTGGTTTAATATTTGATGAATTTTATCATTAAACCACGGAAAATTAATTAATTGTTAGTAAATATTTTTTTTATACATAAATTTAATTCCTTTATACATTTATAAATAAGTAGTATTAATTTAGTTCTAGATTCCCACCAAATTGAGCTTTAAAGAAATTGACAAATGGGCCTTCTTCACTACATCACCAAATTGACTTTTCCCTCCACGACCGGCATTTGTATCACTAAAAACCAATTTCAATACAACTTCACAACTTTAATACTCCCTCCGTAAATAATTACATGACTTCCTCGCATCCCAATATTCAGTAGGGAACGCATATCGAGGAGGCCGGATGAGGTACTATTTGACCCCAAAAAAATCCGAATTTTTTTGTGAACGTAGGTTAATCCTTAACGTACTTCCCAGAAAAAATTAGGGGTAAAATTGTCTCAAATAGTGAGTCTACCGGCCGTTTTAAGATACGTGCCGAAACAGTAAAAGCAAATGCTAAAACGTCATCTAATTATTTACGGAGGGAGTAATAAATACCGCCACAGTTTAAAAAAAATAATTAAATCCTTATCATATTTTTTTCTTTTTATTATTTTTAATATATTGAGAAATTAAAATTAATGTTGATCGGTCGTAATTAATAAAATGATTGAAAATAATTAACTAGAAATACATTAAAAATAATAATCAATTGTGTGTGAAAATGAGTAGAGAATTTTTTTTTTTAAACAAATAAATACGTTAATAGCAACAGCTGGGTATCCCCTAGTGACCGCCATAAAGTCAACATGTGGTCCCTTATTAGTTGCAAACACCCATTCTATCGTTTTACTTGGTACTACCGATTTTGATGTATAAATATGATGCCGCTTCGAAATGTTGTTGCTATTAAGTTACCTAATTCCGAAAATAATTACTTTATACAAAATATTACTCCATCCAAATCATTTTAGTTGTTGGTTGACTCGTTTTTTTTTCAAATGACAATCATTCTTTGGAAGAAAAAACGTTGCAATTTAGTAGACTGAAATACTTTTGATAATCACTTCATAATTGGCAATTAATAATTGTCTTAATTTCTAAAAAAATTTGGAGGGAGTACATATAATTTTTTAATTTAAAAAAAAACGTTTTTTTAAAGATAATTATACCCCTAATCTAATCGTTTGGTGAGTGATGGGAACATGTATAAATTTTTATATAAATTTGAAATAAACAAAATATGTTTCATATGCGAGATAATGACATATTCAAAATTTGGCTCCATTCTACTCCCTCTTTTTTTTATAGATGTTAAACTAATAGAAAATACATATATCAAGAAAAATCTAATAAGAGTCTAAATATTATCTTGAAAAATAAAAATACTCTAATTACTCCATAATTACTTCTCATATTAACCAATGAAAAAATATATAATAATGGGTAAACTACTCTAAATTTTCAATTGTTGTTTTAAAAAATGTAATTCGACAACCTTTTAAAAATAATTTTTTCCCCTAAATCAATTATCTATAAAATAACGGATGAAGTATTTCTAAACTCGTAAATGACCAACCGAGAAGAATATGGAAGTACAGTTTAGTAAATTATATGGTATTTATAAGATTTATTTGGGGCAGGCTTTTATTACTCCCTTCGTTCGAAATTAAATGTCATTTGGAGAGAGTGCAGGAGGATTAAGGAAACTTCTAAAATCACTATTTTGTTTTGCCAACTTATCCCTACTAATAACTCTTCAACAACTCATCTCCTTTTCCACTGCAAAAATAATTAACCTATAAAATGAGAGTAATATTATAAAAGTAGGAGCTAATAAGTTTTATTTTCGGCAAGATGGAGATGTAAATTTAAACAACATATAAGTATTATTTATTGTATTGGAGTATAAATGTTGGGTTGGAGTGGTGGAGAGGTGAGGGCCAAAGGGATGGATCTTTGGTTTGACAAGAAAAGTATACACAACTTAAGCTGAGAAACGGTGACAGTGTAAGTGTGTAAGTGTGTAAGTGTCTGAGTTTGTAGGTGAGCTTGCCTTCCTAATAGTCCCTCTGGTGCAAATTAAATGTCTTTCTCGTATCCCAATATTCAGTAGGTTTAACACTAAAAATATAAGTAAAAGTTACAGTAAAAGTAAATCCTAAAACGACGTTTAATTCACACCGGATAAAGTACTATTATTCTTTTATTACTTTCTCTATCCTTTAATAATTGACATTTTTCTACGTTTCAATAGATCTGTAACTTTTCTTATCATAAATAAATAAATAAAACGTGGTTCCAAGTTTCGTGGGGTTTGATAGGCATACAAAAGTTAGTTGTTGAGTGTTGTCAACAACTCAGCAGCATGAATGGTGGGAAGTGGTGGAGACCACAATTATGCAACTTGAGACTTATTACAAATATTTTATTTATTATATTTGTAGGTAATTATTATTATACCCCAAATTCAAATCTACATGTTCAATTATTAAAAAACAAGGACAATAATATATATATGAAATATGAATTGCCATTTCTGTTTTTTCTTATGAAAATTTCTTTTCACAAACTTGACGATTAGGATTAATTTTATTTGCAACACTATAATAATTTTATTGATTAAAAAATCAAAAATTAATAATTAGATATTAAACTAATTAGTTATCAAAGGTCACCGGTCATATTGCTGAATAGTTACTTAAACTCTAGACTCACCTTTACCTAATGATAAAAAGAAGAACTAAGTAGCAAAGATTAATTATTTAATTGTTAGCTTCTGACTATTGTTGTTACTTTTTTTCTAACCAAAACCAAGCACTCAGGCAGCCACTTCCATTAACTCAAGGATGCGCTCCCGATGAATCAAGTTTATAAAAATAGGGTATGAAATAATAGGCCAAAAAGAGCTTCCTAAACAGTTGGAAGCAGGAAGAGATAAACAATGTTTAGCAATAAAATCAGCACTCGTATTAGCTTGTCGAAAGATAAAGGAAAAAGACCAACCAACATTCTTGTTTCTCAGCTTCTCAATCCTATAGAGAATGTGTTCGTTCTCTCAATCCTTTGAACCTCCATGATTGATTTGTGAGATGACGATTTGGGAGTCACTTTCGAAAATGAGTTCCCTACAATCATGCGACTCCGCCAATACGCAAGCTTCCTTAATCGCTAAAGCCTCTCCTAACAACACCAAATTAGTTGTAACCGTACCAGCCCTACCATCCAAGACATTACCGCCATTGTCTCTACCCAAAATACCCAGCCCCACTTTCCTTTGAACGTTACTTAAACTAGCATCGGAGTTAATCTGTATAGAATTGGACTTAGGAGGAATCCATTTCTTTAAAGATAAATATCATCTGTCAAAAGGAAGCGCAAAAGGTAGTAATTGAGCTCCTAAATACTCCCCTCCACATCGTTGTTGCTTTAGCTGCCACTACATTAGGCTCATAATGCTCTCTGTCAAAAGCAAAATTATTTCTTTTCACATAAACCAATAGACATGAGCTGCTGAACTAGGCAGCTCCTCTACCTCATGCTCACCATGTAGGGATCCTAATCTTCTCCGCGAATCCACAAAATCACCATCACCTCTAAGATTAGTTATACGATTCAGAGGGGTGCAAAACCAAGTGGCCCGAGCAAAATTACAGTGAAGCAACTAATGTTCTCTAGATTCAACCTTCTCTTTACACCACACCCACATCTATCTGGGAACTTATGGATTCTTTTCACTAAATTCAGGCACACCGGGATCGAGTTAGTGACCTTTTAGTGTTTGATTTTAGGGCATACCTTTAATTTCCAAATAGCGTTCCACACTGAGGCTTCCACCTCATTAGAGCGTTTATTGTCATCAATTGAAGATTTTAGAAGATGATAACCAGATTTGGTCGTGTACTTCCCATTATTTCTATGGTGCCACACAATTTTGCCGTTGCCTCTACTTCCGGCAGTAGGAATATTACAAATGACGTTGGTCGTAATAGCGCTGAAAATGCCCTCAATTTTTCTTCTATCTCAATCGCCATTTACCATCAAAGCGGAGACCCGAACCAGCTTCGACAATCCTGGATTCTGCTCCATAATCAAGAACAATGGTAAAGTAGGAACCCAAGCGTCATCCCATATATGGATATCATCTCCATTCGCTGCATTCCAACACACCCCCAGTTTCAGGATTTCTCTCCTTTCCAAAAAGCTCGCCCATAACCAAGAAGGTCTCCCTTCTTTTTTAGCATCCATGAAAGAACAATTAGGAAAATATATTCCTTTGAGTACTTTGACCCAAAGAGCCTCTGGATCAGCGAGGATTCTCCACCCAGGCTTGGCGAGGAGAGCTTTATTAAATACCTTGAGATCCCTAAAGCTGAGATCACCTCTCTGCTTGCTCTTGGTGATCTTATCACTAGTTATTTTGTCACACAAGGTAACAGGAAGCTTGAAATTGCATGCAATAAGCAGGAGCAACCATAGCTACTGATTTGATCAGAATTTCTCTACCTGCGTCTGAGAGAAGTAACTGAATCCAGCCTTAGAGTTTAGCACCCACATTTTTCCTTACGAAACCAAGGACCTCTGTTTTGGACCTGCCCCAAATAGAAGGTAAACGCAGGTACTTTTCATCATTGTCATATCTGCTCATGCCTAAAATTCTCTCCACCTCCGTCCGGATCGAATCAGGGATATTCGGGATGAAAGTAATCCCACATTTTTGGAAGTTAACAAGTTGTCCCGATGCTTGACAGGACTACAAGATGTGAATGAAGCAAAGCATAGGTTGCGTTTCACAACGGAAATTTTTTTATTTTTTCTGTTTTTCTAAATTTTCTGTTCATAGAAAACAGTAGAAAATTTTCTGAAAATGAAAATTATGTTTTACGTTTTTTGTTTTCCAGCTTTAGAAAACTCGAAATCGTATTCACCTAACAACTATTTCTTATTTTTTTGAAAGAAAAAAAAAAACTACTACTTTTGTTAAATCAATTTGATTTTAATTAAAAAAAAATCCTAATGTTTTTTTTTAAAGATTAATAAACTAAATAGCAGCCCATTTTAAGTTGGTTAAAGATCAAATATAAATATGCTAAATATATTCATGTCTTTCTTTTCTTTTTCTCCTGCTCAACCGATCCATATTATTAATCTAAAAAAGAAACAATGTTATTTTAGATATGTTTACCCTCGTAATTTTGATATGTTAAATCTATTCATATTAAAAAATAAATATAAATATAATAATTCCGTTCATGAAAATAAAATACATATAAAATAGTCTTGAATTATTTGTTCATGACGTGAATACTACAATTTTGAACATTCAAAACATACATAATTTAACTTGTTACTTCTTCATATTCTAACAATTATTATAATTAGCTCATAATTGATGTGCAATATCTTCTCTCACCGCATTCATTAGTTGCTGTTGGGACATATCCACTTGAATACCTTCTTGGGTCACAGTAGCTTCGTTCTCGTTTAAATTTTGCTGACCTTCTGTACAATGTTCTGTGAATAGTCGATCAACTCTATCTTCCATTCGAATAAAATTGTGTAGTGTACAACAAGCTATAGGTATTTGCCTTTGACGACGAAGAGGATAATTTGGAATGGACTTTAAGATTGGAAATCTAGCCTTCAGAACGCCAAAAACCCTTTCAATCACATTTCTCAATGACGAATGTCGATAATTAAACAATGCATATTTTCTTGTTATCCTTCCTCATCCACGAAAATCATTTAAGTGATACCGTTCACCACGATAAGGAGCTAAAAATCTAGGAATGTTTGGATAACCAGCATCAACTGCATAATAGTAGCCTGCCAAAGATAAATAACAACCAGACATTTGTAGTAAACCATTAATGTAACAGCTAATAAATATCGTTATGAATTATAAAAATAATATTTTACCAGTTGCGGGCATAGGAAAACCATTATCTTGTCTTGTCAATGCATCAAGAAAGACGTGTGAATCATTAATTGTGTCTTCCCAACCAGTATACACAAAGGTAAACATCATATCATGCGAACACGCCGCCAAAACATTTTGAGTAACAAGGGCTTTTCTACCCCAATTTTTTTTTGTTTTTGGGCAGGACACCAAGCTGTGACATGAGTACCATCTATAACACCTATGCATTTCTAAAAGGGAAAAAATAACACATAGATAAGTTTAATATTCAAACATAATTCTTTTTATTTAGTCATCATGAATTTATAATACACGTGCATGCCTAAAAATATGGATACCATCTAGCATTTGCTTAAATTTCTAGTTGAATGGGTCCTCTTTCAACATGTCTGATCAAATCAGTTCTTAAATGAACTAAAGCGCGTATCACACCCTTAACCCAACGTGAGACTGTCGTAGTTGAATGCTGAAATCGTTCTTCCACCAGCCTTTGAGTTATTCTATGATATAATACAGTCAATCCCATTGCCACACCCTCTTCCAATCTAGCTGCACGTGGGTTCTGTAAGTTCAACCCTCTCAACCTGTCACATAAGTTCAGAAACACATGTGGCCTCATACGAAAACTGTCATAGCATCTAATTGGATTTCCCAATAAAACTTCAATAATATATGCTCTACCGGTGAGCATAGATGTGCGGCAAGGTATTCTATCAATGAAACTATTATCACTTTCCATTAACATACGGAGGATCATAGCATCTTCGAAGTCGTCGTCATCATCATCATTAGTAGAACTATCACTACTTGAATTAATAATAAAAGTATTAGAAATATTGTGCAAATATTGGGACATTTCACCTGCACTATTAAACAATTATGTTGTATTAATTATACCAATTACAAAATTAGCTAAATTGACATGTTAAAAATAAAATTAATTGACAATAATACTAACATAAATGTCATAGAATTGTACCAGCATACATAACAACCAAGTCATAAACATTTGAAAACAACCTCCAAAGAAAACTCATAAAATAAGTTTACAGGATTTTAAAACAAGCCACAATCATTCTAAACCCCTCAACCAGGACTTCCTCCTCACAATGGACACTTTCATGAACACTTTCCTCCAATGAGATTCTTTGAACTGCACAAGTACATTGTTATAAGAGGCATCCGAAATATTATCTAAACTCTCTAACGCATCCATGCACGCATGAATAGAGTATGTATCTCGCGATGGACTTGTAACTTCAGACTACTCTCCTTTACACTTCTTTGTTTTTTTCTATAAAATAATCAACCTTAGCACTTGCAGATGATGCAAGTATCTCCATACAAGAGTCCCACTTCGTAGAACCTCCTTTCTTACAACGCCTAGTACCTACAATATTCCCCGCAATACGTTTTCCTTTTGAGCTCCCACCACCAGACCTGTTGCCTTCAATTTCATGATCATCTTCAGGTACATGAACAGCATAGTTCATAAAATCTTCTTCATTTTGGCGTTCTTCATCTGAGGTTGGCGGCAATTGTGAAGAAGCATGACTGAGATGTCCAGTAGCGGTAGATTTGTTAAACACTTGACCAAGGAGCTCATATTTCTGACATCCTTTATTTCTAAATGTCTTGTAGTTCATATTTTTCTGCAAAGTAAATAAACAACATTGAATTTAATCAAAATTCAGAAAATTTATGATATGAATTACTAAAGAAACTTGTAAGGAAACGTAACATACCATGAAAATATTTGCCACACATCTTCAGGTGCATTCACAGTGTTTAAACATGATAGGTAGGTGACTTTTGTATGTCTAATAATTCTGAAAATTGGCAAAACTTCAATCGTAGTCGATTGTATTGGCCTAACAACTTGACTGCTCCAAATTGTTCATCGGTAGCTAAGTATAAATCGTTATCCATGTCTTGCCAATCCGTAGCTTTAAAACTAGGAGTACCATTTTGATCTACCTTAACTCTCTCGTACAATATTGATAAAAATTTCCCTTCAGTTGCATCAGACCATTTACCATCATCTTCTCCATCATTTTTTCTTCCCATCTAAATCATAAATCCTTATAACTTAATGACACAACTTAATTTTCAATCAACTCAAATAACTAATTTAAGCAATCAACCCAAACAATTAAAACAACCAACCAGAACAAGAAAAGTAAATCTTCATTATAATATAAGCGGTATTTAAATGAACAATACAACTAACCTTTTGAAGCTTAATTGAGAGCGATGCAACTATTTAATTTATTCGATCAACAATGCGTTATTCCAATGAACCAAAAAATTATATTAAAAAATAATAACAATTTTCATAATTTCTATATAAATCAATTTTCTATTTTTTGAATAAATAAATATTTAAATTTAAACTCACCTATCGGTGGGTGACATAGCCGGAAATGGGGAATGAAGCAGCGGCTGGAGGAGGGGAGTTCGGAGCCGACGAGAGGACTGGCAGTGACTGATTTGCGACGGACGACAGACGACGGATCTGTAGCGGCTGGGAATGGAAAATCTAGATTCGCAGCCGGCGATAGGACTGGGAGTGACGGACGACGGGATCTACAGCGTCTGGGAATGGCTGCGACGGCCGACGGGATCTGCAGCCGACGAGAGGACTGGGAATGGCAGATCTAGATCCGCAGCCGACGAGAGGACTAGGAGTGACGGATCTACGACGGACGACGAACGGCGGGATCTACAGCAGCGACGACGACGGATGAAGTTGAGAAATATGAAAGGAAATGTGTGTGTGTGCAAGTGTAGAGAATATGGTTGTGCGGGGTGTGCAGGTGTAAAAAGGTGTAAAGAAAGGACTTACAATTTTTTTTATAATTTTTTACTATATGGTATACCGAATTATTAACTAAACTAATGTTAATGTTTGTAATTCCAATGCTCCAAGATTATATTTTTACTTATTTAGTATTTATTAAACTAATGTTTGCATGTAATTCGATATTACTGTAATACCATACCGAAATTATTAAGAGTATTGGTTAATTAGTTTTCCAATAAATAATGATCTAATTTTACCCGTATGAATTTAATTAGGAGTATTGATTAATTAAAACAATTGGAATCAATTTACCAGGATTAATTTTAAATAAATATCAATTATAAAGTATTTTTAGCACAATTTTCCATTTTGGAAAACTGGAAAATTTTCAAAAAAAATTACATTTTGGAAAATTTTGGCTGTAAAATAGATTTTGAAAAAATTTCCAGAAATTTTTTCGTTGTGAAACAGTACAATAGCACAAAGACCGTAGGATCCACCCGAAGGAAGAACAATGTGTCATCGGCAAATAATAAGTGGGAAATCACTGAACATTTTCTTCTTATTCTAAGACCTCTGATGCTACCATTCTCTACTGTCATCGAGACTCTACTCGATAAAGCTTCCTCGACCAAAAGAAAAAGGTAGGGGGATAAGGGGTCCCCTTGCCGCAACTCTTTTTTGGGGTGAATTACTCGGGGCTTCTGCCATTCACCAACACAAAGAAGGTAACTGAGGAAACACATTCCACACCCATCTAATCCATCTCTCCTCGAATCCCATTTTCCTCATAACCGCTTCAAGAATATTCATATCCAGCTTAATTTCAACCGATCAAGTAGCGTTACCTCTCACCATTTTTAAAGCGTGAAACACTTCATGGCTACCATAATGTTGTCTTGAATCTGTCTCTCGGGCACAAAGGCCGATTGCATCGGAGATAAGAGGGGTGATGGTACCCGAATTTTGAAGCTAGCACGTTCAATCACCTGCAAAATAGCATGCCCGCATTTTAACGCGCTTAATCAATTATAGTTATATTTAATTTTTCACTAACCGTTAATGATCTCTCGACCCAGCTCGAATCCTTTCATATTCTTTCATTTTTATCTATCATTTTTAGTTCTTTTACTTTTTTAGTCTTATTAAGTCCCGAACGAGCCTTTTCGACACTTTGTCAAAATAAATACGTTTAGAGAGTTGAGCTCAAATTGTTGTTTGCATCATCTCGATTGTCATATTTTTCTTTATAACGTAGTTGCTTTCGTTCGAACTTCTCGCCAGTTTCATCACACTGATAGATCGAGCCCATAATTAATTACTAAGCATTTTTCTTCTTTCTTTTTAATCAACTGTTGGATTGGTTGACTGCTCCCTTAGTCAACCATCCAACGGTCACGTGATTTAAACATTCATCCACTCCCTTTTTCTTTTCCCGCAAGCTTTTCCTTTCCAATTCGAAGTCGTGTCATGCTTCTAAGAACCAGCCACGTCATTGCTTCGAGAAGGAGGCCTAGTCATCAGACCATGTCACTGCTTCTAGAATGCCCAGTCACTCCTTCCCATTGCTTCCCTTCGTTTTCAGCCACGCAAAAATGAGCCGTGTCACCACGGCTTACTCACCACACAATCGACCAAACCTCCACCTATAAATACCTAACTATTTACAACCTTAGAGGGATTATACATTTATCAACTCAATTAATTACCTAAACTTGCTTCAGATGTTTAGTTTACATGTTATATGTGCTTCTCTTGCTTCAATTTAAATGCCTGCTGCCTTGTTTAATTAATTGCAATTTTTTGGGTTTTTATGCATATATATTCAATCGTCAAATTAAGCTTTGTTTGTTAATGAAATGGTCTAATTTTTGCTGGGTTTTGGACGTGGTTTAGTCATGCTTCATCTCTGTGCATTGTGACTCATCTTCATTTGTTTTGGTGACCGGTCGTGAGCCTTGGAACGCCGGCCTTAGGGCCGGCGCAAGGAAGAAGAAGAACAGTACTAGGCACGGGTTGAGGAAGAAAGGTGACAGGCCATGCCCGTCCTTTTTTTTTTTTAAACACAGATAGGCCTTGGCTTAAGCCAAGCCCATCTGTTCCCCTTTTCCGTTTTAATTCATGGGCCTAGGAATTATTCCTGGCCCATTTTAATTAAATTCCAGCATGATAAGATTCGGACTTCTGGAAAATCGGGTTGAGGATGGTGGCTGTTAGGGGTTACTGTAGCTGACGTCGAGGGTACCTGCAAAGCGCCGGAGGGGGAGCTCCGGCGTAGACACTCCGATGCTTAAGTTAGTAAGGCGGTTCAAAATAGCAGGGGTTCGGGTAGCAATCTTAGGCTTACCTGACCTTTTGAATGGTGGGGTATTTATAGGCTACGCGAGGGCGTTATCTGGGGAAGATAACGCCTCCAACAACATAAAGGACGATATCTTCGAGTGATGTCAATGACGATATCTCCGAGTGACGTTAGGGACAGCAGCTCTGGGTGATGTCATGACTGTCCTGGGATGGGATAACGCCGTGCGTGCGGATAGATGACGCGTGAGACCCCCCCTGCGCTGATGTCGACCATCCCAGGGCTCTTTTCTCGATGAGGGGTAACATCCTCTGCGGTAGGCATTTCTATGTCCGTCCTTAACGCAGGCGTAGTGACAATAACGCCCCAAAAATAGTCCTGATTGTTATCATAAACCCAACTTAAAATGAGCCCGAGTGTTTACCAAGGGTTGTCGCTTCCTTTGGTTTCTACCGCTCTGCGGCGGTTAACGAGATGATTCAATCTTCAAGGGACACGTGTCTGTATCCGCCACTCCTTTGGGGCCTATAAATTTAGACCTTCTTCCGCGCAATTTTCACATCTTTCTAGTATTTCTTTTGGCATTTTCACCATGGACGAACTGACAAAGAAATTTTTTTCTCTCCAAAGCCCACACTTTGAAGAATTTGACTGAGGCCGATGTGGATTTCCTGGACACCATGATGAGGAAGACCTCTGAGGACATCATGGAGCTCCAGGGGATGATGACTCCTCTCTGGTCCAGGCAGCTCGGGACTTCCCTGGAGGACTTCAGTCCCTTGGAGAGTGTGACGAAGCTGGCTGTCGCCGTCTCCCGCATCGAGGTGGTGGTCACCATGCTGCGTCTCCGGAAGGATTTGCTGGGGTGCTGCCTGAAAGGGATGAGGGTCTGCTCCTCTGAGCTGACCGCCATTGCGGATGCACTGAGGGAGGTTTCAGTGGTGCCAGGGGAGGACGATGCTGGGTCCAATGTTTGACTGCCAGTTACTGTCGTTGCTTCCCTTTATTTTGTTTGTATATGCTCAGATGTAGACCTCGGGTCGTTAGGCCATAAATAAATAAACTATCTTTTCGTTATTCCGTTTGTGACCTTTCTTTTTTTGCGATATGTTAACTGACGCTTCAGTGGGGGACCATGTCAGCCCAACTGAAAACGAGCCCGCCATTGGCTGGACTTCTGTAACGGTTATCCTTGCGAACTGTTCTGCATTAATTTCGCGCCGCCGCTCCAGCATCAATTGATTGAGCGATTTTTTGGTGCCTCTTGATTGATGAAGAATCCCGATGGGTGTGATCACAAGATCTGATTCTGCAATTAAGATCGTTCTTTTCGAAACGTATCCTTTTTCTCAAAAGCCGTGCGATAAGAAGGGAAAAACTCATCGTTCTGACTATTTCAAGGGACTTTTTCTCCCTTTTCCTGCTCATCTTCTTCTTCAACTTTCTCTGTTAAAACTACTTGCGATTTCATGGCCGATTCATACTCTTCAAATATTGCTGAACGCAGCTCTCCCCCAACTCCTCCGACTTCCCCGGATTCTGATAACCCTCCTTCACCGTCATGCCTAAAGAGGCGGTTACCTCGCCGTAGAAGTCGTAAGAGGTTACAGAAGAGAAGATCCTCGAGGATGGTCGACCCGTCTCCTTGTTTCTATGCCACACCTGTCCGAAAGGGTGACGAACTGTTTCCTCACATTGATCATTTCATGGAAATGAGTTCTATCAGCGATATCGGTGCTGGTACCGCGACTTCTGCTACCAAGGGAGAGTCAAGCTCGTTAAAGCCGGGTCAAGAAAGGATCGTTGAGGAACCTTTCCCATTTGTTAACGAGGAGTTTCCGCTTTCGGATGAAGAATACTGTTATTAGCCTTCCTATTGGCCCAACGATGATTAATTCCACACGTTGTGCCCTTCTGTAGATGCCTTATGGCTTTTATAAAATGAATAAAATGACACTTTTTGATTTTCTCCTTTCTTAGTTACCCTCCCGCGTTAACTCCCCAAATGCTGGTCAGTTATCGCCGAGAGGTCAATTGCTGCTTGATGTAACCATTTTTTAGTTTCCAGTCAGTAATTGTCTCCCTTTGAAGATATAAATGCTTAGTCATAAATATCTGTCGCGCCGTCGCGAGCGAAATTCGGGACGCAAAGAAATTCACATAACAATGAAGTCGCCACCCTATTTTCTAAGGTTTAGGGAAACCTAAAAGTCTGAAAAAGAAGAAGAAAATAAAACAAAAACTAAGGCACAAATAAAAAGGGTCTAAACCCGAGAACAACGGTTCGGGGTCGTTTTATGGACTTGGGAAGGTGTGAGGCACCCAAGTCTCATCCTAAAAAGGTTACCGGTTCTAAAAAGAGGTGTTTTAAAATCATGTTAAAAACAAGTAATTTGGGGCCCTCAGGGGGGGATCGTCGCTTTAATTCTTTAGTTGGTTCGGTTGATTTTATCCTAATTATTGTCGAGTTGTTAAAAAGAAAATAAACATTTTATCCTCTAAAAAAGAAAAAGGTCGGTTTGCATACCTATTCCGGTTATATTTAATCGAGTTCAAAAATTAGTCAGATTACATGCAAGATTGATTAAGTGAAATTACTACCATTTTATTATTAATCTTTACTAAAGCGACGACCCTAGTAAATCATAGACGAATCACGGCGATCGAAATCACTATCATCACAGATGAGTTACTACATCATCGGGCAAATGCATATGATTAATCCTATTTACTAGGTGATTCTAAGCATGCATAGACTAGCAAAGTATCATTTATATGAATGCGAGAAAACACGTTGAAAAGAGAAAAAACTGGGAAGTGGGGTTGAAGCCGCGCACATAACACATTCATCAAGATAACATTAATACATCCATGAGCATAAAGTAAATATCAAGGGATTACTAAATTTAAACAATCACGCAACATTAAAGATTTAAATCTCATTTTAAAAGGTAACTCTAATGATAAGGGGGATTAAATATGGAGGTATTTTCTACGAGTTGGGCTTAAGGCCCATTTACTATCTTTCCACTTTCAAATGATTTGTATTTCCGGTGATTTACTATCCTAAAAATTTAGAGGAGCTTAAGTTATTGGAAAAGATTAATCCTACGTTTATTTACTACTTTGTTTAGTTTTCTTTGATTGATTTTATTCGTTTTGATTTGTGGGGATTATTGAAGATTTGAGGATTTTAATAATCAATAATCATGCAATTAAATTAAAGCGTGATGTTTAATAATAATCCTATTTTATTTCATGCATTTAACAAAATAAAATGTTGAGTAATTACTAAGCCTAATTCGTTCAAGCAAGGGTCGATTTGAGTGAAATTATTAAAGGGAGTTATAGATATAAATTAATTCTCATGCAAAAAAGTTTATTTTAAATTCTAACAATTCTAAATAATCATGCATTCAATCGTATAATAAATAGGATAAACTAACGAAAATTTCTTCGGGCGGGTACCTGCATCACAAATCGATTAGTAGCACAAGTGATAAACAAATAAACGGATAAATAAATATTACAAGCATGCATATGAGCAAACTACGAATAAATAAATAAAAACAACTCCTGAGGGGCCAGCCTAATAACCCTCAGCCCATCTTTGCCTCCTTCCTTCCTAATGGGTCGGCCTATTGGCCAAGCCCAAACTTAATGAATAACAAAATCAGCCCCAACCCTACAATCACATCTCATCTCCTTTCTCCCTTTAACGCCGCCTGTCATCATCTCCACCCAAACACCTCTTCCCCTTCTTCTTAAATCTTTTCCTGCACCATTAAACAAATAAACAAACATCACGGCAACAGGAAAATAAAGGGGATTACTGTGGTAGCGAGGGAGCGTAGGAGCAGCGGCGAGCAGCGGCGATCGGGTGAGTGGCTGTGGAGTTCGGCGGCGATCGGGACGGTGGTGGCTGGGTTTTGTTGGCGGGTAGAGCAGTGAGGCTGGGTTTTGTTGGTTCTGATTTTGGGTGGGGTTTTTGGGTGGATTTTGGGGCTGATTTGGGTAGATTTTAGGACTGATTTTGAATGGTTTTTTTGGGGCTGATTGCTGGTTGATTTGGGGCTGATTTTGGGTGGTTTTCGGGGTGATTGCTGGTTGATTTTAGGGGCTGTTTTGGGTTGTTTGCTGGCTGATTTTAGGGGTGGATTTAGGGCTGATTGCTGGTTGATTTTAGGGCTGTTTTGGGTTGTTTGCTGGCTGATTTTAGGGCTGTTTTGGGTTGTTTGCTGGCTGATTTTAGGGGTGGATTTGGGATCAGTTTGGGAGGCTTGTTGCAGGGATTGAGATTGGTTGATTTGTGAGGTGGTTGAAGCTGACCGAGAGGCCCCGATTGATTTGGCAGAGGGATGGATTTATAGAGGGTAAGGTAAGGGAGAGGGAGATCGGTGCATTAATGAGGTAACGGGTAGGAGCGAGACGATCTTTGAATGTCAGAGAGATCTTTGAAAAACGAAGGGTATCTGATTCTGTTTGAAAAATGGGAGATGTGAGCAGAGTGTGTCTGATTTCGTTTGAAAAATAAGGAGGAAGAGCTGGTTCGGCGATTATGGGTAATTAGTTCGAGCTAATGGTCCGATAAACTGATAAAAGCTCGAATAAAAATACGAACAAAAACATAAAACAAAATACCAGGATAAATAATGGTAATAATGATAATGATAATAATAATAATAATACTTAATAATAATCAACAATAATCATGGACGATAAAAATAAAAATGTGGGTATGTTATGATATGGTAATGATGACTTATGTCAAAAATCGGGTAGCAACAGTTGCCCCCTCTTTACTGTCTTATCAAAAATAAAGTGTAACTTTAAATTTTTGATGAGCAGTAAAGACGGTTGCCCCAGTACCACGAATGTTTGAAATGCAGGGTTAAAAAAACAAAGGAAATGACCTCACCCGAAAATGTGGACGTACCTTTACTCGGACACTTCGCAGAAATATAAATTGCTTAAATGTAAATTTACCTCTTTTCGATCAGATGTAGACGCAACAATTTAATTTGTGGAAAAATAAACTTAGCTCCCCTCGGATGCTGATGGCTCTACTCAGATGCCTTGCAAGAATGTAAAATGCAGCTTCACTCGGACGTCTCCCCTCGAATACTGCGATGCATAAACGTAAATCCAGCTCTGCTCAGACGCTGGTGGCTCCACTCGGATGCCTTGCAAATTCAGCTCCACTCGGATACTGATGACTCCACTCGGACGTCTTGAAATACGGTTCTACTCAGAAGCCGACAACCCCACTCGGATGTTGAAAAATTCAGCTCTACTCAGACTCTGATGGCTCCACTCGGATGCCTAAAAAGAAAAACTCAGTTCTAACTCGGATACTGATGACTCCACTCGGATGTCTTAGAAAAAGTAAAATGCGGATTCACTCGGACGTCTCCCCTCGAATATCGCGATGCATAAACTTAAATCCAGCTCTACTCAGAAGCTGGTGGCTCCACTCGGATGCTTAAAAGGTACCTCTGCAAAACAAAGGTTAGACTTCCTGCAAAACTTAACATTGATTAGTGAAATACGGCTGAAGGCAGCCTTTATAATTCGAACTATTCCCCTTGACCGTTGGTACCATGCTTCCTTTTTGTCGCCTCAAGGGTTAAGATGAGAGTTTTAAATATGCAAGTTGTTTTTAGAAAAATGCTCATTTTATTAATTCAGAATAAATATTAAATGTCTTGTCATGACAAATCCCTTATGTCTTTTGATCGAAGGGGGGCGTTGTCTACAGCTTTCTATGCGAAGTACATCTTGACAGATTCAGCGTTCACTGGTCTCAGTAAATCATCGCCATCCATATTAGTAAGCCTTAGAGCATTTCCAGAGAATGCGTGCTTGACCACATATGGGCCTTCATACTTAGGGGCCCACTTCCCTCGACTGTCCTCCTGATGAGGAAGAATCTTCTTCAATACTAAATCTCCGGTTTTGAACTCACGAGGTCGCACTTTCTTGTTATATGCATTTGCCATCCTTTTTTGATATAATTGAGCATGACACATTGCTGTCAGTCGTTTCTCTGAAATTAGATTCAGTTGTTCATACCTTACTCTCGCCCAATCAGACTCTTCCACTTCTGATTCTGCCAAGATTCTAAGAGAAGGAATTTCCACCTCGAGTGGAATCACTGCTTCCATGCCGTAGACTAAGGAGTAAGGAGTTGCTCCCGTAGAAGTACGAATGGCGATCCGATAAGCGTGCAAAGCAAAAGGAAGCATGTCATGCCAATCCTTGTAGGTAACTACCATCTTCTGAATGATCTTCTTCAAGTTCTTGTTTGCTGCTTCGACCGCGCCATTCATCTTTGGACGGTAAGGCGAAGAGTTTCGGTGTTTGATCTTCCATTGTTTGCAAAGATTGTCGATTAGCTTCCCATTTAAATTGGTGCCATTATCTGTAATGATTGTTTCAGGGACCCCATAGCGACAAATGATGTTTTTCTCGATGAACCGCATGGTTGTCTTCTGAGTGATGTTCGGGTAGGATGTAGCTTCAACCCACTTTGTGAAATAATCAATCGCAACAAGGATGAATCGGTGACCGTTGGAAGCTTTCGGATGAATCTGACCGATGATGTCAATTCCCCACATTGCGAAAGGCCAAGGGGATGTCATGTTAAAAAGAGGGGTAGGAGGTACATGGATGTGATCAGCGTAAATCTGACATTTGTGACATTTTCTGACGTAATCGATGCAATCTCGCTCCATAGTGAGCCAAAAGTAACCTCGTCTCATGATCTGTCTCACCATCATGTGTCCACTGGCATGCGTGCCGCAAACTCCTTCATGGGTTGCAGTCATGATCTTCTTAGCTTCATGAACAGTAACACAACGAATCAAGGCACCATCTGCTCTCCTTTTATACAAAACTTCACCATCGAGGTAGAAGTCTAAAGCCAAACGCTGAAGAGTTTTCTTATCACTCTGAGCTGCTCCCGGTGGGTATTCTCGATATTTGATGAATTGCACCAGATCGTGGAACCACGGCTTCCCATCAGGCTCATCTTCTAAGGCAGCACAACATGCTGGAGTCTCTCTCACTTCTACTCTTAGTGGTTGGAGCATTACCCCGCATTCCAGTTTGAACATAGAAGCTAGAGTAGCTAATGCATCTGCAAAACGATTCTTCTCTCGATCAATCCGATTAAACTTAGTTTCTTCGAACTCATCTATAAGCTTGGTGAGCAATTTTTGGTAAGGTATCAGCTTTGAATCTCTAGTTTGCCACAAATCTTGCGCTTGATAAATGACAAGAACGGAGTCTCCAAAAATCTCCAATCTTTTCACCTTCAAATCGATTGCCGCCATTAATCCATTGATGCATGCTTCATACTCAGCAATGTTATTTGTACATGGGAAATTCAATCTGCAAGCCACGGGGAATTGTCGGCCATCTGGTGCAATGATCACAGCGCCCACTCCTTTTCCTGAAAGGTTCACCGCACCATCGAAGAACATGGTCCACCACTCATCTTTCTCCGTATTTTCCTTAAGCTCAGCGTCAATCACCACTATATCTTCATCCGGAAAATCAAACTTTAGTGGTTCGTATTCATCCATAGCATGGTCAGCCAAGTGATCGGCGAGAGCACTTGCTTTAACCGCCTTTTGAGTCACATACACGATCTCGTATTCTGCCAACAAGACCTGCCATCTACAAATTCTACTCGACAAGTATGGTTTCTCAAAAATATACTTCAAAGGATCCATGCGGGAAATCAACCACGTTGTGTAATATAACATATAATGCCTGAGTCTTCGAGCACTCCATGCTAAAGCGCAACAAGTCCGTTCTAACATGGAATAACGCATCTCACATTCATTGAATTTCTTACTCAGATAGTAAATGGCTTGCTCACGCCTCCCAGATTCATCATGTTGCCCCAAAACACAACCCATGGCACTAGTTGTGACTGTTAAATACATAAGTAAAGGGCGTCCTTGCGTCGGAGGGATCAACACCGGAGGATTCTGTAAATACGCCTTGATCTTCTCAAAAGCTTTTTGGCAACCCTCGTCCCATTCTGCGTCTCCATTCTTTCTCAGCATTCTGAACATCGGCTCGCAGGTAAGTGTCAACTGACTAATGAAGCGGGCAATATAGTTAATACGCCCTAGGAAACTCCGTACTTCCTTCTCGGTTTTGGGAGAAGGTAACTCTTGAATCGCCTTCACCTTGTCGGGATCTACTTCTATACCTTTGTTACTGACGATAAACCCTAATAACTTCCCTGATGTCACTCCAAAAGTACATTTGGCCGGATTCAAGCGTAACTGAAACTGCCTCAACCTTTCAAATACTTTCTTTAGGACGTCAACATGATTTTGTGCCTCGCAAGACTTGGCTATCATGTCATCGACATATATCTCAACTTCTTTATGCATCATGTCATGAAACAAAGTAACAGCGGCACGCTGGTAAGTGGCACCTGCATTCTTCAAACCGAAGGGCATCACTTTGTAGCAAAAGGTTCCCCAAGGTGTGATGAAGGTCGTTTTCTCGCTATCTTCAGGAGCCATCTTAATCTGATTGTACCCTGAAAATCCATCCATGAAGGAGAACATGCCATTATGGGCGGCACTGTCTACTAGGACATCAATATGAGGAAGGGGGAAGTCATCTTTGGGACTTGCTCGATTAAGATCACGGAAATCCACACACATGCGAACTTTCCCATCCTTCTTCGGTACTGGCACGATATTGGCGACCCATTCCGGGTATTCAGCAACTCTTAGGAAACTCGCATCTAGCTGTTTTGTGACTTCTTCTTTTATCTTCAAAAGAACATCAGGGTGCATCCTTCGGAGTTTCTGTTTTACAGGCTTGTACTCGGACTTCAACGGAATACGGTGCTCCACTATATTAGGGTCAAGACCCGGCATATCTTCATATGACCATGCGAACACGTCCACGTACTCTTTGAGAAGTAAAATCAACCTCTCTTTCTGAACAGAATTCAAGGTTGTTCCGATTTTGACAGCCTTCTGATCATCATTGCTTGCCCCCAAGTTTATCTCTTCCAACTCCTCCTGGTGAGGGACTATCTTCCTCTCAGAATTCTCTACCAAACGGGCTAACTTATGCGGAATCTCAAACTCATCCTCTGTTGCGGCGATAATCTCTTCACCAGTAAAGACATAGGGTATATCAAGACAATCCGAATTAATATTTATCCTGAAAATAAAAATACAAAAGACAAAAGATATTTGGAAAGGAAACCGCGTAATTATATTAATACGATAAAAGGGAGCATAAGCTCTACAAAAGAGTTTTCTCCGTTTAGGGAAATTTAAAAGCCATGGATGCATGTCTTGAAAAAAAGAAATTACATAGAGACATCGGGAAGCACGGTAGCGGTCCAGTTGCACACTAGCTCCCCAGACTTCTTCACGGAAATGAATGAACTGTGAGACGGTTCTTCTTCTCCAAGAGTACAAATGTGGAAGTCCGAAGTCGTTTTGATCATGACAGAACCAGGGTTGATGACTTCAGCTGCAAAAGGGAACGTTACCCTGATGTGAGGGATAGCCATCTTCATGTTTGGCACGTCATGCCCAAACAACTTAGCGAGACGCCTCTCTTTCTTTTCCTTAGAGACCCTATCAAAATCGGCCTTGCTTGGCTTGTACCCCAAACCGAAACGGTCTCCGAAGCTCTTCGATCCTTGTAACTTGACTCTGAGCCCCTTTTCAAACTGGAAGCCATCTTTCAGCATCACCTTGGCAGTCATTATAGCAGCTTTAGAGATCTTAGGCTCAGGAATGGGGGATCCTTCTCTTATCCAATCAGCATTCACGATCTCAAAAGCTTGGAATGAACTCTCCAAAGTTTCAGTAGTCTCGATGTAGGGCACAGAAGAATGCTTAGCCAAAATCAAAGCTTCCTCTGCCTTTACCGTGATGAGGACACCATCCATCACATACTTGATGCATTGGTGTAAGGAAGAAGGAACAGCTCCTGCTGAGTGGATCCATGGTCGTCCCAGAAGCATACTATAAGCAGGTCGGATTTCCATTACTTGGAAGGTTAAAGTGAAGGTATGGGGGCCAATAACCACATCTAGATCAATGTTTCCAATGATTTCTCGGATAGTACCATCAAAAGCTCTAGCCATCATCCCACTCGGCTTCATATGAGATATGTCAACTGGCAGCTGTTCCAGGACATGTTTAGGTAAGACATTCAGTGCAGACCCATTATCAATCAAGGCTTTTGCTACAACATGGCCTTTGCATTCTACCGTGATGTAGAGAGCTTTGTTATGACCGGTCCCGGCCGGGTCCATCTCTTCTTCGGAAAAGGTAATGCTACTCACAGCTTGAATTCTCCCAATCAGGTTCCCCACTCCTTCTACAGTAATATCCTTAGTTACAAAGGCTTCATTCAACACCTTTAAGAGGGCTCGGCGATGTGGCTCTGAAGTAAGGATTAGCTCCATGATAGAGATACGGGCTGGGGTTTTCTTCAGCTGCTCAATGATACTGAATTCACTTTGCTTCATGATCTTCAAAAATTCAGTGGCGTCATCCTCAGACACTGGTTTGTTCGATTCTTGTACTTTTTCAGCTATCTTCTCAGGTAACATCAAACTTTTTCCTTTGGCTTGCCTTTGTAGCTCAACTTCTTCAGAGACATAACACCTTCCGCTCCGAGTCATGCCCCCAATATTAGAAGTTTCACCCATTACTGGCCCTGTTGGCGCAACAAAAGGAGGGGTAGTAACAACTTCGTACCCGTAATTGAAAGGGACGGCATGCAAATCTTTGGTAGGGATATTCTGGGCAAACTTGAAGACTAACTTGGGCGGAGCCATGGTGGAGGCGCCCGTTTGGGATACATACTCAAAGGAATAAGGAGAAGAAAAACCGTCCTCAATGACACCAACCTCTTCCGCCACATAGGTCTTCTTCTCAATCTGAATAATCCCAAAATCCATCAACTGTTCCACCTTCTGTAAGAAAACTGCACAATCTTGGACTCCATGTTTTCTTGCCCCCGGGCAAAATAGGCAGCTGCTATTTTCGGAGCGTTGAAGATACCCTCCTTGGGCTAGCACATGAAAAAGCTCCTTTCGGGGTAATCCCAATACTGAAAGGGAACGGTTAACAACTTCTTCCACAGAAATAGCATTCACTCCTCCACCACCTAGGGCATGGTTTGGAAGAGGGTTGGTAGTCGTGTTAGGTCCTTTGGCTAACCCTTCGAAAGAGATCCATCCACACTTGATCAGATGATGAACCTTTCCCTTAAAAGCAGTACAATTCTCTAGAGTGTGTCCTGGGGCTCCAGCATGGTACGTGCATCTAGCATTTGGGTCATACCATTTTGGGTAAGGAGGTTGGAGAGGTTGGATCGGAGTAGGTGCAATCTGCCCTGCTGCTAGAAGATGTTTGTAGATTTCCCCCAAAGGAACAGGAAGAGGTGGTAACGGTTCATGGTTCCAGCGATTGTTTTGGTTGCTTGGGTTTTTTGGTGGGTTATATGGTCTGGGTTGTGTAGGTTGCTGTGGCATTTGTGGTGGAGGTGATGGGAAAGGTGGAAATGATGCTGGGTATTGAGGAGCCACGTTGGCAACAGGCATTGATGGGAAGAAGGTAGGTTGATATAGTGATGGTGGTGGTGGTGGTGATAGGAAAGGGTATGGTGGTGGCGAGGAATAAGGTGGAGGTGGCGGAAAAGGTTTTTGATGAGTTGGCTGGGGGGAAACAAAGCTGATATCTTTCTTCGGGATGGGCGCTTTCTTAGGTGTTACCTCTGGCGTGGGAACAATGATCCTTCCTGACTTAATTCCCTGTTCAACCCTTTCAGCAACTAGGACCATGTCGGAAAAGCTACTAGATGGGTTGGAAATCAGATACGTGTAATAGGGGGACTTGAAAGTATTTACAAAAATCGACACCAGCTCCTTGTCATTCAAAGGGGGATAAATCCTTGCAGCTAATTCTCTCCATCTTTGAGCATAAGTCTTCACCATTTCATTATCCTTCTTCTCCATGTTCTGTAAGTCTGAACGGTCAGGCGCCACTTCTGTATTAAACTTGTATTGCTTTAGGAAAGCATCAGATAAATCTCTCCAAGTCCGAATCTTAACTCTATCCAAACCCATGTACCAAGTCAAAGCATGCCTGGCCAAACTTTCTCTAAATAGGTGAATTAACAGAGGCTCATTATGTATAACTTCAGACATTTTGTTACAGTAGACCCTGAGATGAGTCTTGGGGCATTCAATTCCAGTATACTTCTCAAATTCTGGGATTTTGAAGTTCAGGGGTATCGTGATCCCTGGTACCATGCACATATCAGCGGGACCCATAGGATCAAAGGGATCCGCACCTTCCACCGCCCTTAGTCTTTCCTCTAGCAGGCTCAACCTATCACGACTGGACTCTTCTGCTTTAACGGGGCCAAAACCAATAGTTTGTGGATGCTCAAAAGAACCCTGCGGTTGGGTCCGATTCCCACTAGGGAATAGAACTCTTGAAAGTTCAGGAACTGCAAGCTGAGTAGGGTGGCTTTGAGTCGGTTGGACATACTGGAGTTCTGAGTGATCCTGATTTTTGCCAGAACCGAGAGTGAGATCAGCAAGAGAAGGATTAAGAGGCGGAACGTCTTGTCCCAATGTACTAATAACAGTACTTGTGACGGCCGGCGTAGTGAATGAGTTGAAACTAAGGAAAGGACTTTGCCATTTCCACTGGACCCCTTGACTGGAAAATGGTTGAGAAATGGATGAACCCGCAGCAACAGATGAAGAGATAGGTCCCATCGCATGACTAGAAGAGGGATAAAAACCAAGAGGATAATCAAGAGTTGGCCCTTCAGGATCTTTCCAGGTCTTAGCATGCATCATCTCATCCCGCTCTTTTTCAGCTTGGAGTGCCCGTTCTCTGGTAATTCGAAGTTGTTCCTCCAATTCTGCTATCTTTGTTTCGAATGCCTTATCCGTCCCAACTTGTTCTGCCATTTTCCGTGTTTGAAGTCTGGTAGCGTGGAGCTTTTGAGGAATAGTTCTTTTCTTGGGAGCTATCTTAATTTTTTTCTGAAAACAAAGAGAAAGGATAGGTGTAAATTCTTAGGAATAATAATAATAATAGACAGAAATGCTACCTTGAGGACTCCACTCCGCTTATTCAAATCTCCGGCTCCTCTTCGATCTTTCACTTGATACTTTTGAAAATTTGGAGGGAAAGGAACATGAAACCATCTTCAAATCATCACACTGACGAAGGTGACTAGGGAAACTTCTATTCATTCACAAGGGAAGAGGGAAACATATATTGACGGTTCCTTGATCAAGATGGAAGATGGAAGATCTCGTAATTGACAGCCTTTCCTAACCTTTAACAAGGCTAGGGTCCCCGCCCCTTACGTTCTTTTCCAAAATCCAAACTCAATCTAGGATCGTGAATAAACTTCTTTATCTATCTCCAGAAGAGCTTCAATTCCTTCTCGAAATCACAAAGGGAACTTTTTATTCATTCTCGAAAACGCAAAGGGAAATCGAAGCAAGCAACAAAAATGAAGGAAATGTCAAGCAATTGCGAATGGTAACCATCCATGAAGAAGAGATAGCCATCATTCGTTTGATTGTGACCAATCATTTGAAAAAGGTACATCTAAAGCAAAACGCCATCGAGTATTTTTCTCCCATTAAAACAATACAACTATTAAGATAAATCAACATCTTGAAGCTTGAGTGCTGGTGGAATTTTCCCCCATCCGTTCCATCAAGGCAACCTTCTTCTTCTGCACCTTTACTTCAGCTTCTAAGACTGCTACTCGGGCTCGCAAGACTTGATTCTCTCCATCTATGCTGGTTGTCTCTTTGATGCGATCAGTCAAAACCCCAATCATTGTATCTTTCTCTCGGACCAAAGAGCTTGAAATCTCCCTTCTGTTGACCTCTCCTTTCAATCTCCTTCTAAAGTTTTCATTGGCTATTCTTTGGTTTCTAAGGTTTATTCGTACGTTCTCACTATCACGCCTCTCCAATCCACGTATTTTAAGCTCCAAATCCATCTTGTCAATCAACAGATTATCCCTCTCTTTCATCACCAGATCTCGTTCTTCTTTCACTACTAGCAATTGCTCCATCAACTGGGCATAAGCCACATAACTAACCTCCGCATTGGTATGGCATTCACCTTCTTCTTCCATAGGCTTCCTGTTTTCTGGAAGGGGTAAAACATTTCCATTAATCCTGTTTCTCCGCCATTCTGAGTATTCCTTTGTTGGTTGAGTAGGGATAGTATGTCCCTCAAGGCAAAATGGAGTACGCCATTCATTCACATACTGACGTAGAGTGTCAGTTTCTCCTGAGTGCAGAAGACTTGAGATTGACATACCGAAAGTGGCGGGGATAATTTGCATGATGCAAAATTGACCAAGGACAAGAGCTGGGCAATAGGGCACGCATCCCCTTGCTCCGATCAATGGGACCCATAATAAGTCCCCGCAACTCACAATAGGATTAGCAGCTCGCAACCATTTGGCATGTCTGTCGATATTTTCTTCAGAAAGATTCAGGAATCTGTCGACCCAGGTTTCTTTATCTTCCATTTTCCATTTATCCACGGCTACTTCTTGGCCCACTCCCATAATGACCTTCACCAAGGGATCCGTGCCTAGATAGCTTGGAGAAAACAGAGACTGGTTCGGTGCCTGCTTGAAGTGACTGACCAACCATACTGTTAAAAGTTGAGTGCAACAAGTGAGTTTTCCTTTCCCAGTTCGCCTGCAACAGTCTAAGGAGCGGAATGTCTCTGCCAGAATAGCCGTTGTAGGGTTGATTTTATTCCTTTCCATCTCATGAAACACATTAGCCGCCTCAAAATCGACACAATCCTTCATCTTAGGAAGTAAGACTAAACCCATTATGGCAAAGGCTAGGATCTTTAATCGCTGCTCCCCTTGAGACAAATGAAATTGTCTGACGATATCCGACCAACCCCACGCATAATTCTCATTCCTCCAACGAGTTGGGATTCCCACCAATTTGTCCAAACTCGATTTGATACTATCAGACTTAACAAGGACATTCTGATAAATGCATGATACTGGGGGAACAAAGCATAATAATGCGGCGTACTCCTCTAGAGTAGGAGTCAAATCTATTCCTTTGTCGAAAGAAAAACATCGGTAGCATGGGTCCCAGAATTGCAGAGCCGCTCGGATGCAACTTAGGTCAACCTTCACATCTATTAGCATTAACAGTTTCCCATACTTGCATTGGAATTGCACTTTCTCATCAACAGTAAGCTCATTTCTCAATTCTTTGATCTTTGTAGCATCAAAATCTACCTTCTCCGCGCTAACCTTGGTCATGACATCCGAAACAAAACCCGGTTCTAACATGTTCCCGTGCATCAACTGGTCATTGTAACTCTTTTTCCCAAAAGTATCAAGTGAAAGCATAGTGGGTACAACCATCGAATGAATAAGCAAGGTGGGTCCTGTCACAAGTACCAAACATGTATTAGCAAATCGAATATCATAAACATGTTAATACGCAAAATAAAATAATAACAAGGATGGAAATAAATTAATGGATACATAAAAAAAAGAGAATCATGGCAATAAGGAATCACTTTGAACAATACACACGCGATTGTGATGCACATGCTTGGGTAACTCCAACTACTTCTAACTGGCTGAAAGGCTCCCGGACGATACCAAGAAGTGGTCCCTCAGTAAATGGATACGTGATTGCTGACCGAAACACAAAAGAATCGGGGCGTTCACCCATTTAGGGGTTCTAGTCCGAGTTAGGGTTCATGAAAGCTGACTGGGACCCAAGTCCTCAGGGCTTCACTAATACCAATCTAATCCTATTTGGGAAGGCCCGGGGAAAGGGCATTATGCGTGAAATGCACGTGAGAATACAACAGTTGATATCAAAGCGAATGAACAAATAAATAATAACAATAAACACCTCAAGCAAATAATTCCGGCTTCGACCCTCTAGTCCCCAGCGGAGTCGCCAAACTGTCGCGCCGTCGCGAGCGAAATTCGGGACGCAAAGAAATTCACATAACAATGAAGTCGCCACCCTATTTTCTAAGGTTTAGGGAAACCTAAAAGTCTGAAAAAGAAGAAGAAAATAAAACAAAAACTAAGGCACAAATAAAAAGGGTCTAAACCCGAGAACAACGGTTCGGGGTCGTTTTATGGACTTGGGAAGGTGTGAGGCACCCAAGTCTCATCCTAAAAAGGTTACCGGTTCTAAAAAGAGGTGTTTTAAAATCATGTTAAAAACAAGTAATTTGGGGCCCTCAGGGGGGGATCGTCGCTTTAATTCTTTAGTTGGTTCGGTTGATTTTATCCTAATTATTGTCGAGTTGTTAAAAAGAAAATAAACATTTTATCCTCTAAAAAAGAAAAAGGTCGGTTTGCATACCTATTCCGGTTATATTTAATCGAGTTCAAAAATTAGTCAGATTACATGCAAGATTGATTAAGTGAAATTACTACCATTTTATTATTAATCTTTACTAAAGCGACGACCCTAGTAAATCATAGACGAATCACGGCGATCGAAATCACTATCATCACAGATGAGTTACTACATCATCGGGCAAATGCATATGATTAATCCTATTTACTAGGTGATTCTAAGCATGCATAGACTAGCAAAGTATCATTTATATGAATGCGAGAAAACACGTTGAAAAGAGAAAAAACTGGGAAGTGGGGTTGAAGCCGCGCACATAACACATTCATCAAGATAACATTAATACATCCATGAGCATAAAGTAAATATCAAGGGATTACTAAATTTAAACAATCACGCAACATTAAAGATTTAAATCTCATTTTAAAAGGTAACTCTAATGATAAGGGGGATTAAATATGGAGGTATTTTCTACGAGTTGGGCTTAAGGCCCATTTACTATCTTTCCACTTTCAAATGATTTGTATTTCCGGTGATTTACTATCCTAAAAATTTAGAGGAGCTTAAGTTATTGGAAAAGATTAATCCTACGTTTATTTACTACTTTGTTTAGTTTTCTTTGATTGATTTTATTCGTTTTGATTTGTGGGGATTATTGAAGATTTGAGGATTTTAATAATCAATAATCATGCAATTAAATTAAAGCGTGATGTTTAATAATAATCCTATTTTATTTCATGCATTTAACAAAATAAAATGTTGAGTAATTACTAAGCCTAATTCGTTCAAGCAAGGGTCGATTTGAGTGAAATTATTAAAGGGAGTTATAGATATAAATTAATTCTCATGCAAAAAAGTTTATTTTAAATTCTAACAATTCTAAATAATCATGCATTCAATCGTATAATAAATAGGATAAACTAACGAAAATTTCTTCGGGCGGGTACCTGCATCACAAATCGATTAGTAGCACAAGTGATAAACAAATAAACGGATAAATAAATATTACAAGCATGCATATGAGCAAACTACGAATAAATAAATAAAAACAACTCCTGAGGGGCCAGCCTAATAACCCTCAGCCCATCTTTGCCTCCTTCCTTCCTAATGGGTCGGCCTATTGGCCAAGCCCAAACTTAATGAATAACAAAATCAGCCCCAACCCTACAATCACATCTCATCTCCTTTCTCCCTTTAACGCCGCCTGTCATCATCTCCACCCAAACACCTCTTCCCCTTCTTCTTAAATCTTTTCCTGCACCATTAAACAAATAAACAAACATCACGGCAACAGGAAAATAAAGGGGATTACTGTGGTAGCGAGGGAGCGTAGGAGCAGCGGCGAGCAGCGGCGATCGGGTGAGTGGCTGTGGAGTTCGGCGGCGATCGGGACGGTGGTGGCTGGGTTTTGTTGGCGGGTAGAGCAGTGAGGCTGGGTTTTGTTGGTTCTGATTTTGGGTGGGGTTTTTGGGTGGATTTTGGGGCTGATTTGGGTAGATTTTAGGACTGATTTTGAATGGTTTTTTTGGGGCTGATTGCTGGTTGATTTGGGGCTGATTTTGGGTGGTTTTCGGGGTGATTGCTGGTTGATTTTAGGGGCTGTTTTGGGTTGTTTGCTGGCTGATTTTAGGGGTGGATTTAGGGCTGATTGCTGGTTGATTTTAGGTGGATTTAGGGGTGGATTTAGGGCTGATTGCTGGTTGATTTTAGGGCTGTTTTGGGTTGTTTGCTGGCTGATTTTAGGGCTGTTTTGGGTTGTTTGCTGGCTGATTTTAGGGGTGGATTTGGGATCAGTTTGGGAGGCTTGTTGCAGGGATTGAGATTGGTTGATTTGTGAGGTGGTTGAAGCTGACCGAGAGGCCCCGATTGATTTGGCAGAGGGATGGATTTATAGAGGGTAAGTAAGGGAGAGGGAGATCGGTGCATTAATGAGGTAACGGGTAGGAGCGAGACGATCTTTGAATGTCAGAGAGATCTTTGAAAAACGAAGGGTATCTGATTCTGTTTGAAAAATGGGAGATGTGAGCAGAGTGTGTCTGATTTCGTTTGAAAAATAAGGAGGAAGAGCTGGTTCGGCGATTATGGGTAATTAGTTCGAGCTAATGGTCCGATAAACTGATAAAAGCTCGAATAAAAATACGAACAAAAACATAAAACAAAATACCAGGATAAATAATGGTAATAATGATAATGATAATAATAATAATAATACTTAATAATAATCAACAATAATCATGGACGATAAAAAAAAAAATGTGGGTATGTTATGATATGGTAATGATGACTTATGTCAAAAATCGGGTAGCAACAATATCCGTCGGAAGTTTTTCCACGTGTCATTTTTCGCTTTGTACGTGTCTTGTTGTTACAGGCCGCTCGATCCCTAAGCTTAGCCTTTAAAAAGGGACAACTGTTTTCTTTTAACACTTTTGCTTGCGCTTCGAAAATTTTCCCATCCTTCTCTCTCTTCTGCTTCTTTTTCTATTCGAGGAGAGTTTCTTCAACCGCTTGTCGACGCAGGCGATCTGCTTACTGCTTTCTTATTCCAGGTATTTTGCTTCATCTTCCTCAGATTTTCTTCTCGTTGGGTCATTATGCGTATAACTAGAGATCCTAGAGGTCTTCAGAGGCCTATAGATCTAGAAGTTTAGAGAACACCCAGTCTTTTCACTTGTGAAATGATTCTGAAGGCTGAGTTAGAGGAGCATGGTATCTTCTTTCCCCCTGGTTATTCCGTTAAGGTTTCTGAGGTGGGTCAGCGACTTCATGACCCCTTGCCCAGAAACGATAGGATGGTCTACTTTAAGATGTTCCTCTATGGCTTTCATTTTCCTATTCATGAATCTATAAAAAGGTTACTGCGCCAATACGATATAGACCCGGCTCAGATAACCCCTTCCTCCTGGTATGGGATTTACGTCTTTATTCGCGCTTGCGAATTGCAGGGTATTTTTACCCCGTCCATCAATCTATTCTGTAAATTTTTTAGCTTCAAGTGTCACAACTGTTTAGTTGATATCGCCCCGAGGTGGAATGACGCGTTCGTGCAGTCGTTCTGGCAGAAGTTTCGGGGCTTCGAGGAGACTGTGGCTGATTGGAAAAGTGGTTTTTTCATTGTCAGATTGTCTTTCCGCCCCTGGCCTTGTTCAATGTTCTAACACATCTTGTTGGTAGATGACGTTGAGGGTTAATCACCCGGAAGGAACGACGCTCCTTTAAACGTGACGCCACTTCAAACGCTATCGGCCTCTCCACCGCCCGAAAGCTCCAGCCGTCAGGCTACTACGCCAAGGAAGAGGAGAACTAAGACAGTCGCTGGGCGCGGTATTTCTATCCGAGCCTCTCGCTTCATTGAGAATTGGTTGCCGGACCGAGGTAGGGGAGTGAATTCGAATCGTCCCGCAGCTAGGGTAACTGACAACGATAGTGAGGATAGGGATAATCAGTCAGGGCATTCACATACTCATCAGACTTGAGGCCATCCTCAGTCACAAAACCAAGCAAAAGGTTAAAATCATCAATCGAAAAGTGACACCATTTATCAAGCAAACGAAAGTGCACAACATCAGTAGCACTCAGATCAGGAAAAGCTCTACCATTAGCATACAATCTCTCCTGATCTAACCAAAAAGAGGAATGAAACTCTAAACACAGTTCAGCATAAGCGGGCATGTCAAGATAGAAAAAGCAATCCCACCCAAGATTGGAAATAAACTGCCTAACTCTGTTACCCACCCCCAATTCATCAAGAAATGAAAAATCAAGGACAACGAAAGGAGTGATCTCACAGGCATACTTTTCAGTCAATTTAGCCCTAAAATCAGGAGTGTCAGGTCTCAAACACCCTTTCAAAGAGTTTAAGGGCGGAAGGTTTACCTTGGCAATCTTGGTCGCGGGCTTGGCCAAGACTGCAACCGCATCAGCATCAGAGTCTGTGCCAAGATCGGCCTCGTCTACTTTCTTCTTGCCCTTGGCAGCAACAGATCGCGTCCTCTTGGCTGGGGCAGATTCAACACTCGCATCTGCCTTCCTTTTCCCCGACTTCTTTGATTTGGCTGAACCTTCTTCACACCTAGGCTCGGAATTCGAAATCTCTTGCACCTCGGAGTCAGCCAGCTTGCTAACCCTAGATTGGGTTTTGGGATCGTTGTTGAGGTCGATCTTTTTTTTGGTTGGCAGGGAGACTTGAAGGGATTCAGAGGCAGCGACTGTAGTAGGAGTGGAGAGAATTTGCTTCGGAGAATTAGAGGCGGCTGCGTCTATGGACATGATTGTCCTTGCAATATCGAGTGCCTCGTTGAGGTTTTGCGGCAGATCCTCCTCTGGATTTAGTAGAGAAAGAGATGGCGAGGGAATAGGAGATTCTTGCCTAATCGGGGTGGATTTCACTTTCTTTGCAGATGATCTCTTGGATTTCCCATGTTAAATGCTGATTGAATCGTGGAGTAAAAGTAGGGGAAGTGGAGGATTCTAGCTGAGATGATTTGAGAGATAAGAGAGAGAGGGCGAGATTTTAGGGATTTTGTGTTTGTGGGAGGTAAGGAGATTGATTCTTCAAAGATAACTATTAATTAAAATTTGGAAAAAATTAATTTCCAAATTATAATTAATGATTTCAAAAATATGACCGTTATCCCTTCTTTTTCTTCTCCATTAAACACGCTACCTTCTCTTTTCTTCCTTTTTCTCCGCGTGTCAATCAGCCCAAGGCTGAATAAAATGTGGCTAAGATCAAATATACTCCTCACCACACTTAAATCCTCAAAATCACTCCAGAAAATTTCCACAAACTCCCTGAAAATTTCAATAAGAGAAAATCAATTAGTGGTATTAGGCAAAATTTGAACAATAAATTTATTCAAGAGAACTATAAATAAAAAGCATGAGTTACCTCCCATGTAGTGCCCTAGTTATAGTCCTAGGCATGACTTTCCTGTTCTTTTAATGCATCTCAGGTGGGGCTTCAATCGCCTGATTTTCCTGAAACGTTGGAAATCCTTCTAGGAATGGTTTGAGTCGCTGTCCATTGACCTTGAACACAATCCCTGTCTTTTCATTCTTAATATACACTGCACCATGAGGGTAGATATTAGTGATAACACATGGACCCTCCCATTTGGTTTTAAGCTTACCTGGAAAGAGCTTAAATCGTGAATTGTAAAGAAGGACTTTTCCCCCAAGTTGGAGATTCTTCTCAACAATCTTGCTGTCATGGTATGTCTTCATCCTGATCTTAGCTAAGAGTTGGTTATCGTATGCTTGATTCCTCAATTCTTCTATTTCGTGGATTTGGAGTTTCCTTTCCTCACCTGCTTGGTCGTACCTTAGATTACATTTCCGAATTGCCCAATAAGCTCTATGTTGCATACCTACTAGCAGGTGACAGGCTTTCCCATACACCAATTTGTAAGGAGTCATTCCTATGGGGGATTTGTAAGCAGTTCTATACGCCCATAGCGCATCATCCAACCTTTGGCTCCAATCTCGTCGATCTAAGCCAACAGTTTTAGCTAAGATCGATTTGACTTCTCAGTTTGATACCTCCGCTTGGCCATTTGACTGAGGGTGGTATGCAGTGGAGACTTTGTGGGTTACACCATACTTCCTGAAAAGAGAAACAATAATACTATTGCAAAAATGTGTGCCTCGGTCGCTAATGATCCCCTTAGGCACGCCAAATCTGTTCAAAATGTTAGTTTTCAAGAATGAAACAACAGTTCTAGCATCATTGGTCCTAGTTGCCTTAGCTTCTATCCATTTAGACACGTAATCCACAGCAAGCAATATATATTGTTTTCCATCCGACATAGGAAATGGTCCCATGAAATCAATGCCCCATAGATCAAAAATCTCACAATTTAATATAACATTCATGGGCATTTGATTTCTAGCGCTTATGTTTCCTATCTTTTGGCATTCAGGACATGTCTTACAAAATATATAACTATCATGAAATAGAGTGGGCCAATAAAATCCTGACTCTAGGACTTTTAAGGTTGTCCTCTTAGCTCCAAAATGTCCACCATATGCATAAGAATGACAAAATCTCAAAATCGATGGGATTTCAGTTTCAGGAATGCATCTTCTAATCAACTGATCAGATCCAATTTTCCAAAGATAAGGATCATCCCAAACGAAATACCTGTTGTCGTGCTTAATCTTAACCTTTTCTTGAGCCGTTAGGTCTCCATGGTGTTTACCAGTGGCTAAGAAATTGACTAGGTCAGCAAACCATGGTCTAATTACTTGGATGACAAATAGATGTTCGTCTGGAAAATTATCTCTGATTGGTTCTGAATCCGTCTTCACAAAGCACCTACTGAGGTGGTCGGCGACTAAGTTTTTCTTTCCCGCTTTGTCCTTGATTTCCAAGTTATATTCCTGCAAAAGTAAAACCCAGCGAATCAGTCTTGGCTTAGATTCTGCTTTTGTCAAAAGATACCTCAAGGCCGCATGGTCTGAAAAGACTACGACTTTCGTTCCCAACAAATATGATCTGAATTTGTCCAATGCAAAGATTATTGCGAACAATTCCTTCTCCGTTGTGGTATAGTTCTTTTGCACATCGTCAAGCATCTTAGAGGCGTAGTAGATCACGTGTGGATCTCTACCATTACTCTGCCCTAGAACCGCACCAACAACTGAGTTACTAGCATCACATATCAATTCGAATGGCAGGTTCCAATCTGGTGCTTGGATGATTGGGGCTGATGTGAGTTTCTCTTTGATCTTGTCAAACGCTTCTTGGCAAGATTCGTCAAAATTGAAGTCCACTTCTTTTTGTAATAGTTTGCACATCGGCTCCACAATCTTTGAGAAGTCTTTAATAAACCTGTGATAGAACCCTGCATGGCCTAGAAAACTTGTATCCTCACGCACGCATGAGGGGTAAGGCAAGGTTTTGATAACATCAATCTTAGCCTGGTCAACTTCTATACCTTTCTTAGAAACTACATGACCTAGGACTATACCTTGTTCAACCATGAAATGACATTTTTCATAGTTAAGAACAAGATTAGTGGTCACACATTTTTTCAAAACATGTTTCAGCGTCGTTAAGCATTTATCAAAATTATCACCATAGACGGTGAAGTCATCCATAAACACTTCTATACCTTTTTCTACATAGTCTGAAAAGATACTAACCATACACCGTTGAAAGGTGGTCGGCGCATTGCACAATCCGAATGGCATCCTCCTATACGCAAAGGTTCCGAAGGGACATGTAAATGTCGTCTTCTCTTGCTCTTGTAATGCCACTGGGATTTGATGAAATCCCGAATAACCGTCCAAGAAACAGTAATGGGACTTTCCAGTCAATCTTTCCACCATTTGGTCAATGAATGGTAATGGAAAGTGATCTTTCCTCGTGACTTGGTTAAGTTTGCGATAGTCTATGCAGACTCTCTATCCATTCTGAATTCTTGTGGTTCTCTTTACTCTATCTTCACCTTCAGTCACGGTAATACCTGTCTTTTTAGGCACAACCTGCACAGGGGAAACCCATGAACTATCAGAGATTGGGTATATAATTCCAGCATCAAGTAATTTAATGATTTCTTTCTTGACAACTTCCATCATCGGAGGGTTTAGCCTCCTTTGGGGTTGTCTAATATTTTTCTTATCCTCTTCCACATGAATTTTGTGGGTGCAAATGGTTGAGGATATGCCCTTGATGTCTGCTAAGGTCCATCCAATAGCTTCTTTAAGTTCCTTCAAAATGCTTGTCAATCTTGTGTCTTCTTCGCTAGAAAGCTTAGTTGAGATTATTACTGGGAGAGTTTTATCTTGGCCCAGATAGGCATACTTAAGATGTTCTGGCAACTCCTTAAGATCAAGTTCGGGTGCCTGCACAATAGATGGTAAGATCTTAGAGTTAGTCAAGCTAAACAATGGGCAAGGCATAGTTTCCTTCACTGGTTCAGTCTCATGAAGATCCGTTAAGATCTCCCTAAGATCTTCTCGGTTCCCTACTCGGTCTTCCATTTCTTCCAGCGTCTTAGCTGAGACACTTCTGCTTAAGACAAAATCAAGTGGGTCAGTAGCATTTAAGTCTGCAGTCTCTTCTTCAATAGGGTATAAGATATCAATAAAATTAACACTATGTGTCTCATTATGAAAATTTAATCCCTCCTTCATGTAGAACTTAATCGTGCTCCCAAAGAATTCCAAAATAATACTACCTTCATAAACGTCTATCTTTGCTCTAGCAGACCTAAGGAAAGGTCTACCTAAGAGCGCATCAGTGGTACAGGAAGGTAAATCAGAATCCATTTCAACAATATAAAAATCCACAGGGTATATAAAGTTATTGACTTGGACGAGAACGTCCTCTACCAAACCCTTAGGATGGATCACGGTTCGGTCAGCTAGTTGAATCACCACCTGTGTCTCTTTCATGGGTCCCATTTGCAATGCTTCGTATTCCTTTAAGGATATCACGTTGATCCCAGCCCCTAAATCGCAAAGGGCCTTTTCCACCGTTTTGTTCCCTATTTTACAAGGGATGGTGAAGGTTCTTTGATCTCCACATTTCTCCGGTAGTTTGCTTTGAAGTACTGAAGAAACATTCTGCAAAAGATTCACTCTCTCAACACCTGCAAGTTTCCTTTTGTTAGTGCAAAGTTCTTTCAAAAATCTTGCGTAAGAAGGTACTTTAGAAATTAAATCTAGCATAGGAATATTCACTACCACTTTGCCAAAAATGCTCATGAATTCTTTAGCTTCGTCTAATTTCTTCTGTTTAGAAGACTTGGGAGGATAGGGAGGTGGAATATCTACTGTTTCCAGAGGTTTTGAACTCTGCTCATCAGTCTTAGCCACTGGCTTAGCTAAGATCGGTTGTTGTGATTGGACTGGAATATCAGTCTTAGTCTCAGTCTTAGCCAAGATTGGTTCCGGCTGAGCTTCTGCTTGAATTTCTTCGTCCATATCGACATCCTCATCCCCAAATGAATGATTACGTACCTCCTAGTCTGATTTCGCACCCTTTCGTTCAGGCAGAACACTTCCACTCCTAAGATGAATAGCACTTATGTTGTACCTAGGGTTATCCTCGGTGGTGGAAGGTAATTTACCACTTGTTCCTGGCTGTTGGATTTGTTGGGTGAGCTGGCCTATTTGTTTCTGCATCTCAACAATACTGGACTGAGTAGTTTTTTGCATTTCAGCAAGGCTAGATTGAGTTGCCTGCATGAATTTTTGCAATGTGTCTTCTATAGGAACTCCGATAATCTTAAGCGGTTGAGGTGCAGGAGGTAACATTGGGACATTTGATTGATTTGCTCCAGGTGGTCTGGGTACAAAGTGTTGGAAATTTATGGGAGACTGTTGTGGCTGTTGGTGGTATTGTTGTTGTTGATTTGGTTGTTGATCTGGTTGGCTAGACTGAGGCGGATCTTGTCTCCACCTTAGATTGGGATGTTGTCTCCAAGAGTATTGGTTACTTTCATGAGGGAATCTAGGTTGCCCTTGGTTGTAACCATATGCCGCGTTGACCGAGACTGGAGCTGGATCTCCCGGCTGTTCCACCACGTAACAGCTATGGGTGGGATGATCTAATTGTTGGCAAATTCCGCAAATGGAGGGCATAGGATTGGCTGTTGCTGCTGTAGTTTGTACCTGAGGTGTGGTACCTGTAGAAAGATTCATCAATATGTTAGTAATCTTGTCAAGCTTATTTTCCACATTTATAGCATTCAAAGAAGAAGATGTTGAATTTCTCTCGGATGAGGCGTTGTTGTGGCTGTTGTCAGCCATTGTTTGGAGAAGTAGTTTTGCTCTTGTTGGTGTAAGATCTTGAAGTGCTCCTCCAGCGGCTGCATCTAACCTTTCCCTATCCTTTACACACATTCCATCATAGAAGTATTGGATTAGGAGATGGTCCGCCACTCCGTGGGTAGGACAAATATCTTGAAGGTCTCTAAACCTTTGATGATACTTGCTCAAACTCTCTCCTCCCCTCTGCTGAACTGAAACTAAACTTTTTCTTGCTGCCCCTGCCTTAGTCGCATTCCAATATTTATTTAGGAAGGCAGCGGACATGTCCCCCCATGTTGTAATGGTGTTGTGGGGCAAGCTATAGAACCAATTCTTAGCTGAGTCTTCGAGAGACCAAGGAAATGACTTCAGTTTGGCTCTCTCGATCGTTACTCCTACTGGTTTGAGGGTATCACATTGGAGGTGAAGGTTCCTCAAATGGTTATACGGATTCTCGTTTGAGTGGCCATGAAACTTGGTTAAGTTGGCAATGATGTTTGTCTTGATGGACCAATCATTAGCCATCGGGGGTAGATTAATACAGGAGTAGGTCACTCGTTTTGCCCCCCTGTTTTGTTCCCTCATCGTCTGTTCTTATTGGTTTTCCTCCATGGTTGGTATTGGGTTTTCAGCTGGGCTTGAATCTTGGCCTAGATTGTTGCTGGGACCAGATTCTGTTTGCGTCCCTGAAAATTCACCGTTAGTCTTTCTCTTGGCTTTCTTTCTGCTTTGTGCTTCAGCTTTTGTAAGTTCCGGATTCAAAGGTAGTAAATCTTCCTTTGAGGACCTGGTCATCAACTGCAAAAGACAAAAATAAAAATAAAACTACAAGAAACACCGTCAAAAGATCCCCGGCAACGGCGCCAAAATTTGATTGCGCGTCGAGGGCATCAAATTTAGTTGTAAAAAGATATAGAAAATGGGGTAGGAATACAACTTATCACTCATCCACAAGGGACTCGTAGATTGCGATAAGAGGTTCGTCCACAGAGATCTTGGTGGTGTATTGTAGTCTTGACTCGACTTCCTCGTCACTGGAGTTGAGGGTTTCTTTGTTCTTGCAATTAAGATAAGCAAAGCGTAAAAGAGGACAAGCAAAAATAAAATAAAGGAAACAATCTTAGGCAGAAGTGAATCTTAGCTAAGATTGCTGGCTGAGATTGGTTGGAACTTTCGTGAGGTAAATTCCTGGCAAGGGCGAATTCGTGAGCACTTTACTTGTTTAATCGATCATTGACTTTAGATTTTCTCCTTCCCCTTTGTAACTCTGCTATAGATTGGGAGGAACCCCTTTCCAATCCTACTTTCCTCCTATTCAAATCACTTGGAGGGTACCCCCTTTCCTAGTGATCCTGGCCAGTGGACACCTTGCTGGCTAAAGGGTTTATCCAATTGGCTGCTGGCTTGAGGCACATGCATTTTCTCAATGGCATAGGGAAAGACAGAGTCTAGGCCAAGCTACTCCCAACTTGGAGCCCTAGGTTGTCAATCTGGTTAGGCCTATATCGATTCAAGTTCACTAACCCCCGCGAGGTTAGCTACCTACTTCGTCACTTCGGTTTCGCTCGTCCCCTTAGTGACTGGCTGCAAATTCGTCGTCTTGCCTAAGATCGATCAAGTCTTAGCCTAGAAGGGAACCGGTTTGTTAAAACAGAACTTGATTTGAATACAAACGAGAGGATGATTAAGAACGATTTAGTCTCACGAATCACAAGCATGCTCACTCAATCCTTACCAAGAATTAGGTGTTTAGCTACGAAACATATTAATCAAGGAAGTAAAAGAATAATTAAAGAACATGAAATAGAATTAAAATCTGTGGTATTCAAAAATGAATTCACAGAGTGAATGTTTACAAAACCAGAAGAAGAGAAGATGGAAGATCCCCTAATTGACAGCCTTCCCTAACCTTTTAACAAGGTTAGAGTCCCCACCAATCACGTTCCTTTCCAAACTTCTTCTTCAAATTAACTAAAAGATAAGGACAAAAATCTCAATTGTTTAAATCCTAAAGTGATAATAATCAAAGGATAATAACAAAGTGTTTTTGTTCAAATAGGATTACATCCAAGATTTCTTCAAATGGATGTAACAGTCAGTTGGCTCTCTGATCTGATTCCGCTTCCCACGAGTCCATGTTCAGCACGCCTCTACCCTACAGTCTTAGCTAAGACATGCGGCTAAGACTGCCAATCTTTCACTCCAGCACCAGTTTCTTCCAAAACCAGTCTTGCCTAAGATTCCTCCAAAAGAAACCAATTTGACGTAAAAAGGATTATTTCTGTCACAAACAAGGAGTTTTGAAGTGGTAAAAACACATGAAATAAAGCGTCAATCAATGTCACTGGTACAAGCACTTGTAGATCCAACCAAATACAAGGAAAGATTGTTGAAAGCTGTTGATCATCCATCTTACGTCGAGTGTTTTAATGCAATCACATTTACAGATGATGATTTACTCCTAGGATCTCGTTTGCACAACATGCCTCTTTATATTACAGGCTACATTCGAGAAGAAAATGTTAGAATGATACTTGTGGATCAAGGGTCAGCAGTCAACATCATGCCCATCCATACAATGAAGAAACTAGTAATCACCATGTCCGAGTTTTGCAAAAGTAAATTGGTTATCCAAATTTTCAATCAAAAAGGTCATGCTGTCATTGACGCGATCCGAGTGAAGCTAGAGATCAAAGAATTGGTGTCTACTGTCCTTTTTCATGTAATTGATGCTAGAACATCCTATTAGTTGCTCCTTGGGAGGATTTGGTCACATGAGAATGGAGTTATCCCTTCAAGTTGGTATCAATGCCTCAAATACATTCGTAACGAAGAGTAAAATGCATTAAGGAAGAAACTAGTCCATTCAATAAGGAAGAATCACATTTTGCGGATATAAAATTCTTCTCAGAAGAAAATATTCCTTTGGAAGCCTTTCCCATCTCTACACAAGAATGTAAGAGGAATGAAGAAAGCTCCTCTTCCGCCATAAGGGTAACACCTGTATTCATAAAGGCTTCTCTTTCCAAAACTGCCATCACTAGGGAAGTAGAGGTCTTAAAGAAGAGTATGACTCTCCCTATTCCCATGATTTCAACATTAGCCCCAAAACCACCCAAGCTGGAAGCTCCTTAAGAGATGAGATCTAAGGATACATGTGAAGGATCAAAATGACGCCCTATTTCTATGATTTCAACATTGGTCCCAAGACCATCCAAGCTGGAAGCTCCCCACGAGACAAGATCCAAAGATATAAGAAGCGAAGGATCAAAAGAATGCAGCCGAGGATGGTATGACTCAAAAGTCAAAAGACTCTTTAAGAATGCTGGTTACAGAAAATGAAAACCTCGCCAGAACTTCCGGCACCTCCACAGAAGAAGTCTGTCTTCACACGGTTAGGACCTAATATCCTAAACCAAAAAGGAAAGTCCAAGAAGTAGAACAGAAGAGAAAAAGCGTTAGACGACAACTCTTCTACAATGTTGAAGACATGGAGGTTGAGGGTGCTAATTGTGCTTATGTTTAGGAAGTGTCAGATGAAGATGAACTAGAGTCAGCTCTGTCAATATTTGAGGAATGAGGGCAAGCGACAGTCGATGAATTGAAAGAGGTAAATTTAGGCACTATCAACGAGCCAAGACCAACTTTCCTAAGTGCTTTATTGAGTCTAGAAGAAGCAGAAAAGTATATGGAACTCTTGAAAGAATTCAAGGATGTGGTTGCATTGTCCTATAAAAAGATGCCTGGACTAGATCCCAAAGTTGCAGTGCATCATCTCGCAATGAGGCATGCTGTAAGACCTAATAAACAACCTCAAAAGAAGTTCCGCCCGGACCTAATTTCATTAATTGAAGCTGAAGTGAATAAACTCATTGAGGCAGGGTTTATTCAAGAATTCAAATACCCTACTTGGATAGCCAACATTGTGCCAGTAAAGAAGAAGAATGACAATATCCGAGTTTGTGTAGACTTTTGTGACCTGAATAAGGCTTGTCCTAAAGATGACTTCCCTCTCCCAATCATTGAGTTAATGGTTGATGCAACCACAGGTCATGAAGCTTTATCATTTATGGATGGCTCATCCGGATACAATCAAATCCACATGAATATGAAAGATGAAGAGCTTACAACGTTTAGAACACCTAAAGGCATATACTGTTATAAGGTAATGCCCTTTGGCTTGAAGAATACTGGAGCCACCTACCAAGGAGCAATGCAAAAGATTTTTGACAACATGATGGTGGAATGCTATGTTGACGATTTAGTGGTTAGGACTAAAATAAGGCAGGATCACCTAGGCGACTTGAGGGTCGTGTTTGAAAGGCTTCGTCGATATCAGCTCAAGATGAACCCATTGAAGTGTCTTTAGAGTTACCTTTGGAAAATTCCTCGGTTTCATTGTTAGACATCATGGTATCGAAGTTAACCAAACAAAGATCGATGTCATACTCAACATGCCCAAACCCACGAATATTTATGAGTTAAAAAGCTTGCAAGGAAGGTTGGCGTACATAAGGATATTTATCTTTAATTTGGCTGGACGTTTCCATCCATTTAGTAGATGAAAAATGGTGTACCGTTTGAATGGGATGAAGCCTGTCACAATGCCTTCAAAAACATCAAAATGTATTTGCTTTACTCGTCTGTCCTCGCAGCACCTATTCCTGGAAAACCGTTGATTCTTTACATATCCGCTCAAGAGCATTCACTTGATATCAAAAGCAGATCCTCCCAAGTACCTGATGTCTAGACCAATCCTCTTAGGAAGGTTGGCTAAATGGACATTATTGCTGCTAGAATTTGAGATAATCTTTGTACCGCAAAAGGCCACAAAAGGGCAAACTCTAGCAGATTTCTTAGCGGATCATCCGATTCTGACGGAATTGGAACTTCCTGAGGATTTTCCAGATGAGGAAGTTTTCTTCACTAATCTCATGCCATCATGGAAACTATTTTTTGATGGTGCAGCTAGAAGCTATGGTGCGGGAGCTGGAGTAGTATTTGTTACTCCCCACAATGAGGTGTTGACATTCTTTTTCACCTTCACGGAAAATTGCTCTAATAATGTCGCAGAGTATCAAACTTTATTGATCGGTTTAGAGATAGCATTAGAAATGAAGATCAACCAACTGGAGGTATACGGTGACTCAAAGTTGATTGTTAATCAACTATTGTCTGAGTATGAGGTCCGAAAAGAAGATCTTGTGCCATATCACCGATACACAATGAAACTATTGGAGCAGTTTGATTCCATAAGTATCAACTTCATTCCAAGAAGTGAAAATAGGCAAGCGGATGCTTTGGAAAATCTTGCTTCTGTTTTAGCTGTGACAAAAGGAGATAACATCCCAATATCAGTTAGGAATGTTCAAAAATCGGACCGACCCGAAAACCGAACTGGAACCACACCAAAATGACCCGAACCGTTATTTATTTTTGTTGCAAAAATCGGACCGAACCGTACAGTAATATCTTAGAACTGAAAACCGAACCGTAGAACCGGAAGAACCGTTACTGTTATATATATACATATGTTATCAAAGCTTAGCTTTGGTTGAATGGTTAACACTTCATTTTTTTTCCTTAAGGGGGAGAGGTTCAAATCCTCTTGCCCCTCTTTCACTTTTTCTTCTTTTTCTTAACCAAAATCACATCTTTCACTTTTTTTTCCCCTTTTACACTTAATTAAAAGTACTTATCTTTTCTTTTTATTTTTTCTTTTAAATAAGAAATTTTATCATGGAAGTCATATAAGAATTATTATGATGAAAAAATATTTTTCTTATTAAGAAATAAAAAAAATTAATCATTTTTTTCCTTTTAAACTTAAGTAAAATACCTCATTTTTTCTTTTAAATTTAATTAAAAGAGTTTACTTGAAATTTTAAATAGAAAAAAAATTATTAATAAATAAAGTATGAAAGAATTATGAGGATTTTTTTTGTAGAAAGAAATTGAAAACTATATGTATAAACTAAGACCATTAATTATTAATGATACGACATATATTAGTAATAGTACCATTAATCCTTACTCTAATACATAATTATTAAGGTATATCGTGGATATATATTTATTGTTCAGTATTTTACTTAATGAAAAGAGAATTATATTGTTGTAAGAAAGAATAATATCAATTGTTATAAAAAAATGTAATTACTAATTAGATGACAACTAAAATAATGACTTTGCATAATGGTTAATGGACATTTATGATTTAGATTTATGGTATCTATATTTCAATGTCATTATTTACTTGAGTTAATTGTTTAGAGGTTTGAAATTTAAATTTAAATTGTATTAATGTGTTACGCAATATATAAGTATATCTAATTAACTATTGTATTGTTCAAGTATATTTTTGAAGCTTTAAATGTAAGTGATCTAATTTTATCTTCATATGAAGCAAGATTATACTTGAAAAATTCTTCATGTGTATATATTAGGCTCGATATAAAGCACGATACTTCTTGACTATATACTTGTTAAATATATTCATTACATTTCAATATATTAATACTCATTTTTTATTAATATTTAGTCACTTTAAATTTTTTTATGTTTTGTATCATAAAATTTAAAGATTTATCATACTAAAATATCTTTATAATATTATATTATTATTTATAAATTGATAGATCAAAATATTATTAAAAAAAAAATCAAAACTGCGTGTTTAACATCAAAATGACGTCGTTTTGAGCAAACACCAAAAAGATGTCGTTTTGAAAAAACACTAAAACGGCATCGTTTTGAGAAAATAAACAAAACCGATTCTGAACTGAAAAATTGAAACCGAACCGAACCAAAAATTTCTAGTTCAATTCGGTTCGATTCTAGGCCCAAAACCGGACTGAATCGGCCCGTGTACACATCTAGTATCAGTTTCTCAACGCTGGGTCATTCCCCCATTAGTTCCAAAAGAAAATGAAAAAAAAAATTGACCCGTAAGAGGATAAACTGTGTATGGCTAAATAAATAAACAAAATAAATGTTCTCGAAAAAAAAAAAAAGGGACTACACCAAAACTGTCACTATGTCTTCCAAATCTACCATCTGAAGGAAAACACACCTAAGTTCTTCTCTCTCACGATCAATTGCTTCAACTTCAATGGTCTCTTTCCTTTTCCATTCTTCCTGTTCTGCAGAAAGCTTCTGGATGTTCTCGTCGGTGCCTTGAAGATCATCTCGCAACTTTTCAATCTTGGAGGCTAACCTACCCTTCTCCTCTTGCAACTGACTGATCTTTAAGTCCAAGTCTTTCATTTCTGCTTCTGAACTCAATAAAGCATCCTGAAGGGAAGAACTCCGTATCTGAGAGGCGTCAAGCTTCAATTTTAACCCATCAATTTGCTCAGGTGAAGGAATACAACTCGTACTTTTCTCTCTCCTTGTGAGGTAAGAGTCAACTCGAATTAGAAAGTCCCCAACCTTCAACTTCAATGGAGCAGCATCAGACATAAAGACATCCTTGATGACCTCCTCAAGAATAGAAGACTTCCTTTCCCACCAAGCCTTTAAATTTGAAAAGTCACCGCTAAGAGCAACCTGGAACTCCTTCCTAAGAAAACTAGAAAGTCCATGAACAACAGAAGATCTGCATAAAGCAAGTTCCTCAGAACTGATGGGCGAACCAGAACAGACAAATTTGGTGGGCATCGACTTTTGAACACTCATAAACGACTGATGTAAGCTAGGATGATGAGCAGAAGAAGCATCGACACTCGTAGGAGACTCTTTTATCTTTAACGAATCCACCTCTTCTTCTCCAGAATGTGGAACCTCCCCATTGTCAGCCTTAGTATCCTCATTAGGGGCAGGGCTGCCCTGTTGTTCGCTTCCTTGATGAGGTGTCACAGGGGTTTTAGGAGTAGCTGGTTTAGCAGGTTTTGGTTTCGTCATTATCGGACGGCACACCCTACACAACAACAGCCTACACTTCAGTTTCCAGATAAATAGCACAACAACAAGACAAAAGCAACAGCAGAAGAATTTCCATTCAAGGTTTTTCCTTTTAATTGTTTTTTTCTGAGATCCACAAAACTAAATCAAGTACTAGTAATGTAAGACTTCATCCATTGCAAATTTTCATGGGAAGAGGCAAAAAACCATATCGACGACAAAACTAAAACCTCATGAAGAAAAAGAAGCACACAACAAAAAAGGTAAATGAAAAATAGAACCTGTCAATTGCTTCTGCCTTCCTCCTCACATCAGCCGACAGTAGTACCAGAGGGGCAAATTTGGGAAGAGAATCCTGCTGTTGCTTTTTCTTTCGTAACCAGGCTTCTGCTTCCACACACACATTTAACACCTAGAAAGACCAGGATAAAGAATCAAATAAATACAAGTGCAATCAGGAAACGGACAGATTGAAATATAAAGATACAACATACTCTATCTCCAATCTTAAAAAAATAGAAGATTGTATTCATATACCTTCTGTTTTTCAGCTAAATCAATATGATCAAATTTAGGATCATTTGACAATGCTGCGTCTCTATAGCTATTAACACAATAAACTAGCTGATCAATCACAGATCCCCTTTCAGAGTACTCCTTGTAGCGCACTTCAATAGGATCACCATGCTGCAGTTTATCATAACATTAGATTGGCACAGAAACACTTGCAACTTTAAAAGCGTTCAGCTGAGGAAAGACAACTGGCAGCGATTGATGCAACAAGAGAGATGGTTTTGTACCTTCTTGAGTTCTTCCAGCTTTGCAATGTAAACACCTTTAGTCTCATCCTCCCCATCTTCATACAACCAATCTTCTGTTTCTTGTAACTTTGCCAAGAACTCTTCTTTCTCTGAGTCGGTAACAAACTCCTGATATTTGTCGTTAAGCTGGATATAGAAAATGAGTATTAGTACACATGCCACTAAAAATGTCATGCATAACAACTGCAACGAAGCATTTACCTTGTTCCTCATTTCATAGACATAAGCTTCTACAGCATTTTTCTTATCCTTGGTTTCTTGTGTTAATAGGAGTAGCTGTTCGCTTCCTTGATGAGGTGTCACAGGGGTTTCAGGAGTAGCTGGTTTAGCAGGTTTTGGTTTCGTCATTATCGGACGGCACACCCTACACAACAACAGCCTACACTTCAGTTTCCAGATAAATAGCACAACAACAAGACAAAAGCAACAGCAGAAGAATTTCCATTCAAGGTTTTTCCTTTTAATTGTTTTTTTCTGAGATCCACAAAACTAAATCAAGTACTAGTGATGTAAGACTTCATCCATTGCAAATTTTCATGGGAAAGAGGCAAAAAACCATATCGACGACAAAACTAAAACCTCATGAAGAAAAAGAAGCACACAACAAAAAAGGTAAATGAAAAATAGAACCTGTCAATTGCTTCTGCCTTCCTCCTCACATCAGCCGACAGTAGTACCAGAGGGGCAAATTTGGGAAGAGAATCCTGCTGTTGCTTTTTCTTTCGTAACCAGGCTTCTGCTTCCACACACACATTTAACACCTAGAAAGACCAGGATAAAGAATCAAATAAATACAAGTGCAATCAGGAAACGGACAGATTGAAATATAAAGATACAACATACTCTATCTCCAATCTTAAAAAAATAGAAGATTGTATTCATATACCTTCTGTTTTTCAGCTAAATCAATATGATCAAATTTAGGATCATTTGACAATGCTGCGTCTCTATAGCTATTAACACAATAAACTAGCTGATCAATCACAGATCCCCTTTCAGAGTACTCCTTGTAGCGCACTTCAATAGGATCACCATGCTGCAGTTTATCATAACATTAGATTGGCACAGAAACACTTGCAACTTTAAAAGCGTTCAGCTGAGGAAAGACAACTGGCAGCGATTGATGCAACAAGAGAGATGGTTTTGTACCTTCTTGAGTTCTTCCAGCTTTGCAATGTAAACACCTTTAGTCTCATCCTCCCCATCTTCATACAACCAATCTTCTGTTTCTTGTAACTTTGCCAAGAACTCTTCTTTCTCTGAGTCGGTAACAAACTCCTGATATTTGTCGTTAAGCTGGATATAGAAAATGAGTATTAGTACACATGCCACTAAAAATGTCATGCATAACAACGGCAACGAAGCATTTACCTTGTTCCTCATTTCATAGACATAAGCTTCTACAGCATTTTTCTTATCCTTGGTTTCTTGTGTTAATAGGAGTAGCTGTTCGCTTCCTTGATGAGGTGTCACAGGGGTTTCAGGAGTAGCTGGTTTAGCAGGTTTTGGTTTCGTCATTATCGGACGGCACACCCTACACAACAACAGCCTACACTTCAGTTTCCAGATAAATAGCACAACAACAAGACAAAAGCAACAGCAGAAGAATTTCCATTCAAGGTTTTTCCTTTTAATTGTTTTTTTCTGAGATCCACAAAACTAAATCAAGTACTAGTGATGTAAGACTTCATCCATTGCAAATTTTCATGGGAAAGAGGCAAAAAACCATATCGACGACAAAACTAAAACCTCATGAAGAAAAAGAAGCACACAACAAAAAAGGTAAATGAAAAATAGAACCTGTCAATTGCTTCTGCCTTCCTCCTCACATCAGCCGACAGTAGTACCAGAGGGGCAAATTTGGGAAGAGAATCCTGCTGTTGCTTTTTCTTTCGTAACCAGGCTTCTGCTTCCACACACACATTTAACACCTAGAAAGACCAGGATAAAGAATCAAATAAATACAAGTGCAATCAGGAAACGGACAGATTGAAATATAAAGATACAACATACTCTATCTCCAATCTTAAAAAAATAGAAGATTGTATTCATATACCTTCTGTTTTTCAGCTAAATCAATATGATCAAATTTAGGATCATTTGACAATGCTGCGTCTCTATAGCTATTAACACAATAAACTAGCTGATCAATCACAGATCCCCTTTCAGAGTACTCCTTGTAGCGCACTTCAATAGGATCACCATGCTGCAGTTTATCATAACATTAGATTGGCACAGAAACACTTGCAACTTTAAAAGCGTTCAGCTGAGGAAAGACAACTGGCAGCGATTGATGCAACAAGAGAGATGGTTTTGTACCTTCTTGAGTTCTTCCAGCTTTGCAATGTAAACACCTTTAGTCTCATCCTCCCCATCTTCATACAACCAATCTTCTGTTTCTTGTAACTTTGCCAAGAACTCTTCCTTCTCTGAGTCGGTAACAAACTCCTGATATTTGTCGTTAAGCTGGATATAGAAAATGAGTATTAGTACACATGCCACTAAAAATGTCATGCATAACAACTGCAACGAAGCATTTACCTTGTTCCTCATTTCATAGACATAAGCTTCTACAGCATTTTTCTTATCCTTGGTTTCTTCCATCACTCGGTCTTGTAGTGCCATCTCAAACTCCTTTTCTACGGCTTTCTGAACATCAGCAGGTGACATTGCACCAAAGACATGCTCAGAAACATGAATGTAGGTTTTCTTTACTTTCTTCTTTGGAGCATCAGCAGGTGACATTGCCCCATAGACAACCTCTTCTTCTTCTAATAGCTGATGCATGCATCAAACAAATTATGACCTTATCCCACAAAAAACTCTTGCCTGCTAAAAGAAGAAAGTGTTACTCAAGACTTACTGTTGCTGACTCAACAGATACAATCCCATGAAGATTGAGGCGAGCTTTCACCTTCACTTTCGCCCATTTGCCTTTCGTAGCTTGGAAGGGGCCAATCTGCACACAGCACCAAAATATTAAACAGTTGTCACAGAATACTTACAAGGTCATCACTGCACAGCACAAGCCACCATCCTACCGTATAAGTGCTGATCTTTACCGGTGCTTGCCACTCACTCACATCAGAATATTGTACATCAACTGTAAATGTCCCTGACCTGTAGAATGTCAGAGCCTTTGTGCTGGGTATGGGATTTCCTTTTGGGAAAACAAGAGTGCTTTGTTCATTCCCAACAGCCCCATCGTCAGAATCAGGGGCAGGACCTTTCCATGATAAAGAAATTGAAAATGGAAAACTCTCGTTGACCTGTGGGACAAACAGTTAATTTATCAAACATACACAGATGTAGATTCATGTCAGAACTGAAAGATGCGTGTTAAAAAGTAAAAAAACTGAACTCTCTGTAGACCATGAGGCCATGACAAAGATCTCCTTATCAACAAGGAAACAGTTTACTGGACAGGGGAAAAAAGAAACAGCAAATATTTACCTTGAACTCTCGCACTTTGAATGTAGGATTGAGGATTGCACACTCCAAAGCACAACCCCTTGCAACACATTCACTAACGTTCATTGTACGCCTAGGCTCCTTGCCAAAGAATTCAGTTAATATCTTGATTATGGCAGGAACACAAGAACCAGAACCAACAACTTCAACAGTATGCACATTCTCTACTGAAAGCCCAGCATCCTGCAGTGCCTTCTCCAAAGGCCTCCTCACTCGTTCCAAAATTGGAATGCCAATTTGCTCCATTTCATCTTTCTTGATGAAGCCTCTAACATCCTTTTCTTCCATTAGGCATTCAATATTGAGAGGTGCCTCAGGGTTAGCACTATGAATCTTCTTCAGCTTCTCACAAGCAGACCTGAGCTTAAGACAGGCCCTAGCATTTTGGTAAACATCAATCTTATACTCTACCTTGAACTTTTCAGCAAAGTGGTGGAACAAGACATCATCAAAGTCTCTGCCACCCAAAGACCTATCAAAAGCATGAGATAATATCTTCAGTTGTCCTTTCTTGAAACCTGCAATGCAAACCTGCATGCTTGCATGTCCAATGTCAACAAAAGCAACATTCAACTGATCAGTCTCAGGCAAATCAGTCTTGTAAATACCATAAGCCAAAGCTGTGGCCGTAGTCTCATGCATCAAACGTAGAGGATGCAATCCAGCAATCGTTGTTGCATCCAAAACTGCCCTTCTTTGCAAATCAGTAAAATAAACTGGAATCCCAATGCAGCAATCAACTACTGCTGTATTCAGATTCTTTTCAGCTATGACTTTCAAATCCGACAACACCATTGCCAAAACTTGGGTGGCCGTAAACGTCTTCACTTCACCCAAATACTGCGCATGAATCAAAGGGGATCCATCCTTGTCTTCTGTGACTGAAAAAGGCAATGACTTGAGATCCCTTTGCAAATCAGGATCAGAGAATTGGCGGCCAATAAACCGCTTTATCTGAGAAATAGAATTCTTAGGATTCATCATAGTCATTGCAGCCCCAGCAGTCCCAATGAAGCGCTGCTTATCACCAAAGCATACAATAGCAGGAGTCTCACGCTTTGATTCATCATTAAGAACGACATCAATGCCTCTTTGCCTTGCAACAGCAACAAGGCAGTTCTCATTACCCAAATCGAAACCTACCACGCTCATCTTTGCTGAAAATTTACTGATTTATATTAAATCGGTGCAGCGCCACTAAGTAATGTAGCAACCTGCATAAGAATGAGAAATACTTGGTAAAATCTAACTGCATATAAGATACTAATCATAACACCTGACTAAATATAAGATACTAAACAAAACAATACGGGAATCATCACATTCAAGATCAAAACATGGATTAATATGATCCATTACCATAAATAATAGCACCATTCAACCACATTAAGTCCATAGATTCACCAAGGGAAATGATAAAAATGCAAATAAGACAGACAGGGATGATAGTGGTGATCTTCCACAGAAGAAAAAAAAACCTCTCACTACATTAAGTAGACAACAAACAAACAGCTACCACTACTTGTCTGATCACACTGACACCAACTTTAGTATGAAAAAAGCCAAGCGTTCAAATGCCTTAAGTTCTCTGTTCATTTCATTAGAATACCATAGAGTAGAACACACCAAATAAGCAAACAATATATACTCATCACGAAAACAAACTTGCTGAAAAATAGGTTTTGAGTCATCCCCGTCCCTCAACATGCATTAAAACCATCATGCAAGCAATTGCAAGATCCAGAAGACTAAACAAACTAGTATCTTCAGCAGAGGGGGAAAAGGAGATAGCAAATCCTTTCTAATACACCCCATTGCGCACAACTGTGGACGACACCCAACAATCCTAAAACAAAACCACCGCAATGCATGTGTAATACCAGTAAGCCCAAAATGTACATGGAACCACAAAGCGACAATAAGACTAACACAACCTAAACAAGTACAATAGCAATCAATTACCCAGTAAGACAACAAAAAAACCAAATCACAAAACCAAACTTTGTAGGTCACAAATATGGTAAAACAGTACCAAATCACCACAAACATACAACATCAAACCAAACATAAATGCCAAGACTAACCATAAACAGCAATAACGACATGCTTTCAACATTCAAACAGCTAACATCACACAAGAAGCTGAATCTAAAGAAGCAAAGACCAAAAAGAAACTAATAGTACGAATGATAATAAAGAATAAACAAGCAAATAAATATTTAATTGATTTTTAAACAATCAAATAATTAATTAGATAAACATAGCAAACAAAACAAACAAATTATTAATTATCGTAAGACGAAAGGGAAAACGCCACAAAAGGCACCTGTACGTTGGGTTTGAACTTTATTTGGTACCTCAACCTTTTTTCGTCTTTAAATGGTACTCGTACGTTAGTGTTTGATCACATTTGGTACCTGCGGCCGTTTCCGTCGACAATTTGCCGTTATCTAGCCTACGTGGCATGACACGTCATCAAATATGATGACATGGCATGCCACGTCAGCATTAGTTAATTTTTCTTTTTTTTCTTTCTTTTTTTTATTTCTTTTTCTTTTCTTTCTTTTTCTTTTCCTCTTTTCATACTACTTTTCCTCATTTTCTTGCTTCATTCTTTTTTCATTTTAGGGCTGCAGCACGCAGCCCTCTTCTCTTCTTCCTTGTTTATTTTCTTTTTCTATTTAGGGCTGCATCAACGCAGCCCTCTTCTCCCTTCTCCTTCTTCGTTTTCTTCTTTCTTTCTTTTCGGCCAAGGAATGAGTAGTGGCGGCAAGGGCGGGCATCAACGACAAGCAGCGGCGTGGCTGGCGGTTGTGCAGCGGCGGCAGTGGCGTGGCTGGCGGTCGTGCAGCGGCGATCGGGATAGTGGTCGGCTGGTGATGAGTTGATTGATGAGGAGATCAGTTGATTGATTTTTGTGCTGGTGGCGATTTGGCAGTGATGAGTTGAGAGGGTGGCGATTTGGGTGGAGCGATTTGGCGGTGGTGTAATGGTTTGGCAGTGGGTTAATTTCGGGTGGTTAATTTCGGTTTGGTTGAGATATGGAGGGAGAGGCGCAGTGATTGGGTTGTTTAATGGGTTCGGCAGCGGTGGTGGCAGTGTGGTGGTGGTTGGATGGGAAGCTGGTGATTTGAGTGGTGTGGCTGGCTGGATTTTGGTGGTTTGGCCGACGGTGATGGGTAGATTCGGGTTGGCAGCGGCGATGAGTGATTTTAATTTGGCGAGCTGATTTTTGGTTTTGATGATGGTCGATTTAATTTGATTTGAGTTTTGTGGATTTTGTTGAATTTTTGGCAGTGATGGTTGGGGTGTTTGGACAGATTTATGGTGTGGGTTTATGGTGTGGCTGCTTTGGATTTGGGTTTAATTTGGCAAAGGCAGCGAGGGATGTGGAGGAATTTAGATTGGCAAAGATTAATTTGGCTTAAATTTGGGAAAGGTTTTCGTGTGCAGAGGAGGAAGGAAGAAGAAGAAGAAAGAAAAGAAAAGAAAAAGAAAGAAAAGAAAAGGAAAAGAAAAAGAAAGAAAAGAAAAGGAAATAAAAAGAAATAAAAAAAAGAAAGAAAAGAAATATTAAACTAATGCTAACGTGGCATGCCATGTCATCATATTTGATGACGTGTCATGCCACGTAGGCTAGATAACGGCACATTGTCGACGGAAACGGCCGCAGGTACCAAATGTGATCAAACACTAACGTACGAGTACCATTTAAAGACGAAAAAAGGTTGAGGTGCCAAATAAAGTTCAAACCCAACGTACAGGTGCCTTTTGTGGCATTTTCCCTAAGACGAAAATAATGCGACGGATTCGAGTATACGAAAAATAACATAATGGGCCAGGAACAGGACCGGCCCGCTTCCCATGCCAACGGTACAGGCCCAACAGCCAAGGCCCAGCTGATGGGCCAGCTCTTCTCCTTCCCTTCCTGTCGCTGGGCCTAGCACCAGCCAAGCCCATGACCAAACAAAATTTTAAAACCAGCCCAGCCCGCGAACCATCCTCTTCTCCTTCTTCACTGCATCGTCTTCTTCCTTGGTTCGCCGGCGCACTGCCGGCGACCAAGGACGAAGCCAACCGAACCAAAAGATGCGACCAACTGACCAAAACAAACCCAGAAAGAACAGCAAGTGATACGATCCTTGCTAGGCTTGGATCGATGCTCCTGTTGCGATCGTTGTTCAAGGATGGACTTTGTGCGGAAATACTTAAACTGAACCCAAACGTGCGCTGACCCTGCTAAGTCGTGATGCCTAGCCAACCCAGCTACGCGAATGAGGATCTTGATCGAACTCCTAACCCTCTAACCAGCAAATTGGTTAGCAACCTAGGCAATCGAACAATGGGGGTGAACTTTTGATTTACTTGATATGCTCTTCGAGCGTTCGGACTCAAAGGATTCAAGGTTCTTCCTCCTCATACGCCTCATTCCAGTGCATACGGGGCGTTGGGTGCCACTGCTCGTCGTAGTCAGGCTCGTGCTCCATGCGCCTATGCACTCGGCGTGCTAGGCGCTCCGCATTGATGCGTTGGGCTTGCGTGGGCATGCGCCGCTGCTGCTCATTATTCCCAAGCAACACAAAACGCCGGTCTTCATTCCCCTCACCAGCAAAACCTTCGGGTAAGTCAGCAAACGGACCTGGCTTGTCTTCCTTTGGTGCCATGTCATAGAGGTGAGCTGCGCGTTGTGGGTTTAGGACTTGGGTCATGTGGGGCGTGGCTGTTGCCTTTTTATTTTCATCTGATGGTTGTTCCGATTTAGGGTTGTTGCATGCTTCCATCTTGTCCATTCGGGCTACGAGTTGGAGAAGTAGCTCTCGGGTAGATAGGTCGCCCTCTTCGGTCTTGCCTTCGGTTCCCTTGATACTTTTGTTTCCTGAATCTTGAGACATTCTTTCTTTTCTTTTCCTTTTTTTTTTTTTTTTTTTGACTCTATATAAACGAAAATACAACTAGATGGATGAAGGGTGATTTAGCTCTGGACTAGAGTAAATCGACTCAAGAATGTATCGAAATAAAGAAGCAATTAAATTACCAAGCTTGAACAGCCTTCGCTCCGCTACCAACTGATACGATCCTTGCTAGGCTTGGATCCATGCTCCTGTTGCGATCGTTGTTCAAGGATGGACTTTGTGCGGAAATACTTAAACTGAACCCAAACGTGCGCTGACCCTGCTAAGTCGTGATGCCTAGCCAACCCAGCTACGCGAATGAGGATCTTGATCGAACTCCTAACCCTCTAACCAGCAAATTGGTTAGCAACCTAGGCAATCGAACAATGGGGGTGAACTTTCGATTTACTTGATATGCTCTTCGAGCGTTCGGACTCAAAGGATTCAAGGTTCTTGTGAGACTTAAATTTAACTCAAGTGTTTTGGCAAAAAAAGTCTGATTTTATTAAGCCAAGCGGCTGCCTTAAATAGGTGCAAGAAATACAAATCCTACGAGAACTAGAACTTCTATCTATACAAGAATTCGACTTGAATAAAAGCTGAAATAATTAATTAATTATAATACTAGTACTAAGAGTATTAGTAGACCCAAGCAATCCTACGCACGGTAGAATTGCGCAATGCGCGTCCTTCCTCAAGTCGAAGTCCTTGGTGCGCTAGGACTTGCGCATGCGTTGACCCGCTCGGCCATTCTTCCAAACGCGTCGGGCGTTTGACTTGAAACTCCCGTAGCCTCTTCTAGACCCTTGAAGCTATCTTCTAACTCGGCTGGAGCTTGGTAAATATTTCTTAAGTCTGACTTGGCTTGGGCGTCCGTTTCGTGGGTGCTAGCGTGCGCGCTGGGTGCGACCAGCAGCGTCACTGAGCGCGGCGTGTGCTCTCGTAGTACGGACTCCTCCAGCGTAGCCTCGCGCTGAATCTCATTATGTAGGAACAAGGAAAGCTGGCTGGACAGGCGCTTGCTATGTTGGCACGCCATTGGGCCAACGGGCGGCAAGGGCACGCGCGAAGGTGCGGCGTGCGTGCGATGCGTACTAGGGTTCGCATCAGTCCCTCCCTCTTCAAGAGGATTCGTCCTCGAATCCGAGTCTTCCTCGTCATCTTCCACCCAATCACACAAACTTAAATCGGAGATGTTGACGGTAGTACTTGCGGATCCATAGTCGCTAGGAAGGTCGAGGACATAGGCATTATTATTGATTTTCTCCACGATAAAAAATGGGCCATCTCCTCTTGCGGAAATTTTGTGACGCCTCAAGGCCGGAAATCTTTCCTTCCTTAAATGTAGCCAAACCCAGTCGCCTACTTTGAAAGATGCAGTTGGTCTTCCTTGATTTTTCTTGCGGACCAAGCGTTCATTCATCTTCTCTATATTTTTCTTGGTCTGCTCATGAATCTTTTTCACCGCTGCTGCCTTTGCGTCTCCATCTAAACTCACGGCATCTTGCAAAGGTAAAGGTGTTAAGTCCAGCGGCGTCAAAGGATTGAAGTCGTAGACTATCTCAAAAGGTGAAAACCCCGTGCTAGAATGCGTGGCTCGATTGTAGGCAAACTCCATAAAGGGTAGCTGATCATCCCACTTGGTCACATGTTTGCCTACCAATGCTCTCAATAAGGACCCGACTGTGCGGTTTACTACTTCTGTTTGTCCGTCAGTTTGAGGATGGCAAGAAGTCGAAAAGAGTAGCTTAGTCCCCAAACGTCGCCATAACACTCTCCAAAAATGGCCAAGAAATTTCCTATCTCGGTCACTTATAATGCTTGCGGGCATCCCATGTAAGCGAACGATTTCCTTGAAAAATAAGTTGGCGATGTAGCTTGCGTCGTTGCTAGTGGTTCACGAAATGAAGTGTGCCATCTTCAAAAATCTGTCCACGACAACGAAGATGCAGTCTTTCCCTTTCCATGATTTCGGCAACCCAACCATAAAGTCCATCGAGATGTCTGTCTAAGGGTGCGAAGGAATGGGTAGAGGCATGTACTCACCGTGGCTTGCAACTTTTGACTTGGCCTTGCGACATGTAATACACCGAGCCACAATGCGTATCACGTCCCTTTTCATATGTGGCCAGTAAAAATGCCCCTTTAATATCTCAAGGGTCTTCGTAACTCCGAAGTGTCCCATAAGTCCACCACTGTGCGACTCTAAGACAAGTAATTCTCGCATCGAACAATGCGGAACACACAACCTCTTGTGCTTAAACAGATACCCTTCATGCTGAAAATACTTAGACCCATGTGTCGTCATGCATGTCGAGTAGATCTCTCCAAAATCAGAATCAAGAGGGTAGAGAGAAATTATGTGTGCCAACCCTAAAAGTTTCGCACTAAGAGAAGAGATGAGGGCATACCGTCTAGACAACGCGTCGGCTACGATATTCTCCTTTCCTTGCTTATATTGGATGTGGTACGGGAATGCTTCTATGAATTCCATCCAGGTTGCGTGTCTTTTGTTCAATTTCCCTTGTCCCTTTAGATATTTCAAGCTAAGGTGATCGGTGTGCACTAGGAACTCTCGCGGCATAAGATAATGTTGCCAAACCTCTAAGGCGCGCACGAGCGCATATAGTTCCTTGTCATAAGTGGGATACCGAAGCTGTGCATCTTTTAATTTTTCACTAAAGAACGCAATCGGCCTCTTCTCTTGCATCAGAACCGCTCCAATGCCGATGCCACTTGCATCGCATTCCACTTCGAACGCCTTTTCGAAATTAGGCAATGCTAAAACAGGCGCGGTGCATAGTCTCTCCTTAAGCGTTTGAAACGCTTGTTCCTGCGGCTGCTTCCATGTAAAGGGCACTCCCTTCTTGGTCAATTCGTTCAAAGGTGCTGCTATAGTGCTGAAATCCTTGACAAAGCGCCTATAAAAGCTCGCTAAGCCATGGAACGAACGTATGTCACTTACGTTCTTTGGCGTAGGCCACTCCTTGACGGCTTTGATCTTTTCTTCATCGACCTTGACGCCTTCCACACTCACAATGAACCCTAGAAAACTGACTTGCTTAAGTGCGAATGAGCACTTACTCGCCTTAGCATATAACTGTTGCTCACGTAGGGCTAAGAACACTTGGCGTAGGTGTGCGCCATGTTCTTCAAGTGACCTGCTATAGACGAGGATGTCATCAAAGTATACCACTACGAACTTGCCAATGAACCGCCGTAGCACATGGTTCATAAGTCTCATGAATGTGCTTGGTGCGTTTGTCAAGCCGAAAGGCATGACCATCCACTCGTAAAGACCGTGCTTGGTCTTAAACGCTGTCTTCCATTCGTCCCCTTCCTTCATTCGGATTTGATGGTAGCCACTCATAAGATCTATCTTCGAGAAGATTTGGTTGCCACTCAATTCGTCTAACATGTCATCTAGCCTCGGAATGGGGTGTCGATACTTGATTGTGATCTTGTTCACGGCCCTACAGTCCACACACATTCGCCATGTACCATCCTTTTTAGGCACAAGGATAACGGGTACGGCGCAAGGGGAAAGACTTTCCCGCACATACCCACGGCTCAATAAGTCATCCACTTGCCGCTGTAATTCTTTGGTCTCTTCGGGATTACTTCTATAAGCTGGCCGATTCGGAATTGTGGAGCCTGGAACAAAATCTATTTGGTGCTCGATCCCTCGGATTGGAGGCAAACCCGCGAGCATCTCATCGGGTAATACATCCGCAAATTCTTCCAATAATTCAGAAATAATAGGTGGGGTAGAATTTGTAGATGAAGAAGAAGTGAGACAGTAGGGCTTGAAGCGAAGTAGAATCAAAGGCTTACTTGATTCACAATTAGAATTGTGCATGGTAAGTGCTCGCCGAAGATCCTTCCCTTTGGCATAGAGACTTGTCTTCTTTCCAATCTTCACTTCGCTTGGGCTACTCTTGTCTTCTTCTTCGCTCTCCTTGAGCTTCTTAGCAATTTCCCACTCGGCATGGGCTTTCTCGAGCCATTGTTCATCTTCGAATACTTGTGCTGGAGTCAAAGGCGCAAGTGAGTACTTCTTGCCGTCTTTGACTAGCTTGTACTTGTTGGTTCGGCCATCATGTACGGCTGATCTATCAAACTGCCACGGTCGTCCCAACAGAATATGACGCGCATGCATAGGCACTACGTCGCAAAGGATCTCATCCTTGTACCTCCCAATTGCGAATGAGACGAGTGCTTGCAGGCTCACTTTAATGGCACTGCCATTATTCATCCACTGTAGCGAATATGGCCTCGGATGGCGTATGGTAGTCAGTCCCAACTTCTGAACTAACATTGTGCTCACACAATTAGTGCAACTTCCGTTGTCTATGATCATAGAGCATCCTGTTTTGTTGACAACGCAACGGGTGTGAAACAAGTTTTCCCGCTGCTCGTCTCCATGCGCCTCCTCTTTGACTTGCGCGCTAAGACTGCGCCTCGTTACTAAGGACAACGAGTTGATCACAACTTCATCCGAGTCACTGTCCTCGTTAGTGCCTTCATCGTTCCTCTCAATCTCTTGCTCATCATCGGATGCTAGCTCACCATCCTCGCGTATTAAGAGAAAACGCTTGTTAGGGCAATCAACTTGCCTGTGTCCCCGTCCCGAACACTTGAAACATACTATATCTTTAGTAGAGGGCCTGTTCGGCGCCGTGTTGGCACTGCTGTTGAGTGGATTAGGAGGATTGGTGCCGCTGCTGAGACCCTTGTAATCATACGGCAAGACTTTAGGCGGTGCACGGACCCCTTTGTCTTCCCTGTTCCATTGCGACTTCTTCCAACCTTGTGCCTTAGTCGCAACTAAACCCGAATTAGAGTAGGAGACTCTAGCCTTGGTCTGCCTCTCTATCTTGATGGCCATGTGCAGCATCTCTTCTAAGGACCCATAGTACACCAGCTCCAACTTGTTGGCAATATCACGGTTTAGGCCATTAAAGAAGCGCGCCATTGTAGCCTCTTCTTCTTCTTCGATTTGTGATCTTGCTAGCACAATCTCTAGCTCATTGAAGTACTCACTTACTGACCGAGTCCCTTGGGACATAGCTTGCAATCGCTGATAAAGGTCCCGCTGAAAATACGTTGGGATGAAGCGCCTCCTCATCTCTCGCTTCATCTCGTCCCATGTCCGAACGGGTGGAGCATTCGCTCGACGCTTGAGCTTGTGAAGCTGTTCCCACCAATGTATGGCATAGCCATTGAATTCAACGGCTGCTAAGCGGATCTTCTTTTCTTCAGAATAATTATGGACTAAAAAGATCGATTCAATCTTCTGCTCCCACATTAAGTATGCATCAGGGTCGTCCTTGCCATCAAACGGTGGAATTTTGAGCTTGATGCTATTCAGATTGGCATCAACTCGATCTTCTCCTCTAGGCCGCCGCTCATTAGCTCGATCGCGCCTAAACTGATGCGAACCCTAGTACGCATCGCACGCACGCCGCACCTTCGCGCGTGCCCTTGCCGCCCGTTGGCCCGATGACGCGCCAACACAGCAAGCGTCTGTCCAACCAGCTTTCCTTGTTCCTACATAATGAGATTCAGCGCGAGGCTACGCTGGAGGAGTCCGTACTACGCGAGCACACGCCGCGCTCAGTGACGCTGCTGGTCGCACCCAGCGCACACGTTAGCACCCACGAAACGGACGCCCGAGCCAAGTCAGACTTGGGAAATATTTACCAAGCTCCAGCCGAGTTAGAAGATAGCTTCAAGGGTCTAGAAGAGGCTACGGGAGTTTCAAGTCAAACGCCCGACGCGTTTGGAAGAATGGCCGAGCGGGTCAACGCATGCGCAAGTCCTAGCGCACCAAGGACTTCGACTTGAGGAAGGACGCGCATTGCGCAATTCTACCGTGCGTAGGATTGCTTGGGTCTACTAATACTCTTAGTACTAGTATTATAATTAATTAATTATTTCAGCTTTTATTCAAGTCGAATTCTTATATAGATAGAAGTTCTAGTTCTCGTAGGATTTGTATTTCTTGCACCTATTTAAGGCAGCCGCTTGGCTTAATAAAATCAGACTTTTTTTGCCAAAACACTTGAGTTAAATTTAAGTCTCACAAGAACCTTGAATCCTTTGAGTCCGAACGCTCGAAGAGCATATCAAGTAAATCAAAAGTTCACCCCCATTGTTCGATTGCCTAGGTTGCTAACCAATTTGCTGGTTAGAGGGTTAGGAGTTCGATCAAGACCCTCATTCGCGTAGCTGGGTTGGCTAGGCATCACGACATAGCAGGGTCAGCGCACGTTTGGGTTCAGTTTAAGTATTTCCGCACAAAGTCCATCCTTGAACAACGATCGCAACAGGAGCATCGATCCAAGCCTAGCAAGGATCGTATCAGCAAGCAAACCAACCAAGCAGCAGTTCAAACAAAACAAAAACAGTAGGCAATTTACTCAAAACAATAGCAAGCGATTTAAACCAAATTGAGCAATTGAAATAATTAAAACAACAAGAAATTCACGCGAAATCAATTTAAAACAGTGGAAGCAATTGATTGAAAGCAATAACAACAATTAATTGATTCAAAAGCAGGAACAATTAATTGCTTGAAAATAGATGCAGAAAACGATTAAAAAGCAAAAATTGAAAGCACAATTAATTGAAAGCAATAACAAGTCTCAACCTTGTTAAGTGAGCAGTGGCAGAAAGATTGAGAATTTAGAGATAGTTTGTGCGTGAATTGGTCCCCTCCTTGATTTTAGTTGAAGATTGAGAGGAATTTATAGGCGAGGCAGCCGCGAGTGAGCTTGGCGAGCGCGGGTGAGAGTGGGCGTCCAAACGTGATGAGCAAGGGCGAGTGGTGAGCGATATTAATCGGCGATGGGAGGTGGTGAGGCGGTTGAGAAAAGATCAAGGAAAAGGATGATGATTCTGTTAGCCCAAGGGGTATTCGAACCTATTTTAATGATGTAATAACACACAAATTAATTAGTCTCTAATTCAATTTTAAGTAAGAATGTATTTTTCAGTTTGCGATCAAGACTTAAAGAAAGCAACAATTCATCATATCGCAAGCGTGAAGATCAAGTGTTTTTGAGCTTATTCTTGTAAGTATGATTTCATTCAAACACTTGATTTATGTTCAAGTACCTCAAGAACTTAGGGCCAAATGGTTTTGAGTCAAAACAAGTTTTGAAAAACGTTTTAAGGATGTCTTTCAGACCTTAAACGTGAATCACGGTTATGGCCAAACGTGAATCACGGTTTGCAATTTCAGCTAACCGTGATCACGGTTAAGCCTTACCGTGATCACGGTTAAGGTGTGTCAAAACAATTTTAACTTCAGTAGGTAGCGTGAATCACGGTTAAGGTTTAAACGTGAATCACGGTAAGAGATTTTCTCTAACCGTGATCACGGTTATCCTTAAACGTGAATCACGTTTATCTCAAGTCCAAAACACCATTTTACATCCGAGAGTAACGTGAATCACGTTAAGGGGTTTAACGTGATCACGGTTGAGCAACCGTGATCACGGTTAGACCTAAACGTGAATCACGTTTGTCTAACGGCTAGTTTTTTTCAAACGGCTTGAGGAGCTCGTCCTAACCGTAATCACGGTTACTCCTAACCGTGATCACGGTTAGAAGCAGACAAGTTCCAACAGTCACTTTGTCCACTTAAAACGGTCATTTTTGTTCCCATCCTCTCTTGTCCGACCTTCCCTCTGCCAAACACTATATATACTCATCTTAGATGAGTTAGATAGTAATGTTGAACATATAGAACAAGAGAGAAACCTTCATACACAAATTTACATTTTACAAGCTTACTCAAATCAGATTTTTCAAAGCAAGTGTTCCAAAAACGATTCCTGTCATTCTTGCTTCATCTTGTCAAGCTTGTCTTTGGGTTTCTTCTTGAGGTAATTTGTTCATTTATTGGTGTTGAATTTAATCATACAATTATTCATTTTGTGTACACCAATTGTTTGTTGCTTTGTGAGATAATATCTTTGTTAAGGTTTGAAAAGTGTACCTAACACTTTTGGGTTAAGGGTAGTGTTCTCATCCCATTGAAAGAGAACTTAGGTTTGTGGTTGAGCCCCTGAAAAACCATAGGTTATAGTTGTGCCTTGAAAAACTATAGGTTGTAGTTTAGCCCGTGAAAAACTACTTGTAAGGTTGTTGGTGAGCCCGGTAAAACCAATTGTAAGGTTGGAGCTGAACCCGTGAAAAGCTCAAGTGAATAGCAAGGATTGCTTTCAGAAATCCTAAGAGGAGGACTCTTAGGTAGTGGAGTACAATTCAGTTGTGAATTGGAACCACTATACATCTTGTGTTGTGCTTTCCTTCCTTCTCTTGTGTGCAGAAAAGTTTGAAGTTTTTAAAGGGATTTGCAAGGGACTATTCACCCCCCCTCTAGTCCATATATTGATTTATCAATTGGTAGCGGAGCGAGGTCACTTGGATCAAGGTTTAACAACCTCAAGTGCAAGATTAGATATGGAAAATGAGGGTGCTGTGCGCAACAATTCACTATACCTTGACAGCAACAATTTCCGACATTGGAAGAGAAGGTTGAGAACCTTTCTTGGTGTTCAAGACAATGCATCGCTTGCTCTCTTCACCGGTACTGTTCGTGAGTTTGTAAATTCGGATTCAAGACAGAAGCAGTGGAGAAGTACATGTGGACACTCTTCCGAACTCAAAAGACAAGGAAATTGTGGAGCACATCAAAGGAGCTCTTCACCAACTTCCACCTCATCCAACGAATTGTGTCTTATGGCTCATGGGGAAAGCGATGATGAGGTTAGTAATTCTTCTAGTGATGAACGTGACTATGATGAGTTGCAAGATGTTTTTAATGAACTTGCTGAACATTTTAGTAAAGCGAATAAGAAGAATACCAGGCTTGCTAAAGAACTAGAGAGCATTAAAACTGAAATTAGCAAGTTGGAAAAATCGAATAAATGTTTAATTAATGAGAATAATTTTTTAACAAATGATAATGCTGATTTGAAAAATGCTTTGGCTAAAACTAGGGATGAGAACTGTGAATTAGAAGAGTTAAACAAAAGTTTAACCATGGAGAATAAATTGCTTGATAATGCTAAAGGAAAGGTTATAGATAAAAACTCTACTTGCAATGATTGTGCTAAATCTACCAAAGAAGTAGTAGAGTTAAAGGATAAGATCAAGCATCTTGAGATTACTCTAGATAAGTTTGTCAAGAGTAAAAAGAGTCACCATGATTGCATAAATGATCTCAAGAAAGGAGGTGACATGAGAGGTATTGGCTTTGAATATTCCTCATGTAAAAAGAATTTCAAAAACTCTTTTGTTAAAGCTAATTCTTCTAATTATCATGCTAGTTCTTCATTTTGCCATGGTAGCTCTTCAAATTGGCATGATAATTCCTCAAATTATTTTCACAAGCCTTTGCATGATAAGCCTAGATATAAATGTAGCTTTTGCAACAAATTTGGACATTTATCCTATTTTTGCTACATTCGAAAAGGGCTTGCTTATACAAGACATGTTTGGGTACCTAAAGGTACATTTGAAAATGAATATGGACCCAAAAAGGTTTGGGTTCCAAGGACTAACTAGTTTGTCTTGTAGGAATGCCGGAAACCCATTGAAACGAAATGGTATTTGGATAGCGGGTGTTCACGGCATATGACGGGTGACAAGTCAAAATTCACCCATTTGGAGAAGAAAGATAAAGGAGGTGTGACATTTGGCGATAACCAAAAACGCAAGGTTTTGGGCATCGGTAAAATTGGTCATTCCCCTTCTATTGAAAATGTGTTATTTGTTCAAGGATTAAAATTTAATCTCTTAAGCATAAGTCAATTATGTGATAGAGATCTATTTGTGATTTTTACTTCAACACATTGTGAGGTTAGAAATGTACACACACAATCACTTGTTTTTATTGGTAATAGAGTTGGAAATATTTATATGATTGATTTGAATGATATTTCTAATGATCATACTTGTTTAAGTGCTTTAGTAGATAACTCGTCAATATGGCATAGGAGACTTGTGCATGTAGGAATGGACCATATTGCAAAGCTATCTAGGAAGGAGCTTGTTCGAGGATTACCTAAATTGAAGTATGAGATGAAAGGATTGTGTGATGCGTGTCAATACGGAAAGCAAATCAAGAGCTCATTCAAATCTATAAAGACCGTATCAACTACAAGACCACTTCAACTTCTTCACCTTGATCTTTTTGGACCAATAAGGACAGCTAGCTTGGGTGGTAAGAAGTATTGTTTTGTTATTGTGGATGACTATTCTAGATTTACTTGGGTTTTGTTTTTAACTCATAAGCATGATGCATGTGATAACTTCAAAAGACTTTGCTATAAAATTCAAAATGAAAAAGGTTTCAAGATTTCCAATATAAGAAGTGATCATGGTGGTGAATTTGAAAATGGCATGTTTCAAGTATTTTGCAATGAAAATGGTATTGATCATAACTTTTCATGTCCTCGCACTCCTCAACAAAATGGGGTAGTTGAGAGGAAAAATAGATCTTTGCAAGAAGCGGCTAGGACACTTTTAAATGAACATTCTTTGCCAAAATATTTTTGGGCCGAGGCCGTTAGTACCGCATGCTACATTTTAAATCGTGTTTTAATTCGTCCTCTTTTACACAAGACATGTTATGAATTATGGCATGATAGAAAACCCACCATTGCACATCTTAGAGTCTTTGGTTGCAAATGTTTTATCTTAAACATCAAAGACAATTTGGGTAAATTTGATGCAAAGTCGGATGAAGGTATCTTTCTAGGTTATTCTACTTCTAGCAAAGCTTATAGAGTTTATAATAAAAGAACTCTAGTTGTAGAAGAATCCATGCATATTGCATTTGATGAATCTAATCCTTTTGAAAGTGTGCAAAAGATAGCTAGTGATATTGGTGACGATTTTGGGAGTCTTCAAGTTCATCCTCCTATGACGATTCTTGATGATCCAAAGGTCGACACACCATCTCTAGAATATTCAGAAACTCAAGAGGAAAAGGAAACGGAAGTAGAGGCCCTTGACAATGCAAACGATGAAGTCAACCAAAGTGATCAAGGCCCCTCAAGTTCTAGACCTTGGAAAATGATGAATGCCCATCCACAAGAGCAAATCTTAGGTAATCTAAATCGTAAAGGTATGACCACTCGCTCTTCTTTTAGAAATATATGTGATCATCAAGCTTTTGTGTCTCAATTTGAGCCTAAAAAGTTTGATGAGGCTTCGCATGATGAATCTTGGATGATTGCCATGCATAAGGAACTAAATCAATTTGAGCGTAATAATGTTTGGAAATTAGTTCCTAGGCCTAGCAACCATACTATCATTGGAACCAAGTGGGTTTTTCGAAACAAACTTGATGAATCGGGAAATGTTATTAGGAATAAAGCTAGATTGGTAGCCCAAGGGTACAACCAACAAGAAGGTATTGATTTTGATGAAACATTTGCCCCGGTTGCTAGACTTGAAGCCATTCGCATGTTGTTAGCTTTTGCATGTTTTAAAAATATGAGTCTTTTTCAAATGGATGTTAAAAGTGCATTTTTGAATGGTTTCATTATGGAAGAAGTGTATGTGAAACAACCTCCCGGTTTTGAAAATCATAAATTTCCTAACCATGTGTTTAAATTAGAAAAGGCTTTATATGGTCTTAAACAAGCTCCAAGAGCTTGGTATGATCGTTTAAGCCAATTTTTGTTGAAAAATGGTTTTAAAATGGGAAAAATTGATTCTACACTCTTCACTAAGCATGATGGTAAACATATGATAATTGTGCAAATTTATGTCGATGATATTATTTTTGGAGCCACTAATGTTTCTTTGTGCAAGGATTTTGAGAAATGTATGCATAGCGAATTTGAGATGAGCATGATGGGAGAATTGACATTCTTCCTTGGACTTCAAATCCGTCAATCTCAAGAAGGCATTTTTATCAACCAAGCAAAGTACGTCAAGGATCTCCTCACAAAATATGGATATGACAACATCAAGGAGAGTCCTATTCCCCTAAGTCCTACCACCAACCTAGACAAAGATGAAAATGGTAAAGATGTAGACATTACTCTTTATCGAGGTATGATTGGTAGCCTTTTATATTTAACAGCAAGTAGACCGGATATCATGTTTAGTGTTTGTCTATTTGCTCGTTATCAATCTTGTCCTAAAGAGTCTCATTTAGGTGCATTGAAAAGAATTTTCAGATATTTAAAAGGCACATCTAAATTAGGACTTTGGTATCCAAAAGGATGTAGCATTGCTCTAGTTGGCTATTCCGATTCTGATTTTGCAGGTTGTAGAATTGATAGGAAGAGCACTAGTGGTACATGTCATTTCTTAGGACAAGCTTTGGTTTCTTGGTCAAGTAAGAAGCAAAACTCTGTTGCAACTTCCACTACGGAAGCTGAATATGTTGCATGTGGTTCTTGTGTAGCACAAATTTTATGGATGAAGCAAACTTTAGAGGATTTTGATCTAAAGTTTAGTGACATTCCTATTTATTGTGATAGTACAAGTGCATTAAAATTGGTCAAGAATCCTATTTGTCACTCACGGACTAAGCATATAGATGTGAGACATCATTTTATCCGTGATCATTTAGCAAAAGGGGATATTTCACTACACTTTGTTGGTACAAATGATCAGCTTGCAGATATCTTCACTAAGCCTTTAGCAAAAGATCGTTTTGTGGAGCTAAGACATGAGATCGGCATTTGTTATCCATTTTGAATAGATCTCCATTCGGTATTTCTATTAACTCTATCTTTATGACTATTGGTTGTATTGTTTTAACTGTGTTGTGTGGTTTACTTTTGATGGCACTATAATTCTTTCACATTCATTTTTTGTGCTATCTGTTTTAGCTTGCTCTTTTAACTCTCCTACGTGTTTATCCTTAGTTATTCTCCTTGTTTGCTATCCTCCCTTCTTGTTGTGCCTCCTTTTTGTTGATGACAAAGGGGGAGAAATATGTGGTGGTTAGTAGTGTACTGTTAAGGGGGAGATATATATATATCTATGGGGGAGAATAAGGTAAGTGGGAGAAATGTGCTATTAGTATGTGATTTGATTGATCGGTAGAAATTTGATCTTTTTGTTCCCATGGGAATTGGTAGCAATTTGATTGTTTTGGTAATTTGATTGGTAGCACATATTTGGTAACAAAGCTTTGAGCAAGCTTGTTTTTCTTTGTCATGCTTCTTGTGCAACTAACGTTTTATGTAGGGGGAGCATAAATGCTCTTGATGCATTTCAAATAAGGGGAGCCTTCATGACAAAGATTCAGGGGGAGTTCTTTCTCAAACTCACCTCTTTTGCATTTCTACTTAAAATTATATGCTTATTATGTTTTGGTTAATTTGTGGTTGTCATCATCAAAAAGGGGGAGATTGTTAGCCCAAGGGGTATTCGAACCTATTTTAATGATGTAATAACACACAAATTAATTAGTCTCTAATTCAATTTTAAGTAAGAATGTATTTTTCAGTTTGCGATCAAGACTTAAAGAAAGCAACAATTCATCATATCGCAAGCGTGAAGATCAAGTGTTTTTGAGCTTATTCTTGTAAGTATGATTTCATTCAAACACTTGATTTATGTTCAAGTACCTCAAGAACTTAGGGTCAAATGGTTTTGAGTCAAAACAAGTTTTGAAAAACGTTTTAAGGATGTCTTTCAGACCTTAAACGTGAATCACGGTTATGGCCAAACGTGAATCACGGTTTGCAATTTCAGCTAACCGTGATCACGGTTAAGCCTTACCGTGATCACGGTTAAGGTGTGTCAAAACAATTTTAACTTCAGTAGGTAGCGTGAATCACGGTTAAGGTTTAAACGTGAATCACGGTAAGAGATTTTCTCTAACCGTGATCACGGTTATCCTTAAACGTGAATCACGTTTATCTCAAGTCCAAAACACCATTTTACATCCGAGAGTAACGTGAATCACGTTAAGGGGTTTAACGTGATCACGGTTGAGCAACCGTGATCACGGTTAGACCTAAACGTGAATCACGTTTGTCTAACGGCTAGTTTTTTTCAAACGGCTTGAGGAGCTCGTCCTAACCGTAATCACGGTTACTCCTAACCGTGATCACGGTTAGAAGCAGACAAGTTCCAACAGTCACTTTGTCCACTTAAAACGGTCATTTTTGTTCCCATCCTCTCTTGTCCGACCTTCCCTCTGCCAAACACTATATATACTCATCTTAGATGAGTTAGATAGTAATGTTGAACATATAGAACAAGAGAGAAACCTTCATACACAAATTTACATTTTACAAGCTTACTCAAATCAGATTTTTCAAAGCAAGTGTTCCAAAAACGATTTCTGTCATTCTTGCTTCATCTTGTCAAGCTTGTCTTTGGGTTTCTTCTTGAGGTAATTTGTTCATTTATTGGTGTTGAATTTAATCATACAATTATTCATTTTGTGTACACCAATTGTTTGTTGCTTTGTGAGATAATATCTTTGTTAAGGTTTGAAAAGTGTACCTAACACTTTTGGGTTAAGGGTAGTGTTCTCATCCCATTGAAAGAGAACTTAGGTTTGTGGTTGAGCCCCTGAAAAACCATAGGTTATAGTTGTGCCTTGAAAAACTATAGGTTGTAGTTTAGCCCGTGAAAAACTACTTGTAAGGTTGTTGGTGAGCCCGGTAAAACCAATTGTAAGGTTGGAGCTGAACCCGTGAAAAGCTCAAGTGAATAGCAAGGATTGCTTTCAGAAATCCTAAGAGGAGGACTCTTAGGTAGTGGAGTACAATTCAGTTGTGAATTGGAACCACTATACATCTTGTGTTGTGCTTTCCTTCCTTCTCTTGTGTGCAGAAAAGTTTGAAGTTTTTAAAGGGATTTGCAAGGGACTATTCACCCCCCCCTCTAGTCCATATATTGATTTATCAGATTCGCGTTGGGAGAGAGGCCGAGGAAGACTTTGGGCATAAAGGGCATGAACAACATTAATGGTGGCATTAAACGTGATGGCAAGGGTTGAAAAAAGGGGAGAGGGAGCCGTTGATCTGTTTGAGTCAAACAGATCAACGGTGCATGATGAAAATGAAGGAAAGGTGTTTTTAATTCAATTTATTCTGTTCGAGCTGATGGTACGAGCAAACTTGCTTGAACTTGCTCATACGGAATAAAAGCTCGAACCGAAAATTACTAAAATACGTAATAAAATAAAACGAAATAAATAGTAAACTGTAAACAAGGAAAAAAATGCTAAAACAAAGTAAACTAAGCAAAACATAATGAAATGACGCGAAATAAAATAATACTAGTAGATAATATATAGTAAATAAACGAAAGTGTCCAATATATGGCTCGGAAAATCTCGCACGGAACCGATAGAAGTTTGAACGAAAAAAACAGCAAAATATGAAACAAAAGGAAATGGAAGGAAAATAATAATGAATACAATACGACCGATATTAAAAGGTTAATAATATGACAAGTGATAACAAATGCGAAAATGACGAAAACGTCAAAAATCGGGTAGCAACAGTTGCCCCCTCTTTACCGTCTGATCAAAAATACAGTGTAACTGAAATTTTTTATGAGAAGTAAAGATGGTTGCCTTAAGTACTACCACGGTTTGAATGTAACATGACATATTGGGAACCTTAAAATGGATATAGTGCATAAATCTTAAAGGCAATGCAAAAAATGCAGAAATGTAAATGTTCACTCAAGGAGGAGAACGAAAAATGCGGAAATATAAATGATGTCACTCTTGGAGGAGATAAAATGCAGAAATATAAATGATGTCGCTCTAGGAGGAGATAAAAATGCAGAAATGTAAATGGCGTCGGTCTGGGAGATATGTAAAATCCTGAAATGTAAATGATGTCGCTTTGGGAGGAGATAAAAATGCAGAAATGTAAATGAGAATTGTAACGTACCTTTGCTCGGATGTGGGTTTGACAGTAACGTACCTTTGCTAGGATACTGAGGGAAATGTTGGTCTTCTTAGATATTGAGGAAGATTTGATAGTGAGGACGTTGATGATCTCTGGTAGTGAGGATGCATGATCGAGTCAGGTCTGGGCGAGGATAGCACTCGCAGTCTGTACGCACTTACGCGAATTTATAAGACAGAGCGTGGGGACGCGACCGCTTACGCGAATTTAAAAGATAGAGCATGGGGACGTACCGCTTACGCGAATTTGAAAGACAGAGCGTGGCGACGTACCGCTTACGCAAATTTGAAAGACAGAGCATGGGGGTGTGACCGCTTACGCGAATTTGAAAGGCAGAGCGTGGGGACATACCGCTTACGCGAATTTGAAAGACAGAGCGTGGGGATGTGACCGCTAACGAGAATTTAAAAGATAGAGCGTGGGGACGTGACCGCTTATGAGAATTTGAAAGACAGAGCGTGAGGACGTACCGCTTACGCGAATTTGAAAGACAGTGCGTGGGGATGTGACCGCTTACGCGAATTTGAAAGACAGAGCATGAGGACGTGACCGCTTACGCGAATTTGAAAGACAAAGCGTGGGGACGTGACAGCTTACACGAATTTGAAAGACAGAGTGTGGGAACGCACCGCATACGCGGATTTGAAAGACAAAGTATGGGGACGGACCGCTTAGACGAATTTGAAAAATATAGCGTAGGGGCGTGACCGCTTATGCGAATTTGAAAGATAGAGCGTGGGGACGTGACCGCTTACGTGAATTTGAAAGGCAGAGCATGGGGACGTGACCGCTTACGTGAATTTGAAAGACAGAGCGTTGGGACGTACCACTTACACGAATTTGAAAGATAGAGCATGGGTACGTACAGCTTACGCGAATTTGAAAGAGTGTGGGGTCGTACCAGTTACGCGAATTTGAAAGACAGAGCGCGGGGACGTACTGCTTATGCGAATTTAAAAATAGAGAAGTGGTAACGTACCTTCATTGGGATATTTGTTTGACAACATACCTTTGCTCGGATGTTTGGTTGGCGAATGAGGGTGTGAACTACCACACGAAATAGATTGGGAAGTGGTAACGTACTTCATTCGGATGTTGATGGGAACGTGGGGGTGTGAACCGCATCACGAAATTGATTTGGGAGTGGTAACGTACCTCAATTCGGATGTTGATTTGATGGTGGGGGTGTGAACGGCCACACGAAATTGATTAGGGAGTGGTAACGTCCCTCTATTCGAATGTTGGTTTGATGGTGGGGGTGTGAACCGCCATACAAAATTGATTAGGGAGTGGTAATGTACCTTTATTTGAATGTTGATTTGATGGTGTGGGTGTGAAATGCCACACGAAATTGATTAGGGAGTGGTAACGTACCTCCATTCAAATATTTATGGCTCCACTCGGGTACCTGATTTGGGCTTGTTGGCGGAAATTCATGATGAGGGCGAGACGACAATCTTTTTCCCTGAAACCCTTTAGCGTGAGATTTCGCCGAAGTTTTCTTCCATATCTATATCCTGCAAGTAGGAACGAAGCAAACACAAAGCAACATCATTCAATCCCTAATGGGTGGAAAAAGAGAGAGCAATTGATATATGGGAAAATTGTCAGATATTCCCTCACTACCCTAAGGCTTGCCCCCAAGCATTTTATCAAGATGAAAACAACTTCCTCATCAAGAGAAGGTTCAACAAATTTAAGCATTTTTGGAGAATATGTCATCCAATTTTTTAGGGGTAATAGCTTAAAACACCCCTGTACTAACCGCGAAAAACAAACTCCTCCCCCGAACTTCAAAAACGCTAATACACCTCCCCTGAACTACGTTGATCGTGCAATTAGCCCCTTCTGTCCATAATTAATTACATTTTTTTGTGATTTTTTGGAATTTTTTACAATGTTTCTTGATTTTTATGTTAATTACATTTTTTATAAAATTTTTACATATTTTTTAGAATTTTTTTAATTTTTTTAAAATTGTAAAAATGTGCATTGAGGGGCCTTTTTTCCCGAAAACAATAGTCCAGGGGAGGTGTATTAGCGTTTTTGAAGTTCGGGGGAGGAGTTTGTTTTTCGCGGTTAGTACAGGGGTGTTTTAAGCTATTACCCCAATTTTTTATCATATAAGTATGCTTGATACAAGTCTAAAAAGCGCCTGCATCTTACTCAGGAGATAACGACCTCAAGAACAAGACTCTCCCACAACATGTAGACGTAAGCAATCCTCACCGGATATTAGTGTTTGTACTCACGCTCAGAAATAGGGCTAAGTGTTTACACTCATAAATATGCAATAAACATAGCACAAAAATTAAATTTGCAATGTCAATCCAAGTGAAAGATGCACATGCATGGGCATTCTAATAATCAAGAGGACTTTGCAAGAGAAATGAAAGGTGCAGTGCTGAAAGGGGACAGTTTTGTTTGGAAAAGGGGAATGTTTTTAGCAGAAAGAAGGGGTTTTGTGAGCAATACTCGACGATTGGTCGCAGTGAGGACAAAGCACACAAGTTCTTCAATCTTTGCTGGGAATGCTCCTTCGTGAGATCATTTTTGTTGACTCTAGGCCATTTTCTGTACTTGCTTCTGCTTTCTCTCTCTCCCTTTCTTTTTCGTTTTGTGTTTTTTTTTAACACCTTTAATTTTTGAATTTTTTCCTATTTTTATTTCTTATTTTTTCTTTTCTATTTTTCTTCTCTCTTCTTCTCTTTTCTCTCTTTTTTTTTCTTTTTTTTTTCTTTTTTTTTCTTCTCAAACGTAAAATACATCAGCAAGCAAAACAAGTACAGTTTTTATCTTGTCTTTCCTCAGTCTTGGTTTTGGGTGACGGTCATAATAAGGTTTATAAGTCATTTTCAGATGTAATTGAAGGCAAAGAGGGAAGATTTCGTGAAAATATGCTTGGCAAACGGGTTGATTATTCGGGGCGTTCTGTCATTGTTGTAGGACCCTCACTTTCATTACATCGATGTGGATTGCCTCGCGAAATAGCAATAGAGCTTTTCCAGACATTTGTAATTCGTGGTCTAATTAGGCAACATTTTGCTGATAATTCACGACCTTCAATTCTCGCTTTCTTCTGCCTTTTTCTAGCGCTGATTATCAGCAATCTTCTAAGGGCTTCCTTTTCATCCCTTTTTTGACAAACCACATTCGATGTGCCCCTTACCTCCGGGTAGCAACCTCAGTAGAGCATTACTCACTATTTATGGAGCTCAAGTGAAAATAAAAGATTTTACAAGTGGCTTATAAAAGAAGTGAACAAAATTTGCAGGATAATGTGCAAGGATAAGTGTTGAAGGCAAAAGGTTGAGAAAATAAAAAAAATGTGGAAGTAAATAGCAAAGTCCAATGTCATTTTACTGCTATCCCATGTGTTGATGGTGCATGTACCCTTGATATTATGCAAATCTAATTAGCACTTAGTTAACCCTAAAATAAGGCGCGAGGGCTCAAAATGCTCACAGGGATTTTTTCCTTTTTTTTATTTTAAACTCAATTAAAAGTCCTCATTTTTTTTCCTTTTATTTGTTATTTTAAATACAATTTTTTTTAAAAATAAAATAAAATCCAGGTCAGAACTGGAACTGACCCGGTCCGACCCGAAAAAATTAGAACCGACCCGGACCGGACCAGATGTGTCCGATCTGGTTCGGTTCTGTCCTGGATAAGAACCGGTGATTCCGGTTCTAGCCCAAGAACCGCCCCGGACCGAACCGTGTACACCCCTTGCTCAAGAAATAACGACCTCAAGAACAAGACTTTCCCATGATATATTGCCGTAAGCAATCCTCACCGGATATTAGTGTTTTTGCTCACGCTCGAAAATAAGATTACGTATTTACACTCATAAAAATGCAATAAATATAGTAAAGAATTTAAATTTGTAAGGTTAATCTGAGTGAAAAATACACATGTATGGGCATTCTCATAATCAAGAAGACTCTGCAAGACAAAAATGAGAAATTTTGGGGAAGAAAAGAAAAAGTTTGTTGTGTTTTTTTTTCTTTTTTGAAGAAAGGTTTTAATGAGGTCGTGCTTGACGACCGATCGTGATTGAGGGAAAGTTGCGGTGAACGATATTCGACGACTGATTGCGGCAAGGGAATGGGAACGCTTTTTCCAGCAATCATCTTTGGTCGATTCTGATTTTTTTCGTAGTTGCTTATGCTTTTATTGATTTGTGCTCTTTGTCAGCTTCCAAAGACCCGACTCGACCCGACCCGACTGTTACAAAGAGACTAGAGAGGTTCCTTCATTGGTGAACGGCGAGGATGATAAAGATAGGAAGCGGAAGAGTTTCATTTGGTCTCACCAGGTTTCCAGATTCTCAGTGGCAAATGGGTATGTTCCAATCTCCAACCTTTCCTCTTCAACTCTCCAATTCTCGTCATTATGCTTCCTTTAGCCCTATAAATGGTTGCAAATTTGATGTCATTGATGATGCGTTGGCTTCCTTTAATCGTATGATCAACATGTCTCCTCCACCTTCTGTAGTGGAATTTACCAAATTATTTTCAGCTGTTGTTAGGATGGGACATTATGGTACTGTGGTCTCTGTCCAAACAAATGGAACTGATGGGTGTTAAATACGATTTTTACACTTTTAGTATCTTGATTAATTGCTTCTGTCGCGAGTTTCGGGTTCTCCATTTTAGGGAAAATCATCAAATTTGGTTTTCAGCCTAATGATTCAATCTTTTGTCTCCTAATTGATGGGCTTTGCAAAGATGATAAAATAGCTCATGCTATAACCTTATTCAATAAGATTGTCTTAAGAGGGCATTCCCTCAATTCCTACCCTTACAATGTGATGCTAAACGGTCTTTGTAAAGTGGGGCAAACCAGCTTAGCTATTAGGCTGCTGAAGAAAATAGAATTGGAAGGATGTGAGCCAGACGTGATTACATACAGTACAATCATCGACAGCCTCTGCAAAGATAGACTGGTCAACGAGGCTTTATATTTGTTCTCTGAGATGAAGGGTAAAGGAATTACACCTGATGTTGTCACTTACAACTCATTAATACATGGATTCTGCAATTCAGGTCAGTTAAGAGAAGCTCAAACTTTGTTGAATGAAATGGTTGTTGACTGACACACTCTGCAAGGAGGGAAAGGTCAAAGATGCACATTATATCGTGGAACAAGAAATGATCAGATGTGGTGTGAAGACTAATGTTGTCACATTTACTTCCTTGATAGATGGATATTGTTTGAGAGGCGAACTAGATGAAGCCAAAAATGTAGTTGAATTGATGGTCAGCAAAGGTTGCACGCCCAATGTTTTTAGTTTCAACAGTTTGATTAATGGAGAGCAAAAGAACAGACTTTTTGATGAAATGTCTTTTAGAGGTCTAAGTCCAAATGTTGTGACATATACTACTCTCATACATAGCTCCTGTCAAGGAGGGTAACTCGGGGCTGCAAAAGAGCCTTTTGAATGTATGGATGCTCACAGCTATACTCCAGACATAGTGACTTACAATACTTTGCTTTGTGGCTTATGCAAGCACGGGTATTTTAATGTGGCGACTAAACTGTTTCAAGAAATTCAAAAGAGCAACTTGAGACCTACTTTGACGGCATATAATATCCTCAATGATGCTATGTGCAAACTGGTCGGCTTAAACATGCAATAGAACTACTTTCTGGACTTGCTGACAAAGGGTTAAAGCCTGATGTTTGCACATTTAATACTCTAATTAATGGATACTGCAAACGAGGCGTTGAAACTTTTTGATGAAATGTGCAGTAGAGGTTTAAGACCAAATGTTGTTACATATACTACTCTCCTACATTGCTTGTGCCAAGAAGGTCAACTTAGGGCTGCAAAAATGCTTTTTGAAGAGATGTATGCTCACTGGAACTCCCCAAACATAGTTACTTACAATACTTTGCTTGCTGGTTTATGCAAGCACGGGGATCTTGATAAGGCAACTGAACTGTTTCAGGAAATTCAAAAGAGTAACTTGAGACCTGATTTAATAACGTATAATATCCTTATTGATGGTATGTGCAAAGCTGGTAGGCTTAAACATGCAGTAGAACTACTTTCTGGACTTTCTAATGATGGCTTAAAGCCGGATGCTCAAATGTTTAATACTGTTATTGATGGATTTTGCAAAGAAGGGTTAGCAAATGAAGCGTATAAATTTTTCAGAAAAATGGAAGTTAATGGTTGCTCTCCCGATGGATTTTCGTATAATGTGATGATTCATGGATTTCTCTACAACAAGGATGCATCACAGGCTGCACAGCTTATTGAGGAAATGAGGGGCAGAGGATTCTCTGCAGATGATATCACTTTAGCATCGGTGATAAATCAGCTATCTAATGATGACTGTCCCGATCTGAAAAAGGCTCTAGGAGTCCATAAAGGCTATGATGGTGCAAAGGTGAATTACACTTTAAATATTTAAAGTTAGTTCAATAAGTGCTGCCAATTATTTATGTTTTAACATTTTTCCCCTTTAGTTTGTTGATGTTTAGGCGAATGCCTTTTGACGTTATGAACTTTTTCATTTCAGAAGAATTTGTGAGTTAGTTAAATCGCATGTGGCATAAAAATTGCAGGTTTGTTCCTCTCCTCCCCTCTCCCTCTTTCCTTCTCACCACATCTACCACTTTCTATGCTTTTGATTGAACTTCCTATCTTAAGTGAAAATAATAAGTAAACTCATTTTGCTCATGAAAAGTCATACCATATGTTTGGTTTGATGTCTAGTGTGGATACACAGGGTATATTTTATTGTTAATCTTAACTTTATGTGTTCTTAGTTCAACCTTCCCCACCATCATCTAGTTGTTATGGGTAGTTTGATGTTGTTTATGCCGTAGTTCCATCATAATGGCCGAGAATACCATGCCATGGGTTGGTTGTGCTGTAGATTTGTGTCTCGTGAATGCTTGTTTGGCAATTATCTTAATGGTGAAGACTAACTAGTGATATTATTTAAGCAGTGAGTGCATATATTGTCTTTGAATTGGAGGCTATTTCCTTAGGCATGGTTTTTGTTTGTTTGTTGTATTCATGTGTTAGTTACTGTACATGCATCTATGAAATAGTATAACTACAAAGAAACATACAATTGAATTGCTAAAGTGGCTTTGGTTTTTGACCTTTGTGTTGCTATGATGGTCATTTCTCAATCTCACATCGGCATTCCACAAAACTCTTGAAACTTTTGTGCTTCGTTCAAGAGCAGGAACTGATAAAGTGCAAAATGAGTCTCTGATTCCTCAGCCATATGTTAGATTGTTGTTGTTGATTCTTTGTATCTGTACTCTCTGTTGGATGTCACATTAGTCTGAGTTTATGTGAAAATAGTTGCTGAGCTACTACAGTATGTGCTTCGAATTTGCGTAGAGAAACTGCTTTGAGTTCTTTCTTTCTTCAAACAGGAGTTAATTTCACAGGTTTACTCTGTTTATACGATTGGCATGCAGGTTTCAAGATTTGGAGTAGCCAAGGGGTTGAGCTTGAAATACTAAGTGAACAGTCAACCAATTGTTCCTATAACGTTGATATTTTTGTGAAGAGGAAGCAGAGTGACTAAAGGGTTTGCAAACCATAACATCTGATAAGGGAAAGCACTGATGTTATGTGGAGAGTGAGCTATGGAGTGCATGGGCACCTTAAGACTGTTGTTTCACTTTTCTTCAGACAAACGGTTCAATCTGGAGTAAAACCAAATGAAGTTACCTCTACTTCTGTATTGCATAAATGCGGCCACATTGGCCTCATGAATAAGGATCTCATTTTACTTAAGTTAATGCTCAAGGTACGCCACATAAGGACTTGTGGCGATCATTACACATATATTGTTGATTTTTTCGTCCTGGTCGATTGGAAGAAGCTTATGGTCTTATACTAGAAGAATGCCATTTTTGCCTAGCCATGTTGTTTCAGGTGTGGTTGTGGCTTCCTAGATCCTTGAGAACTGGAAGAGCTTGCAGGACACTGGCTTTTGGAGCTTGAACCTGAAATCGCTGGCGATTCCATACTACTCGCAAAACTTGTTGTTCGACTTCACAGCGCTGTGTTTCTCTTTCACGAGATCCGGCAGACACTGTGATGAAAACACTACTGCAAAATGCCAGGCTTATAAGATTTGAAGAATAGTGCTCTTTTGTGTGAGAATTGGGCGTGTTCTTGTACCCAAAGAGCTGGATTCAATGGCCATAGTTGTTGGACATTAGCAATTTGTATGACACGCCGTTGCGTTTCAAGAAGCTTAGGGTTTATAGAATCTTTGCCAGATTTGTTCTTGTAGATTTGCAGTTTGTGTAATTGATTTTTGTTGTGTTACGTTGTTGGAAGAGGATGAGGACCTTGAACTGGTTGAATCATGTGTTCTGTTCTTTCTTTGTAACTTAGGTTTTTTCGTCCATGTCCCATTAAAATTTATGACGATTAAGAACATAAAAATCTATATAATTATTTTGACGCAGATCTTTCTCGATAAGCTGATTTGAAGTCATGATCCTCGACCTCTAACTACGTCCCAAGAACCATACTAATGAACAAAAAAACTTAATACATGAACCCAATGCTAACAATAAAAACATGGAAAATCAAGCCCATGCTAAGCAAGAACTATTTCAATTCCAATCCAAACACTACTAACTTTTTCAATTAACAAACAGAATCATCAAATCAAACGCACAGCATCAAAGCTAGACCAAAACACAATGAACAAAAGCAGTGTCAGCTGGCCAAGATTCATTTTTGGAGGAGGAGAGGCATTGTTCTTGGTTGGTGCCGGTGCCGGAGCGGGTGGGATTTCTTCAACATTGATTCCGATCTTCATGCCACTCCAGCAGTAGCCTCCACTGCTCAAGAAGTAGTAAGGCCTTGCCTCTGTCAAATTGAACACATCCCGGCCGCCGCGGGTGATGTTGGTGATGAATTCTTGGTCATTGCAGCTCTCATAGTTTGTCTTGTTCACCTCCAAGACATTGAAGTAGTGCTTGTCAAACACAAACACTTCAACAAAGACCAAAAACACAAACGTAATTAGTTAAGCAAGAAATCCGATACGTGATTCAGATCTAAAAATGAAAAAGAAAATTGACATCCAAAATCTCTTTCAGGTGGGACTAAAACATTAAAATTAACCTAAGATCACCTACATAATTATCAGGGTAATTAATTAAAAATATAAGATAATAATATTAATGCAATTAAATTAAATTAAATTAAATTAATTAACTAATACTTACGCAGCCAATCGCCGACATAGAAATGTTCTTGTTTTTGGGTTAACCATTGAGTGTAATTGTAATTAGGGATCCATCCTTTATCGCCCACCTTATGCAGCTCACTTGACACACACCCCACCATCACCATTGCCACTAAAACCACCATAACTCTTTTCTTCACTGAATAATTCTCCATTCTTGTATCTCTCGATCTAATTAACTCGATCTGCTCGAGTTGGACAAGATCCAAAAGAAATTAAAGAAAGAAAAGATTGTTGTTGGTTGGGTGTAAGAGTGTATGTAGGCTGAAGTAGTGGTGAATCAACCTAGGAGATGGTGCATTTATAGTAGACCTAATGTAATGCACCTGCATTTTTGGTCGTCCCCAAAAATAAATAAAAATAAAATAATTTAGTAATTAATTGAAATGAAAATGGGGGAGGAGGGATTTCAGTTTTTGGAAAGATGAGTTGCCATATCGGATTTATAGGATGCACTTTTGCAGTTCCTATGTTAGGAATATTATCGTTTGACTGTTTCGAGGATTTTACTACTCCCTCTGTCCTCAATTACATGTCGTTCACGGTTCACGCACGGGTCCCTAGGCGGCCCAGATGACGCACTATTTAACTCCAAAAAATTTCGTACTTTTTTTCGAACGTACGTTAATAGTTAACGTACGTTCGAAAAAAAGTACGGAATTTTTTGGAGTTAAATAGTGCGTCATCTGGGCCGCCTAAGGACCCGTGCGTGAACAGTGAACGACATGTAATTGAGGACAGAGGGAGTATGTTTTTGTGCTCTACTTTTTGACATGTATTTTTTATTTATTTCGTGGATAATTTCTAAATTGAGTGGAATTTTATTGGGTATTTAAAGAATAATATTCTTTTAATATGATTTTTTTTCATTATCAAAACTCGAATTTAAAATTTTAATTAAGGATAAATAATTTTTTTAACTACTCCACCGCAAGCTAGGTTGATTTTCAACTGTATTTAACATCCGACCATTTGTCCGTTTCAGTTTGGACTTGGACGGTTGGACCGAGAAAGGGACGTGTAACGTAACTGGTACAAAAGATCTTTGTGCAGGTGAGCACTGACTCACTGACAACAAAGGGTTACATTATTATTATTATCTGTCAGCTATTTTAGATCCGAGGTGGGCAAATATAACACATTTTTTTATATAAATTTTAATATAAATGCATAGTTAGGGTGTGAACATCAAATCTCTAATTAAATTGAAACAACGCTCTATTAGTTGATTTATACGTTTTTGGATCGATTCCTTTTATTTATTATAATGAAAACTTTTAGTTTATAATTTATTAATCTATATCTATGTAACAGCTAAATAAGATGAATCAGATTTATAAATTATGAGAGGATTAAAATTATGTTTTTTTATATACTAAATTAGAAATGTTAATTTTTTCCTTTAAAAAAAACAGCACTAAAACTAAGAAAAAATGATAATAAAGTCTCATTTTAACTAATATTTACTTTTTAAGGTGCATAACAAAATTTTAAAAAAAAACAGAAAAAATGATAAAATAAGTAATTATAAAAAAACATTAAAAAAGAAAGAAGGAAAGAGGAAGTTTTTTACGCAATTACATATCTAAAGTTGAAAGCTGAGATTTTTTATTAACTTAAAACAACTCTTATTGTCTGATCTACCAACTTATCAGTCGATATATTATTTTATTTATTATGGTGTATAGTAAAAAAAAATTAAATAAAAAAGATTAAAATGATAATGAATGTGATTATAAATAATATTCTTAGAAAAGAAAGCCGGAACGATGAAGTTTTTTTAAAAGATAAAAAAATTAATAGAAAAGAAAAGAAGTGAAAAAATATGAAGAAAGACCGAGTTCTAAAGGGAGTGGAGTAGTTTTTTTCCAAAACAAAAATGTTATTAAAAAATAAGGGGCAAGTATGGTTTTTTTGGGCGAAAATTGATTTCGGCCCATTAGTCAACAGCACAAAATCAGGCCCGGGTCCAGCTAACACCATTGGGGAGGGGAAAAAAGCCTTACTATGGTTACATGATCTCTCTCTCTCACGCAATCAGCTGAGTGTACTTTGGTTATTATTATTATTACATTAGCCGCAGAAAATGAAGTACCTAACAAAAGCTTGATTGGTGGAATGGAATCTCGAATCTGTAATAAAATGAGGCACATGGGTCCTTCAAGAATCAGACATACCTGTTGTTTTCCAACCATTAATACACAAACACCCAAAATAGCATGCCTCGTGTGCAGAGAGACGGTGTCTATTAGTACTGTTTTTCAGTCTATGCGACAAGTTGCCACAATTTATGCATTTGAAATTGCCAATCAGCTCGATCTTTATCGGGAGCGAGAAAGCAAGATGATAAACTAAAAAGAATGCCACAATTTATGCATTTGAAATTGCCAATAAATTAAGGCATTCATCAGTTCCACCAATCAACAGTACCAACATCGCCATAAATATAAATAAAACACCACCACCCTGAAAAAACAAGAAAAAAAATGAAGACAATTGAGTTTCCAGTCACAATTTGGTTACGGAAACGTTCAAAATGGTATTGATATCCCGGCGAAATGCACGGAAGATGGTGAACCATTCGTGCTACAAGAACCGGACAAATGCATCCCATACCGCACCGATGGCGAAAACAGCCGGTAGAACATATTGTCCTCTGAGATTCGAACTTGGGGAGCCGCTCTTATCCTTTACTGGGGAAGCAGAGGGAGGTGGAGGCAGGTTTTCGACACGAACAGCTAGCTTCATGCCACTATAGCAGAAACCTTTGCCGCTAATGAAATAGTAATGGCGAGTGACGTTAAGGGGGACCACGTCCCTTCCTGCACCTGTAGTCCAGTTGTGAAGGAAGTGATCGGAGTTGCATGACTCGTAATCTGTCTTGTTCACCTCTAGCACATTTTGTTGGTTCCTGTCATACACGAAAACTGGAAAGCAAGCGTGAAATGAGGTTTGAATTTCAGGAAATGGGAAACACATCTAAAATCAATACAATCTGATTTCTCTATATTTTATTAATCTCATCCAAACACTATTGTCAACATTTTCTCCTATTTTCTTTTAATCTCAACTCCAAAAAAATGACTCAATTCACATCCAACACTAGTCTATGTGGTACTTTGACTTCCAATTCTGCACAAAAATCAATTATGTCTCATCAGCCACAATTAACGGAAAAATCATTCTAATGATCTGGCCATGTTCAAATATTGCAGAAGTAGAGACCCTAAATATGATTAAGATGTAATGCCTCCTCTTTTTTGACCAAAATATGTATCATAGAAAAAGGCAGACCTTAAGCTAATCTTGAAGTTTTGCTGGCTCAAAGAACAACCATCTCCAAATGAGGCATGAGGATCCTAAAATGTAGTTTAGATCAAAGGGTCTCAAGATTCCGGCTCAATTTTGCCAAGCATGCTGTGGCGATAATGATGATCAGCATTAGTACCGGCACTTTTGCTCTTTCTCGATTGCACTAATAGATTGCAAAGATGCCTACTTTTGTAGAAAAAGTTCAAGACAGTTGAAATGATTAAAAGTGCTACTCAACCAACTGCCGTTAATTGCTCAAATAGTAGTGAATTCATGAGTAGTTTAAACAAACACCGAAAAGAGATCTAGATTCGAAAGTTGAAGCACATTTTAGATAAAGAAACTAAAAAAACCTGCTTAGAAGAGTAAAATCAAGCAAGAGAGTAGTAAACTAGAAGCAAAAGTGAAAAAATTGCAGATCTGAGTTGCCCTTATTTCTGCTCCAAAACTATACTTTCCCTTCTTGGACATCAAAGAAACAACTTGTCCCCCATCAAGAACCATTACATCACAGTAACGACCTTCCATTTTGGTTACTGCAAGAATTTTGTATAATTTTTTTCTACCAAAACTAAGTTTATAAACAGTGATATGGATCCTTTCAGTATTTAATGCTCAGCTTTATCACACAGTAATCTCAATTTTTCTCAGCTGCCACACATTTTCTTCCATCCATTTCACACATTTTAAAGATAGTGAAAGAGAAAGGTAAGAACTTTATAAACATAAGCTTGCTTTAAGCGCAACACATTTCAAGATCTAGACATACAAACTCCAGAAACGAGCTAAAATCAAAGAATATGCAGCAGAAAAGAAGTAGGCAGATCTGAAGCAAGAAACATAGAAGAGAAACCAAAGAAATGCTTACACAGCCAATCTCCAATATAGAAGTGCTTGTCTTGAGCCCAAATTGTGTAGTTGACATTAGGTGTCCAACCATTGCTGCCTCCAACAGTGAATCTAGTACCAGAAACTTGAGGTACCATTAACACCAATGCATACACTAGCAGCAAAACCACCATTGGCGACCAGGACCTACCCTCCATTGCTTCTCTGCTTTCTTTCTTACTTCCCTTTGGTTGCTACAGTCTAACCAAGGACTGTTGGATGTGTGTGTTTTCTATTAAGTTAAGGTGTACTTGTGCTGGTTTGTTGTCTTGCTTTGCTGGAGCTTATCAAGAAAAAAACGTTTCTTGTAAGGTTCTAGAGATCTACAACTACGCTGGATTATTTATTGTGAAAAGTTTGTGATTAAAATAATGGTTTTTAAGTGCTGATTTGTGAGAGATTTATTTATTTTATTTTCTATAGGCTGATTTGAGAGATTAAAAGAAAGAAATTTTGTTTACAAGAGCGTGTTATTATGGTGTGTGTGATGGTGTCCTACTGTCCTTTATTCAAACTTCAGTGTTGAAAAAAGATTTCACATTTTTTTTCTTAATTTTTTTTTTCAAATTACCTTTTTTCTTTAAATTATAAATTATAAATTATTTCATTCGAGTATTCTCGGGATTCAAAAACATGCACTTTTCTATCCAAAAAGAGGCAATTAGTTTAAACATTCAAACATTCGCAAAAGAATTACACTAAATAATCTTAATTGAAAACTAAATAATCAAACCGAAATCAAAAACTTCATTAGAAACTGACTTTAAAGTTGAAGAATGCTAACAGAATTTAACAGCTAAAATTAGCCTAACAGAGTTGTCGTTATGTAACCAATAACCATTAGACACTTGACCAAAATTTTATGTGATTTTTTTACTTTGTAATACTAGGAAAAATATCTACTGTGAATTTTACTAATATCGTTTTTTCCCTTTTTTTTTCCTTAGATGCTGTTTATATATTTTTAAACACAATAATAATTATATTATTAATTATCATTACAAGTGAATTTTTAACTCATATCTATTCTATAAAAAGAACATGAACTAATCAGATGATGTACTAATGGTGTTTTTAAGGAAGAAGTCATTTAATTGGGTCCTTTAGCCACACTTTTTCCGGAGAGATTAGGTGAGGTGACCATCCACCATTTATGCATTTGAAATCGCCAACAAATAAGGCACTGATTAGCTTTTCTCAATCAACAGCACCGACCAAAAACAAAGATTTTAAAAACAATGATGAGCTTCTTGTCACAAATTTGGTTATAAGGGAAAATGAAAATCAAAATGGTATTGATAGTCTGATGAAAAAATGCATAGAAGACTATATCCCATTGGTGCTAAAAGAACCTGACAAATGCATCCCATGCAGCACCAATAGCGAAAACAGCCGGTAGAACGTACTGCCCGCCGGAGTTCAAACTTCACGAGCGGCTCGTTTCCTTTATTGGAGAAGATGTGGGAGGGGGAGGAGGTAGGTTTAGAACACTTTTCAGGGAAGCTGCGGGCTGGGGGAGCTAAGTTTTCAACACCCATCGGGGAAGCTATGGGAGTTGGTAGCGGGTTTCCAACACTTACCGGGGAAGTTGCGGGAGGGGGAGCTAGGTTTTCAACACGGATAGCTACCTTCATGCCATCAGAGCAGACACCTTTGCCGCTAATGAAGTAGTAATCGCGAGTGACATTAAGAGGGACCACGTCCCTTCCTGCGCCCGTAGTCCAGTTGTGAAGGGGCTGATCGGAGTTGCACGACTCGTAATCTGTCCGGTTCACCTCTAGCACATCCATTCGGTTCCTGTCATACACAAAAACTGGAAAAAAAAGCTTTCTAAATGAGGTTCGAATTTTCGGGAAAGTAAAGGAAATCCCAAATTGCAGTATCGTAGAATGGTTTACATACAGCAAAACAGTGGCGAACACGTATCTGAAAGGGTCAATACAAGCTAATGTCTCTATAACTCTTATCAACCATCGGATCACAATCATCAACTTTCATTTCAATTAATGCTAGAATTCTGCAGAATGTCTTACTAAACTATTTATAAACAGTAATGTGGATCTTTTAAGTATCTAGAACTCTGTTTTATCAGAGTAAATCTCAATTTCATTGCATTTTTCACAGCAGCTAGAGATTTTCTTCACTCATGCATTCTTAATGTCAGATCATATTAACAAGCACTAACACTGGTTATGGTCGAGTGGTAAAGGAATGTTTACGCTTAACTCATGTATTGAGTTCGAGTCTGGGGAATGGAGAGAAAAAAACCATACCAATTCCAAAAATAAGCACAACCCTCTTTAAGATCTAGACATGCAAAAACATACGGTAAAGAAAGCAAAGAAAGCAAAGAAAGCAAATAAATTAGATCTAAAGCAAGAAACATGCATTACCCTTTACTAAAACATACGGTAAAGAAAGCAAAGAAATTAGATCTAAAGCAAGAAACATGCAAGAGAAATCAAAAGAAATGCTTACACAGCCAGTCTCCATTGTAGAAGTGCTTGTCTTGAGCCCAGATAGTGTAGTTGACAGTCGTTGTCCAACCCATGTTTGCTCCTACAATCAATCCATCTTGTACCAGAAACTTGAGGTATCATTACCTTCAATGCACACATTAGCACCAAAACCACCATTGCTGACCACCAAGACCTCACTCCCTCCATATTGCTTCTCCCTTTCAATCTCTCTTTGGGTGTGGGTTTTGTTGGCTAGTTGACTTGGTGGCTTGTTGACTTCAAAAGAGGTTTCTTTTGATAAATTATTATGAAAAGTTGTGGTTAACTTAAGTGGTGATAAGAAAGAGATTTAAAAGATTTTTTTTGCTACATGAGCAATACATCTGCTAGATAACTGTTTCAGTTCCTATATAAAAGTTTCAATCAAGTCTCTTACGTGTCCTCAGTAAGAGACTGACCTCGTTCGAGCATGTCAGGTCTCAAATGAGGATAACTCTCACAGCATGGTTAGCTCCATTTTTCTTTTCTGAAACTCGAGACCTTAGTTAAAAATGAACAAGCCATTTATCACTCGACTAGAACCAATTAAGACTATCTGAATAAAAATCTAGCCTTAAAAATTAATTGAGTTTAATTAAAAAGTCAAAACAAAGTAGAGCATCCTTTTTTTTCTCATTTTTTACAAGTATTAGAGCCACCTACAAAAAAGAAAATTTAAACTGAATCTGGCATTAGTGCTTAGATTAGCATAAAGTCCACACGGTATGTAGCTAACACTAACAACTAACAAGAACTTTTTTCAAATTGCACACCAACTTCATAAACAGCACAATAATATATAGAAATATTAGTATTATTAAGTGGTAGAGGAGAAACAAAAATACATAAAAATCCTAATGTGCAATTAGAGAAGTTTCCACACAAACCTAATTTCTGCCTTGCATTAGGAAAGCAGAGGCTCAAAATTCAGTGTTGGTTTCCTGCAAATAGCATTAACTACAAACAGAAGTACCAATAAGGGCAACCGAAAAAAGCTTGATTATGCCAGCATTAACATCAGTACTCAAAGTTTAATCGAGCCTTCTCAATAGATATTGAACCTGAACTTCCTTTGTCAACGGCATGATCCAGTCCTCGTATAGATCAGCAACCACGCTTGGCCTTATTTTGTAAACTGGATCTTGCGGATCTTTCATCGTCACCTCCTGACCAAAAACTTTGGCTTTCATCTCAACTCTCATTTTGACCGCCTCTTCAACAGCCGGATATGTCAGCATACTCATCAATCCGCCAGCATCCTGCAAATTCAAAATTGCCCCCAAAGTGTTCAAATTAAAAGGGTTAGCGGAATCATCCTCAACTCATACAGTCATACTCTCAAAAAAAAAAATTGGTCAGGCAGTTATACCTGTTCCCTAATGGTAGCTTCATAGGCTTCTGGAGATTCTTGAAATTTGGCCTCTGCTACAAATTTTCCATAATGGATTCTTTTTGAGAGAGCCTGATATCACAAGAATAGTTGCATAAGTACGAAGGTAAGAATTATGATGCGTATAATACAATGACAAAGCAACTCTTTCTAGCTTAGGGTAAGAGTACCAAAATTGATTGGTTTCCGAACAATGCAGTAATTCCTACAAGCAGCAGCACTAGAACACCTACTATGGATATGCTTATGAATTTTCCTTCCAGTGGCATAAATCCTTTTTGTATACAGATATGTATGTCCAGAACAGAGATATAAGAGAAAAGTCCTGATTTATTTACATAAATTAGATGAATATTGAATTATTAAGCACTTTCAGAATGACATGGCCCTGAAAGAACAAGATTGTTTAATGGATGCAATGCATAGAATTTTTTAGATGGTCACGTAACATGGTTGATTCCTTTCCATTAGCAAAGTACGAAAACAAAACAATGGCATACATGAAGGTGCACACTATAACTATGTAATCGATACTAGTGATTTCTGTCCGGGAAATTTATTTAGGGACATGATTTTACTATAACTGAATACATTAGCGTCATAATAAGTCATGCAAACAAGTTTGTGCCATTGGATGATAACTATTGCTCCATGAAAAACCAATTGCAGAGCCCATCAAGAGCCAACAATCATCTTCTAATGGCAAAGCTGAAATTGTTAATGATAGCTGTGATATAGCTTCAACTCAGAAGGAAACTTTTACCCTTAATGTAAATATGACCATGAATGAGGAAGATGAGTGCTACAATCTAGTCCTTCCATGATCAGAACAGATGCCAAATGTGTGTTAATAGTACCACAATTTTATTTACAATATAGTACAGGTAAAAAATCTTGGGGTTAGAGTGGCAACATGGCCAACTTCTAGTTTCAAGTCTTTCTTGGCAATTGCAAAAATATCATATGCCATATCACAAAAGGTGAGGAGCTGCCATGACCACCTTAGCCTAGGGTAGTCTGTGAGGAGATCTATGGCAAGAACGTATAAGGCTTCATCATATCCCTTTATCATTTTTTCAGAATTTTTTTTTTAAAATAAAGTCTGAAACTGTCAAAAATTGTACTAAAAAATAGTTAAATTGCATACCTGCAGACAGATGGTGTCGCAGACAGCAGTTGACCCACAATTTCCATCATCTCCTTCCTTGACCAATCTTGGGATGAGATCTCTAAAATACATGTTCCATACTTTTTTGTTTATATTAATTGAAGCAGCAGCAGGATGCAGTACCTGTTTAGAAGGGAAGCAAAGTGAAGAAAAAGAATTAAAAACACATCATAGAAAAACCAAACGCATAACATGCAGAGAGAGAGATCCACTGGGACAGAGGGTTCTTGCTCTCTCATATGTAGCTGATATTATGTCTAAGAACAAAGATTTCCTTTCAGAAACAAAGGAACCACATTTTCCATTACTATTAAACAAATGCAGCAAAACTATATCTGTCCATCAGCCATTTAACTTGAAAAACTTAATATTCATCCATTTAACTTGAAAAACTTAATATTCATCCATTTAACTCTCCTATGGTATAACTGTTTCACGAACATGACACAAGATTACTTCCCTGAGTATTCACACCTTAAAGTTTTTAGTACATGCTAAAGAACTCGTTCTTAAAAGCAGTTCTTCCTAAATCTAAATCATTAAAGCTTGTCAATCATAGAAGATTTCTAAAAATATTTACATGTTTTAGGATCCTCTTACCTGTGGGTATTGCAGAGGTGGTAATAGTGGCCCGGGTAAGCTGTCTGGGAAAAAAGGGTGCTCATCAGGGCTCTGGTACCTGCCAAGCTAATGTGCAGAGGCAATTTAAGAAAAACAGTAACAATCATCTTGTTGATTCTTCTTTCCAAGAACTTCAACAGTATATTACCTGAGCATGGAGCTTTTCTGTTTCCGTAAGTATGAATTCGATCAAGGAACCATGGAACCCATCCATGGTAAAAGCGTCAGGGTCATACGTGTTTGCATTGTAACAGTATTGAGATCTCTCCAAGATGCTAAATATTATACTATCCTCTTGTCGAATTAAGGAATGCCTTATATTGTCAAGGGTCAAAGTCTCACTCTCATCCACCCTCTCCTTCTTCCTCAACCTACATAAAAAAGATACAAAAGGCCAACTTTTAAAACGCAGGGGCTAGTTCTAAGGCACTTCAAGCTTTCCAAGCTTCCATGGGTCTACTATTCAGTACAATAGCATACAATTTGGGAAAAAAGTCAAATTCAATTGAATAAAGAGATGAAAAACCTATGTGCACAAATGAATACGAGGTTGGAGTTTTCAGAAACTGAAAGAACACATACTTTCATATTAAAATGAATCAAAGACATTGTAATCCACAACAGGAAGAAACAACCTAGCGTTCTGCTAGAAATCAATACATACCGAGTCAAAATAATAGAACCACTGCCTAGTAGAGGCAATCATTCAAAGATAAATCATAGACAACTAAAAACGCAGCATCACGCAAAATAGACAACCTCTCCATCTAAAAACCCAGCATCATGCATAAAACAGTTCTAATTTTGGCAAAAAACATCAACTGAAAACTCTCAGCAGCATCAATTACGCAAAAGAAAAGCAAGATAAAATATACCATCTCAAAACAGAAGAACAACAAGCAACCCAGCAAACAAACAAACAAACAACATAACAACTAACGATAATTATGTGTACCCATCAAGGGTTACAGCCTGAATTGTCGATAATTTAACAATTTAGCCAAAAAGGGTCAGGTTTGCCATACCCAGGAGCCGTTGCTGCTTGCAATGGTGAAAGGTTCCTCCTTGGCAAGCCTGAACACAAAACAGTTAACCTGGAAGAACTTTGCTTGGTTGGGACAGCCAAGCAGTAACATTTCTCCGTAAAGTTAGAAACTTTAGGAGATAAAAAGAGGGACGATGGTGCTCTTAACAGCTTTGCCTCCATTGTCTGAAGAAAAAGAGAGATGGGTTTTACAGACGGCAGAAAAAAACTAGACTTGCAATTAATTGAACAAGACGAAGAACACACATTAATATATAAAATAATATAATGTAGAAGAAGCTCAGGAGCAGACAAATGTAACTGAAGGAGGAGGAGACGAGTTGGCGCCTTATTGGTTGCGGTTGTTGGAAGCAACTGTTGCCAAAATGAGGTTAGGTGAAGATGGGGAATGCACACCGATGTGCAAAAGCTAACGCAACTTGTCAACGAGAAGACGACGCAACATTTTTCCTTTTTTTCCTTGTTTTCCTTTTTCACAGCGATTTTGATTCTTTGAACTCTTTCTTACCCTACTCTACATATGCGTTTATGTTAGACTGAAAAATGACTTCTTTCTTGATTTGATGATGTTGTTTCTTTTTCGTTTTTTTTTTCTTTTTTCTTTATGTTGTTTAAGTTCAGTTTGATTGGTTACTTTCCTTTAACGGATTATTAAGTAAGTGAGGAATTAAAGGTAAAAAAAAGAAATGATAATTAAAATAAAAGATAAGAGAAAACAAGAATTAAAGAATTAAAATTCAAGATATTATTCTTATTTTAGACCCAAAATACATTAATGTTTTTAGTATTTTTTTTTTTTAGAGATTTAGAGAAGTTATATAGATTTCGGCATATTTTTGGAAAGAGAGGCATACTAAATAGGACTTTTTTTCAAATTATTTAAATGATAATATCTAAGGATAATACTATTTTGGTTTTAGGATGGGACAATATTAGTTACCTCTCTTAGTCACTCCTAAAATTAAATGAAATATATTTGATTTTACTGCATGAACTTTAATAATTGACTCAGAATCAGGGAGGAAAGTGACTCGGGAATTTGAGATTCCGACCTTTATTGCGTTTGGTTGCGACAAGGAATCACTCTCCCTCGGAATTCAACTTTCCTTGACCGTTTTAACTTTCCCAAAAATTGGGGAAAATGATTCCTTGCCTAAGGGGTGGGGAGAGTGATTTCTCCCTATAGGGAAAGTTAATTTTTTTTATTAAATGACATATTTATCCAAAATTAATTATAAAAAATAATTTAATAAAGCGTCTTCTTCTTTCTCTGTTTTCTAAAATTTCACCAAATTATATTAATTACACAAAAAATTATTTTAATTGCATAAAAATTATAATAATTACATAAGAAATATAATAATCACATAAAAATTGCATAGTAATGATGTAAATAATAATAGGTAGAAGAAAATACGGTTAGGAACGGGAACAAATCATCCAAGAAATTTCGATCGTAGACTTGTCTATTGTTGCAGTTATATTTTTTTTTGCATTGCTAGAACAATATGTGTCATACTTTACTATAATTTTCAAAGACTCTAATACGAAAGTTATGTCATTTGTCATGTTCTTTAACCTGCAAAAAACTATAGTCATAAAGCAAACTCATTTGATATTTTGATTGTTGAAAGATAGACAATTAAATAAAGAGAAAGTCTAACGTGTTGAGAGGAAACTGTGTAGTACACTATACATAGAAAAGAATAATTAGACACCTAACAAGATAACAAAAAATACCTAATAAGATAACAAAGACACAAATATAGAAAATGATAAAATAGTTATTTTTCTTACTTTCCTTAAGGATTTTCAAATACAAAACAAACACAATAATGTTACTTTCCCGGGAATTTTAAATCTCAACCAAACACAAAAAATTTACATTCCCCTCAATCATTCACCCGGGTATCACTCTCCCAGGAGAGTGATTCGGCCTAAATCAAATTTGAGTCCCTGCAGTCTAATTGATTGTCTTATTTCAGCCCTCTGTGTTATTTTTGATTTAAAACCTCCCTCAACTTAAGTCCAATGATTTATTTCATCCCTCCGCCTAACGCCATCCACTTTTTCGTCTGTTTGCTTACGTGTCGTGCCACGTCAATGGTCACATCACCGATTGCTGACGTGTCACGCCACGTAGGTAGAAACCAACCGGGTCGAGCTCGAAACGGATCGTAAAATTGGGCTGCCCCATTTTAAAGTGAAACGACGTCGTTTCACCATTTGCATAAAACGACGTCGTTTCATTCCTTTCTTTTCTTTTACTTTTCTTTCTTTCTTCTATGATTCTACGACATCATATTTTCTTTTTTTCTTTTCTTTTACGACAGCATCTTTTCTTTTCTAGTGGTTTGGGCTAGATGTGGTCTCCAGGGGAGCAAGACGTCTGGTTTGGAGGGGTGCGTTGGAGCTGATGGGTTGGCGACTGGTGTGGTGGTGTTTCTCTGTTCGGATCTGTTCCGCTTGGTGTATGTTGGCTCTGACAGAAGACGGTGGATCTAGACCGGGGGTTGCGTACACTTCTTGCTGGTGTTGTCGCTTGCGGTGCTGATTTTTCGGTTAAGCAAGTGACCGTGTTCTGGGTTTCACTGGTACTTGGGGTGCTACACTGCTCTCAAGTGCCGACGTCGGTGACATTATAATCCTCCTCGTCACCAAACAGAGATTTGTGTCGGATCTGTTAGAGATGAGGGTGGCCGGCGGCGGTGAAAGTGCATGGACTGGAGGAAGAAGATGAGCAGAAACGACGTCGCGTTTTGGAAGAGGGCTGAAGCGACTTGTCATTTTGCAGAGCTATATCCTTATTTTTCTGGCCTTGTGGATTAATTATGCAGAGATTGTGTGGTAAAATTGATTATGTAGAGATGGTGTTTAATAGAATTTCTTTGAAAAATACTGTGGTGTGGAATGCAATGAAAATGGAGTTTATTGGCGGTGGTGAAATTGATTATGCAGAGATGGTGTTTAATAGGATTTCATTGAAAAATACTGTGGCTGGTGACCTTGGTGGAGATGGTTATGGTGTTTAGTGGTGTGGAAGGGAGATGAAGCTCTTTTTCTTTATATTCTTCCAATTTCACTACTTAATTCCTACACAATTTTGTAAATTAATTCTACTCAAAACATAATAATTGTAAATTAATTGCACAAGTTGTTTCCTGTTTTGAGATTCATGTTCGTATATTTTTCAGTTAATTAATTTGCATTTTTCCTACGCCAATTAATCGCTATTTGTCGCACCCCTTTTTGGATTTTATTTGCGAGACGTGAGTTTGGGACGGGATGTGAGACGAAATCGGGCTCATCTCACATAATGCAATGAAATCGCCACCCTATTTTGTTTTTTAGGTTTAGGGAACCTATTGTCATGACATAAAAAATAAAATGCTAAGGCAAGATAGGTCTGAACCCAAGAACAGTGGTTCGGGGTCGATTTATGAACTCGGGAAGGTGTTAGGCACCCGAGTCACATCCTATAAAGGTTACCGGAGAAAAGAGGTGTTTTAACATGCTTGGAAAATAAAAGTCCTAATTTATGTGATCATTCCCAATGAATTAATTAAATTCTAACAATTCTATATAATCATGCATACGGTTACATAAAATAAAAAACGTTAAAATAAATAAAAGGAGGAGGACTTGTACTTGTTGGAAAGTCACGTGGGGGTTTACCCTGTAAAATGAGATTATTAGTGCGAGGAATAAATAATAGTAATAAAAAGATAATTATTTAACAAATTATTGCATACTAGATAATTTTAACGATTTAAAAGCAAGCAAAAATAATTATTTAAGCACTCAGAATCATGTAAAAATAATTAAATAGGCAGTGAGAGTATACGATAAATCGGCACGAAAAATAATTAAAAAAATGATGGGCCGAAAATTGGGCTCGGCCAGCTGGGCCCAAGACAGCACAGCCCATTGGGCTGGCTGGCTGCGTGGGCTGAAACAGCCCACGCTTCTCCTCCTTAGCTGGGCTTAAGTAGCCCAGCTTTCCCTTCTCATTCGCTGGGCCCGAGCTGGCCCAGCATCTCTCTTCCTCACGCGGGCATCACGCCCGCGTTTTCCTCCTCCAGCTGGGCTCAAGAAGCCCAGCTTCCTTTCCATGCGCTGGGCCCGAGCTGGCCCAGTATTTCTTTTCCTCACGCGGGCATCACGCCCGCGTTGTCCTTTCCAAGCGCTGGGCCCGAGCTGGCCCAGCATTTCTTTCTTACGCGGGCAATACGCCCGCGTTTTTCTTTGCTTAGCCCAAAACAAATTCACAAAAAAAGCACCACTATTCACCTTCTTCTTCCTTGCGTCGCCGGCACCGTTGCCGGCGACCAAGGAAGAAACGACCAAATTTACGACCAAATCACGACCAGAAAAATTCCTTGAATTCACAGTAAACCCCTTATGCAATCACAGCGCAAAAATTAAATCTAAACAGCCCCGAATTTAGTGAAAAATGAATTAAATTATTTAAATGAAAAAGCTTGAAATGGGCTCGAATTTGCCGCCGATTGAGTAAAATAAAACATTGTAATTATTCTATATTTCAAATAGAATTTATTTAAGATCAAAATGGCTGATTATCATTTGAAAGCATGAACAAACGAATTTTTGAAAGAAAACAATTAAAAAAACGCGAAACAAGCTTCAAAATTTCAACTGTGAGTAACTTCAACCTTGGGTTGAAGTAGGCAACTGTTCGTGCTAGTGAACCAGCGCTAGAGAGGGAGAGAGTGTTCGTGTTTGAATGAGCAAGGAAAAATGAGGGAGGGAGCTAGCTATTTATAGCCGATAATCGCGTGAGTTTGGCGAAGAAAAATGCGCGTGGACGAGGCTGACTTGGGGAGCAAGGGAGGAGCAGTGTTGCAGTGGTTGGCTGGGAGATTCGAGGTTGCTGGTCGCGTAGGGACGACGATCGAGGCGAAGAGACGAGGAGAAAGGAGGAGAAATGGGTTCGTGCATGAACCAAATAGAAAACATGAATGCCTACATGGAAAATAGGAGTGCCATTGATCTTGGTGGACTTTAAAAAGTCAACTACATCAATGGTAGAGATAAAAAGTTTGATTTATTATTTAATTATTCAGTTCAAGGAGACGGTACGAGTAATTTTGCGAGAAAATGAATATAAACTCGAATCGAAAATGTTAAAACGTATAATAAAATAAGCTGCAATGATTAGCATACAGTAGGTGACGAAAAGTTCGTCGTATCGCTGGATAAAAATTCATTTCTAAATGACAAAAGTTCGAACATGAAAAATGCTAAAATAAAAATTTGAACGAAGTGCCAAGAGATAACGCGAGTTAGAAAAATAATAGAAAATAAGTAGCTAATGAGAGAAATTGTTCGACCCTTGGTTTTGAGAATTTTACTCGGAACTGATACGAGTTCGAACTGGAAAAGTGATAAAAATGCGAACAAGTGGTGAAATAAAATTTAAATAACACGAGGCGTAAAAATAAATATCAGTTGGATGAAAATAATCTGACTTATGATTTTAAGAAAATTGATGCTTGAAATGAGAAAAATATTTGATGATGAAAAATTAAAAGTCAAAAATCGGGTAGCAACAGTTGCCTCCTCTTTACTGTCTTATCAAAAATCCGGTGTAGCCGAAATTTTTGATGAGCAGTAAAAATGGTTGCTACCGAACCAACAAAGGTTTTGAAAATAATGCAGAATTTAAATGCAGACTTACTTGATAATGGGGTGAAAAGTAGATGTAGAAATGTAAATGACTTGTCCCGGATACTGGGATGAAAAGTAAATTGGCAGAAATATAAATGACGACTTCCCTGATAATGGGGAAAAATGCGGATGATGACTTGTAAATCAGGTAGGGCGAGGGTAATACTCGCAGTCCATACCTTCGTGCAGAAAAGTTTTGAAGGTTGCTTTGCCTGGATGTTGAGGCACATCTTGGCCTTCTCGGATAATGAGAAAAAATATCTTTTCGGATAATGAAGAACTAACCTTCTCTGATAAGGAGGAGGGATGTCTTCTCTAGTAATGAGGAAGGGGGCCTCCTCTGATAGTGAGAATGGACGTGATCCTCTCTCGGATAATGAGGATGGTGATGATCTCGGATAAGATCGGATGTCTCTCTGATAGCGAGGACGGATGATGATCTCGGATAGTGAGATCGGATGGTCTTCTCTCGGATAATGAGGAAGATGTCACTCTGATAGTGAGGACGGATGATGATCTCGGATAGTGAGATCGAATGGTCTTCTCCCGGATAATGAGGAAGATAGTCTTCTCTGATTTTGAGAAAATAATATGATTGCAGAAATGTAAATCAGGTAGGGCGAGAGTAGTACTCGCAGTCCATACGCTGTTGTAGAAAAGTAAAGGTATCCGGGTGAGGCTATCGCAATCACGGATGCTGATGCAGAAATGTAAAGATATCCGGGCGAGGCTATCGCAGTCACAGACATTGATGCAGAAATGGAAAGATATTCGGGAGAGGCTATCGCAGTCACGGATGATGCAGAAAGGTAAAGATATCCGGGCGAAGCTATCGCAGTCACGGACGATGCAGAAATGTAAAGATATCCGGGCGAGGCTATCACAGTCACGGACGATGCAGAAATGGAAATCAAGTAGGGCGAGGGTAGTACTCGCAGTCCATACCTTCGTGCAGAAATGGAAAGGTATCCGGGCGAGGCTATAGCAGTCACATACCTTGATGCAGAAATGGAAATCAGGTAGGGCGAGGGTAGTACTCGCAGCCCATACGTTGTTTGATTCAGAGGAGTATGATGGCGATGTAGCTTTGCTCGGGCGTTATTGCCCCCTGAGACATCGATGTGGAAATTGAAATGGAAACTGTACTCGGACGCTGCTGCACGTTGGAGGTTGTTGCTGATGTTTGGTTGATTATATCGTACCTTTGCTTGAATGTGGGGGATATTTGAAGATATATTGTGGGGACATGACCAATCACAATATTTTTAAAAGACAGGAGGTGAGGGACGTGACCTTTCATACCATTTAAAAGCAGGATATGAGGGACATGACCTTTCACACCATTTAAAAAGACATGTTGTGGGGACGTGACCGCTTACAACATTTAAAAAGACATGTTGTGGGGACGTGATCGCTAGGGTTGGCAATTTCCACCCGCGGGTATGGATATCTGCTGGATACCTGCAATTGCGGGTGGGTATTACCCGCAATTTGTGGATATTTTGCGGGTATGGATTTACCCGCACCCGCAAAGTGAGGGTATGGATGCGGGTATGGATAGTGCTTACCCGCTCCAATACCAGCACTAAATACCCGCAAAATGCGGGTATGGATACCCGCAATAATATCCGCAAAATATATATACATATCATAAAATTTGTAAACCTTAGTAAATCCCTTAGTTAAACACAAACCATAAATTAAAGTTTACATATCCACTAAAGTAATTTTTTAACTATTTTCCAATCCAAAGTATAATACAAACCATAAATTTAAATGACTTTAAAAGGGTGTTTGAAAACATTAAACATGAAAATTTAAATTTTAAGAAATTTGCGGGTATCCGCGGGTACAATTTGTCTTCTCATACCCGCTCCGCACGGGTGTGGGTGCGGGTATAGATTACTCGCAAATTTACGGGTGCGGGTATAGATTACCCGCAAATTTACGGGTGCGGGTATGGATAGTGCCTTACCCGCTCCATACCCGCTCCATTGCCAACCCTAGTGACCGCTTACAACATTTTGAAAAAGACATGTTGTGGGGACGTGACCGTTTACACCATTTTGAAAAAGACAGGATGTGAGGGACGTGACCTTTCACACTTTTTAAAAGACAAATTGTGGGGACGTGACCTTCACAACGTTTAAAAAGACATGATGTGAGGGACGTGACCTTTCACAACGTTTAAAAAGACATGATGTGAGGGACGTGACCTTTCACACCGTTAAAAAGACAGGATGTGAGGGACGTGACCTTCACAACATTTAAAAAGACATGATGGGAGGGACGTGATCTTTCACATCATTTTAAAAGACATGTTGTGGGGACGTGACCAATCACAACATTTAAAAAGACATGATGTGAGGGACGTGACCTTTCACATCATTTTAAAAGACATGTTGTGGGGACGTGACCAATCACAAAATTTAAAAACAGGATGTGAGGGACATGACCTTTCACATCATTTAAAAATAGGATGTGAGGGACATGACCTTTCACATCATTTAAAAAAACAGAATGTGAAAAATAGGATGTGAGGGACGTGACCTTTCACATCATTTTAAAAACAGGATGTGAAAGTGGGTGACCAAGTCATCGCATAGAATGAGCTGGAAGTGAAGTGATAACATACCTTTAATTGGGTATTTGATTGGCGAATGAGGGTGTGAACCATTGCACAAAATAGATGGGGAGTGGTGACGTACTCCAATAAGATGCTTGGTGGATGGTGGGGGAAATTGACCGCCGCTCGAAATTGATGGTGGAGTGGTAATGTGCTCCATTCGGGTGCTTGGAGGAGCGTGATCTGTCGCACGAAATTGATGGTGGAGTGGTAACATGCTCAATTCGGATGTTTTGAGCGGATGGTGGGGGAGTATGATTGATAAAGCGCTTAAATGTCATTTTTTCATCATCCTTTTACTTCTGTTTTGGGATGATGATACTGCTAAATGCTGGCTTTTCTCTCCTTTTCCACAGATATGCTGCTGAGAAGCAGAATTATTCAAAAGGAGTCAGAAGAGCCTTTATCAGAGCTATTTTGATGGTCGCAGAGCTATTCTATCCCAGACCTAGGATAAGGAAAGAAACTAGAAGCGTTGACCATAGTCAACTGACTTAAAAAGCTAGCTGGGCCGCGAGATTTATCCATGGGCCGTGAGCGGAATTGAAGTATTCCAGCTGGAGTCTTCAGGAAGAAAAGAAGTTCAGCTGCGAATAGAACTCCTTGATCGATTGGAACTAATCGATCCTCTCTTTTTGTATTTAAACAAACAATCCCGCATATTTAGATTTCTATCTTCTCTTCGTCTTTTGAATTTCAAATCAGAGATAGGTTTTTGCTATTTAAAGCTGCTGCTGAGAAGAAGAGGAGGATCTCTTCTCTCTCGAATTTGTCTACCATTGCTACAGCTTAAACCTATTCTCCCCTCTTTAATATAATTCGGGTTCAGTTTATGATTGTTTCTTTATTATTATTATTGTTATGTCTATTATAGGCTAAACGCCTTCTTCTTAGTAAGGATTCGAAGCCATGATTCCTAGGTTGTGAGATCAAATAGGACTTCACACACACTATACTTGTATTCTTGTTCTTCTTGTTTGCATGACAGTTTGTCCCTGTTCTTAGTAAAGTCTGATCAGCTTCACATAAGGTTTGGATGATTACAGTCTTTTCTGGCGGCTTTGGAGTCTACATTGCCAAGAGAAATACGAAGGCAACTAGCTGGTGACAGCTAGAAGAAGAATCAGATCTGGTTTATAGGATAGACACGATTCTCTATCCCAGGCCGGGGATTAGGTCTTTCCCTGCGTCTATCAATTGGCCTGATTAAATCCTATAGAGTGTCTCTTAGGATTGTTAGGATGATTAGGGACTCCCAATAGAGTGTCTCTTTGGAAGTCTTGTGTAGGAGGAAAGTAGGAGATCTAGGTGACCAATACCTGGTCTCTATAGCCTTCATATAAGTCTAGTGTTTACCACTTTTGCATCTATGATCAACTTAATCGAATCATGAGCTACAAGAAGTCCTTACTGGGAAGCCATTATCAACTGATTAATATCACCCACTGCGTATCCTATTTTGTTTATTTCTGTTAATCTAATTTATATGCAACCAACCAACAACCCATATTGGTATTTACCACCCCTTTAATTTAATACAAAGAATTGCTTTTAATCCACCGAATCTCTGAGGAACGATCCTTTTACCACTTGCTGCAATTCAATTATATACTTGCATGGTAAATTGTACTTTAATATATTTTGACGGTTTCGGCACCCATCAAATTTTGGCGCCGTTGCCGGGGATTCAACGGTATTAAATTAATTTCTTTGTTTGTTTATGACCAAGTCTTCCGGTGAGCCATTAATCCAATACAACCCAGAAATTACACGTGAGGAAACGCAATATCGGAAGCGCACCAAGAGACAGAGGTCTGAGCCAGAAGTAAGCTCTGAGCAATCGCACTCGTTAAACCTTATCCCAGACCAGGGAGAAGGTTCATCCTTCGCACCTAGAAACAACCCTGTCCCAGACCAACCAGAAATGGAAAACCCCAATCCAAATCAAGAGGACAATATTCCACCGCCACCACCACCACCTGAGCAGACTCTTAGGCAGTATCACAATGATGGACCTCCCCCAGATACCTATTTCTGTATTCAATACCCACCAGCTGAAAATGATTGGAATTTAAAACCCAATACTATTCACAACCTTAAGAAATTCTATGGCATGCCAAGTGAGAACCCGTTTAAACACCTTCAAAGCCTCCATTGGGAGTGTGAAACCCTCAAACCACCTAGGGTGGATATCAACAGAGCCAAACTTAGAGCTTTTCCTTGGACTCTTGAGGACAAGGCTAGGAACTGGTTTCTAAGTTTGCAGCACAACTCTATCACAACATGGCCCCAAATGTTGACAGTGTTCCTGAATAAATATTGGTCTTCCACCAAGGCTGGAAATGCCAGAAAGAACATCGTATCCATTCACCAGGATCCGAGCGAGGATTTTGGAGAGTACTACCAACGTTATAAAGACCTACAAGAGATCTGTCCGAATCATGGAGTCTCGGATCAAAATTTGATCCAGTACTTCTACGATGGTATGATCCATAGGGACAAGGTGATGTTAGATGGAGCAGCAGGAGGTGCCCTCCAGGATTGCACTTTGACAAAAGTCAACAATCTACTCCAGACACTGGCAGAAAATTGCTACCAAAATGGACCAGCTGACAGAGGCACGAGTACAGGTAATGTATCTTTCTTTGAGCAGAAATTTACCGAGATTTCTAACCGTTTAGATAGTCTCCAAGCAGGTCAATAGGTTCAGGTACAACAAATTCAACCTATCTCATGCGGTTTATGCTGCCAGCAAGGACATTCTTCGGATCAATGCTTGCTAGTTACTGGAACACCCGAAGAAGTCAGTGCAGCAAATCAATACAATCAACAATATGGAAGGTTCCCACCTCACAAGCCAAGATTTAATCCTAATCAATACAATAACAACCCAGGTTGGAAGGAAAATACGAATTCCAACACCATAGTTCAGCCAAACTATAGTCAGAACCAATCCTACCCAAATCAAATGCCTCCTCCTCCCATGAACTTACAAAACTTCGTGCCCAGACCCAATGCACCCCAAAATCCCATTCCCCAACAGCCACTTGCAACCACAGTGGATGGAATAAAGGAAACTCTTAGCCAGTTTATGAAAGCGACTCAAGCGTCTCTTTCAAACGTTGAGAAACAGATTACACAACTGAATATAAACAGCAATGAACAGGGAGCAAGGTTACCAGCATCAACAGTAGATAACCCAAAACATAACGTCTCAGCTATGACGTTGAGAAGTGGCACAGAGACCCCAGGGCTGGGAACGAAGAAATCAGATACACCTATATCAGACCAAATTGAAGCAGAAGTTGAGGTAATTCCAGAAACTCCAGTACATACAACTCCTACTCCTGAAGCAGCTACCATCAAGAAGGACCAGATAATTCGCCTTCCTTTCCCTGACAGGTCTGAAAAGACCAAGAAGGTTAAGGAAGAAAAAGCAATTTTGGATCTATTTCGAAAGGTAGCAGTTAACGTTCCTTTATTAGATATGATAGCACAGGTTCCAAAATATGCAAAATTCTTAAAGGAGCTTTGTACTAATAAGAGGAGACTTGCAGGGATAGAGAGGGTAAACATGAACGAGAATGTTTCAGCCGTCTTCCAAAAGAAGCTACCAAACAAATGTAAAGACGGAGGGACATTCGTGATACCTTGCCAAATTAGAGAACAGAAGATCGAGAAGGCTTTATGTGATTTGGGAGCAGGCATAAATGTGTTATCTTTGACAATTTTTAATAGCTTGAACATTGGAGAATTGAAAGAAACAAGGCTTGTTATTCAATTAGCAGATCGATCTATAATTTACCCTCTAGGTGTTGTAGAAGATGTTTTAGTACAAGTCAATGACTTTGTTTTCCCTGCAGATTTCTATATAGTTGACATGGGTAACGAACAGACTACTAAATCTACTGAGATATTATTGGGCAGACCTTTCTTAAGGACTGCTCGAGCTAAAATCGATGTCTTTGGTGGCTGTTTAACTTTAGAATTCATGGGAGAAATAATTTCTTTTAACATGTACGATGCTATGCGATATCCAGAGGATTTACATTGTCTAAATTTTATTAATGTCGTTGATCTGGATGATGAAGATATTTATGAAATTGACAATACAGATCCCCTTGAGTATGTTCTCACAAGAAGCATTGATTACTTTAAACTCGAGGAACTAGAAAGCAAAGTGGAAGTCAGGGAAGAGATTGAGGAAGCAGTATATGAGCTGGATGCGGCCAAATTAATAGAAGTAAATCTGAAAGTTATAGATTTACCTGTGACTAATAATTCTTTAGTCCCTTCTATTTTGCAGGCCCCAGACCTGATATTGAAGCCACTTCCCAGTCACTTGAAGTACTGTTTCTTAGGTCAGGGAGAAGGACTGCCAGTGATAGTCTCAAACAAACTATCTCAGCTAGAAGAGGAAAGACTCCTGAGAGTCTTGAAGGACAACAGAGAAGCTATAGGGTGGACTATAGCTGACATAAAAGGAATTTCACCTGCTATATGCACACACAAGATCCACCTGGAAGAAGACTGCAAAACAGTGAGGCAACCATAAAGGAGACTTAATCCTCCTATGATGGACGTCGTCAAACAGGAAGTATTAAAACTTTTAAGTGCTGGAGTGATATATCCCATATCTGATAGCACTTGGGTTAGTCCAGTACAGGTAGTCCCAAAGAAGACGGGGATGACAGTAGTGGAAAATGCTGAAGGACAATTAGTGCCAACTCGAGTACAAAATGGATGGCGAGTATGCATCGATTACAGGAGACTCAATTCAGCGACAAGGAAAGATCATTTTCCTATCCCTTTCATCGATCAAATGCTTGAACGACTGTCAGGTAAGTCTCACTATTGTTGCCTTGACGGGTATTCTGGTTTTCACCAAATACCCGTCGCTTATGAGGATCAAGACAAAACTACTTTTACATGTCCATTTGGAACTTTTGCGTATAAACGCATGCCCTTTGGATTGTGCAATGCACCTGCAACTTTCCAAAGATGTATGATGAGTATTTTCTCTGAATTCATAGAAAAAGGAATAGAAGTTTTTATGGATGATTTTACTGTTTATGGCGATTCTTTTGATGAATGTCTAGAAAATCTTGAGAAAATTCTAAAACGCTGCCTAGAAACAAACCTTGTTTTAAACTATGAGAAGTGTCATTTCATGGTTAATCAGGGTCTGATTTTAGGCCATATAGTTTCTCAAAAAGGAATAGAAGTAGATAAGGCTAAAATAGATGTTATTGACTCTTTGCCATATCCTACTAACGTGCGTGAAGTTCGCTCCTTCTTAGGGCATGCAGGCTTTTATAGAAGATTTATTAAAGATTTTTCGAAAGTTGTTGCCCCACTTTGCAGGTTGCTACAGAAAGAGACAGAGTTTAAATTTGACTCTGATTGTGAGGCTGCTTTTGACACATTGCAGAAGAAGTTAACAACAGCCCCCATCATTAAAGCTCCAAACTGGAATTTACCATTTGAAATTATGTGCGATGCTTCTAATAATTCTGTTGGTGCTGTTTTAGGACAAAAAGAAAGACATGATCCACACGTTATCTATTATGCGTCTCGCATGCTTGACGATGCACAAAAAAAATATACAACCACAGAGAAAGAATTATTTGCCATAATTTTTGCTTTAGATAAATTCCGTGCATACTTATTAGGAACTAAAGTTGTTGTTTACTCTGATCATGCAGCGTTACGCTATTTGCTAATCAAAAAGGAAGCCAAACCGAGGTTGATCAGATGGATTTTACTGCTCCAAGAGTTCCACCTAGAGATTAAAGATAAAAGTGGCAAGGAGAATCTAGTAGCAGATCACTTAAGCAGATTACTCGTGAAACCAGACCATGAACCAGTAAAAGAGGAATTTCCAGACGAAGCCCTTTTCTTTGCCCTGGGATATGGACCAGACGAGAGCCTTATCCTTGCCCTGGTGGAAAGACCATGGTATGCAGATATAGCCAATTTCCTACATTCAGGTAAGTTTGATCAGGACATGACATACAGAGAAAGGGAAAAGGTAAGGAGAGATTCCAAATTTTATGTATGGGATGAACCCTACATGTGGAACATCGGAAAAGATCAGATTTTGAGGAGATGTGTTCTCAAAAATGAATTTGAATCTATTTTGAGATTCTGCCATACAGAGGCATGTGGAGGTCATTACGGACCTAAAAGAACAGCATTAAAAATTCTTGAATGTGGCTTTTATTGGCCAACACTCTTTAAAGATTGCCATCTTTTCTGTATGAACTGTCCTAGCTGCCAAAAGGTTGGCAATATATCTGCTAGAAATGAGATGCCTTTAAACCCCATTATCTCTTGTGAAGTATTTGATGTCTGGGGAATCGACTTTATGGGTCCTTTTCCCAGGTCTGGGGGAAACCAGTACATTATACTAGCTGTTGATTACTTATTTAAGTGGGTTGAGGCCAAAGCTACTGCAGCCGATGATGCCAAAACTGTGGTTTCGTTTCTAAAGTCTCACATTCTTAACAGGTTTGGAGTACCCAAGGTATTAATCAGTGACAGAGGGACCCACTTTTGCAATAAGGTAGTTACTGCCTTACTTGCAAAATATCAGGTCAATCATAGGGTGTCCACAGCATACCACCCCCAGACCAATGGGCAAGCAGAAGTCTCAAACAGAGACGTGAAGGCCATCCTAGCAAAGACAGTTAATCCAAACAGAAAAGACTGGAGTCAAAGATTAGACGACGCTCTTTGGGCGTACAGGACGACATTTAAGACTCCCATAGGCACAACTCCTTACAATCTAGTATATGGAAAAGCTTGCCACCTTCCAGTCGAACTAGAACACAAGTCCTTTTGGGCGATAAAGTAGTGTAACTTGGAGCTAAAAAGAGATGCAGCAGCAAGGAAACTACAACTCCAAGAATTGGAAGAGATGCGCAGAGATGCATATGAAAACTCCCAACTCGTAAAAGCTAAAACCAAGAAATACCATGACAGTATCATTAAGGATAAAAACTTTCATGTGGGCCAGAAAGTGTTACTATTTAATTCTAGATTTAGACTCTTTTCAGGGAAATTAAAATCTAGATGGATGGGTCCATATATTGTTGTTAACATTTACCCTTATGGTGCTATTGATATACAGGATACGAAGAAGGGAATGACGTTCAAAGTTAATGGCCAGAGGCTGAAACCTTACCAGGAAGGATTTCAGAGTCACACGGTGGAGCAAGTTCAAGTCCACCCTTGTTTGGATAAATGATTAATTCAATGTCTAGTCCGAGACATAAAAGAAGGACGCTATATGGGAGGCAACCCATGCTTTTGCTCCATTTTGAAACTTATCATTTATTTAGTTTGAATAAAAGATTAAGGACCTGATGGAATTTCGTTTGATTTCTTTTATCAGGAAAATCAGGAGGCAGTTACAGTTGACGTTGATTTTATCCCAGGTCAGGGATAAGAGATTTTTAGGAAGCAGATTTTGAGTGGGTAGAAGTACTCTTATCCCAGGGCAGGGAAAAGAGTCCTAGAAAGATAAGTCTGGGAACTCACAAAATAAAGTAAAAAGCAGACCAGGAAAGAGAAAAATATCCCATCATTATTTTTCCAACGGTAATATTATTTAATTAATATGACCGTTGTCCACCCAAACCAAAACTCTTCCTCTATCCTAAAACCGATAATCATCCCAACTAAACTAAAACTCCTCCCTAATTTTCCCATAAAGCAAAACCCTAATCTAGCAAATCCACCATCATCTTTCTTTTTCTTCTCTACTTCTTCATCAATCCCAAGCCCAAAAATTCGCATAATCTCACCATGGTTTTAACCAGAGCTGGAAAAGATTCCAAAGCCACTCCAAGAAAACCAACCAAACGGGCAGCCAAATCAAAGCCCCAAACCAAACCCAAAGCTGTGATAATTGATACTCCTCCTCCTTCACCTCCTCCTGCCGCACCGCCCTCTCCTCCTCCGGCCAGAGATGCAACCCCACCACCACAACCCGAAAACCCCACACCTATTGCCTCGCCTGGTCCTCAACAGTCGCCACCGCCATCTTCTCCAGTGGTCGACGAGGTACCTCAAGAGCAAATCCCAGAGCAGGTTGAGGAGCCTGTTCTCGAGATTCCAAAACCAAAACCATCAGGTCAGGTAGAGGAATCGGTTCAAGAAGGAGCAGAGCAAGCTGAGCCGACCGTTGATCGAACGGTTGAATCGCCAGAGCATAACTCCACTAGCTCCGGTGAAGAAACCGCTTCTGATCCCACATATAAAATCAAGCCAGCAGAAGTTGTGGAGGAGAGCGAAGAATCTGATGAGATCCCCCTATCTCGCCTGAGAAAAGAGAAGCAAAGCCAAGTCCTTAAAAAGCCAACCCCAAAGAAGATCAGTGTGGGGGAGAAGAGGAAACAACCAGCGGATCAAATCCCAGAGGTCCAGGAGAAAGAAGCTTCCATCAGGCCTGATGAGGAAGCCAGTGGCAGTCAGGCCAAGCCAAAAAGGACCAAGACCCTTGCGCATGCATCCAACACCAGGCCTGAGCAGAAAAGCATCCACATACCCCTCACCAAGGTACAAAAGCCTAGGATGTCTTCTCAGCAGCCAGTCCAGATGGAACAGAAGGGTCATGTGAGAATCAAGTCCAGAGCAAAAGGAGGGCGATCTTTAAAACAGGTACCAACCCTTGAGAATCTCAAGGGTTGGCTTCATTTTTATGATTTTGAATCTATGGAACGTCTAGCTGTTAGAGTTAAGGATGAGGTTATTGCATGTGCACGATGTGATTACCAACTGCTTGATGACCTTGAGCTTATTGATCCTCTCACTAAATATATCCAGAATATAGGTTGGGAACCCTTGTATTTCCTTGAGCATCCTGCTTTCTTAGAACTCACACTAGAATTTTATTCATCCTTTTGGATGAACACTAAGAAGAAAGTAGGTGTTAAAGAGGTAAACTTCAGATTAATGAACAAATATGCCCACTATACCATGGATGAATTTAATGAGTTTATTGGTTTTGTGTCTAAGGAAGAATTGACTACTGACTGGTATGTTAATTGCTTGACTGACTATCCTGAATTCCCTGTGTTTGATAAGCAAGAGGCATGGAAACAAATCACTAAGGATCCTACTGCACGTTTCGATGATAGCCATGCCAAGACACATGCCATTCCAGATTTATCTCTTAGGATCATTCACAGATTTTTAGCAATTAATTTTTCTGGAAAATCTGGTATTACTGGTGTGATCTCTAAGCAAGAACTGTTCTTTCTTTGGTGTATGGTGAATGAGCATAAAGTGAATTTAGGATTTTGGCTATGCAAGCAATTTAAATCTGTTAAGAACAAAATGCCATTAGCATCCTTGATCACTGCCTTCGCTGTCAATCATAGAGGTCTTGATGTGTCTACGTGTGATTTATATAAATCATCTGACTTGCGCATTTTAGATTTGAGAGCTTTAGATGCCATGGGTTACTTTCACCTGGATGAAAATCGTGTTCTGCGCAGTAACACAGGTTTCACTCCCATTGAAGACCACATCTATTCAAAGAAGAATCAAGGGATCTTCATTTTTGAAAAAGACTTTGTGGCAGGGAAAACAATTCCAGCGCAGAAACTACCCTCTACATCAGACCAGGGATCACAGCCACCACAAAACCAGATTCCCAGGTCTGGGGGAGAGACACAAAGCATGGCAACCATGATGACCACAATGATAGCCCGCCAGGATCAACTGCAGAAGACTGTTGAGCAGCTTGGATCCCAGGTCCAGAAGCTGATTGAGGACCAAAAGCATTCAACTGCTATTCAACAGCAGCTACTGGAGAAATTCATGCAAAACACCTTCCCACCCAACCCATGATTGCCCCGGGTACTTCTTTTCCTTGTTATTTATTTTATTTTAGTTAAATGTTGAGTCTTTTCCTTTCTCACACTTCGAGGACAAAGTGTCATCTAGTGTGGGGGAGACTTTTTGTGTTGATGATCTGTTCTGATTGTTTGTTAGAGTCAGTATATAGCGTCTGTTTTCAATTATTACTTTAGTGTCGTGTCTGTCTGTCTTGAGCACGTTTTATTTTAATTTTTATGCACGTTTATAGATACATTTTGTGAGTCCGAACAAAGATCTTGATAATCAAATTCAGAGTATGCATTGCATCACATAGGAAAAAAAAGATGCTTGAATTCATAAGTCCATGTTTTATTACCAAGGTATAATTTTTCCAATACTTGTGAAACTCACTTAATCTACATAGGGTCATGATACTTGGGCTTGATGATTGAATTTTGCGAGAGAAATCATGTAGAGCTAGCATTCTTTACCCTGCTGCCTTCAACACATTGACTATCTCTATAGGCCTACCCCTGAAATCATTTTTAGAAGCTTAGCAGCTATGAAAAAAAAAATTTGTTGTTGAATAAAAATATTATGTTGCTGCTTTGGTATTCATGCCTAATTTAAGCAAGAATATCCAAGGAACTAAAATCAGCTCTAAAAAAAGGAAAATAGAATGTCTTGGTACCCAGGCCTAATCTAAGCCAGGGTAACTAAGAAACTTCGGCTGGTCAAATTTAAGAAAATAAATTAGGAAATGCCTAGGGGGTAGGCTGAAAATCTATCCAGTCAATGTGAAGGGGGTGGTAGAAGGAAATGAGAATTGTTCTATGTGTTTTCAACTGCAGGGATCGATTGCTAAGCACTCGATTATGGGACTATATCAGATCAGGTGAGTTTCGAGTCTTGGTCAAGCCTTGGTAATATTGGATGGAGTTATGTGCTTAAGTATCTGTGGATCTTATGTGATGAACTGGGTGCTCTGAAGTAGATACTGATTGATCTTTGTTATATGTGTTTTGTTTTGTTGAGTCTTGTGTTAGGTTAGAAATGCTTGGGGGCAAGCATAAGATAGTATGGGGGATTTGATAAAGTGCTTAAATGTCATCTTTTCATCATCCTTTTACTTCTGTTTTGGGATGATGATACTGCTAAATGCTGGCTTTTCTCTCCTTTTCCACAGATATGCTGCTGAGAAGCAGAATTATTCAAAAGGAGTCAGAAGAGCCTTTATCAGAGCTGTTTTGATGGTCGCAGAGCTATTCTATCCCAGACCTAGGATAAGGAAAGAAACTAGAAGCGTTGACTAGAGTCAACTGACTTAAAAAGCTAGCTGGGCCGCGAGATTTATCCATGGACCGTGAGCGGAATTGAAGTATTCCAGCTGGAGTCTTCAGGAAGAAAAGAAGTTCAGCTGCGAATAGAACTCCTTGATCGATTGGAACTAATCGATCCCCTCTTTTTGTATTTAAACAAACAATCCCGCATATTTAGATTTCTATCTTCTCTTCGTCTTTTGAATTTCAAATCAGAGATAGGTTTTTGCTATTTAAAGCTGCTGCTGAGAAGAAGAGGAGGATCTCTTCTCTCTCGAATTTGTCTACCATTGCTACCGCTTAAACCTATTCTCCCCTCTTTAATATAATTCGGATTCAGTTTATGATTGTTTCTTTATTATTATTATTGTTATGTCTATTATAGGCTAAACGCCTTCTTCTTAGTAAGGATTCGAAGCCATGATTCCTAGGTTGTGAGATCAAATAGGACTTCACACACACTATACTTGTATTCTTGTTCTTCTTGTTTGCATGACAGTTTGTCCCTGTTCTTAGTAAAGTCTGATCAGCTTCACATAAGGTTTGGATGATTACAGTCTTTTCTGGCGGCTTTGGAGTCTACATTGCCAAGAGAAATACGAAGGCAACTAGCTGGTGACAGCTAGAAGAAGAATCAGATCTGGTTTATAGGATAGACACGATTCTCTATCCCAGGCCGGGGATTAGGTCTTTCCCTGCGTCTATCAATTGGCCTGATTAAATCCTATAGAGTGTCTCTTAGGATTGTTAGGATGATTAGGGACTCCCAATAGAGTGTCTCTTTGGAAGTCTTGTGTAGGAGGAAAGTAGGAGATCTAGGTGACCAATACCTGGTCTCTATAGCCTTCATATAAGTCTAGTGTTTACCACTTTTGCATCTATGATCAACTTAATCGAATCATGAGCTACAAGAAGTCCTTACTGGGAAGCCATTATCAACTGATTAATATCACCCACTGCGTATCCTATTTTGTTTATTTCTGTTAATCTAATTTATATGCAACCAACCAACAACCCATATTGGTATTTACCACCCCTTTAATTTAATACAAAGAATTGCTTTTAATCCACCGAATCTCTGAGGAACGATCCTTTTACCACTTGCTGCAATTCAATTATATACTTGCATGGTAAATTGTACTTTAATATATTTTGACGGTTTCGGCACCCATCAAATTTTGGCGCCGTTGCCGGGGATTCAACGGTATTAAATTAATTTCTTTGTTTGTTTATGACCAAGTCTTCCGGTGAGCCATTAATCCAATACAACCCAGAAATTACACGTGAGGAAACGCAATATCGGAAGCGCACCAAGAGACAGAGGTCTGAGCCAGAAGTAAGCTCTGAGCAATCGCACTCGTTAAACCTTATCCCAGACCAGGGAGAAGGTTCATCCTTCGCACCTAGAAACAACCCTGTCCCAGACCAACCAGAAATGGAAAACCCCAATCCAAATCAAGAGGACAATATTCCACCGCCACCACCACCACCTGAGCAGACTCTTAGGCAGTATCACAATGATGGACCTCCCCCAGATACCTATTTCTGTATTCAATACCCACCAGCTGAAAATGATTGGAATTTAAAACCCAATACTATTCACAACCTTAAGAAATTCTATGGCATGCCAAGTGAGAACCCGTTTAAACACCTTCAAAGCCTCCATTGGGAGTGTGAAACCCTCAAACCACCTAGGGTGGATATCAACAGAGCCAAACTTAGAGCTTTTCCTTGGACTCTTGAGGACAAGGCTAGGAACTGGTTTCTAAGTTTGCAGCACAACTCTATCACAACATGGCCCCAAATGTTGACAGTGTTCCTGAATAAATATTGGTCTTCCACCAAGGCTGGAAATGCCAGAAAGAACATCGTATCCATTCACCAGGATCCGAGCGAGGATTTTGGAGAGTACTACCAACGTTATAAAGACCTACAAGAGATCTGTCCGAATCATGGAGTCTCGGATCAAAATTTGATCCAGTACTTCTACGATGGTATGATCCATAGGGACAAGGTGATGTTAGATGGAGCAGCAGGAGGTGCCCTCCAGGATTGCACTTTGACAAAAGTCAACAATCTACTCCAGACACTGGCAGAAAATTGCTACCAAAATGGACCAGCTGACAGAGGCACGAGTACAGGTAATGTATCTTTCTTTGAGCAGAAATTTACCGAGATTTCTAACCGTTTAGATAGTCTCCAAGCAGGTCAATAGGTTCAGGTACAACAAATTCAACCTATCTCATGCGGTTTATGCTGCCAGCAAGGACATTCTTCGGATCAATGCTTGCTAGTTACTGGAACACCCGAAGAAGTCAGTGCAGCAAATCAATACAATCAACAATATGGAAGGTTCCCACCTCACAAGCCAAGATTTAATCCTAATCAATACAATAACAACCCAGGTTGGAAGGAAAATACGAATTCCAACACCATAGTTCAGCCAAACTATAGTCAGAACCAATCCTACCCAAATCAAATGCCTCCTCCTCCCATGAACTTACAAAACTTCGTGCCCAGACCCAATGCACCCCAAAATCCCATTCCCCAACAGCCACTTGCAACCACAGTGGATGGAATAAAGGAAACTCTTAGCCAGTTTATGAAAGCGACTCAAGCGTCTCTTTCAAACGTTGAGAAACAGATTACACAACTGAATATAAACAGCAATGAACAGGGAGCAAGGTTACCAGCATCAACAGTAGATAACCCAAAACATAACGTCTCAGCTATGACGTTGAGAAGTGGCACAGAGACCCCAGGGCTGGGAACGAAGAAATCAGATACACCTATATCAGACCAAATTGAAGCAGAAGTTGAGGTAATTCCAGAAACTCCAGTACATACAACTCCTACTCCTGAAGCAGCTACCATCAAGAAGGACCAGATAATTCGCCTTCCTTTCCCTGACAGGTCTGAAAAGACCAAGAAGGTTAAGGAAGAAAAAGCAATTTTGGATCTATTTCGAAAGGTAGCAGTTAACGTTCCTTTATTAGATATGATAGCACAGGTTCCAAAATATGCAAAATTCTTAAAGGAGCTTTGTACTAATAAGAGGAGACTTGCAGGGATAGAGAGGGTAAACATGAACGAGAATGTTTCAGCCGTCTTCCAAAAGAAGCTACCAAACAAATGTAAAGACGGAGGGACATTCGTGATACCTTGCCAAATTAGAGAACAGAAGATCGAGAAGGCTTTATGTGATTTGGGAGCAGGCATAAATGTGTTATCTTTGACAATTTTTAATAGCTTGAACATTGGAGAATTGAAAGAAACAAGGCTTGTTATTCAATTAGCAGATCGATCTATAATTTACCCTCTAGGTGTTGTAGAAGATGTTTTAGTACAAGTCAATGACTTTGTTTTCCCTGCAGATTTCTATATAGTTGACATGGGTAACGAACAGACTACTAAATCTACTGAGATATTATTGGGCAGACCTTTCTTAAGGACTGCTCGAGCTAAAATCGATGTCTTTGGTGGCTGTTTAACTTTAGAATTCATGGGAGAAATAATTTCTTTTAACATGTACGATGCTATGCGATATCCAGAGGATTTACATTGTCTAAATTTTATTAATGTCGTTGATCTGGATGATGAAGATATTTATGAAATTGACAATACAGATCCCCTTGAGTATGTTCTCACAAGAAGCATTGATTACTTTAAACTCGAGGAACTAGAAAGCAAAGTGGAAGTCAGGGAAGAGATTGAGGAAGCAGTATATGAGCTGGATGCGGCCAAATTAATAGAAGTAAATCTGAAAGTTATAGATTTACCTGTGACTAATAATTCTTTAGTCCCTTCTATTTTGCAGGCCCCAGACCTGATATTGAAGCCACTTCCCAGTCACTTGAAGTACTGTTTCTTAGGTCAGGGAGAAGGACTGCCAGTGATAGTCTCAAACAAACTATCTCAGCTAGAAGAGGAAAGACTCCTGAGAGTCTTGAAGGACAACAGAGAAGCTATAGGGTGGACTATAGCTGACATAAAAGGAATTTCACCTGCTATATGCACACACAAGATCCACCTGGAAGAAGACTGCAAAACAGTGAGGCAACCATAAAGGAGACTTAATCCTCCTATGATGGACGTCGTCAAACAGGAAGTATTAAAACTTTTAAGTGCTGGAGTGATATATCCCATATCTGATAGCACTTGGGTTAGTCCAGTACAGGTAGTCCCAAAGAAGACGGGGATGACAGTAGTGGAAAATGCTGAAGGACAATTAGTGCCAACTCGAGTACAAAATGGATGGCGAGTATGCATCGATTACAGGAGACTCAATTCAGCGACAAGGAAAGATCATTTTCCTATCCCTTTCATCGATCAAATGCTTGAACGACTGTCAGGTAAGTCTCACTATTGTTGCCTTGACGGGTATTCTGGTTTTCACCAAATACCCGTCGCTTATGAGGATCAAGACAAAACTACTTTTACATGTCCATTTGGAACTTTTGCGTATAAACGCATGCCCTTTGGATTGTGCAATGCACCTGCAACTTTCCAAAGATGTATGATGAGTATTTTCTCTGAATTCATAGAAAAAGGAATAGAAGTTTTTATGGATGATTTTACTGTTTATGGCGATTCTTTTGATGAATGTCTAGAAAATCTTGAGAAAATTCTAAAACGCTGCCTAGAAACAAACCTTGTTTTAAACTATGAGAAGTGTCATTTCATGGTTAATCAGGGTCTGATTTTAGGCCATATAGTTTCTCAAAAAGGAATAGAAGTAGATAAGGCTAAAATAGATGTTATTGACTCTTTGCCATATCCTACTAACGTGCGTGAAGTTCGCTCCTTCTTAGGGCATGCAGGCTTTTATAGAAGATTTATTAAAGATTTTTCGAAAGTTGTTGCCCCACTTTGCAGGTTGCTACAGAAAGAGACAGAGTTTAAATTTGACTCTGATTGTGAGGCTGCTTTTGACACATTGCAGAAGAAGTTAACAACAGCCCCCATCATTAAAGCTCCAAACTGGAATTTACCATTTGAAATTATGTGCGATGCTTCTAATAATTCTGTTGGTGCTGTTTTAGGACAAAAAGAAAGACATGATCCACACGTTATCTATTATGCGTCTCGCATGCTTGACGATGCACAAAAAAAATATACAACCACAGAGAAAGAATTATTTGCCATAATTTTTGCTTTAGATAAATTCCGTGCATACTTATTAGGAACTAAAGTTGTTGTTTACTCTGATCATGCAGCGTTACGCTATTTGCTAATCAAAAAGGAAGCCAAACCGAGGTTGATCAGATGGATTTTACTACTCCAAGAGTTCCACCTAGAGATTAAAGATAAAAGTGGCAAGGAGAATCTAGTAGCAGATCACTTAAGCAGATTACTCGTGAAACCAGACCATGAACCAGTAAAAGAGGAATTTCCAGACGAAGCCCTTTTCTTTGCCCTGGGATATGGACCAGACGAGAGCCTTATCCTTGCCCTGGTGGAAAGACCATGGTATGCAGATATAGCCAATTTCCTACATTCAGGTAAGTTTGATCAGGACATGACATACAGAGAAAGGGAAAAGGTAAGGAGAGATTCCAAATTTTATGTATGGGATGAACCCTACATGTGGAACATCGGAAAAGATCAGATTTTGAGGAGATGTGTTCTCAAAAATGAATTTGAATCTATTTTGAGATTCTGCCATACAGAGGCATGTGGAGGTCATTACGGACCTAAAAGAACAGCATTAAAAATTCTTGAATGTGGCTTTTATTGGCCAACACTCTTTAAAGATTGCCATCTTTTCTGTATGAACTGTCCTAGCTGCCAAAAGGTTGGCAATATATCTGCTAGAAATGAGATGCCTTTAAACCCCATTATCTCTTGTGAAGTATTTGATGTCTGGGGAATCGACTTTATGGGTCCTTTTCCCAGGTCTGGGGGAAACCAGTACATTATACTAGCTGTTGATTACTTATTTAAGTGGGTTGAGGCCAAAGCTACTGCAGCCGATGATGCCAAAACTGTGGTTTCGTTTCTAAAGTCTCACATTCTTAACAGGTTTGGAGTACCCAAGGTATTAATCAGTGACAGAGGGACCCACTTTTGCAATAAGGTAGTTACTGCCTTACTTGCAAAATATCAGGTCAATCATAGGGTGTCCACAGCATACCACCCCCAGACCAATGGGCAAGCAGAAGTCTCAAACAGAGACGTGAAGGCCATCCTAGCAAAGACAGTTAATCCAAACAGAAAAGACTGGAGTCAAAGATTAGACGACGCTCTTTGGGCGTACAGGACGACATTTAAGACTCCCATAGGCACAACTCCTTACAATCTAGTATATGGAAAAGCTTGCCACCTTCCAGTCGAACTAGAACACAAGTCCTTTTGGGCGATAAAGTAGTGTAACTTGGAGCTAAAAAGAGATGCAGCAGCAAGGAAACTACAACTCCAAGAATTGGAAGAGATGCGCAGAGATGCATATGAAAACTCCCAACTCGTAAAAGCTAAAACCAAGAAATACCATGACAGTATCATTAAGGATAAAAACTTTCATGTGGGCCAGAAAGTGTTACTATTTAATTCTAGATTTAGACTCTTTTCAGGGAAATTAAAATCTAGATGGATGGGTCCATATATTGTTGTTAACATTTACCCTTATGGTGCTATTGATATACAGGATACGAAGAAGGGAATGACGTTCAAAGTTAATGGCCAGAGGCTGAAACCTTACCAGGAAGGATTTCAGAGTCACACGGTGGAGCAAGTTCAAGTCCACCCTTGTTTGGATAAATGATTAATTCAATGTCTAGTCCGAGACATAAAAGAAGGACGCTATATGGGAGGCAACCCATGCTTTTGCTCCATTTTGAAACTTATCATTTATTTAGTTTGAATAAAAGATTAAGGACCTGATGGAATTTCGTTTGATTTCTTTTATCAGGAAAATCAGGAGGCAGTTACAGTTGACGTTGATTTTATCCCAGGTCAGGGATAAGAGATTTTTAGGAAGCAGATTTTGAGTGGGTAGAAGTACTCTTATCCCAGGGCAGGGAAAAGAGTCCTAGAAAGATAAGTCTGGGAACTCACAAAATAAAGTAAAAAGCAGACCAGGAAAGAGAAAAATATCCCATCATTATTTTTCCAACGGTAATATTATTTAATTAATATGACCGTTGTCCACCCAAACCAAAACTCTTCCTCTATCCTAAAACCGATAATCATCCCAACTAAACTAAAACTCCTCCCTAATTTTCCCATAAAGCAAAACCCTAATCTAGCAAATCCACCATCATCTTTCTTTTTCTTCTCTACTTCTTCATCAATCCCAAGCCCAAAAATTCGCATAATCTCACCATGGTTTTAACCAGAGCTGGAAAAGATTCCAAAGCCACTCCAAGAAAACCAACCAAACGGGCAGCCAAATCAAAGCCCCAAACCAAACCCAAAGCTGTGATAATTGATACTCCTCCTCCTTCACCTCCTCCTGCCGCACCGCCCTCTCCTCCTCCGGCCAGAGATGCAACCCCACCACCACAACCCGAAAACCCCACACCTATTGCCTCGCCTGGTCCTCAACAGTCGCCACCGCCATCTTCTCCAGTGGTCGACGAGGTACCTCAAGAGCAAATCCCAGAGCAGGTTGAGGAGCCTGTTCTCGAGATTCCAAAACCAAAACCATCAGGTCAGGTAGAGGAATCGGTTCAAGAAGGAGCAGAGCAAGCTGAGCCGACCGTTGATCGAACGGTTGAATCGCCAGAGCATAACTCCACTAGCTCCGGTGAAGAAACCGCTTCTGATCCCACATATAAAATCAAGCCAACAGAAGTTGTGGAGGAGAGCGAAGAATCTGATGAGATCCCCCTATCTCGCCTGAGAAAAGAGAAGCAAAGCCAAGTCCTTAAAAAGCCAACCCCAAAGAAGATCAGTGTGGGGGAGAAGAGGAAACAACCAGCGGATCAAATCCCAGAGGTCCAGGAGAAAGAAGCTTCCATCAGGCCTGATGAGGAAGCCAGTGGCAGTCAGGCCAAGCCAAAAAGGACCAAGACCCTTGCGCATGCATCCAACACCAGGCCTGAGCAGAAAAGCATCCACATACCCCTCACCAAGGTACAAAAGCCTAGGATGTCTTCTCAGCAGCCAGTCCAGATGGAACAGAAGGGTCATGTGAGAATCAAGTCCAGAGCAAAAGGAGGGCGATCTTTAAAACAGGTACCAACCCTTGAGAATCTCAAGGGTTGGCTTCATTTTTATGATTTTGAATCTATGGAACGTCTAGCTGTTAGAGTTAAGGATGAGGTTATTGCATGTGCACGATGTGATTACCAACTGCTTGATGACCTTGAGCTTATTGATCCTCTCACTAAATATATCCAGAATATAGGTTGGGAACCCTTGTATTTCCTTGAGCATCCTGCTTTCTTAGAACTCACACTAGAATTTTATTCATCCTTTTGGATGAACACTAAGAAGAAAGTAGGTGTTAAAGAGGTAAACTTCAGATTAATGAACAAATATGCCCACTATACCATGGATGAATTTAATGAGTTTATTGGTTTTGTGTCTAAGGAAGAATTGACTACTGACTGGTATGTTAATTGCTTGACTGACTATCCTGAATTCCCTGTGTTTGATAAGCAAGAGGCATGGAAACAAATCACTAAGGATCCTACTGCACGTTTCGATGATAGCCATGCCAAGACACATGCCATTCCAGATTTATCTCTTAGGATCATTCACAGATTTTTAGCAATTAATTTTTCTGGAAAATCTGGTATTACTGGTGTGATCTCTAAGCAAGAACTGTTCTTTCTTTGGTGTATGGTGAATGAGCATAAAGTGAATTTAGGATTTTGGCTATGCAAGCAATTTAAATCTGTTAAGAACAAAATGCCATTAGCATCCTTGATCACTGCCTTCGCTGTCAATCATAGAGGTCTTGATGTGTCTACGTGTGATTTATATAAATCATCTGACTTGCGCATTTTAGATTTGAGAGCTTTAGATGCCATGGGTTACTTTCACCTGGATGAAAATCGTGTTCTGCGCAGTAACACAGGTTTCACTCCCATTGAAGACCACATCTATTCAAAGAAGAATCAAGGGATCTTCATTTTTGAAAAAGACTTTGTGGCAGGGAAAACAATTCCAGCGCAGAAACTACCCTCTACATCAGACCAGGGATCACAGCCACCACAAAACCAGATTCCCAGGTCTGGGGGAGAGACACAAAGCATGGCAACCATGATGACCACAATGATAGCCCGCCAGGATCAACTGCAGAAGACTGTTGAGCAGCTTGGATCCCAGGTCCAGAAGCTGATTGAGGACCAAAAGCATTCAACTGCTATTCAACAGCAGCTACTGGAGAAATTCATGCAAAACACCTTCCCACCCAACCCATGATTGCCCCGGGTACTTCTTTTCCTTGTTATTTATTTTATTTTAGTTAAATGTTGAGTCTTTTCCTTTCTCACACTTCGAGGACAAAGTGTCATCTAGTGTGGGGGAGACTTTTTGTGTTGATGATCTGTTCTGATTGTTTGTTAGAGTCAGTATATAGCGTCTGTTTTCAATTATTACTTTAGTGTCGTGTCTGTCTGTCTTGAGCACGTTTTATTTTAATTTTTATGCACGTTTATAGATACATTTTGTGAGTCCGAACAAAGATCTTGATAATCAAATTCAGAGTATGCATTGCATCACATAGGAAAAAAAAGATGCTTGAATTCATAAGTCCATGTTTTATTACCAAGGTATAATTTTTCCAATACTTGTGAAACTCACTTAATCTACATAGGGTCATGATACTTGGGCTTGATGATTGAATTTTGCGAGAGAAATCATGTAGAGCTAGCATTCTTTACCCTGCTGCCTTCAACACATTGACTATCTCTATAGGCCTACCCCTGAAATCATTTTTAGAAGCTTAGCAGCTATGAAAAAAAAAATTTGTTGTTGAATAAAAATATTATGTTGCTGCTTTGGTATTCATGCCTAATTTAAGCAAGAATATCCAAGGAACTAAAATCAGCTCTAAAAAAAGGAAAATAGAATGTCTTGGTACCCAGGCCTAATCTAAGCCAGGGTAACTAAGAAACTTCGGCTGGTCAAATTTAAGAAAATAAATTAGGAAATGCCTAGGGGGTAGGCTGAAAATCTATCCAGTCAATGTGAAGGGGGTGGTAGAAGGAAATGAGAATTGTTCTATGTGTTTTCAACTGCAGGGATCGATTGCTAAGCACTCGATTATGGGACTATATCAGATCAGGTGAGTTTCGAGTCTTGGTCAAGCCTTGGTAATATTGGATGGAGTTATGTGCTTAAGTATCTGTGGATCTTATGTGATGAACTGGGTGCTCTGAAGTAGATACTGATTGATCTTTGTTATATGTGTTTTGTTTTGTTGAGTCTTGTGTTAGGTTAGAAATGCTTGGGGGCAAGCATAAGATAGTATGGGGGATTTGATAAAGCGCTTAAATGTCATCTTTTCATCATCCTTTTACTTCTGTTTTGGGATGATGATACTGCTAAATGCTGGCTTTTCTCTCCTTTTCCACAGATATGCTGCTGAGAAGCAGAATTATTCAAAAGGAGTCAGAAGAGCCTTTATCAGAGCTGTTTTGATGGTCGCAGAGCTATTCTATCCCAGACCTAGGATAAGGAAAGAAACTAGAAGCGTTGACTAGAGTCAACTGACTTAAAAAGCTAGCTGGGCCGCGAGATTTATCCATGGACCGTGAGCGGAATTGAAGTATTCCAGCTGGAGTCTTCAGGAAGAAAAGAAGTTCAGCTGCGAATAGAACTCCTTGATCGATTGGAACTAATCGATCCCCTCTTTTTGTATTTAAACAAACAATCCCGCATATTTAGATTTCTATCTTCTCTTCGTCTTTTGAATTTCAAATCAGAGATAGGTTTTTGCTATTTAAAGCTGCTGCTGAGAAGAAGAGGAGGATCTCTTCTCTCTCGAATTTGTCTACCATTGCTACCGCTTAAACCTATTCTCCCCTCTTTAATATAATTCGGATTCAGTTTATGATTGTTTCTTTATTATTATTATTGTTATGTCTATTATAGGCTAAACGCCTTCTTCTTAGTAAGGATTCGAAGCCATGATTCCTAGGTTGTGAGATCAAATAGGACTTCACACACACTATACTTGTATTCTTGTTCTTCTTGTTTGCATGACAGTTTGTCCCTGTTCTTAGTAAAGTCTGATCAGCTTCACATAAGGTTTGGATGATTACAGTCTTTTCTGGCGGCTTTGGAGTCTACATTGCCAAGAGAAATACGAAGGCAACTAGCTGGTGACAGCTAGAAGAAGAATCAGATCTGGTTTATAGGATAGACACGATTCTCTATCCCAGGCCGGGGATTAGGTCTTTCCCTGCGTCTATCAATTGGCCTGATTAAATCCTATAGAGTGTCTCTTAGGATTGTTAGGATGATTAGGGACTCCCAATAGAGTGTCTCTTTGGAAGTCTTGTGTAGGAGGAAAGTAGGAGATCTAGGTGACCAATACCTGGTCTCTATAGCCTTCATATAAGTCTAGTGTTTACCACTTTTGCATCTATGATCAACTTAATCGAATCATGAGCTACAAGAAGTCCTTACTGGGAAGCCATTATCAACTGATTAATATCACCCACTGCGTATCCTGTTTTGTTTATTTCTGTTAATCTAATTTATATGCAACCAACCAACAACCCATATTGGTATTTACCACCCCTTTAATTTAATACAAAGAATTGCTTTTAATCCACCGAATCTCTGAGGAACGATCCTTTTACCACTTGCTGCAATTCAATTATATACTTGCATGGTAAATTGTACTTTAATATATTTTGACGGTCTCGGCACCCATCAATGATCCGCCGCACGAAATTGATTATGGAGTGGTAACGTGCTCCATTCGGGTGCTTGGATGGTTGTTGGTGAAGATTGATCGCAGTGTGAGATTCCACTAGAGCATATCTGTATCCTGCAAATAGGGAGGAAACAAACACGAAGCAGCAGTGGATGGAAAAAAGAAGCAATTGATAAATGGAAACATAATGAGATCAAATCATATATGTTGTATATGAAGGTATTCCCACACTACCCTAAAGTTTGCCCCCAGTATTTTGTCAAGATAAAAATAACTTCCCTATCAAGAGGAAGTTCAACAAATTTAAGCAAGGAAGTTGATAGTTTTTTTTTTCTTTTCCAATGAACAGTGCTCGTTGATTGGCCGCGGCGAGGGCAAAGTGCACAGGTTCTTCGGTTTTGCTGGTGGTGCTTCTTCTTCTTGATCACTCGGAGCGCCAAGATTCTTGAATGTTTGTTGGGGATACTTCTTCTTGATCGTTGGCCAAATAAAAATATTTGGATGGTAAGACATGAGACAATTCCACATACATAAAAGGCAAAATCAGAGAATACTTTGCAAGGGAACCAATTATCTCACTCACACAGAGTGCTTTAAACGATTCAACTTATACCTCCAAATCCTTACTATTGAGGCCTAACCAATACCCCAAACATCCAAGCTTACATAAACCAAAAATTCAGGTGCTTTATGACAGAATCATGCAAACAGAAACAAAATAGCAACCGTTTACTTTTCATTCTTTTTGATTCATCTACTGCTCTTTTCCTCATTTATTTCCGCCCATTTATTATACCAGCATTTTGGACATGTAGTTTCCTGAATATTTTCGCTTGCTGAGGCAAAAATACCAGGACATGTGTTGTCTGTTGACACGTAGTTTCTTGAATATTTTCGCTTGCTGAGGCAAAAATACCAAGACATGTTTTGTCCGTTTGGCATGTAGTTTCTTGAATATTTTCGCTTGCTGAGGCAAAAATATCAAGACATATTTTGTCAGTTTGGCTGGTTTTATTTAGAGATAGTTCTTTGGATATTTTCACTTGTCGAGGCAAAAATACCAAAGCATTGCAAGCACCATTTTTCTTTTCCTTTTTTTTTTGTTTTTTTTTTGTTTAACAGTTCTCATAAACCAAAGAATGTTTCAAGAACAACAGAGGTGAATGCTCCACTCGCAAATACATGCATTAAGCACCAAAATTTTAGGTTTATAAAAGATTGGGTGTTTAAAGAGTACCAGGATCGTACTCTTGCAAATATTGATCATGTTAATCCCATTTATTTGCCCCCGTAGTATGGTATGGAGTCAAAATTGAAGCATTTTTGCATTTCATGTCAGTGAGATGGCAAGGTTTCAAGCAATGAGTCCTCTGATCTTTCCTCTCTTTTTTTTAAAAAAAAAATAACGGAACAGAAAATCATGCAAAAGACTTTCTAGACTATCTTGGCCCTAGACACGAAAATCAGTAGTGTCGAAGTTTTTGATCTCCTTCCAATACTGGCCATCAATAATCTTTGGAGATTTCTTTTCCTTCCATGCTCGTTGTGCACCTTACCTCCAGTTAGTCATCTCAATTGAGCACCGCTCATTGTCTTAGGGGAGCATGACAATTTAGGGGTAGTGTGGATTTTATTCAAGGAATCTTTATTCACAGTTTATAAAGTCAAAAATTCTTAGCAATTTCACATGAATTTTATGAATTAAAAAACAGTTGCCCCCAATACGGGAACGAATGCAGAATGATTGTACAAAAAATTAAAGAGGTAGAGAGGTAAATGGACTTCTCTGATATGTGTAGTAAAAGTGTTGAGGTCGGCGCAAGGAGCTGCTGCGGAAATATGAATGTAACCCTCACTCTGACGTTGATGCCCACTGCAATGTTCATATAGGAATGTAGATTGAGATCAGGGCGGGGCGCCGCAATGGATGAAAATGGGGGGAACTGAGCCACCGCAATGGATGAAAGTGGGGCGTTTGCAAAAGGTTGCCCCCGGTGTAAAATGCATAATGGACTCCCTTGATACGCGCAGCGGGGCAGTAAGGGCACACCGGATGGACATTCCAGAGTTGATAAGAGGAGAATTCCTTCATCTCGCTGAGCATTATGCAAGCAACCAGGGTATGATTCGAGTTCCTGCAAAAATAAGGGAGAAACAATGGGTAGAATTGAAAAACGATTCAGAAAAATGGACAATGTAATCGATAGGTTTTAAACTCTCCATTTTCTAGTGCGGCTTTATGCAGGCACCCCCAGTATGATTCAGATTCTACCGTGGGTTTGTTCACTTGGACGTCAAGGCTCCTTGACGCTTCGCCGATGCCCACTTGGATGCCTTGGACGTTGCGGCTCATTTGGATGTTGATGTCGTAATGGCTCCACTTGAATACTTTGCCAAAGCAAGTGCATATCCAATCAGACGTTTTGCAGATTCACCCTTATTTGGGTGCTAATGCTCACTCAGATGTCCGTAGAAATAATTGAATCACTTCTAGAGTTGATCAAATAGATAGGGAAAGGCGAACTCTAAATGAAACTCGAGATTGGTTGTTTGCAATGCAGAATGAGGTGGTCTACTTGTAGAGAGACCAACTTATTTGTAGATGGTCCTCACATTATATAGCAAGAGAGAAACACCCTTAACCTTCCTTCGCTCTTTGACTGCCCAAGGAGAATCTTCTGGGCTGACAATGAAACCCTTTAGAAATGGATTCTCTATTTTTAGGAAAGGGTGCAATAAGTTGAAGAATCTTGAGGACTTTTTCAGATCCGAAAGCAAACTTCCAGAGCGATCGGAATAGTTTGCCAAAGCAGCCTGGAGATTCAAGTTGCCATCGGGGAATCCAACCAATCATTGCTCTTCAGAAAGACGTTTCAACACTTCAACTTTTGTAACCGAGGATTACAAATAAGTGAATATGATCACTATTAAAGTCAGCACTTAGTGGCCTGCAGATTAGAGGATTGATCTTCACTGTGTGGTCATTGTGCATGTTTAAGGGAAGATCTTGCGGCGAATGATTGTGATGATCAAATGAAAGATTTGATCATAGTTGAACTTGTGGTCTAGGGCTGTGTAGGGTGTGCATGTCATTATTGCAGAACAAGACCACATTGAGTATGTTGATTGGTATCCCTGTTGCGACAATGTGAATGCCAAGAGCTCGAAATCATAAATTGTTTGATTCCTCAGTAAGTCATCCCCATCCATATTGGTGAGCATTAGAGCGTCTCCTGAGACTGCGTTCTTGACTATATACGGACCTTCGTACCATGGAGCCCATTTCCCTTGACCTTCCTCCTGATGAGGAAGAATATGCTTTAGTACCAGATCCCTGACTTCTGAACTTGCGAGGCTGTACTTTCCTATTGGTCATCCTCTTCTGATATAATTGAGCATGACACATGGCAACCAATCATTTCTCCGAGATTAGGTTTATCTGTTCATATTTGACTCTTGCCCAATCAGACTCTTCTACTTCAGATTCTGTCGAGACTCGGAGAGAGGGGACTTCCACCTCGAGAAGAATCACTGCTTCCATACCACAATCTAGGGAGTAAGGAGTTTCTCCTGTAGAGGTACGAATCACAATCTGTAGAGCAAAAAGAAGCATGCCGTGTTGATCCTTATGAGTGGTGACCATTTTCTGGATGATCTTTTCAAGTTTTTTTTTGTTGGCGACCAAGTGGTGAAATAAAAATGCGAACAAGTGGTGAAATAAAATTTACTCGGAACCGATACGAGTTCGAACTGGAAAAGTGATAAAAATGTGAACAAGTGGTGAAATAAAATTTAAATAACACGAGGCGTAAAAATAAATATCAGTTGGACGAAAATAAACTGACTTATGATTTTAAGAAAATTGATGCTTGAAATGAGAAAAATATTTGATGATGAAAAATTAAAAGTCAAAAATCGGGTAGCAACACTATCTAATTCTATTATTTTTAGATTGAAGAAGAAGAAGAAGAATGAAGTTAATTAAGTGACATTATGGTAATTATTGCGTGAAACGACGTGGTTTCAAGCAAAATCTAGTGAAACGATGCAAAATCTGGCAGCCCAATTTTACGACCCGTTTCAAGATCGACCCGGTTGTTTCTGCATACGTGGCGTGACACGTCAGCAATCAGTGACGTGGCGATTTATGTGGCATGACACGTAAGCAAACAGACGGAAAATGTGTATGACGTTAGGCGTAGGGATGAAATAAATCATTGGACTTAAGTGAAAGGAGGCTTTAAATCAAAAATAACAAAGAGGGCTGAAATAAGACAATCAATTAGACTGCAGGGACCCATATTTGATTTAGGCCGAGTGATTCCAAGGGGGAAAGTAGCATTCCGTGAACCAACGCTACCTAAGGGAAATGTAATCCTCCCTTCATCCAAAATGACCCGAAAATATAAAAAATGAAATTTTAAAATACAAAAAAGAATTTAGAAAAAATTCAAAAAATTATATGATTTTTTAAATAAATCTAACAAATTGCAAAACTAATAAAAAGAATTCAACTTTAAAGACTATTATGAAAGAATTTAAACAGTTTGAGGAGTGAATATGAAGGATAAATGAAAAAAAAAATTAAGGGTTGTTATAGAACTAAAAACTTTGGAGGGGAGAAAGTGAGAGATTAGTAAAAAAAGAATAGAACTTTAAAAGTTAACATAGAAGATCCCAAAAAAATAGCCTCTTTTAATATTAAGGAAGCTCCACCTTAGAACGACTATAGCATAGTAGAGATAGATGAAGCGTGCTTTTCAAATTGATGACGTGTCTCATGTGCGTATGTGTTCGTATTGGTCGCATATCTTCGTATGAGTTTCGACGATTATGTGGGAAAAAGTTATGTGGGAAAAGTTCTGTGGGAAAATGACTTCTGGGAAACGGAGTGTGAGATACCTGAGGTGTTTGGTAAAACAGTTTTTCAAAACTATGGTTTGGATGTAAAATGACCATAAAGGGTATAAAACTCATTTTTTAAAAATTAATAAAAATAGGAAAAGTGGATCTAGAATTACTTATCTTGAAATAGAGATTTTATTGTGATAGTTTTTAATTTATTTTGTTCATTATATAAAGTAAAAAAATGAAAAAAAAATGGAAAAAAAAATAGGAGAGAGAGTGCAAACCAGCAAGCTGGTTTGCCACTGGAGCATTTTGCTCCGGTGCGAGGCAAGGCCAAGGCCTTGCTTGGAACTGGGCTTCTCAAGAAGCCCAATTAGAGTAGGTGTTACCAAACACCTACTCCTCCGTTTGGGGTTTGGAAAAGTTGATTCTGTAGCTAACTTTGAACCCCAAACGGCTACTATAGGTTGTATTCCCTTTAGAAGGAGGGCACTAGAATTTAGGCAATTCTTATTATACCAAATTATCCCTATTGCCAAAGTTTCTCTCATCTCCTTCAATTATAATCTCTAGTTAATAATTTGTTTGAACAATGTTAATTGGTTTGTTAGCCTTTCATCTCAAAATTATTGAAAAAAATAAATAAATATATACTTAAAAAAGGAAAAAAATATAAATTAAATTGATTGGCAATCCCTCATAAATTAAAAATTAAAATAGAAAATTATCCCCTCCGCATCCTTTCTTTTCTTGCTCGTGTGCTCACTTGACCTCACTCAGGTGTCCTTTGGCGTTGAGGTTCTACGACAGGAAGCTCTGTTTCAGAACGAAAAGCCAAAGGTGGGTGTTTGGCAATTGTTGGCAAAGTAGGCTTCTTGAGAAGCCCACTCCTCAGAACCGGTCCTTTGGCCACTTTTGGAGAAGCTCCAAATTGGAGCTTCCAGCAAAAGCTTGAGCTCTCTCTCTCTCTTTTTCATTTTAATTTCATTTTTTTACTTTATATAATAGATCAAAATAAATTAAAAACTACCACAATAAAATCTCCATCTCAAGATAAGTAATTCTAGATCCACTTTTTCTATTTTTATTAATTTTTTAAAAATGGATTTTATACCATTTAATTACTTTTTTCAATTATTTATTTAAAAATATATATAAAGATATTAAAAAAAAATAATTATAACACTTGAAATTAATTATATCCTTTATGGTCATTTTACATCCAAATCATAATTTTGAAAAATTATTTTACCAAACAACTCAGGTATTTCACAACACTTTAAAAAAATATTTACCAAACAGCATACTACTTTAAAAAAATACTACCAAACATCTTCTCTTCTCCGGCGCCGACGCAAGCCACCCTCAATAGAAAAAGAACATCAAACATTTGTGCTTCGTCGGAGCCAATTTTTAATCCAAAAACTTAAAAGGTGTGTTGTTGAAATCTAACTTTGCTAGTTTGTTTTCGCAGTTTGTTTTGCTAGATTGCTTGTATTTTGCTTTCTTGTGTGGAATTGTTTGATTACTGCTTTGTGTTTTCTGGGTTTGCTAAGTTTGCATTCTGCTTGGTATGAACCCAGTAGCATGAGCTTGCGTTGAATGTTGTCTAATGGAAAAATCAAGTTAGTTTGTATAAATATGAGGACAAGTAACTTGTTCTCTGTTTCTGAGTAGTGGTTTAAAAGATAAAATTCTGGGCTTAAAAGTTATATTGGGTGAAAACTTCACAGAAGGACTTAATAGCTCATGACAAATTGTTCAGGGATTTTTATCAGGAGATCTCTGGTCAGTTAATTTTATTTTGACCAATTCCTGAGGAGTGTAGGCCCAGTTATTCATTTTCTGCAAAACGGTGAACTTGTAATATATTGATGTCATTTCTTGCTTGTAAAGATGGAATTCACATCAGAGCTCAAGTGGGTGGCTGCTCTCCGGGCACTCTAATATTGTCTTCTTTGAGGGCATTATTAGTTTTCTGATACTTTTATTGGTTTGAGTGTTTGATGTATATTTGTTCGTAGTTGTTTGGTTTGGATTTCTTTATTATCTAGCAAATTTGCATTACATGCTCTTTGGTTTCCATGATACAGTTTTAGTTTTGCATTTTGATTTTTATGTGACCTTTGGTTTTTAAGATAATTATGGAATGAATTTATGTTTTGTGAGCGTGTTGGTGAGGAGAAGGCACAACCCAATTTACAACAGTAAAAAGTATTCAACTTTGGGTTTATGGGAATCTTTTGCAGTTATAACCTTGCATTTAAGCATATGTAAATGCAGTTCATATCCCTTTCATCATCTTACTATAACAGATTGGGTGAAAAACTAAATTACCGAATCTGCATTTATCCCACTTCTGTATACAAGGAAAAATGTGAACTGTCTTTAATGGTTTGAATTGTGGAATGATTCATGTCCACCTTTGCTTATTGTTCCGATGTTTTGTTTACTCATTGCGGAAACAAAATGCTTGATTCTGACATATCTTGATTTTTAATTCAAGAAGGCCACAAATACTCTCTTGGATAAATGCTCAAGCAGCTGATAGCACTACCTTCTACATTATGGGATCCATCTCAAAAGGGTGCATTACCCTTCCTTCTTATTTTATATCCATCATCTGGTGTAACAAACACGACAGAAGACAATAATGCATCTCCCTAACGTGCCTTAGGTTGGCTTGCTCCTCACAGGTGTTTGCCTAGGTGCGCTGGAGTTTAGAAGACCTCAAATTTCAGCACTAAATTCAGATAACCTAAAGTTAAAGGTTTATAATCTATCTTTTATGCTCTCTCTTTTTCCTTTGTGATTCTTCAAATCCAGATATGAATTGTTTTCCTTGTGAAGAAACCATCGTACTTTGCCAATTCTAGTTGCAAGAATTTTTCCATAACTTGCTTGTTGCCAACTTTCTCTGAGTTTCACTTTAAGTTGTTGATATTTGACATTGCAGTTTCATTATGATTGCAGTTTGGGCTTGAGAAGCTTCCGATAGGGGGACCAAGAACTTCAAGGACCATCTTGTGTTCCAGGCAGAGACCCATACAGGATCCATCATCATCTAAGAAACCGGGATCATATCGACAAAATGCAGACCTTCCACTGATACTGCCAAAGAAACAAAAGAAACCCTTTCCCGTTCCTTTCAGGAAGATCCAGCTGGCAGCAAGGAAGGAAAGGAAGCTAGCACAGATGGGTATTGAGAAGCCCCTTGAACCTCCAAAAAATGGATTACTTGTCCCTGATCTGATTCCTGTTGCTTATGAGGTGTTGGACACATGGAAAATATTAATTAAAGGTGTTGCAAAGCTCTTGCATGTTATTCCTGTATATGCCTGCAGGTAAATACTAAATGTTTGCAGACTTCTTATGATATGGTTGCCTGCTATTTAATTGAAGAAACCATGAGTTTTTGTTGCTTCTTTTTTTTTTTGAAAAAGAAACTAGTATCTTGGCGAATAATGTATTTTGGTTCTTGTACAGTGAGTGCTCAGAAGTTCATGTAGCGCAGACTGGTCATGACATTCAGAATTGCCAAGGTACAACCAACTCAAGACGCCACAGTTTTCACTCATGGATCAAGGGTTCCATCAATGATGTAATTGTTCCTATTGACTCATATCATCTTTATGACCCTTTCGGTCAACGCATCAAGCATGAAACGAGGTTTGAGTATGACAGGATCCCTGCTGTTTTAGAACTGGGCATCCAAGCTGGAGTGGATATACCAGAGTACCCTTCACGGCGCAGGAGAAATCCTGTCAGAATGCTTGGAAAGAAAGTGATTGACAGAGGTGGTTTTGTGGAGGAACCTAAGCCCTGCCGTAATGCAAATCCATCTGTCCTCATTGATATTGATACATACGGGGTTTGTGAACGAGTTCTGCCTCCTTCTGCAGAAGATATACCAAGGATTGCACAGGAGACAATTGATGCATATGACTTTGTTAGATCAGGAGTTAGGAAATTAATGAGGAGATATACGGTGAAGGCATGTGGCTACTGTTCCGAGGTTCACGTGGGACCTTGGGGTCACAATGTGAAGCTTTGCGGGGAGTTCAAGCACCAGTGGAGGGATGGAAAGCATGGTTGGTGTAATAATACTCTCTTAACTTCATTAATATATATCATTATAATATATATATATATACCCTAATACCATATACCTAATACTAATACAACGTATATACATACGTATATAAATACGTATATCTAATACCCCCCTCAAGCTGGAGCATAGATATTTATCATGCCCAGCTTGTTACAAAGATAATCCACTCGAGGACCTGGAAGGGCTTTAGTGAAAAGATCACCCAGTTGTTCTCCTGTCTTCCCATAGTGAGTGGAGATGAGATTTCCCTGAATCTTCTCGCGAATGAAGTGACAGTCTACTTCAATATGCTTCGTCCTCTCATGGTAAATAGGATTTGCAGCAATGTGGAGAGCAGCTTGATTATCACACCAGAGTTTTGAAGGTGAGGAGTGTTCTATACCAATTTCAGTCAGAAGTTGCCGCATCCATATAATCTCATAGGAGGATTGTGCCATGGCTCTTTATTCTAACTCTGCACTGGATCGAGACACCACGGTTTGCTTCTTGCTCCTCCAAGAGATCAGGTTCCCACCAACAAAGACAAAATAGCCGGTTATTGATCTTCTATCAATCTTCGACCCAGCCCAATCCGCATCAGCAAAGCACTCAATCTGATTTTGACCGTGGTTACTGTACAGGATCCCGAGGCCAGGTGCCCTTTTCAGATAGCATAGGATATGCTCCAGAGTCTCCCAATGCTTATCTGTTGGAGTAGACATGAACTGACTAACAACACTAACCGCGAAGGTGATGTCAGGCCGTGTCACACAGAGATAGTTCAATTTCCCAACTAATCTCCTATACTTCTCAGGATCATCAAAAGGATCACCGTCATCTTTGGTGAGATTAACATTAGAAGCCATAGGGGAGCTACAGGGCTTGGCTCCCAACTTTCCTGTTTCTGCAAGGAGATCAAGGACATACTTTCTTTGAGATAAGAAGATACCTTTGTTACTCCTGGACACTTCTATCTCTAAAAAGTATTTCAGCTGATCCAAGTCTTTTGTACTGAACTTGGTATGCAGGAAAGATTTGAGCGAAGAGATCCCAACACTATCATCTCCTGTAATGATAATATCATCCACATACACAACAAGCAAAATAATACCCACAGCAGATTGTCTATGAAAGACAGAGTGATCACACTGGCTCTTTTGCATGCCAAATTGTAAAATTACCTCACTGAACTTGCCAAACCAGGCACGAGGACTCTGTTTTAGACCATACAGGGCCTTCTTCAGCATACAGACTTTCTCATACTCCCCCTGAGCAACAAACCCAGGTGGTTGCTCCATATAGACTTCTTCCTGTAGGTCGCCGTGAAGGAAGGCATTCTTGATGTCTAACTGGTGAAGAGGCCAATCCCGAGAAGCGGCTAAGGAAATGAACAACCTGACAGAGGATAATTTGGCCACAGGGGAAAAAGTGTTAGAGTAGTCCACCCCATATGTTTGAGCATACCCTTTGGCAACAAGGCGTGCCTTAAGACGTGCCATAGAACCATCAGGATGGACTTTCACAGCAAAGACCCATCTGCATCCTACAACCTTCTTGTCCTTGGGTAAAGACACCAAGTCCCAAGTTTGATTATCCGCTAAAGCGATAATCTCCTCAAGCATTGCATTCTTCCAACCTGAATGAGTCAATGCTTCCTGCACTGTGTTTGGGACAACAACAGAATCTAGAGAGGAAATGAGAGCACATGTCGATGGAGACAGGTGATCATAGGAGACATAGTTAGCAATGGAGTAGACAGATTTACAGTGTCGTTTACCTTTGCGAAGACTGATTGGGAGATCCAAATCAGTGGGTGGATCAGGTGACGAGAAGTCTAGTGGAGGACATGTATCAATGGGTGCCACAGATAGCGTAGAAGAACCAGTAACAGGATCAGGATTTGCAGTCAAGATCCTCTCCTCAATATACTGTGCAGAGGTACCCGAAGAAGAGGGCTGGTCAAGGGTACTATCACAAGAGGGTTGATCAGAAACAACCAATGGAGGAGCAGAGTAGGGAGGAGGAGGAGCAGATAGGGAAGGCGCAGAGGAGATCGGAGGAGGAGCAGAGGAGACTGGAGGAGCAGAGTAGACCAACCAATCATCATCCTGTGGAACAGGATGTGAGAAGAATGGTGCCTGTTCAGAGAAGGCAACATCAATAGACACCAGATATTTCTGAAGATCTGGAGAGTAGCATCTATATCCCTTCTGAAGCCGAGAATACCCCAAGAAGAGACACTTGAGGGCCTTAGGATCCAACTTTGTGATGTGAGGACGAACATCACGAACATAGCAGGTGCTACCAAAAGTCTTAGGCTCAATGGGGAATAATGGTCTTCCAGGAGCAAGTACAGTAATTGGAATACCATCATCAAGAACTGCAGAAGGCATACGGTTAATCAAGAAGCAAGCTGTAGAAACAGCGTCAACCCAAAATTGCTTGGGAACCTTGTTCTGAAATAAAAGAGCACGAGCAGTTTCCAAAAGGTGTCTGTTCTTTCTCTCTGCCACACCATTTTGAGCTGGTGTATCAACGCAAGAAGACTGATGCAAGATGTCATGCTGAGTCATATAATGCTGAAAGGACTCTGACATGTATTCCTTAGCATTATCACTTCTAAGAATGCGAACAGACGTACCAAACTGAGTCTGAATTTCAGTACAAAATGCACAAAAAAGAGAAAATACCTCAGACCTATTCTTCATAAAATATACCTAAGTCATTCTTGAGTAATCATCCACAAAAGTGATAAAATATCTGAATCCTGGTTTGGCGGTTACAGGACATGGACCCCAAACATCTGAATGGACTAATTCAAAAGCAGACAGCGCACGTTTACTAGTACGTGGTCCCAAAGAAGTGCGATGATGTTTCGCAAAATGACAAGTTTCACAGTCAAGGGAAGTAGCTGACTTGAACTGTGGACATAGTTGCTTCAGATACTGCAGACATGGATGACCCAGACGGCAATGAGCTTCAAACAGAGAAGTGGAGCTGAAGCAGGCTACTGACTCTGGCACCCACGGATCCAGAACATACAGACCACCCGATACATATCCTCTACCAAAGACCCGCTTTGTCACTAGATCTTGAAAGAGACAATGACCAGGGTAAAAAGAGATGAAGCAGTTGAGGTCCTTTGTAAGTTTACTAACTGACATCAGATTAAAAACCAACTCAGGTAGACTAAGTACAGACGACATAGTAATAGCAGAAGTTGGTTTAACTATACCAGAACCCTCAACACTACGAGTGGTGCCATCAGCAATGGTGACATGAGCAGATGTTTTAAATTTCTTAAAACTGGAGAAAGTATTTGTGTTACCTGTCACATGTTCATTTGCACCTGAATCAACTACCCACTGACTAGAACTAGAGACAAGACATGTTTTAGCTTTCACAAGCTCTTGGTACAAGGAGAATCTGGAAAATTCCTCCTCTGAAAGTGGCTTAGGTGGATCAGGCGAGGAGCTTGGTAGAACAACTAGATTAGCTGATTTCATCCTCTGATTGTAATTCTGCAGTTTCTTACAGAAACGCTTTGTATGACCAGGCTCCTTGCAGTAGTAACAAGTAACATCACTTAAGTCACCACCCTTGTAGTCACCATCCCGACCCTTAAAATCAGGTTTAGAGCTGGGCCTGTCCCGCACCCCGCCCCTGGTTAGCTCTTTATTCTCAGCCATTCTTAACACAAATCGAGCAAATACGCAGCAACTGAATCCACACCAACTAAATACGCAGCAAATACGAAGCAAATGTGCAACCAATACACAGCAGATACACAGCAAATATGGAGCAAATATACGAGCAAAAGCTAGATTGAGCACAAACACAACATTCAATCACAACCAGCAGCAGATTCAATGTATACAGACGAGCAAATATGCAAGCAGGAACACAGAAATGAAGTTCGTACCCGTTCGAGTAGATTAACCAAGGGCAATTTCGTATTTTAGCAAAACCGAGTATCAAAACTTGCCAAAACTGAAAACTGAGCACAGGTACCTGCCGATCTCGAGGAGGCGAGCAGAACCCAGTTCGCGGCGGTCAGAACGGCTGCAGCACGCGCCCTCACGCGCCGGCGCGTGGCGGAAGAGGCGGAAGATTCGGGCGGCGCGTCGGAGCTCCGATGGACCCCGTTCAGGTGGCGTTCGACTCCTGTCGACGAGACGCTCCCTCCTGTGGCGGCGGTGAGAGTAGCAGATGGCCGGAACGCGGTCCGACGAGCTGACAGCAGAACAGAAATTGAGAGAGTTTGTTTTAGTTATTATGCTCCGGTACCATGTAATAATACTCTCTTAACTTCATTAATACATACCATTACAATATATATATAGTTATATACCCTAATACCATATACCTAATACTAATACAACGTATATACATACGTATATAAATACGTATATCTAACAGTTGGCAAGACGCTACGCCTGATGAAGTTTTCCCCCCTAATTTCGTGTGGCATGTTAAAGACCCGAAAGGGCCTCCATTGAGGAGTGCACTGAAGAGGTTCTACGGCAAGGCACCGGCCGTGGTTGAAATGTGCATGCATGGAGGTGCAGAAGTACCTGACAAATACAAACCCATGATGAGACTCGACATTATAGTCCCCGATAGCGAGGAAGCGCAATTAGTAGCATGATGACGATGATAAGATCTGCTGTAAAGAAAAGACTTGGTAGGGCTAATTTTTCATTCTCACTTCTCAGGAAATGCTGCTAATTGGGATTTGAAACTGCATTTCCTGTTCTTTGTACTATAAAGGAATCTAAGCGTGTATTTTTCTAAGCTAGACAAATCAATTAATCTGATCATATTTTTAATTAGTTTTGTATTACTCCCTCTGGACACAAATAATTGTCACTTTTCTACGGATTCTTACTGTTCATAATACTTGTCATTTTATGCATTCCGAAGCATATATTTTGTGCAAATGACTATTTTTTTTTTATAAATCAACTCAATTTGATAATGGTGTGATAATTTGAGTGGAAATTAAGAGTAAAAATGAAACACTATAGAATAAAATAAGATCAAAGATCATTGCCCTACGAATTTTTACTATTCTAAAAAGTCAATTAATTGTGTCCGGAGGGAGTATTAATTATTTCATTTAATTTAATTTTTTTTCATTTTATGGCAATAACTTTTTGTATTATTAGCTTTTATTATTTTCATTTAATAATTTTTTTATGGCAATTAGTTTTTGTATTTTTGTATTATTATCATCTAATAAGTAAACTATTGTGATAAAAGAAAACATTAAAGCATTCAAATAAAAAAAAAAAAACTAAACTAAAAAATAATAATATCGGAAGAGAGAAATAATAATGTTAAGGATGACTAAAAGAAATAAAATGATGCTCTAACTAAAATGATAAATTAAAAAAAACTAACATATCAGACCAGAAAAGGAGATTCATCCTTAAAGCCTATCTCCAATATCTAAACCTCAACCATCAAACTCCAACGTCTCCAACAATGAAATCTGACATCCATGTCTAACCCACTGCAAATGTCATTGCCGCTAAGAACCCCGACATGGTTCTCAGCAAGAAGACTGTTAGAGCAACAACTACAAGATCTCCATAAATGTAATAACCTCAATCACGTCAAACAAACCCATGTCCAAATCCTCAAGCAAAACCTCCACCTAGACCTCTATGTAGCACCCAAATTAATCTCAGCTCTCTCTCTTTGCCACCGGATGAATTTAGCTATCAATGTATTCAACCAAATTGAATACCCGAATCAACACCTGTACAACACTTTGATCAAAGCTTTTGTACACAACTCTCAACCTTCATTAGCTTTTGCCGCTTTCTTCGATATGCAAAAGAATGGGGTTATTGCTGATAATTTCACTTACCCTTTTCTTTTGAAGGCCTATAATCATCCAATTTGGTTGCCTATGGTGAAAATGATACATACCCACTTGGAGAAATGTAGGTTTTTTGGGGATTTGTTTGTGCCCAATGCTCTTATTGATAGTTATTGCAAGTGTGGATTGATGGGTGTAAGAGATGCGATGAAGTTGTTTGTGGTAATGGGTGGTGATAAAGATGTGGTTACTTGGAATTCTATGATTGGCGGGTTAGGGAAAGCTGGGGAATTGATTGAAGCGCGCAAGTTGTTCGATGAAAGTCCTATGAGGGATACGGTTAGTTGGAATACAATGGTCGATGGGTATGTTAAGGTAGGAGAGATGGATAAGGCGTTTGAATTGTTTCAAATGATGCCGGAGAGGAATGTTGTGTCGTGGTCGACTATGGTTTCAGGTTATAGTAAAGCGAAAGATATGGAAATGGCTAGAATGTTGTTTGATAAGATGCCGATCAAGAATATGGTTTCTTGGACTGTAATTATATCTGGATATGCCGAGAAAGGCCAGACAAAGGAAGCGATAAAATTGTATGATCGACTGGAGGCGTCTGGATTGAAGACTGATAATGGGGCTGTTATCTCAATTTTGGCTGCTTGTGCGGAGTCTGGTTTTCTTGCCTTGGGGGAGAGAGTTCATGCCTCTATCGAGAAGAGTAGGTTTAAGTGTAGTGTTAATGTGTCGAATGCGTTGGTTGACATGTATGTAAAATGCGGTAGCATGGATAAGGCGTTAACAGTGTTTAATGGGATGTCTGAAAGAGATTTGGTCTCTTGGAATTGTATGCTTGGGGGTCTGGCGATGCACGGGCATGGTGAAAAAGCTCTTCAGATTTTTTCTAGAATGAAGCGAGAAGGGTTTAAGCCCGATAAAGTTACTATGATCGGTATCTTGTGTGCTTGCACTCATGCAGGCCTTGTTGATGAGGGTGTTGGGTACTTCAACAATATGAAGAGGGATTATGGGGTTGTTCCCTACATTGAGCATTATGGTTGCGTGATTGACCTTTTGGGTCGAGGGGGGCGTCTTAAAGAAGCTTTTAGGCTTGTACAAAGCATGCCGATGGAACCAAATGATGTGATTTGGGGTACCCTTTTAGTCGCATGCAGAAAGCATAATGCCACTGAACTCGCAAAGAATGTACTCGATCGCCTAGTTAAACTGGATCCCTCAGATCCTGGTAATTACACAATGTTGTCGAATATCTTTGCTGCTGTGGGTGACTGGGATAGTGTTGCCAATTTGAGGCTGAAAATGAAGACCACTGGAGCACAAAAGCTTTCTGGGGCTAGCGCAGTCGAAGTGGAGAATGAAGTCCATGAATTTACCGTCTTTGATAGATTGCATCCTAAGTCAGATAAGATTTATCGAATGATCGGCAGATTAAGTCAGGACATGAAGGAAGCCGGTAAATGTCGCGGAGGTGTAAGTGTAGATTTAGATGTTGATGAGCTTTATGTTTAGGTTGGCATATTGCTGCATTGTTGTATGTAACTGTTCTTTTGTATGGGAAAGATTCCTATGGAAAAAAGTGTTAGGTCCTTTTGGGCACTGTAAAATTTCCTTGTTCTGAAGAAGGTGCACATTGCAGTAAGGTGAAAGTTACAAGTATTAGATCATGTTCAAATGGTAAGTGCTCCGTCGAAACAAACATTTAACTACGAGCGATTAAACATTCTCACTCCTTAAACATAAAATCATTAGCTCAATCTCGCTATATATAGCATACTTTTACCTTTTGTAAAATAATTCAGTCCGAACAAGATTAGTTCCGACAAAGTGACTCGGTTATTTAAACAAACAACACTTTTGAAAAACTACTACTCCCTGGTTTTGTTCTGCTTACTGATGACGAGAAGTTAAACAGAGAAAAAACAGAGGAACACCAAGATACAGAGTATATGTGTAATGCTAGTAGTAATTCTACGGGAATGCTAAAAAGGTTGAGAAGAATGACTGAAGTGTGTGCCTGAAATGACGTGGCAACTTTCAAAATAATTACAAAAATGCCACTGCATTTTACATTTCAAAATAATTACAAAAATGCCACTGCATTTTACACATCAGTAAAACAGCCAACACGCTCCCAACTCCCTCTTCCTCCCACCTTGCTTCCAAGCCCTAGTCACAGCTCCAAATTTTTATTTTAATATATTCAGAAATTATAAATATGGAATAGGTTTCATTAATTTAGAAACTTAAAATAAAAATATTTATTTATTTTAATATATTCACTAATTATAAAAATTTAATAACTGTTATTAATTTGGACACTTAACATAATCCTATCTGTTTATTTAAATATTTAATAAGTTTTATTAATTTAGAAACTTAAAATAAAAATAATTGTTTATTTTAATATATTCAGAAATTATAAATATGGAAAAGGTTTCATTAATTTAGAAACTTCAAATAAGTTTTTATTTTAATATATTCAGAAATTATAAATATGGAATAGGTTTCATTAATTTAGAAACTTAAAATAAAAATATTTATTTATTTTAATATATTCACTAATTATAAAAATTTAATAACTGTTATTAATTTGGACACTTAACATAATCCTATCTGTTTATTTAAATATTTAATAAGTTTTATTAATTTAGAAACTTAAAATAAAAATATGAAAAAAGTTTTATTAATTTAGAAACTTAAAATAAAAATAATTGTTTATTTTAATATATTCAGAAATTATAAATATGGAAAAGGTTTCATTAATTTAGAAACTTAAAATAAGTTTTTATTTTAATATATTCAGAAATTATAAATATGGAATAGGTTTCATTAATTTAGAAACTTAAAATAAAAATATTTATTTATTTTAATATATTCACTAATTATAAAAATTTAATAACTGTTATTAATTTGGACACTTAACATAATCCTATCTATTTATTTAAATATTTAATAAGTTTTATTAATTTATAAACTTAAAATAAAATTTTAAGTAAAGAAAATAATGCCTATAGATGTACAACCCTGAAATGTAAGGAAAAAAGAGTTTATCCAGTTGGTCTAAAAGTAATCCTATTCAACAACTTGGTTCTGGCCAGCAATGAAAACTTGTTTCTGTTGCGGAGTAAACACAGTTTTATTGCCAACTAAATCACGGTAAGGTTGTTGAACTTACATAATTCCGACTAAAAGTCTCATTCCTATGAGCCGATATGTGCAGTATGCTACTAACTTCAGTGAACTTCCAAAATCAGCAAGGTTTTACAAGCACATCAGATAAGAACAGGGATCGGTAACTGGGCAACCTCATTGCATCATACATTCATCTTTCAAAGTTAATGCAACTCTAATATCACTGGTTACAACGCAAACTGAAGGGCACGCACACAACGCAGTCAAATTGACTGAATGTTTGACACAAACGAATCTAAACTGCAAAAAATGCATACACTATAAATGGAGTTTACAAGTCAACTCGCGAAGATGGTGAATACACATAAACCAGCTATCATCAATCCTCTCAAATCAAATCACGAGATATAACAGGGGGGTTAGCTTTGTCATGCAAATATTCCAAGCCCTTCGCAGCGCCAGCAGCTATCTTCATCCTTGTATTCCAGTCAAGCCGTTTCCTATCAGGTGGCAGGTCTGAATAGATGAGCATAGAAGAAAAGTTACTAAATATAATGTCAAAGCTGACAATAAATTCATCTGAAACTGAACCCAGCAAGAGGAGTTGACAGCCATGAACCTAAAACTGATAACTATCACATCTCATGCAAAAGTTAGGAAGACAATCAAGGGCAAAATAATATATCAATGCTTGGATATTTTCTAGAAATTCAACTAGATGATATGCCAGATCAACAAGTGAAATTTTTGTTATGAGATTTGTTTCACATGTCATATGAACAAAGAAGAAAACTTTAGCAGTGAAGATCAAGATTAGTAAAATATACCATGAATATGGTCTTCTAAAGATCCTAATGGCATGTACTCATAAACCAAAAGTCTTTGATCTCCATCAGCACAATAACCAATCAAGTTAACAAGATGGCATATGGTCAGATCTCAAAATCATGAAAAGAGATTGAATGTTTATAAATGAATGAGGTACCAGGGTGAAGCAAAGCAACCCAGCAGCACTTTGTGCTAACAAAGAACAGGCACAGCAAGTAAGTATATCTAATATTAAAAAGAGCAAATCTTTTACTGAGAGTTCACTCTGGGAGCTTAGTAACTTACTAATCCTTCTTAAATGTAAAGTGAGCAATTTAATCCCTTCCAAAAGCAATACAGGACACACACAAAACAACTCAATTGAGGATGTAGCCTCCCAAAGCAACGATTGCAAAAGAAGAAATGAGTGGAACAAACTCGAGAGATTCTGGTGTTGGTATGACTTTCTAGCATTTAGTGCCAAGGGGGGTAGTGGAAATGTTGATGATAAGTTGTGCGACAGCATAAGAGGTATCATGCAAGTGATAGGTTAATGATGAAATAATTCATGGCTGGTAGCGATCAGAAGCATCTTACTGACCCAACCAAAGAACACTGAGACTACCAAGAACCTTTTACAGAACTCCATTGACAACCTTTACCCTAGAAAAATTTGAACCCGAGCTATAAACAGCAGAGTAATCAAACATGAGCACTGTATTCGGAAATTTCTGGTAAGGCAACTAGAATCTGTCGAGTTCAACTAACCTTATTTGTAGTATCCAATTTTCCTTTATATACTCTACCAAAACCTCCTTCACCAAGAAGACAATCTGCCCTGAAATTCTTCGTTGCAGCTGCCAATTCCCGAAACGTAAATGTATGGGCTGCAATATGATCAGAGCCTCCATCCTTAGATCCCTCTTTCTTTATATCCATTGCTAACACTCTTATCTACAAAAATAACAGAAAAAATAAATGCAATACCACCTTCAATGAAGGAAGGAGCAAACATTGCTGAACAATTGCAAAATTTTATCCATCTTAATTTAGAAAGAAAGAAAAAATCACAAAAGACAAGGGGCATCAGACAATTTTGTAGGATCAAGAAATCCATTAAAACTACAATCATCATTGGATATCTCATCAGTCATCAACGTTGAACAACCCAGGGATTTCAAGTCAGTAAAAGGCTGACATGTCCAAGGAAATATATGCCAGCATGTACCTTAAACAAGACACGATATAGTCACAGCAACTCAATATTCAATCTTAATAAGAGATCAATATAGTATCCAATGTTCCTAACCAAACCAAATGCATCCATTGACTTGCTATATAGAAATAAAAGACTTCTCTGAAAACATTTTAAGTCTTCCACTAGTCAAATCTTAGAATTTTGGCAATACCACCTTCAATGAAGGAAACCCAAATCCCCAATGATAGGGCCACAAATTTGAATCTTTTAATACCAAGCAATTCAAAGTAAGAAAGTATTTATGTTTTTGCAGTAGTTAGTGCATCCCAAAAATTGTACAATGCTTACATCCCCTGATTACAAAGTGAGAACCTAAAGTTCACTTGCTAAAGTAGCATAAAGGACAAAAAACACTTACCAATTTCCTAACTGTGTTATTTTAGCTGATGGAAATACATTTTTTAATGCTGCAGGAACATTTCCAGAAAATGCTGGAAGGACTGAAACACAGATTTGGTAGTGTTAGAGGCAACGTGAACAGAAGGAGGGAGGAGGACCAGCATTACAAAATCTCAAAATCTCAAAATCGATTTGGGAATTTCTAGCATTAACACACTAGCATTACAAAATCTCAAAATTCAGCATTTCTTCAACACCCAATCGATTCAGCAACAATACCCATAAACAATTTCAACAGCATTTTAATTTCAAAACTATGAAACACCCATACGATTTCTTCGAAAACACAAGGAGGGAGGAGGACCAACCTTATAGCGGTGGCGGTGGCTGCGGCTGCCGAGGAGGGAGGAGGAGAAGAAGCTATGTCGGGTTTGCAGTGGATCTGACGGTCGCGGTGGCTCTACCGGTGGCGGTGGATCTGGCGGTGGCGGAGGCGGTGGCTAGGGCTTGCGGTGTGAAGGAGGGAGAATTTGGAGGCAAGGAGGGAGGAGGGCTGAAGCGTCGGGTTAGCAGTCAAGGTGGCGGTCGCGGTGGATCTAGCGGTGACGGTGGATCTGGCGGTGGCGGTGGCTCTATCGGTGGCGGTGGCGGTGGCTAGGGCTTGGGGTGGCAGTGAAGGAGGGAGAGTTTGGAGGCAAGGAGGGAGGAGGCTGAAGTCGGGTTTGGAAGATTTGGAGAGTGGCAAGTTTGTAAATTTCTCGAATGACGTGGCATTACGTGGCAAGTTTGACTATTTCACGAATGACGTGGCAAATGCCACGTCATTCAGGCACACAGTTCAGGTATACTTCTCAACCCTCCTAGCAGCGCTCGTAATTCTATTGAATTTCCAGAAAATACCTAATTGTCCCTATCTGATCGCCAATCTACAGTTCATACCTCTGATATCCACTGAAACATCTCTGTTATCTTCTCTCCCGTGGATTGCGGCTCTTGATCGGTGATGTGTATCTGATTCTGGCGATGGAGCCTACCGGAAAACTGAAACGGCATGGAGCGGGGTGAAATAGAAGCCGAGATTAACCGCAGCCAACTTCTCTCAGCCGCAACCTCTGCTGCTAAGCTCGGCTGCGCCGCTGGAGATTCATCCTTTTCGGGAAAACTCATCCTCCGTGTCTGGCTCAGTGTGATCTCCGATTCTTCATCCACAACATACTCAAACGAGCCGACGGAGAAGTAGGAAGAGCTTCGCGGTTGCTCAGTTGAAACGGCGGAATCAGGCGCTGCTCGGCGGTGGCTGCTTATGGATCCGATCTCCAGTCGGAAACTCTCTGCCAATTGACCGCCTCCGGAGCTAGATAAAGCCTTGATGATATCGGAATCGGAAGCCTGAATTGGAGATCGGCAGAGCGGACAGGTTTGATTGAATTGAAGCCACTTGTCGACGCAGTCGGCATGGAACGCGTGGCAGCAGAGAGGTAGGAGGCGGAGGAGATCTGGCGGCTCGAATTTGGAGATGCAAACGGCGCAGTCGACCGTGGAGGAGGAGCGGCGGTTGATGGAGCTGAATTTGAAGAGAGGGAGAGAATCGAGCAGAGAAATGCCGCGTGTGGTTGCGGTTGTGGAGGATATGGAGGCGGTGCTCGCGGCTGCGGCTGAAGTGATGGTGGTCGGGGATTGATTACGGAGGCGGTTGAGGAGGCGGAGGAGGAGGAGGGAGAGGGAGAGGGAGGCGAGGAGAGCGATCAAAACTATTATGAACTTGCTCATTTGACTTGAAGGAGACGAAACTGTTTCATTTTTTGAGATTATAAGAAGAATTTTTGGTTTCCAATTTTAAACCAGAGAAATAATTTGAACATAGAAACTCGAAAGGAGACGGAGACGATGGTGATGTATCAGCCCGTAGTACCCAATATAACCTCACGGACTATGTCGTTTTGGAATGAACAAAGGGTTAATATTGTCCTTTCGTTTTATTATATTGAATGGGTTTGTTTCCGATCTTTGGAGGGAAAATGGAGTGGGAGGAGTTGATTGTAGTTTTGGGAGGCGACATGTCACACGGATGCGATGTGTCTTGACTCTTGAGTTTGAAAACTTAAAATACTACGATCAATAATTTTTTTTATAATTAGTCAAGAATCTTGATCAAATCGTTTTTAAATGACTAACCTTTTCCTTCAAACCCCTGTCTAAATATATAATACCATCTCCGGACTCTAATAATTAACTTTTTAAAATAATAAAAATTCGTAGAACAATGATCTTTGATCTTATTTTATTTCATATTGTTTCATTTTTACTCCTAATTTCCACTCAAATTATTACTCTATCATCAAATTGGGTTGATGCATAAAAGAAAATTTATCATTTGCATAAAATATATGTTTCAGTATACATAAAATGACAAGTATTATAAACAATAAGAATCCGTAGGAAAGTGACAATTATTAGAGTCTAGAGGGAGTATTTATTATGTAAATTAATATATTTTTTCTCATTTATTTCTCATATATTATAATAATATTTGTTACATATTTAATTTATTTTCCATTTTAAATAATTAAAATTTTCTATACATGGTACATAAACCTAAGTCTAATCCAGAAATTCACTTGCGACCAGTCAAGATCTGATACATCGGATACATGATGACAAATTTCACATTTTTATTCATGCTGACCGGACTGTAGAGATCCACTTTGTCTTCAAAATGAACCTTCAATTTAACTCGGGAACCTTAAAAAAAAAAACCATTCACCTCCACAAAATTAATGCCCTTTAGTACCTATACCACAAGAGTAATGCTATACTCCCTCCGGTCCGAAATAAACGTCGTTTTGCTACTGAGCACGTGGATTAAGGCAATAATTGGTGGGAAGAAAACGAGGTATTTTTTGACCATACTACCCCCAACCTCCCTTACTATTTACAACTAATCGTTGGCTCAATACTGAGAGTTGCTGGCTTGAAACCGGCTGGGTTGATGCAAGTTGATGGCTTGGGGAGATGGAAGACGGAGACTCAGCTTGGCTAGGTCACGGGCTTGGCCTAGCAGATTTGAGCATCAATGCAATTCCATATATAGTTGCTCCTACTTTTACATTTCCAAACGAGTTTTTATTTGATAAATAATCATAATAGGCCATTAAGTATAGATTATGCACTTAAAATTTTACTTTATTTACTTTATAAAATTTTACTTTATTTACTTTATAAAAAATTCGGACCAAACCCGAAATAATTTATTTATTTCTCATGTTCTTTTTAAGTTTTTATTTATTGATAATATAGTATTTTTTCTATTTTTATTTCGTATCATTTTTTTTATTCTATTTTATTTCATATTTTGGTATTTTCTGTTCGAATTTTTATCAATTTTGAGTAAAATTTCTCGTCCCGATTAGCTCGAACCGAATAAATAAATAGAAAACTCTAATTTACCATTGTGCCATTATTAATTAATTTGGTACAAGTTACTGTTCACCTTCTTCCACCTCTGCCTCCGTTAACTTTCTTCCTCCTCTCCTCCACACAAACTCAACCAAATCATCCTACCACCAATCCTCTGCCTCAATTAAATCCAATTCCAAGTCCCCTCCCAAATTAATTCCAATTCCAATTTCAATTCCAACCCCTGCAATCAATTAAATTCATCCAAACCACCATAAAAAATCACCCCAGCTGCACAAGATCCACCCAAACCAAACAGGCACCTAAACCAAAATTGAAAAAGAAAGGGGGAAAATGAAAATTGAAAAGGTTCCGTTCCCCCCCCCCCAAATTTTCAGATTCAAACACAGAAAGAGGGAATCGAGGAAGGCAGTCGAAGCCGAAGCCGAAGTCGAAGCCGTCGTCGTCACCAGCGCAGGCAAGCAGGGGCACCCTCGTCTTCTCCAGCCTCGGGATCGCAGAGCGACATTTATTTCGGATCAAGCTTCCTGTGCTAAAACGCTCTTTGTAACGAGCTAAAGGGAATATTTTTTTTAAAGAATTTTCAAATGGAATGACGTGACAGTTTTATAAATAAATGGTGATAGTTTCATAAATAAAACGATCATTTTATTAATAAAATTATCACAGCACATCATTCCATTTAACAATTCTTGCAAAATAGCATTACTCATACCAAAATCCACACGAGTACATCAATGCCCCTGACTGGCCCCAACTATGACACGTCACTCCTGATAAAAAAGTTCCAAACAAGTCCCACAAACAAAGGCCCACTTGCAACATTTTATTTTTATTTTTTTCTACCTATTTTAATCCTTCACGTTTGTACACAATTTTGAAATTAGTCCTCAAATTTATTTTTGGTCGAAATCAGTCATAATATTTGTATAATTGGTCAAAATTAGTCAAATTCACTTTAAATAATTTTTTAACTTCTAAAAATTAAAAAAAATGTTTTTATTAAGAGGGTAGGAAAGAAGACAATAATTCAAATATTACATTATAAAAACATTTTTTTGACTTTTTAGAAATTATAAACCTATTTAATCAAGTAAATTGACTAATTTTGATCAATTATGTAAATATGAGGACTGGTTTTGATAAAAAAAGTAACTGTAGGGACTAAAATGAGTATTTAAGTTTTTTTTTTTTTTTGACGTGTATAGCCCATATCCATATCCTAGCGCCCATACCGGAAATACTCAATATATATATTCATTCCAATCTTTTGTTATCCACTACGATAGCTATTCTTCTCTCATTTTGTTGTAAAAAAAAGAAAACAATGGAAGCAAGCTTCCTCTCCTCAAACACATTTACAAAAACATTAGAGGTTGTGCCTTCAATCAAATCATCTAGAGTCTTCTTCTCCTGCCCCAAGAGAAGTTCTTCTAATCAGTTTCATTGCAAAAGAATTACACTTCCACCATCTCATATAAGGCGTAAGTAGTATCTTTATATTTTCAATTGTTAGTTTTTTTTCTAATCTCTCGGGCATTCTTTTAATGATCACGTTCGAGTATTGTCGAGTTCTAAAAGGATGATTTTTTCTCATTTTCACAATTAGAATTCGAGATTTAATTACAGTTAAGGGTGGTTTTCAATTATTAGTTAGTATATGTTTATCTTTAACATATGTTTAGTTAGATCAAGTAACTTGGCAACGTCACTTTTGTAATGGAAATTAGTTTGATTCTTACGTGTATGGACTAATTACACCCAACGGATATTTTACCTCTTTGTAAACTAATGTATTGCGAAGTAATTTCCTTAGGGGAGAAATATGGTAGTTAATTGTATGGCTTTTTTTAAAGCAAATACAACAATAGTGAGTAAGGGACAATGTTACACATTCCATTCCTTTCATATATTTTTGACTTTTATTTTATTTTATTTTTCAAAAAATAGTTTAGCGCGTATAAATCCATTTTGAAATTGCTCTTTGACAGAGTCCAAGTAAGTTCAATTATAGTTTTATTAAAAACATTATTTTATAATTTTTTTTATGATCTTCAGGCTGCTGCTTGTCATCCTCATCAAATGATGAAAGCCAGCCTCTTCTTGATGCTGACTGGCGGGCATTTAGAGCTAGACTCGTCACAAATCAGCAGCAGGCCCTTAGGTCCAATGAGCCTTCATCAACAGTACTTGGTCTTGACACCGTAGTGGATCCACTACCACAAATCACAGTCCGTGATAAATGGGCCCATACCATTCACGAGCCCGAAAAGGGTTGCCTACTAATCGCTACCGAGAAACTTGACGGGGTCCACATTTTCGAACGAACCGTCGTTCTTCTCTTGTCCAATGGGCCTGTAGGCCCATATGGTATTTACTGAATCGTCCGTCGCTGATGTCCATCAAGGAGATGAGATCAACTACGTTGGATGTTTCCGGGACGTTTTCGGACCGGCCATTGTTCTTTGGTGGGCCCTTAGTGGAAGGGTTGTTTTTGATAAACCCTAAGAGGGGTTATGACAATGATAGGGTGGGGAAGAGTGGGGTTTTTGCAGAAGTGATGAAGGGATTGTATTATGGGACTAAAGAGAGTGTAGGATGTGCAGCTGAAATGGTGAAGAGGAATGTGATTGGGCTCGGAGATTTTAGGTTCTTTGATTGGTATTGTGGTTGGGAAAAAGAACAATTGAAAGAGGAAATAAATAATGGTTATTGGACTGTGGCAGCTTGTAGCCGAAGTGTTATTGGGCTGGACAGTGGTAGTACCACTATTGGGTTTTGGGAGGAGGTCTCGGGCCTTTTGGGCCCAAAAAAGGTTTGGTGAAAATTTAATTTCACGACTACAAATGCTATGCTTCATTGGGTTAATTGTATAAAAGTACCAAAAGAGCCATGGTATTCTTTCTTTTGATAAATGATGGTGAGACTCGAACTTCAATTTTTATAGTATTTTGTTATTAGTAGATAACCAATGAATAATGTGAGCATTTGTTTTCTTCTTTTGGAAAAAAACAAGTAATTGGAGCATCTTTTTTATGGGTGAACTAAAATGTCTCAAAACTAATTTCCTTGTACGATATGCTTTGACGCATACCATGCAAGTAAAGCTTTGTTTAACTTTAAATTAGTTACGGATTAATTTCTGTAAAGTAAGGATGGTTTATGTGTTTAAGTTTGAATTTGTAGTTAAATTGTTATTATTCTGCTCGTAGGGAAAATTGCACTGTTATTTACAGAAGAAATTAATTGTCATATAAAAAATATATATTAATAAATCAATTTTTTTTAAAAAGGACTAATTTTATTTTACCTACTCGAATTACTGGTATAAAACTAAAAAACCCGAAATGATAAAAAACATTAAATGAATAAACTTAGAAACCCGAATCCTATTTTCTTCCCCTCTTCTCCAAAATTAACAACAATAATTAAAAGTTTCAAAAAGACTCCCATACCGATTTTGTGATTAATCTTTACATAAATATGAGATTTTGGGGGGAAAAAATAAGGAAAATAAATATGCTTATCTCCCTTGAATTAGTAAAACTCAAATAAACGAAGAAAAAAAATTATTTAAAGACTCTCACCTACTCGAAGGTTCCGTCTTTTCATTTTAGTTGATCTCAATTTTTTTTTGTTGTTGTTATTTTTAGTCTAAGATGTTATATTCGATAGTTCACTTAAATCTTAATCTGTCAAAAGAGTAACCGATGATGACAAACTTCAGTTAACTACCATTATTTTACTATTTTCCCTGACAAACGGTCCCACATGCTCCCAAAACCCTCTTCCATAAACAATAATCAAGAAATCAATTAATCACAAATTGGATATTCATCAACAAAATAAAGTTCTTCATCCTGCTTTTTCTACTTTTATTAGATAGAAGAAGAAAAATTCTATGAGCAGAATTCACACTTATCAAATGATAATAATGTAGGTGAAAATTCTTATCAGCAGAATTCACACTATTACCGGCACGATGATTATCACAAGCCCGACACATAGACCATTTTGTTCGCCAATTTTGAAAAATATACTATATATCTCGGTATTACATGATAATAATGTAGAGTGGTGAATGGTTTGAGGTTTGATGATTAATATTTTTTATAATTCTTGGAATAGTAACTATTTTATGAATAAAGTAGTACTAACTGATGTGTCAAAATATGATTGGGGTTTATCCCTTCCTAATTAGGTTATATTATTATTTTTATTTAAATAAATAACTACCAAATGAACGTTAAAATGATACGTGTATTTTTTGTATAAAAATTTATAAAAGTGTTTGTATCTCTAACACTACTCATATTTTTTGTTTGGGCATTCCAAGTTCAAAATTTCAAATCCCAACATCTCTCATTTCTCTTTAATTTTAAAGAAAATTTAAATTTGATGTGTATGAAAAAAGATAAAGAAAAAGCCTACGGATTAGTCTGACCGATATTAGGGGTGTCAATTTGAGTTTACGGGTTCAGATCCGACCTGAAAAGTATAAACCCGAGTCTTCCTGACCCGAATAAAATTCGGTACTAGTTTTCTAGTCCCGGACCCGGACCCGACCCGAAAAAAATCGGACCCAAATCTATTTATTTTTTTGTTCCAAATGCTGACAATTTTTTCTAATTTCTGTAGAAAAAGAGAAGAAAAAAGAAAAAGGAAAGAGCAAGCAACGGTGAGGAGCACAAGTGAACAACGGTGGACGAGGAGGGACAAAGGATGATCTACCACTGGCTTGCTGTCACCTTGATATGATACTACAAGGAGGCGACGGTGAGGAGCAGACTGGAGGTGACGATGAAGGGAAGGTGACAGTTAGAAACGACGGTGGCGATGAAGGGGAGAAACGACGGTGAGAAAAGGATACAATGAGAAACAACGGTGAGGAGCAAGGTTTGGGTTGCTGGATTTGTGGTTGCTGGAGGTAACGATGAAGGGGAAGGGAAGTGAGAAACGACGGTGAGGAGAGGAGATGGGTTAGGGTTTTTTGGGTGGCAATTTTAGTAATTTTGGCCGGGTCTGCATTTGGTCGGGTCAGACCCGGTCTCGACAAAAAATGGGCCTAAAAATTGATCCCGGTCCCTACAAAAAATTAGGGTCCGGGTCTATGGATTCCGGGACCAATTGACACCCCTAACCGATACCCATCCCGAGTATGGTGAGCTAAAGCCCGAAACCGATGGGCTTAGGGCTAGGCTTGTTCCTCAATGCATCAAGCTCGAATATGAGGAGTAAAAGCTCGGCCCGGTTCACACCCAGGTTTACGTGGATCTCACTATATTTGTTACATTTTTTTTCTCAGTTCTTATAATTTTTTTTGAAATTCCTAACTAATATTGTTTTGATTTTTTTGACAACTAGAAATGTTAAAGTTGCAAATTTTAAAAATTATAAGATTTATATTGAAAGTTTTGAACTATAGAGACAAGTGTGTGTGTGTGTTTTTTTAAAAAATATTAAGGTTCTTTATGTAGTTTTTCCGCAAAATAATAATATTAATAACAATATTAACACTAATTAATAATAATAATATATTTTAATTAAAACATTCATCAAATAAAAATACTATTTTTTTTATAGACGGAGGTGAAATTCAAATAAAAATACTTATTAATTAAAGAGCCAATTATCTTTTAAATACACACAATATTTATAGAATTTAGTTTAGTATAAAAATTTATTTAAATATATTCGGTACTAAATGGTTTTAAAATCTAATATTAATTAATATATTGCACATTTAAACGGGGAATTATTAGGTAGTTCTTGGACCACTCATCATGGTGCACCCAATCAATTTTAATTGGAGCAAATTTAAATATTTACCTTACCTAATTTTTAAAAGAGAATTTGTTTTTTGAATGAATGTACCATGAACCAGGTGATTCAAGGATTATCTAATAATTTCTCCATCTAACCGGTTAATCCAGGTACACAAAGTTGTAGTAGTACTAACTAAAATGTTCTTAGATGAACCCGTAGCCCATAACCGGTGAATCACAAGGGAGGTATTCATGTATTCAACCCAAAAGAAAAAAATCCTCGGCCTCTCAAACTTGGAGTCTACCTTCAAAAGAATACTAGCTAACTGCACCCTAACAAAATATCCTTTTACTCTCTATGGTAAGAATGCAATGACTAGCACTAAGATTGGTCACATTCATGATGCACAACAGTACATTCAATAAGAGTAGAGATCAAAGAAAACATCACAAGAGTTAGAGCTCTTTGGCAGCTTCAACCAATGTTGCATGAAACTGCCTAAAACAATCAGTTCCAAGAGCTCCATACAGAATAGCAACTGGGCTTTCAGTAGATGAATAAAAATGGATATGATCAAAATCAAATAGCTCCAACTGCTGAAATGTGTCGCCGACACTGACAATAATGAAATAAATAAACCAATAAATCTAAGGAAAACCATATGCTAAATAACTGCATTTGGTTATCAAACCTAAATAACAAAACAAAAGCTTACAAGAAAACATAGCAATACTTACGGTCCAGAAGGGAAGTTAAGCCAGACTAGTAATTCTCCAACATCAAAGAACAAGGCACTGCCAGTATCCACCCAACAACATTTTCCTCCATGGCTTTTAGGATTTGTGCCCACAAGTAAAGTATTTTTCCTTTTAATTTCATGTATTTCTTCAACTCCCCCAGCAGCACTGTTTGTGACACTATCATCTAGAAGTGGGTAAGAAGAAAGAGACTCCTCCACCAATTGTCCGTAAAGCACCAATCTCGGGGAAGTTGATCTCAAAGTAAGAGAAAATTCAAAAAGTAAGGCTAATGGGCCACTTAGAAGTGAACGTCCATGTTTTAAAATTCTGTTGAGACATTGTTTAGCTGTGAAAGAATCAGCTTCCTCCTTGTCTGTGTGAAGCCAGACCTCGATAAACTCCCAGTAAAGGTCTTTCCATTCCTTAGACAGTAGTTCACTGGAAGAATAACCAATATAAAATTAGAAGATCCATTGTACAAAATTTACAAGAAATAAGATGATATCTCTACAATGCTAGAGACAGAAGAACTGTATCAAAGGAACTTAATGAAGTTGCCATCAGTAGGGAAAATGTGATTATAAAAAGAGCGGGGACATAAAATACAGAATACAATTAAAATAATTACTAGCCAGTATTTAACTGCAACATGTCAAGTATGAATAAAAAATAATAAGAACATCAAACTATGCTGGGACGTTAAGACTTTATACATAAATTTAGAAACATAGAAAGCTTCAGATTGGAATAACCAGCCGAGAACTTAAACAGGAAGTATTGGAGATATCTACCAGGAGTGGTGCATTTTCATTTTAGGACTAAAGGAGTGATTTCCAAAAAACTCGGACCCATAATGCGCCACATATATATATATATATATATATATATATATATATATATATATATATATATATATATATATATATATATATATATATATATATAAAAGGTAAATAATTTATATAATATTTCACTTAATCTTCGAAGTCTAAAAATTGTAGCTTTAATCTTGTAGTAGTTAAAAAATGATAAAATAAATGATAAAATAATTTAAAATTTTATGCAAATTTGAGAAAAAATGTAACAAATATGAAGAGTTTACCCTACTAAAAATATTAAATAAAATGATGAGAATTTTAAAAATTATATATTTAAAAAGGAATAAATTAAATTAATAATTGTAAATAATATTTTTCAATGTGTTATGTTCTACCATATTAATTACATTTTTGTCGAAATTTTATATTTTTTTACAATTTTTTAAAATTTTTAAATATTTAAAAGGTTAAATTTATAACTTTTAAAAAATTATATGATTTATAACGCATGATTTTTAACTATAGGGGTTAAATAAAATTATTTTGTAAATTATGAGGTTTAGCCATGCACACATATAGATATATAATATTGCTGAAATTGGGGACTTCAATATAATTTAGTTTTTTTTTCGTTATATTCGTTCTTTATTTTTTGTTGGGTATATTTTTCGTACTCTATTTAATGATAGTTGAGTCTCTCCACTTGACATTCAAACCATTGATTTTCAAAACACCCTCATTCCCAGATTCGCAAAATAGATTTGAATCAAGTGAGTCAGTCTCTCTACAGAAAGACATATTTGCTTTATGAAAGACATATTTTTGATTTCAGATGGGAAAAGGGTCCCTTTTCTTGAGTATACATCTGCAAAATAAGTACACCAAAAAGAAAAGAAAACATAGATTAGTATCCAAAGAATATATACCATACCAATCACTGTAGTTTTTTGGGAAAAAACTTGGGTAAATTATGATCTACCTACATCATGATGTAGGATGATGACACGTGTCCCAAATAGTGCTAGAATACCACTATTTTTGACACTTTTATACACATGTCATCATCTTACATCATGATCTAGGTACATTATGATCTACCTAAGTTTTACTCGATTTTTTGTCATCATATCCTCTTTTTCTGCAGAGAGATTGACTCACTTGACCAAAAAACAAAAACACAGTTGCACTGCAATTTTGTGGTCAAAAATGAGAATAATGGCGATGCTTAGAAGACCCAATAAGTCTTTTGCCATGTTGGCTGGACAGAAAAAGGGAAATCAAGGAGGCAATTAAAGCTTAATTACTTTAATTAATTGGTGCTACATGGTAGGATTAATTAGCTTTCTCAAAATAATGATTAATTGCTACTCCTACTCAATGATAACGCCATGGAATTATTAAATAAAGTATTATGCAAATAATAACATTTTTTTATTAAATTAATAACATTTTTTATTAAATTAATAATATTTTTTTTATTTAATTGTTTGTTCTATATTAATTAATTTATCAATTCAGATGACTAGAGAGTATTCATCATATATTTCTTATTTCTTATGAAGACTGCACATCATATAAGACTGTTATTATGTAACAGATGGGATGTTGCTTAGAGAATTCTTTAAGGTAATTAACTTTTTATTAAATTAATAACATTTTTTTTATTTAATTGTTTGTTCTAATTTGCAGAATACTTTATTTAGTAGTAGTATTCACCTGCCATTTACAGGAAGTGACAATTCACCCAATAAAGTAACCGACCATGAAAGTGAATACTCTCAAGTCATCTGAATTGATAAATTAATTTATTTTTTTATTTTTTCAGAGAGTAAAATAATAAATAAATAATTGTGTAGGTGAATTATTTTATTGCAGAGAGGATATATTAATTATATTTGCTCGGGCTTCCAAAATAAAATATGCTCGGGCTTCCAAAATAATTAATATATCCTCTTTGCAATAATAAACAAATAATCCAACACGTTCATAAATAATTGTGCAGGTGAATCTTGACTCAAATTCAATGACATTTAGGGGAAATAACATATCTATCACTCCAAATAAGATTATCTTTATGAAAATGCACTCTGCAAATTAGAACAAACAATTAAATAAAAAAAATGTTATTAATTTAATAAAAAGTTAATTACCTTGTCATGCACCAAAGATAATTTTTTATCAAAAATTTAATTTGTTAAATCCTCTGGACACCTTCGTCATTTCACTTCTCGCATCCATCCATTTCTTTCTTCCTTTCCCTCTGCTTCAAAAACAAACACTGGACACACAAAGCAGAGCAGCGAGAAAACAAATAGAACAAACAAACAAGCTGACAATTTTATATTTTGATTAATTTATTTCTTATATTTATTTTAAAAAATTATTCCTAATTAATTTAATCTACAAATTTATAAGAAAATCTAATTAAATCATTAAATAATTAATTAATGAATCCCCGTGTTTGTAAAAAAATTCAATCAAACTTAGCTCCGTGCTTAATTTAGTCCATATTTTCATAAAATTTTTCCAATAAAACCTGTATATGATTAATTTAGTCTGTGTATTCGTGAAAGATTTTCAATTAAACCTCTAAATGATTAATTTAATCCACGTGTTCTTAAAATATTTTCAATCAAACCTAACCTAACCTTGTATTTAATTTACTCGATGTGTTCGTAAAAAAAAAAAAACAATAATAAATTATTGACTGATTTCAAATTCTTACAAAAAAATTATGTATGTAATAATTATTTATTTATTAAATAAATTCTCATTTAATAATATAAAAAAAGTACATTACTTAATTTAAAAAACTATTTATAACTTATGCTGCTGCTGCCCATTTTCATCCTCACTCTCTTTGCAGCCCTTTCTTTTTCTCCCTTTCCCGCTCTCCTATACTCCCTCTTCCACATGGCATCAAAAAGATTTCTTGCTTCTTCTTCTTCAGTTGAAATAATTGAAAAATTATCCTCAGAATCACCATCTTCACCCCAAAATCCCCAAGAAAAACACAAGCGTAAAATGGGTCAGTGTTTATTGGCCCCCCAGGATGAAATTTCTGTGCTAGAACGAATGATTAATTTCCCAAATGGTGTTCTTGAAATAAAAGAGTTTACTAAAACCCTCCACAGAGACGACTTTAATCGTCTAGGCCTAGCTACTAATTGATAAGGCTTGTAAAAGTCCTAGTAGTTTTGACAAGAATTCGTTAAGCAAATAAATATAAACCAGTGATATATTAAACTTCAATTTGACCTCACAGCTTCCCTAAGCAACCTTCAATGATCCTACCGAGAACAAGAGATTTAGCTACTCATATTAAAAGAGAAATAATTAAAATAAATAAATAGCATAAAAGAAAAGAAGAGAATGGAGAAAAACTATTTATTATTACCGACCGGAGAAAAGCTCCGGTTTATTGAACAGAAAACAAGAAACGCCGGAGGCGGAGGTGCGGTGGTAGAAATTCCACAAGTGGAAGATGTGTCCGAAGGTGATTATACAAAAGATGGGGTCTGAAACCTTAAATCTAAAAAGGTTTAAAAAAAAAGGAAAATTACAAAGAAGGAAATTCTAATAATGGAAATTAATAAAATGGAAACCCTAAATTTAATTGGAGTCAATACCAAATTATCTTCTTGCCAAAACGGGAGAAATCTAGAGTAAAGGAACGGATCTTCTGATTTCTTTCCTTCTGCGATTTTCCTCTCCAGCGTTGGACTGCACTGTCGCTACTAGCACGCAACTGCAAGGGCAAGCTGATCAATTCCGTCAGAATTCCAGCGGATAATGCATCTTTTCGCTATTTTCTTTCCAAAAGCCAAGATCTGCAATACTAAGGAAACAACAACAAATTAGCAGCATCAAGATCTAAAATAGGCTAGGAAAGGAAGGGAAAATACATACAAAATGCATCATATCAAATACCCCCATACTTCCCCAATGCTCGCCCTCGAGCATTATGCTTAAAACACCCCACCTACTAAGAATAAACAGAATCAACCCAAGGCACACAAACGCAGCGAGTTCACCACACATACACTTCATCCACTCAACATCACCTCCTTTCTAGATAGCATCAACGTCAAACCCAAGGAATAACGAAACCAAGGGAGAGACTTTCCCACATCAGTTAGCCGCAAGCAATCCTTACATTGTAAACGGTGTTTTCACTCACACTCAGAACAAGGGCTAGATGTTTAACACTCATGAAATGCAAATAACGCAACACATAGTTTGGTTTTGCAATAGCGATCCGAGTTAAAATCAACATGCATGGGCAATCAGTCAATGAAAAAGACTTTGCAAGGGGGAAGAAAGAAAGAGGGTGTATGGTGTAGAAGTGAAAAGAGAGGAAAGATTTGAAGTGAAGAGAAGAAGAAGAAGAAGAAAAAGAGATGGAGAATCGACAAGAGTTAGAAAAAGTCCTTGGCTGGAGAACGAAGGGAAGTTGGTGAGAAGGCATCCTCTAGCCGGTTAGACGAAGAGAGTGAGTCTGCTGTGGGGGATTTCTCTTCTGTGATGGAGCTGGCAGTCTACTTCTTTAGTTCATGCTTTACTCCGCCTCTGTATTGTGCTCCTCTTTTGCTCAACTTTATTTATTTGTTTGTTTTTTGTTTTTTTTAGAACAAAAGGGAGCATGTACAAAGTTTTTCTTTTTCTTCTGTCTGGCTGGAGTAGCAAATATTCTTCATTTTCATATTGCTCATCGTATGACTGCTTTCAGCATCTAGGTCTGGATGCTCATTACCCCCACACTAAAGGTTTGCTCCGTCTAACCCCTTATGCTGCTTGTTGTCTTCGAAGGAAATGCCTCTCACCTGCTAAGGAAAGAATAAGGAAAACAGGCTCAAGTGGTTAAAAAGAAAAGAAACAGTGGGGTGATATGAGTGTCTAGGGCAAGATGATGAAAGAAAAGAAAGAGAACTGAAGAAAGAGGGAGAAGAGAGGTTGCAAAGTCCTTTATCATTTTGTGCTTTCCCATGTCTGATGGTGCCCATACCCAGGGATCTCATGCGAAACTAACTAGTAACTAGTCATGCATTTATCACACATAAAAGGTTATGGCATGAAGGCTCAAAATACTCACAAGGGCATAATTCAGTGATTGCAAGCGACTAGGGCTAGATGCAGTTATAAGTGCTAACAGACAGTGTGGTAGTGCAAGTGGATTTTGTACAGTGAGTGAGATTTCCTGTGAAAAGGGCGTAGACTGTTCATTCAAGCTAGGGGACTATGAAAACAGGGGTAGTGTTATTTTGGCAAAGAGAACATTTACAGAAAAAACTCCAAGTAAAAATCATGCAAGTGCAAGGGCAAGCAGTCATGCAAACAAAAATATAAAGTCAAGCAAACATGGCAAACACACGCAAATGTCCCTCCCCCACACTTAGGCAACACATCGTCCTCAGTGTGGAAAAGGGACTCACACAAAAATTCAAAAAGGGAGAGAGTAGTTCAAAAAGCAAATAAAAAATAAAAGAAGTTCAGCGGGAAATTAAAAAGTACAAAAGTTCCAGCCCGAAGGAAAAAGAGATAGTGTTTGTAGGAGAGATCAAGGGCTGGCCGGCGGCCAGAGCTTGGATACAAGCTCATCAGGGAGCTACTGTACAAGGGCAATCAGGGTACGGAGTAGGGCATTCGTCTAAGCGAGTGCAGAAGAGGGCAGTGGAGCATCAGATGGATCATGAGCATATAGGCTTGGACGCTGGGCAGTAGAGGGAGGCCGAGAGGCTGAAGGGTTGTCATCAGCTGCTAGGTCTGGCCACTCGAATTGGCCACCATTTGCTATGCTAAAAACACGGTTCATGGGATCGGTACAACCTGCACTAAAACACAAAACACGACCCTCCAAATGAAAGTAACCCATACCATCGAGAGTACGAACATTAAGAAATTTAAAACCAATGGGAGAGAAGAGATTGCAGTTGTTAACATCTAGGGCACGATGCTGGACAGCAAGTCTAGTAATGAGTGGACCTAGGACTGGATTTCTTTCATTAATGATAATGGCATTTAATTCAGTGGCAATCCAATACCCTAAGTTTACTCTATGACCATTACTTATGCACCAAAGGAAAAAGAGCTCCTGCACAGACACCTAGCCCGAGGAGTTCATTTTACCAGCAAAGGTAAGAGCGATGCATCTCTGCAGGATACGAAGGGCAGGGTCAGAAATTTGGTGGGCCTTTGACCTGCGGGAGTTGTACCTGGCAGTGGGGTCACCAGTCAACTCCCTGAATGTCGAGTCCACATCAAAGGACTCAGGGTAGGCTGCAAAAGCACCTAGATACCAAGGGGCACCTAGGTCGGATTCTTGGGCAAACCCCAACATAACATTAAACTGGTCCAATGAGAGGTGTGACCACTCATTGACCAGTCTCAAATTCACTACTCTATCAGCGCCAAGGTGTAGGCCACCCTTTCCTTTTTATTTTAGTCTATCCACATCAAACCAAAAACTAGCATAGAATTCATGACTCAACTCCAAAAATGCGGGATGCTCAAAATCAAACATAACACCCCATCCAATGTTTTTAATGAATTCTCTAACCCGGCTACCTACCCCCATGCGGTCAAGTAAATCATAGTCAAGTAATGCACAATGGACCATACTTTTACCATGCAATGCAATCAATTTATCATGACTAGGCTTATCTGGAAAATCAATCCAACCATGTAAGCGAGTAAGGTCAGGTATCACCTGGGCAAGGGGCGCGGATGTGCCTGTTCTAGCCTGGGCAGATCGAGTGGCTGGTGTGGATATGGGCGTCTTGCCCTTGCTGCTGGTTCCGCGCAGTGACTTGCGAGGTCGATGAGTTTCTTCCTCTATGGCTGGGACTCTACGCTTCCTGCGGGTCAGAGGCACCTCCTCCTCTTCCTCAGCCTCATCTACATCATTATCCTTCTTCTCTAACTCACTCTCCTTCACAACATCCTCCGATTTCTCTTCTTCAACGACCTCCTCCTCCTCGCCATCCTTAAAACCGTCAATCGGGTCCTGTAAGTAGACCTTCTTTGGATTTTGCTGGGTCTCGTTGTAACAAACCGGGTCAATAAGGTGTCCTCTAGAAGTGATGACTCGGCTCATGGGCAAGTCGGTGTCAGACGAGGTCTCACCCAAGATCTGGATCTCAGGCTCAGTGTCCTTCATCGGATTGCCCTGGGCATCGTTGGCAACATCATCACTCTCCTCAGCATCGTCATCTATGCCACTCTCCTCCTCAAAATCAGTCGATTTGTCATCGTCTAGAGCAATGGTGATGTTGGCCTTCCGCGCCGAAGGCGCTCGGGGGCAAGGAGGTTGCTGCATGTAGTGGCGTGGTGGCTGGTTGTGTCTCTTCTCCTAATTCGTCTGTGAGGGACATCTAGTTTTTGGCTCCAATATTACCTGTGGCCTGACAGCGAGGGCACAAAAAATGTAGTTGTCCTTGAAAAGAGATGGCCAGTAAAGACCAGCCTCCAAAACTTTCAGTGTTATTTTCTTGGCACCAAAGTGTCCTCCCTCTGTGAGGCTGCAGGGTAAAGTAGACAACCAGATCGGAGTCATCAGGTCGCTGGTCCAATCTGACTGGGTTAAGTAAGTAATTAGGGTAGAGCCTCGAACGTACCGAGTGTCTCGCCCTAGGTGTGTCTTTCTTCAATTTCATGGGCCTTTGAGTATTGCCCCCATAAACGTACCTTGGGGGACGACAAAGAGTCAAGACTACTCCATAAATGTACCTTGGGGTAGTTTCTCGTACGAAAGAAAGAAGGAGACCTAAACGTACCTGGTCTCCATAGCACATCTATCAGCTAGGGGTAGAAGATCACTGCACCAATGACCGGCTAACTGCAAATGCAACCAGAGATAGATTCCTATGGGGAACTCCTCTCTCTATTGATTTCTTATTTGTTTTATTACTGTCTGTCATTACTTTCCTAGTTTGTATTAGATTAATCAACAACTTTCAAACCCCCCATTTGTTACTGTTTTGGTTTGTTTACCCTAGTCACACACACAAGTTAGTGTCTACCCTAGTCTCTGTGGATCGACCCTGTTGCCACTATACACAATTTATTGTGCACATTGTTAGCAGGTTTTATTTATTATTTTTTACGGCTTCGACAATCGGTTCAATATAGGTCTAGAACTCGATCAAGAATCCTCACTTGAAATCGATTCGGTTGCTTAGCACAAATTGCTAAGAGGTCTAAGCTAGTACTTGTTGAGCTCTATCTTTCGCATTCGAAATTCAAGACTTCGAACTAGATCACAAATTGAAGAATATGCACCCTAGACAACTAGGATCGTATCAGTTGGTAGCAGAGCTTAAGGCGTTCAAAGGTTTGGTATCTATCCTTTACTGTTTTTAATTGTTTAGATTGATTCTTCTTATATCCGATCTAAATCAATCTCCTTGCGTCCTGTGTGTTAGTTATTTATGTGTGAAGTCGATCTAGGGTTTCTAGATCTTGTTTGCGTCTTTGTGTGTGCAGATCGTTGTGCGAATTTGTAGTGTCTTTCAAATACAAAAATATGTCCCCAAAGTGTTAAAAAAAAAAAAAAAGTCACAAAAATCCAAAGTGTCTTTCTTTTAATTGTTATTTATTTTCGTTAAAAGAGTCAAAAAAAATATAAAATAGAAAAGAAATAAAATACAAAATACTAGAAGGTATTTTGAAGCTATTGCAAAAATAATTATTCAATTTGGTGGTCGGATTCAAAAGATATCAAAGATACAAATCACAAACCCTAGATTTCACACATACACATCATTCACGGTTTTGTGAATTGTCTTGAGTCTTCTATCGAGTCTTTGAGATTTTATTGATTCCTAACATTATCTTATACTCCAGTTGTGTATTTGTTTAGTTGATAGCTTTTGCAACTATTCAAGTATTCAACCTCCAAACTTGTTTTGAAGCTAGTTTTCTTTGTATGTCTTATTTGAAGCTTTCTTTGAAATTCTTGAGTCACTAACATTTACGTGTGAACAATACATCGTTTACATTTTCTTGAGTCAGGTATTTGTGAGTTATGTTGTGACTTTAATTGAGAGTTTAAACACGAGAGTAAATACGTGAGGGAGTGACTCTCGTGTTTAGTACAATTTTACGCTTTTACTTTTGTTGTGAATTTCAGGAAAAGTAGGTATGACGAACCAAGTTTTAAGCAAAAGGGAGATGACAACCCTTAACAATATCATGGCCCAGCTTTATGAGATGGATGAGAGACTAAGGGTTGTCATGAACAATTTGAGGACCAAGGCCGAGACGCTTAAGGGAAGAATGCTGAGAGAGTGTTTGGTCCAAAACGCTAATATTATTAGTGCATCGAGTTCTCACGTATTTGGTATACCATGGATAGATACTAAAAATAAGAGTTCACTTGATTATCTAGTTGAGAGAGATAAAGGAGGAGAAGAGGTAGTACAAGGGCGCACAAGTAAGCCAAGGGTGATCAAGACAACTCACCCTAATTGCGCACCACAATGCAAAACCCTAGTGCACGCCACGACACCCGCGCACCCCACACCTTACACACCATGTTGCGAAGAGCTTGAACGTGCTAAAACACTTAATATTGAGCATCATTTGAGTGTACAAGGAACAACAGAAGTGAGTGAGAAGGAGCAACGAGAGAAATTATTCCACACTCGTTGTTTAGATACGGAGAGGATGTGTGGATTGACTATTGACAAGGAGAGTTGCGCAAATTATGCGAGCACTTTACTAGTTCACAAGTTGACCCTTACCATTTTGACACATCCGAAACCTTACCTATTGCAATGGACGATCAATGGAAGAAAATTTAAAGTGACCAAATAAGTTTTAGTTGCGTTTTCCATTGGCAATTATAAGGATGAGATCCTTTGTGATGTGGTGCCTATGCAATCAATTCACATACTACTTGGACGACCATAGCAGTATGATAGAGAGGCCAATCATGAAGGAAGGAGCAATCGGTATAAATTTATGAGGGATGGCCGAAAGTTTACACTTGTGCCATTAACACCTACACAAGTTTCGAGGATCAACAAAGGCTTGTTAAGTCCTATGTTGAGTTTGAGATCCAAAGAAAAATAGAAAATAAAAAGAGAGATAGATTGAGTGCTGAAAAGAAAGAGGGAATAAGAGAGCAAAATAGCCCCCATGAAAAGAGTGAGCATGGGAAGAGAGAAAGTGAGAAAAGCAGCACGCATGAAAATAGTGAGCATGCGAGAGGAAAACACATGCATGAAAAGAGTGAGCATGCAATTGAAATTTATAATACAAAAGGAGAGGAAAAATAAAATAAATTGAGTGTTTATGCTAGAGGGAGAGAAGTGAGGAATGCATTATGTGTGTACAAAATTCATTTTGGCGTAAACCCTTCAAAAATAATTTTTTGGCCTTTGCGCTTTCACCCTTCTAACCCTAATTCGTTTGAATCCTTTCCTAATGGTATTTCTTCTCTTGTGTATGTAAATAAAGGAATATTTCCAAAGAATTTTATCCCATAACTTGTTGCCAATTCGAAGGAATAAGCACAAAGTGGATGTTGTAGCCAATCTGGCTAACCCTAGCCGCCGAGGTGATGTGTGTTTTTCCTTCTTGAGCACAAATTCGATTGAATTTTCAAATATGTCTATAATTTATATTCATTCTTCCATTGGTGAAAGTCATGATGATTATGTGTCTAAGTTTACAGGAATTGACGGAGCTTTATTCAAGTACAAACGCTTATGTAAGTCGCATGGCCCATTGCAAATTTTGGTTGTGTATGGACCACTTGTTGGTAGTTTGATAAGATATTGTGGTGTAATTAATATTACTAACTTAGTTTCCAGGGATGTTATGCTTTCACATGGTATTCCTTTGAGTTTTGTTAGTCGTTTTAATGAACAACCCATTTGCCTAAAGTTGCGTGAATTTCGACATGAATTTGATCCTTATGCTAATGATTCTAATTTTATCTACAATGATTATTTTTTTGAAACTAAGTCTAAGTTTTATAAGCATGAAGGATATTGTTACAAGCAACGCTTATGTATCTTACAATGTCTTTTGCAAAATTTAGTTGTGCATGTATCACATTATGTTGGTTTAATGAACCACTTTGTTGCAACTAATACTACTAACTTATGTCTTGAAGATTCTATGCCTTTATATAATTTATCTTTGAGCGTTGTTAGTAATCAGAATGAGAAGTCCATTAGCGACTTATGGAGGGAGTTGTGGAGAAAGTCGAGCACGAAGATGCTAAATTGGACACCTTGTCAACCAAAATTTGGAGTTTCTAACAATATGGATAAAAGGACGCTTGGGTCCTCATGGCATGTTTTGATTTTTAAGTATGAGTTTACATGGGAGGAATGTCTTCCGTTTATTTTATTTACTCACTACCTTGTCACACTTGCTATTATCTTTGGATTGTTGTTGAAACTCATGTATGGTTTTATTCATATGATACCATTCAGTTTGATATTATTACTTTTGAGAATGTTATTTAGCATAGGTGGCAGCAAGGAAATCGAGATGATAAGGATAACCCATAAACAAGCCTATAGTGTGCGTTTGAATGTCGAGATGGCGTTTATGAGGAATCATGGAAGGAGGCGCGAGTACTTCAAGATATGTACTTGGGTTTGTCAGTGCTTATGTCGGAAATGGTTTCCAATCTAAGTCCAAACAGACGTGACCGCTTGGGGCGATGGTCCTACACAGCGTGTTGTCATATTCAATGACATCGCAACCTGTTGATACCCGAATTTTGACGCCATTTTTACTTAATTTTAGCATTTCTGTCATTTATTTAATTTACCGTCATTTTTACTTAAATTACAGTCGTCTATAGTTAAGTTACTATCGCTAGCATTTTTAGGGTTTTCATCGCATTTTAGCATCATCGTTAGCTTCGTCAGCTTTCGAAATCGCGTTTTTAATTTTTCGTCAAGTATTTTTGTTATTATTATCATTATTATTTTTAGCCTTAAAAATCACATTTTTTACTATCCAGCAGTCGTTTGCTAGTTTTTTCTTCATTTTTGAGCATCTCGTGAATTTTAGGATTTTTTGTATTTTATCGCATTTTTTAGTATTTTTATTATTTTATTATTATTTTTATTCGAGCTTTTATTGGACCCGAGTAAGCCTGCTCGGACAGCAACTTGACTTTAAAATGTTTTCCATCAAGTAGTTGCTAGATTTTTTTCTGCTCGCAACGGTCTACAGCGTTTCGTGTAATTTTTGGCGTAACGTCTTTATTTTTCCGTTCAAACGTTTCACGCAAAAATAAACACGTTAAACGAAAAATTCTCGTCATTCGCTGTAGACGGTTAAACCCGTCGTATTTTTCTCTATGCGACGGTACCTTCGGCTCGAAAAGTCAGAACGTTTGGTCGCGGGAACCGGCTCGAGGCCATTTAAATCAGATGAAAGGCCATTTGATCATGGCCATTGATCTGGTCAACCAAGGAAAGTCAACCAGATCAATGGCCCTTGATTTAATGTGCATAATGCACATGCACAGTGCACGCACGAGGGAAGCGACCGAAGTCCTCGCCCGAGCCAACTGCTCCCTAGCCCCTACGCCTCCGCCATCATCACACCTCCCTCTAGCCTTGCCACCGTGACCAGCCGGCCACCCACGCGCGTCTCCGGCGTCCTCCCATCCACGCATTTTTGGCTATAAATAGCCACGGTTTCTCAACGAAAAAGGGGCCGAAAATCTTACAAAAAACTCTCGCATGAAAACAGCCCTGCTCCCTCTCCATTCTCCTAGCCAATTCATCCACCCGAACCAAGGAAAAGAAAGGCAAGCAAGGTGAGCTTCTTTCAAGCTTTCTCTCTCTAAGCTCCTCTCTTTTAATTTTCGTTTTTAGCCTTAAGCCTTTGATCAACCACTCAAATCTGTTTTAAAAGCTTTGTTTCCATGCTAACTTCACTTCCCTTGCCTTAATTTAATCATTCGTTGCTTTAACTAATTAATTGCTCAAAAAATGTTTAATTAACATGTTTCTTCTTCTTTTAAAACCGTGGCTTCTTCTCCCGTTTTGGGGTGCTGTTCTTGCTTGATTGGATCGTTGGCATGTTGAGTGATTGATCCGAGTCGAATTGGGGGGGGTTACAAGTGGGTTTTGGGTCATTTGAGTCGCCGGCCACGGCGCCGGCGACGTGGGAAGCAAGAACAGCAGGGCTGTTCTTGCGAGGAAGAAGAAGGGAGGGTGACGGGCTAAGCCCGTCCCTCCTTTTATTTATCATGATGATGGGCTTTGGCTTAAGCCAAGCCCATCTTTTCTTTTCCTTTCAAATTAAGCTATGGGCTGGGATTTATTCCTAGCCCATTTTAACCAATTTCAGCACATGGGGCCCAGCCCATTAATTCTTCGTCAAGCATTCGAGTCATTTTTTTTTTCATGCTCGTACGTAATGTTTAATTTAATTCGTATACCATATTTAATTAATCATTATTTACAATACTTGTTTATTATTTCGCTTTGCTTAAATATTTATATACCATGATTAAATATTTATGCACGAAATTAAATAGCCGTATACCATGCTTTAAATGTTTATACATGATTTAAATGCACACATGCGTCATTTCCGGTCCATATTTTTCGTATGCTCGTTCTTGCGACAACTTGTTATTTAATTGTTCTATATCCGAATTGCTTCTTTCTTATCGCAATATTTATTTTCATGATATTTAAATTCAGTCATTTATTATACCGCCTATATGGTCAGTCGCTTTTTAATTTCCGTAAATATCACCTGCTTTAATTTTTCGCAAAACTGCTGGAAATCCTTCCGCAAATTATCAATTGTTTACTTTTCCGTACTTTACTTTTCTGCACTTTAAATTTCAGCAATTTACTTTCAGCAATTTAAATTCAATACCGCCTACATGGTCGGTCGCAATATCAACTGTTTATTTTCTGCAATATCAACTGCTTTAATTTTTCGCAAAACTGCTGGAAATCCTTCCGCAAATTATCAACTGTTTACTTTTCCGCACTTTAAATTTCAGCAATTTACTTTCAGCAATTTAAATTCAATACCGCCTACATGGTCGGTCGCAATATCAACTGTTTATTTTCCACAAATATCTAACTGTCCATTCTCTACATTATCAATCTGTTTTATTTTCTACAAATCATTAAACTTTTTTTTCTTCCCTGTAAATCGCCAATAGCCTTTAATTTTTCTGCACTTATCAAAACAGCATTTCATTTTCGTATGCGTAAAATCCATCATTTTTCGCATGCAACCAACCCAGCATTTAAATTCTCGTATGCGTAAAATCAATCATTTTTCGCATGCAATCAACCTAGCATTTAAATTCTCGTATGCGTAAAATCAATCATTTTTCGCATGCAATCAACCTAGCATTTAAATTCTCGTGTGCTTAAAATCAATCATTTTTCGCACGCAATCAACTCAGTATTTCATTTTCGTATGCGTAAAATCCATCATTTTTCGCATGCAATCAACTAGCATTTTAATTCTCACATGCGTAAAATCCATCATTTCTCGCATGCAATCAACTAGCATTTAAATTCTCACATACGAAAAATCCATCATTTTTCGTATGCAATCACCTAGCGATAAATTCTCGTATGCTTAAAATCAATCATTTTTCGCATACAACCAAACTCAGCATCTCATTTCGTATGCGTGAAATCCATCATTTCTCGTATACAATCAACTGTCATTTAAATTCTTGCATTCATAAATTGCTTATTTATTTCTCGAGCTATCGCTAACACTCTCATTTTGCAGGTTTTAGTTTCAAGCTTCGCTCGAAAGTACGCCTTTCGATTCCTTTTTATTTATTCGATGCTTTCTGCAAATATCCATCGTATGCATGATATATAGAACTGCTAGAACTAAAATCAACCCACATGCACAACGTGTTTAAAGACTTTCTTAAAATGCCGCGTTCATGTGATTTTACTTCTCGCTTATATTGACTGCATGTACATGGGGACTTTCGATCCCACAGCAAACTATCATTTTAAATCCATCATTTAAAATGGTACTCTGTTAGCAATCCATGTTAGGATCACGTAGTAATTAAGTTAGTCATGCATGGCCCGATGATGAAAAAAGAGGGCGCTCATTCAGTCTTACGGAAAATTCAGTCCCATCACGATCATAATAAAGACTAAAGTGACGATTCCTCTGAGGGCCCCCTTTTTCAAAACGTATTTCCCAAACACCTTTTTAAACACCTCTCTCATCAACCGGTAACCGTTTTCGGATGTGTCTCGGGTGCCTAACACCTTCCCGAGACCATAACACGACCCCGAACCTTTGTCTGGGGTCCAGACCCTTTTTTTTGTGCCTTTAGTTTTTTTACTTATTATATTTCCTATGCCATGACGATTAGGGTTCCCTAAGCCTAGCAACCAAATTAGGGTGGCGACTTCATTGCATGCTGCGAGGCGTCCATCTACGCTGAGCATTGTAAGGTCCCGAATTTCGTTGCACACTCGTGAATTAGCATTCCTCTGTTAATTTTCGTGGGGCGCGACAGTTTGGCGACTTCACTAGGGAAAGTAGGGTCGGAGCCGGTTTTATTTTTTAGAGAGGTGTTTTTTTTTTGTTTATTTATTTGCTTTGATCAATTGCTGGTCTGTTTATTTATTTGCTTTATCAATTGTCATATGCATTTCATAGCGCCCTACACCCAGGGGACAATTACCAAAATAGGAGGGTAGTAGTGACGCCCTAGGACACATGTCCTAGGTAGTGTTCACCAAACCCAACTCGGATGAACCCCTAAAGCCAGTCGAAAGGTTATACGATTTCGCAAGGAATCGGGCGACTGGAAGACACTTTAGGGACCTTTTCATGGTATCATCCGGGAACCATTCAAGCCAGCTAGAAATGTCAGAATCAGAGCCCCAGCATGTGCATCACGATTATACCTGCTTTGTCGTGGCTCTATTTGCATTATTGCCATGATAATCTTGTCTTTTATATGAACTGTAGATTTTCTTACACGTGCAGGTTACTTTGCTTTTAAAATTTTATTTTTGTCCCACAGGACCCATTTTGCTCATTCAATACGTCGGCACCTACACTACTTTCACTTGATATTTTTGGGGAACGAAGTTTCAACGATCAAACACTACAAAGCCGAATTGCCGCTTTAGGGGCCGAGATAGAGATGCAGAAAGGGGAGTTGGCTTCGATAGAGTACTTTTGGCAGGAGCAAGAGAACTCTGACGTCCAGGATTGATACCTTCATAGGAAGACTTGAATATCGGCAAACCCTTTTTTTCTCATGTAATTAGAATCCCTGATTTCATCACTAGCAATTTTTTTTGATGAATTTAGTTTGTTGGCAAGTTTACCATATTTTTGCAAACACTTTTAATAAAGTCGTACTCTTTCGGATATTTGTTAAATTACCTCATTTTTCACATATCGACTATCCGTCTGATACCACACAAAAGACCATCACAAAAAGAATGAGAAAATCCCTCCAGGATAACCACAATCATTTCACCCAAAACAAAAAGAGAAGAAAAAACCGAAAAATCAGACCAAACATCCGAAAAACAGCCAAGTAGCGTTCACTCATGGCTGTATCCTCTTAGCTTATCACAAAACACTCCGAGTTCATAGCATAGATCATCGTCTCTCCCCTCGGTTGGGTTCACCAGGCATCAGGCCTTGCATCGTCAAAAGCATAGTATAAAAGAGATCTTCTTAGCGTGGTGGCATTGGTTGCCCCTGCGGAGTTGGGTTTCGCCGTTAGCATCTCAGATTTACTTCATAACGTTGGAATGTATAGAGGCTTCCTTCGTATCTTGCCGACAGCTGGGATTCCTCGCCTCTCCGACCACCCTGGAAATATCAAATGAAAGTACTGCCGGAAAAGCGAATGAGCAAATGTGGAGACCTCGGGATTGCACATCACCTGTATATCCTCACTTATACTTACTCTTTTCTGCGTTTTTCCTTTTTTCAGGTTCACAATAGCTCCGCGGAAGCAAGCTACTCCGCACAGGCTCCCTTTAACTAGACTTCAAAAGCGAAAAATGACTGAACAGGCCAAGACCGACGAAGCACTAGCAGCTAGAATCGTTGAGTTAGAGGAGCAAGTTAGGATCACTACAGAAAGGGCCACCAGGGCTGAAAAGGAAAGAGATGAAGTTGTCGCCGAATTGCCACCGGGTTTCGATCCCCCTCAAGCAAGAGGACCTCCCTCTTCGCTCACTGTCGCAGGACCTTCTGTACCCCCGCTACTTTCTGTACCCCCGGGGCATTGGAGGTGGGTTAGCCCATTCACCGTACCCACCGCCGCAAATCCACCAGTTAAGACGGGTGAAGAGATCTCCTCGTCACTTCAGCACCTTTCAACCAACCCTACCGTTGCAACAAGTACAACCAGACAATATTCCTACCTGTCTCAGGGCTGTTCTACCCGAGTCGCGATTTTTGGACCATCGAAAGCTAAGCTTCCGGGAGGCGATCTGACACATCCACAATCCTCTCTTGAATATTCACCGACCATAGGTCTTGGCACCATTAGTGCGAAAGGGGCCGGTATTGATCGATTGGGTCCCCCAGAGGAAAAACTAAGGGCTATTGAGAGATATGACCCTAGGGATCCCGCTGTTGAAAGCATAATGCTAGGAATCACGACACCTCGGGAGTTCAAGAGGCCACAATCTGAGGGGTGCCCGGGGATTGAACGTCCCAAAACTCGCCTCAAAATTCACCACCACGAAATATCCGAACGGTACAAGCTCGATGTAGAAATCACACCTGACCGTTCTGATTTGCAAAATCTAGAGAAGAGGGTTGAGGAATCAGTAAGAGCTTATGCTCAGAGATGGAAAGAACTAGCCGCAAGGATTTCTTCTCCTTTGGATGACAGACAACTCTTGTCAATTTTCGTGAATACCTTCAAAGCTCCCTACTCCGCTTATCTTACCCTCGGTCCTTCGAGTAGCTTCCCCGACATAGTCCAGATTGCTGAGAGAGTGGAGCAAGAGATTAATTCCGGAAAGATCATCATTCCTACGCCAGGGGCGATGCCTATCATAAGGAGAGACGTTGGCTTTGTCTCTCCCCAACCTAATCACAGACGACCTTGCCCGCCGCCTCCCCCTTATTTGTCACCACCACTATATCGACCCACCGTTTTTCCTTTCCACCAACGCTCGTTGCTAACAGGGCTTCCCAAAGCCCTGCACCATCTCTACGTTTCCCATCACCCCCAACACAAATACCGCAACTTACCCAACCTAGACCGTACAATCCACCAAATAAACCTAGAAACCAAGATAACCGTTGGGATCGAAGGCCACTGCCACCGCTTCCCGTTCCTTCGGAAGAGATTTACGAGCACCTTTTGGCAGCTAAACAAATTGCACCCACCCCAATCCAACCTTTGCAGCCTCCTTATCCAAATTGGTACGATCCTAATGCTAGATGCAAGTACCATGCTGAAGCTCTTGGTCACACCCTAAAAGACTGCCGCGCCTTTAAGAAATAGGTATATCAATTGATCAGAGGTGGGTGGATCTCTTTCGAGGATTTAGCCGAAAGGCCCGCACAACCTAGGCCCTCCAATCCACCGAAGGCACCAAAACGAGGACCAGTACCGCCACTCCCACTTCCCGCGGGAGAGATCTACAAACATCTCTTGGCAGCCGGTCAGGTTGTGCCAATCCCGACCCGACCTCAGCAACCTCCATACCCGATTTGGTACGATCCCAACGCTACATGCGAGTATCATGCTAGGACACCGGGCCATACGCTGGACAATTGTTTTACTTTCAAACGGAAGGTAAATCAACTAATCAAAAGCGGATGGGTCTCCTTCAAGGGCTTGGCCAAAGGACCTGACATAACCACCAGCCCTCTCCTGAACTGCGCCACGGGTGGTGAAGGTATGAATGCTATTTCGATGGAAAAGGCGGGGAAGAAGACTTGTGAGGTAGAGGCAGTCGACACCGTCAATAACGGTCTTCCCACCTCTTGTTCCCGCAAATATATGTCTCAAGCTGGGCCAGTAACGAGTGAATTTGCTGATACTGGGGGCATGACATGGAAGGCCGAATGTATCCCCACATCAGAGCCACATTCTCCCTCACAGTCAGAGTCGTCGACATGAATCCTACCGTGGTCAATATAGCTTCAGATTCCTGTATTGATGCTCCGGGAGAAGAAGAATCGTCGCCTGGTTCAGTCATTTTCGTAAAGAAGTCAGGGGAGTCTGTGTGCAACTGGACCGTCGCCATGCTTCCGAATGTCTCTCCGAAAGTACTCCTTTTGGAAAAAATAAAAAAATAAAAAATATATATGTGTTTTTTACGTTTTCGTGCAAAGACATTTTGTAGGGACTCATGTTTCCTTTTGTTAAAAATCAATATGTATGCAATTTCTATTTTTATGCATCTCTTCTTTTCGCAGTTTAATTTCGGGATGAATGTTAGTTCGGATTGTCTTGATAAAACCTATGTCTTTACTGGCGAAGAAATCTTCATCAAGACCAAAGACAAGGCTGAAGTTTCTGGCAAATTGGCCCGTTTCCTGGAAAGTTCAAAAAAGGAAATAACCCCTCATCAGGAGAAATTGGACGAAGTAAACTTGGGGGCAAGCAACGAGAATCAGAAGTTGGTCAAGATCGGAACCACCTTGGACATGACTCAGAGAGAAAGGTTGATCTCTCTCCTCAAAGACTACTCAGACGTATTCGCGTGGTCATACGCCGATATGCCAGGTCTCGATCCTGGGATAGTCGAGCATCGCATCCCCTTGAAGCCTGAGTTCCAACCTGTCAAGCAAAAACTTCGGAGGATGCATCCAGACATCCTTCTGAAAATCAAAGAAGAGGTTACCAAGCAGCTAGATGCGGGTTTCTTGAGAGTTGCCGAGTACCCCGAGTGGATCGCCAATATAGTGCCAGTGCCTAAAAAAAGAAAGGTCCGCATGTGCGTGGACTTTCGGGATCTAAACCGAGCCAGCCCCAAAGATGACTTCCCACTTCCCCACATCGACATCTTGGTAGATAGTGCCGCCAGAAATGACATATTTTCCTTCATGGACGGATTTTCGGGATACAATCAAATCAAGATGGCACCCGAAGACAGTGAGAAGACAACCTTCATCACGCCCTGGGGAATCTTCTGCTACAAAGTAATGCCCTTCGGATTAAAGAACGCAGGAGCCACTTATCAACGTGCTGCCGTCACTCTTTTCCACGACATGATGCATAAGGAATTGGAGATATATGTCGATGACATGATAGCCAAGCCCCGTGGAACGCAAGATCATGTGGACATCTTGAAGAAGGTATTCGAAAGGCTAAGACAGTTTCAGCTACGGCTAAACCCAGCTAAGTGCACCTTTGGGGTTACCTCCGAAAAACTGTTAGGATTCATCGTCAGCAACAGGGGCATAGAGGTGGATCCTGATAAAATAAAAGCAATACAAGAACTACCCGCTCCCAGCACCGAAACAGAAGTACGAAGCTTTTTAGGACGTATCAACTACATCGCTCGCTTTATCACTCACTTGCGAGCCGATGTTCAAAATGCTAAGGAAACACGGAGAAGCAGAATGGGACGAAGACTGCCAGAAAGCCTTCGAGAAAATCAAGACATATCTGCAAAGCCCACCAGTACTGGTTCCCCCGACGCCAGGACGACCCCTGCTCATGTACATGACGGTCACAGCCGGCGCCATGGGATGTGTTTTGGGACAGCACGACAAATCAGGAAGGCGTGAACAAGCCATCTACTACCTCAGCAAAAAATTCAACGAGTGCGAGATGCGCTACTCCATGTTGGAACGAACTTGTTGCGCCCTAGCATGGTGCGCCCGAAGGCTCCGGCAGTACATGTTGTATTACACGACTTGGCTAATCTCTCGCATGGACCCCTTGAAATACATTTTCAAAAAGCCATACCTGTCAAGTCGCATTTGTAGATGGCAAGTCTTATTAGCTGAGCACGAGATCATCTATGTGACTCAGAAAGCGGTTAAAGCAAGCGCCCTCGCCGATCACTTGGCCGATCATGCCTCGGACGAGTACGAGTCGTTGAGCTTCGACTTCCCCGATGAGGACATCATAATGATTGAAGATGAGATCACAGAAAATCTCCGAGAAGACGATTGGTGGACCATGTTCTTCGACGGTGCGGTGAACCTCTCGGGCAAGGGAGTAGGAGCCGTGGTCATAGCCCCAGATGGCCGTCAATTCCCCATAGCATGCAAATTGAACTTCCCATGCACCAATAACGTCGCCGAGTATGAGGCATGCATCAGTGGTCTGACAGCAGCCATCGACTTCAAAGTAAAGAAGCTCCGAATCTTCGGCGATTCAGCACTCGTCATCTATCAAGCCCAGGATCTATGGCAGACACGGGATTCCAAGCTCATCCCTTATCAAAGGCTACTCACCCAACTCACACGGGAATTCGAGGAAACCGAATTCGACCGAGTCGACAGAGAAAAGAACCGCTTCGCAGATGCATTGGCCACATTGGCATCAATGTTCAAGTTAGAGTGCGGGATAATGCTTCAGCCATTGAGAGTGGAAGTAAAGGAAACTCTGGCTTGCTGTGTCATCTTAGAAGAAGAACCCGATGGGAAGCCATGGTTCTACGACTTGGTACAATTCATCAGAAATCGGGAGTACCCACCGGGGGCAAGCCGGGTTAGCAAGAAGACCCTTCAGCGCTTGGCACTAGACTTCTACCTCGATGGTGAGGTTCTATATAAGAGGAGAGCGGATAGAGCTTTGCTTCGTTGCGTCACCATGACCGAAGCGAAGAAAATCATAGCAGAAATCCACGAAGGAGTCTGTTCAACTCACGCAAGTGGGCACATAATGGCCAGACAGATCATGAGGCAAGGCTATTTTTGGCTCACCATCGAGCGCGATTGCATCGGCTATTTCTGGAAGTGCCACAAGTGTCAAGTCTACGCGGATCATCTCCATGTCCCTCCAGCCCCACTCTTCAGCATGACATCGCCTTGGCCTTTTGCGATGTGGGGAATCGACATCATCGGCCAAATTCATCCAACAGCCTCTAATGGCCATCGCTTCATCCTCGTAGCAATCGACTACTTCACCAAGTGGGTAGAGGCTGCCTCTTACTCCAGCATCACCCAGAAAATGACCATGCGATTCATTGAGAGAAGCATCATTTGTCATCACGGGGTTCCAGAAACCATCATCACGGACAATGGCACTAACCTCAATGGAAAATTGATCGACAGTCTTTGCCAACGTTGTAAGGTAAAGCACCGAAACTCGTCACCATATCGACCAAAGATGAATGGCGCAGTCGAAACAGCAAACAAAAACCTGAAGAGGATCATCCAGAAGATGGTGGTCACTCACAAAGACTGGCACGACATGCTCCCCTTCGCATTGCATGCTTATCGGATAGCAACTCGCACATCCACAGGGGCAACTCCCTATTCATTAGTATACGGCATGGAAGCCGTAATCCCTCTTGAGGTAGAAATCCCTTCTCTCAGAATCCTGGCGGAGTCTGAAGTAGAAGAATCAGATTGGGCAAGAGTGAGGTACGAGCAGCTGAACCTCCTTCCCGAAAAGCGCTTGGCCGCTATCTGCCATGCACAACTGTATCAGCAGAGAATGGCCAACGCTTATAACAAGAAAGTACGACCTCGCCATTTCAAGACTGGGGATTTAGTGCTGAAGAAGATTCTCCCTCATCAGGAGGCTAGTCAAGGAAAGTGGGCCCCAAGGTATGAAGGTCCGTACCTGGTCAAAAGTGCATTCTCAGGGGGTGCCCTAGTATTAACCAACATGGATGGAGACGATCTCCTAAGACCGGTGAACGCCGATGCAGTCAAGACCTACTACGCCTGAAGCGTCGCGAACCGCCATCCGGCCAGACCAAGGACATAGAGTTTTATCATGACAATCTAGCACAAACATTTGTCCTGAAATTAATAAAACAAGTTTTTCAGGAGATGCGTATTGTTTTAAAATTTTGTTATCCTTTTTCTTGTTAAACTGGTGAGATGACAAAAGGAGGCATGACATAGATGGCTCCCCAGGAGTAGCTCAGGGCACGGCGTTTAGACTAACGCCACTAATCAATTTTAAGTTTTGCAGGGATGTAAGCTCCCATGCCTCAGTTTGTCATCATGATAGAATCAGGGAGTTCCGCTCGTGGCAGCTCTTGAATTGCCGCAGCAAGCCACCTTCAAGAGCGAATCAGGAAAGATTTTAAGGCAAACCATCGCCCTCTAAAGCAAAGTTTCTTTGTCCCGCAGTGCTACCAGCACAACCGGCACCGTAAACCACCGGTCTCGAAGGACTGAATGCTGGACCGAAGTCACAAAGCCCATCCAACGCCGACTGAGCTGTCGGAACGCTAGCAACATTGGCTCTCATCGCTGTCACCAATTCAGAGGAGCCCATCACCAAAACGCCAGTGTCGCCCAGCGCACCTTCGCAAGCGGAACTGCCAGAAAAGAAATGCGGTGAAAGCCTATCCCCCCTAGGATCACAATCAACATACATGATGCGGTCTTGTTCAAGAAGCTCCTCAACAGAATCAGCACGAGGAAGATCGATCCTCTAATTTGTGGGCCACCAGCGGCTGACTGACGATATCACCCGAGCAAAGATAAGAGCTGTGATCAAGCCTCTAGAGCAAAGCCATCATCAACAAACATCCAACACAAGTCACACCACAGTGACCTATGGATGGCCCCTCCAAAAGGGAGAGCTTAAAAACTTATCCATCGCATTACTTTCACCAAAAATGGTCTTGCATTTACTCCTCATTTGTCATCACCTTGTCTGTTTCAGGAACCGGGTTACCCCCATTTATTGTCGGCATAAGAACGGTAAGCATACGCCCATGCAGCCCCGCTGCACATTTTGGAGACAGAGGGTCTTCCCCTTTATCCCCAAGCAATCAAGAAGCCAATCAACATAGGTCCGGCAATGACCGGTAAGCAAAGTGAACCAGCTGCAGATCTCGTCCTCACTCCGACTTGGATCGTTGGTTCCCACAAAGCAGCTGGAAAAGAAACCAATCAAAGCAAAGCGTCCCTGAGCTGGGACGACGTCGTAGACACCCTCGAAAACTGGGCTAAAGGAAGGGAGAATCCCTGAACTTATCTCGTTTTTCTTCTTTTTCTGATTAATTTCCCTTTCTACTTTGCTGTCCCCTCTTTATCTCACAGGGACTTGAAGTATCTTACTGTCATCCGCATGGAACTTGTGGAAGACGCCCTTGCAGTCCCGCTGCACATCTTAGGGGAGTCTATCTTTCTTTCCCCTTACTTAAATTTGTTTTCATTCCTACTCGCTTTGTTAGCTTTAAATCAAGTACGGTCGTCTGGCCCACTGGGGGGCAACCTTAGATTCTCATTAGAACGTTGCCAATAAGTCATCCCCCCCCCACATCTAGCAATCAATCACCTAGCAATCAAACATCCAGCAATCAAACATCCAGCAATCAAACATCCAACAATCAAACTCTAGCAATCAAACATCTAGCAATCAAACCCTCTAGCAATCAAATCACCGATCAATCAAAAATCAAAAATCAATCAAAAATCCCTCTTTAGCCCGGCTCAAACAAAAGCATACTACTTTCATAAGCATTTTCATGCATAACATAGGTTAGGAATATTTAATCCCTCTGTTAACTCCAACATCTATCCCAATTACGTGCCGTGCCACGATATTACCTGTTTGCTCTTATATCCGCGGTTTGCTCCGACGTAAGCAGTCACAAACAAATCCCGGTAAACATCTTTGAGCCATCGCGCCTTATCCTTCATGAGTGTAAGAGCCTGACTAGGTACTAGTTGAGTTCGCATAATATCCAGGGTACATGCGCCATTAGACATGGGATAGCTATAAAGTGACATGGGACTTTTACGATTTTCTCCACTTTTTTCGTTTTTTCCCTCTTTCCACCATATATGTCATCACTCCCCAAAACCTTCGCTATCACTCATACCCCGGGAGCCAAAGAGCAGTTTCAGCTAAAATTGCCAGCCGGAAGTAAAAGCACGCCAAGTTCGAGTTCACGACAAAGGAGACGGAAAAGGTCACCAGGAGATCGCTAAGGACTATCACCGAAGAAGCAGCAACGACGAAGGCCGAGGCCTCAAGACAAAAGGGGAAGAGATCAAGATAAAGGCTGTGCTTGCTCTGCTCTGTTGCATTTCAAATCAAATAAAAAAGGGGAGGGATATATATAAAAAAAAAAAAAAGGGAGAGAAAAAAGAAAAAGGAGAGAGGGGAAAAAGGGAAAAGAAAAGAAAAGAAAGAAAATGCTCAGAGATCTTTGAACAATCGAAGAGCCAAAGCAAGCACAGCCCGGGGACAACTCAATTCGAGAAATCTCGAAGAAAACCTCCCCAATGGACTCGAGAGAAAGAGGCCCGAGGCCAACTCGAGAAAGCTCAAAGCATCCTTCCCCAGGAAGTCAAGCAAAAGAGGCCCAAGGCCAACTCGAGAAATCTCAAAGCAAGCCTCCCTAGTAAGGACATGAGAAGAAAAGGGCCCCAGGCCAACTCAGGTAGTGAGTCGCAAAAAGAGCAGCGACGACACTCCCCAATGAAGACTCAAGAACAGGGCCCCTGGCCGAAAGAAAAGCACCCCCAGCAAGGATCCCAGAGCTCATGCACTCTATCAAGAAGGCATCCTCAGCAAAACACGAAGAAGTTCGCATACCTCGCCCACATCAGGGCCACTTAGCAAGACATTGCCCACATCCGGGACAATCAGCGAAACATCACCTTCATCAAAAGCCTCCCCAGCAAAGCAAGCTCTCCCAAAACAAACTTCTTTCCGGACTTGTCATGTCCTTTCATTCTTTTCCGTAAAAGTCCCATCGATTATTAGAATGCCCATGCATGTGCATCTTCAGTCGAAGTCTATTCACTCGGATTGACATTGCGAACTGTAAATTATGTATCATGTTAGTTGCATCTTTATGAGCGTTAAACACTTAGCCTTGTTTCAGAGCGTGAGTGCAAACACTAATATCAGGTGAGGACTGCTTACGGCTGCAAATTGTGGGAAAGTCTTGTTCTTGGGGTCGTTACCTCCTGAGCAGGATGCAGGCGCATTCTAGGATCGTATCAACACCACTGGTGACAAGCATAGCCTAGTTTCCAGCATAGCATCTCCTCTTCCCAGAGTGACCTTAGTTTAGTTTCCGCATTCCGCGTCTTCTCCTACGGGAATTGGCGTTATTTGCATTCCAGCCTTAGCATCTTCTCCTCCCAGAGTGACAAGCATAACCTAGTTTCCAGCATAGCATCTTCTCCTCCCAGAGTGACAGCATAGCCTAGTTTCCAGCATAGCATCTCCTCCTCCCAGAGTGACCTTAATTTAGTTTCCGCATCTCGCGTCTTCTCATACGGGAATTGACGTTATTTGCATTCCAGCCTTAGCATCTTCTCCTCCCAGAGTGACAGCATAGCCTAGTTTCCAGCATAGCATCTCCTCCTCCCAGAGTGACCTTAGTTTAGTTTCCGCATTCCGCGTCTTCTCCTACGGGAATTGATTTTATTTAGTCTTCAGCCTTAGCATTCTCCTCCTCCCAGAGTGACAGCATAGTTTAGTCTCCAGCGTAGCGTTTCTTCTCCTTCCAGAGTGACATCGTAGGTTTAGTTTTCAGCATCAAGCATTTCTTTTTCTACCAGAGTGATAGCATAGCGAAGTTTTACCTTTTCAGCCTTGGTATTTCTTTCCCTCCCAGAGTGTCATCCTTCACATAATTCTACATTTCTGCATAATTATTCTCCTCCTCTTAGAGAGACATCATTAGGACAAATTATTCACACTTCATGCGAATCGCGCATTATCCTCTTGAAACAACGTCAGTCACATGTCAAGCAATTACCCCCCCAGTGGAGCCGTCATTTATGTTTTCGTAAAAATACCTTCGATTTCCGATAGAGTAGTTGTCATTTACATTTTCTGCAAATTATGTTTCTCTCGATATCCGAATAGATCTAAATTTATATATATCTTTGCAGGATCAACAACCTATCTCTTCCTAGAGTGACGTCAACAACCTATCTCTTCCCAGAGTGACGTCAACAACCTACCTCCTCCCAGAGTGACGATGTCAAAGCATGCCTCCTCCCAGAGTGACATCAAGCGAGCACCTTGTATCCCCAGTGACAGCATCCATCAACTACCTCCTCCCAGAGCGACATCATCACTGTAAGTTTAAGGTAAGACCTGCTGTGTCGCCAAAATTTGGATATCTAGGGGCAACTGTCTTTACTGCTTATCAAATACTTCGATAAGACAGTAAAGAGGGGGCAACTGTTGATACCCGAATTTTGACGCCATTTTTACTTAATTTTAGCATTTTTGTCATTTGTTTAATTTACCGTCATTTTTACTTAAATTACAGTCGTCTGTAGTTAAGTTACTATCGCTAGCATTTTTAGGGTTTTCATCGCATTTTAGCATCATCGTTAGCTTCGTCAGCTTTCGAAATCGCGTTTTTAATTTTTCGTCAAGTATTTTTGTTATTATTATCATTATTATTTTTAGCCTTAAAAATCACATTTTTTACTATCCAGCAGTCGTTTGCTAGTTTTTTCTTCATTTTTGAGCATCTCGTGAATTTTAGGATTTTTTGTATTTTATCGCATTTTTTAGTATTTTTATTATTTTATTATTATTTTTATTCGAGCTTTTATTGGACCCGAGTAAGCCTGCTCGGACAGCAACTTGACTTTAAAATGTTTTCCATCAACTAGTTGCTAGATTTTTTTCTGCTCGCAACGGTCTACAGCGTTTCGTGTAATTTTTGGCGTAACGTCTTTATTTTTCCGTTCAAACGTTTCACGCAAATATAAACACGTTAAACGAAAAATTCTCGTCATTCGCTGTAGACGGTTAAACCCGTCGTATTTTTCTCTACGCGACGGTACCTTCGGCTCGAAAAGTCAGAACGTTTGGTCGCGGGAACCGGCTCGAGGCCATTTAAATCAGATGAAAGGCCATTTGATCATGGCCATTGATCTGGTCAACCAAGGAAAGTCAACCAGATCAATGGCCCTTGATTTAATGTGCATAATGCACATGCACAGTGCACGCACGAGGGAAGCGACCGAAGTCCTCGCCCGAGCCAACTGCTCCCTAGCCCCTACGCCTCCGCCATCATCACACCTCCCTCTAGCCTTGCCACCGTGACCAGCCGGCCACCCACGCGCGTCTCCGGCGTCCTCCCATCCACGCATTTTTGGCTATAAATAGCCACGGTTTCTCAACGAAAAAGGGGCCGAAAATCTTACAAAAAACTCTCGCATGAAAACAGCCCTGCTCCCTCTCCATTCTCCTAGCCAATTCATCCACCCGAACCAAGGAAAAGAAAGGCAAGCAAGGTGAGCTTCTTTCAAGCTTTCTCTCTCTAAGCTCCTCTCTTTTAATTTTCGTTTTTAGCCTTAAGCCTTTGATCAACCACTCAAATCTGTTTTAAAAGCTTTGTTTCCATGCTAACTTCACTTCCATTGCCTTCATTTAATCATTCGTTGCTTTAACTAATTAATTGCTCAAAAAATGTTTAATTAACATGTTTCTTCTTCTTTTAAAACCGTGGCTTCTTCTCCCGTTTTGGGGTGCTGTTCTTGCTTGATTGGATCGTTGGCATGTTGAGTGATTGATCCGAGTCGAATTGGGGGGGTTACAAGTGGGTTTTGGGTCATTTGAGTCGCCGGCCACGGCGCCGGCGACGTGGGAAGCAAGAACAGCAGGGCTGTTCTTGCGAGGAAGAAGAAGGGAGGGTGACGGGCTAAGCCCGTCCCTCCTTTTATTTATCATGATGATGGGCTTTGGCTTAAGCCAAGCCCATCTTTTCTTTTCCTTTCAATTAAGCTATGGGCTGGGATTTATTCCTAGCCCATTTTAACCAATTTCAGCACATGGGGCCCAGCCCATTAATTCTTCGTCAAGCATTCGAGTCATTTTTTTTTTCATGCTCGTACGTAATGTTTAATTTAATTCGTATACCATATTTAATTAATCATTATTTACAATACTTGTTTATTATTTCGCTTTGCTTAAATATTTATATACCATGATTAAATATTTATGCACGAAATTAAATAGCCGTATACCATGCTTTAAATGTTTATACATGATTTAAATGCACACATGCGTCATTTCCGGTCCATATTTTTCGTATGCTCGTTCTTGCGACAACTTGTTATTTAATTGTTCTATATCCGAATTGCTTCTTTCTTATCGCAATATTTATTTTCATGATATTTAAATTCAGTCATTTATTATACCGCCTATATGGTCGGTCGCTTTTTAATTTCCGTAAATATCACCTGCTTTAATTTTTCGCAAAACTGCTGGAAATCCTTCCGCAAATTATCAATTGTTTACTTTTCCGTACTTTACTTTTCTGCACTTTAAATTTCAGCAATTTACTTTCAGCAATTTAAATTCAATACCGCCTACATGGTCGGTCGCAATATCAACTGTTTATTTTCTGCAATATCAACTGCTTTAATTTTTCGCAAAACTGCTGGAAATCCTTCCGCAAATTATCAACTGTTTACTTTTCCGCACTTTAAATTTCAGCAATTTAAATTCAATACCGCCTACATGGTCGGTCGCAATATCAACTGTTTATTTTCCACAAATATCTAACTGTCCATTCTCTACATTATCAATCTGTTTTATTTTCTGCAAATCATTAAACTTTTTTTTCTTCCCTGTAAATCGCCAATAGCCTTTAATTTTTCTGCACTTATCAAAACAGCATTTCATTTTCGTATGCGTAAAATCCATCATTTTTCGCATGCAACCAACCCAGCATTTAAATTCTCGTATGCGTAAAATCAATCATTTTTCGCATGCAATCAACCTAGCATTTAAATTCTCGTATGCGTAAAATCAATCATTTTTCGCATGCAATCAACCTAGCATTTAAATTCTCGTGTGCTTAAAATCAATCATTTTTCGCACGCAATCAACTCAGTATTTCATTTTCGTATGCGTAAAATCCATCATTTTTCGCATGCAATCAACTAGCATTTTAATTCTCACATGCGTAAAATCCATCATTTCTCGCATGCAATCAACTAGCATTTAAATTCTCACATACGAAAAATCCATCATTTTTCGTATGCAATCACCTAGCGATAAATTCTCGTATGCTTAAAATCAATCATTTTTCGCATACAACCAAACTCAGCATCTCATTTCGTATGCGTGAAATCCATCATTTCTCGTATACAATCAACTGTCATTTAAATTCTTGCATTCATAAATTGCTTATTTATTTCTCGAGCTATCGCTAACACTCTCATTTTGCAGGTTTTAGTTTCAAGCTTCGCTCGAAAGTACGCCTTTCGATTCCTTTTTATTTATTTGATGCTTTCTGCAAATATCCATCGTATGCATGATATATAGAACTGCTAGAACTAAAATCAACCCACATGCACAACGTGTTTAAAGACTTTCTTAAAATGCCGCGTTCATGTGATTTTACTTCTCGCTTATATTGACTGCATGTACATGGGGACTTTCGATCCCACAGCAAACTATCATTTTAAATCCATCATTTAAAATGGTACTCTGTTAGCAATCCATGTTAGGATCACGTAGTAATTAAGTTAGTCATGCATGGCCCGATGATGAAAAAAGAGGGCGCTCATTCAGTCTTACGGAAAATTCAGTCCCATCACGATCATAATAAAGACTAAAGTGACGATTCCTCTGAGGGCCCCCTTTTTCAAAACGTATTTCCCAAACACCTTTTTAAACACCTCTCTCATCAACCGGTAACCGTTTTCGGATGTGTCTCGGGTGCCTAACACCTTCCCGAGACCATAACACGACCCCGAACCTTTGTCTGGGGTCCAGACCCCTTTTTTTGTGCCTTTAGTTTTTTTACTTATTATATTTCCTATGCCATGACGATTAGGGTTCCCTAAGCCTAGCAACCAAATTAGGGTGGCGACTTCATTGCATGCTGCGAGGCGTCCATCTACGCTGAGCATTGTAAGGTCCCGAATTTCGTTGCACACTCGTGAATTAGCATTCCTCTGTTAATTTTCGTGGGGCGCGACACAACCGAGTTGGATTTAAGAGGTTGGTATGGTTCAATTGGTGCTTATTTTGATGCTACTAACTTAGTCTAGTTTGCTGTATGTATGGTTACATATTTGAGGATGAATCTTTTCGAAGAGGGAGGGAATGATACGATCCTAGCCCCGCCACACACATACATCATGCAGCAAGGGCTAGATGGACCAAAGCGTCGAGCCATGTTGGAGCAGGAAGGTTCAAACTAAGAGAAGACGAGCATTGTGATGATTTATAATATGTTGTAAAGTGCTGGACCAAATTTGGAGACATTTGGACGAGTGGATCGTCAAAAGGCTCAGGGTGACATTCTCGCACACAGACGTAATAGACAATTGTGTCTGAACCAATGCGGACCAATACAAGTGCGATCGACCTTGTTTCTGAAACCTCATGATGTTACGCATTTGTGAGCAAGTTTCAGCTCAAATGCACGAGTCGTTTGCATTTTAGGCCAAGAGACATTTTCGTTGACAGCAGACCTACGCAGACTAGGACTCTCAGACGCAACAAGAGTTTCTGTACGAGCCAGTTAGGACCAGTGAGGCCTGGACCAGGGATCAAGAGGTCCTCCAAAAGGTTTAAGATGTTAGATTTCGTTTGGGACATGTTTCAGCCCATTCAGAAGAGTCGTTTGAGAGATAGACTAGGTCGACATTATAGTGCGCAAAGTGTGCGCTGGGAATTGAGTGACTTGAGGATTTGGCCCAAACGTTAGCCCAATGATGCGGAAACGTCTTGGAATTTCTGGAATGTATTTAATTATATTTATATTTACTTTAAATGGTTAATTAGATTAATTGTTTGAGTAGAAGTCCTATTTCTATTCAAAGTAGGTTTAGTTGTTTAGTATATATAGAGCCGCTTGGCTTCATTGTAAAGTACCCTTGATTAAATTGATATTTGAGACTTATGTTTATTTGAGAGAGTATCTTAGTTGTTCATGCGTGAACCTTGATCTTCCTTGAGTCCGAACACTCGAGTCAGTCACAAGTAAAACCCGAAAGTTTATCACTTGTTTCATTTTCCCTAGGTTGATATTCACAGGTTGAATATAGGTCTAGAACTCGATCAAGAATCCTCACTTGAAACCGATTCGGTTGCTTAGCACAGGTTGCTAAGAGGTTTAAGCTCGTACTTGTTGAGCTCTATCTTCCGCATTCAAAATCCAAACTTTTGAACTAGATCACAAATTGAAGAATACGCACCCTAGGCGACTAGGATCGTATCAATATTGCTGATAGAGTAATCTTTTTTTAGAACCTCGAGTTCTAGTCTTTATTGGTACTTTGTCACCAAATTTTACGATAATTAAAAGTGAATTTAGAGGAGAGGAGAGGGAAGCGCCACACATAAAGTTAAAACCACCAATTGGTGCCATGATTAGTCTTCTCGGTCTCAAGTTGTGCTATATCTATTCATATGTCCGACATGATACTGATCACTTTCGGGCACTGTTATCGTTATTTAGAGTCAACAACATTCACCTTTGATTAATCTGTTGGATTCCACGTTATGGAGAGAACGATGGAATTAAAAGAAGGTAGCACAAAATAAGCAGAAGAAAGAAGCTGTAATATGTGTACACATTACAAAACACATATCTAGTGTTAATTATAAACATACATACGAAAACAAAATTTTATAAACAAAGAAAGTTTTGTACACTTAATCTGATGATCTGTGTTTTTAATCCTTATTTTTCCCAAACAAACAAAAAAAGACCCACAAAATTAACCAAATTAATTAGCCAAATTAAATTAACTCTTCTGCTCCGTGTTATTGGCAGGAATATTGGAGGCACTGTTAAAGACAGAAAATGGCAATGATGAATTAACCTCACCCCTTTGATTATTCTTATGATTATTACTTCCATTGTTGATCATGGATGAAATAGCTGTCGCCAACACTGTCCTGAAACTTGGATCTGAAGTTATTGCCTTGGTCAAAGTTTCAGTCAACGCCAGCTGGCTTGCTGCCACGTGGCTCTTTGCCAAAAAAGCAGAAGAATTAGGGTGATCATAGAACAATTGCTGACTTTGACCAATATGGTTGTAATTGGGTAATATTGATGCATAGCTTGGATACCCATTTCCCCAAATTGAAGGAAAAGTGGTGGTGGATTCTGATGAGGAGGAGAAATTGAGACTTGTCGAAGGAAATGTCGGTCGTGACAACGTGGAGGAGGAGAAGAATTTGTTGAAAGGAGAGGATGAGGTGGAGGGATTGGTGGTGAGGTCTAGGGTTATGGTTGGGAACAGGGGAGATGATGATGAGGTGGCAGTAGGGTTTGTTGGGAGGTAGAACTGTTGTTTTTTCCTGAATGTGTCGTAGAGGCTGAAGTCTAGGCCGTTGAGTTCGCTGGCGCCCGCAGTAGAGGCTGATGAACTGGATAGTATCATGGATGCGGCGGCTGAGGTGGTGGAAGCCATTGCGGTGGCGGAAACGGGAAGTGGGTGGTTGTGGGTTCCTTCATAGGTGGTGATCAGGATGGACATGTCATCTACACATCTTTGCACCTGAAGAAGTTAAAAATATTCTTTAAAATTACCTATGTATTAAAAACTTAAGAAACTCGAAATGAGACTATATTTAATTTTTTAACGGGAAAATTAAAATTATAACCACATATTGGTGTGGTTGAAATCACTAAAATATATACCTGTTTTCTTACTGGACAAGCGGTTGCAACTGTGCAGCGATAGTAAGCTCGTGGGCAGGGATTCCCTTTTGAAATTTTCTGCCCATATTTTCTCCACTGGCATCCATCGTTCATCTGAGCAGATTGAAATTAAAAGTTTAATCTTTAATTCCAACAAATGCTAACACCATTTTAAATTAAGTCAAATAAATACAAACATACATGATACTTTTTCTTTTCCCAAAAAATAAGGTAGACATTATGCTATATAATAATTAAATTATGGTAATTAATGAAGTGTAGTTCAACTCCCTCTTTCCCTATATTCCATCCGCTTGTGTGTATACATGCATACTTATCCTAATGCCATATTATATAAAACTTTTTTTAGGTTTTAATTAAATTGCACGTATTTCTAAGTTTATTAGATTAATTTTGTTCGAAAAGTTGGTCTACTCAAATGGCTATGTATTTTTTATTTAAGAGAAAATAACGTTAAACTACTCACAGCAACCCCATATAATTATATATATTAAATTTCTCTTCTAAACGACAAAAACAAAATGCTCATGTATATATTTCTTTTCTTTTGTTCCAGTTAAATCTGAGTTTCTACAAAACTAAGAGGGAAAAAAAAAGATCAATAATGTAAAGTTTTAAAGTTGAAAAAAAAAGGAAAAAGGAAAGGAAATAAACTAACCGTAGGTGTATCACATCTAGCTCGAACGCAAACCCTAGCTCTCTTCGGGCTGCTCTGTTGTTGTGCAACCTCTTCAACATCCCCAGTCCTCTTACTACCAACCTTGCTTGCTTCCTCTTCCTTTGCTTGATCCTTATCTGAACTATCGCTCCGGTTCGACCCGGCAGGCTGATCATCAGAATAATCCATCAGGAATTTTGAGTCCAACCCAAGAGTTAGGTTGGCCTTCAGCTCTTCACTTTTTATAGTACTAGAGGTGATGCTAGACGACTTGTCGTCCATCTTAGGCTCACATGGATTTCTTCCGAGGCAAAGTGACACCAGTTGATCGGGTTCGGCCTGCTGATGATCATGAGATTGGACGACTGAAGAAGGATGTAACTGTGCGGATAATTTGTTGTAATTGGGAGGAGTTTGATGAGTATTTTGTTGTTGGAAGATGTTGAAGAAGCGGAATTGAAGAGATTGGTAATCTTTCTCCATTCTTTCCAGCATCTTTTTTAGTCTCTCATTTTCTTGCTTCACCTTTCCCATCTCAGCTTTCGCAGATTCAAGTACCTCTTCCTCCTAATTAAAACGAACACAAACAAAATTAGTCTCGGCTGAGCTATATACTCCCTCCGGTCTTTATTAAACGTCGTTCGCGCATATCGAGGAGGTCGGATGACGCACTATTTGACCTCGAAAAATTCCGAATTTTTTTATAGATGTACATTAATCCTTTACGTACGTTCGAAAAAAATACGGAATTTTTTTAGTCAAATAGTGCGTCATCCGACCTCCTCGATATGTGTGAGCGACGTTTAATAAAGAACGGAGGGAGTATATAAGATCAAGAAAGAAAAAAGAAAAACCAAATTTTGGTTTTATTGCCTAGGTTTTTTTAGGTTTAAATCACATATATTTCTAAATTCACTTAATTATAATAAATAATAACATACCTCTTTGTTGCTATTGATTGAGCCCTCATTGTTTGATGAAGATGGCTTTATCATATTTTGATCATGCAAGTCACCTCTAATTCCAACCTAAACACATATGTAGAAATTAATTAAACATGTTAAAAAAACAAAATAAATATCCTAAGGCTTTCCATTATAGAATAACTAGAGCTTGAACCTATTAGCAAACCTCACAAATAACAACCCTTTCAACTTAAAATTGGAGTATAAAAATCTTGTGGATAGCATATATAATTAAGAAGTAATATACATATAATTGAAGAACACTAATTAATCTTTGTTATTAAAACAAAAATTACCTTTTTAGCTTCTTGCTCATGGGTAGTTAAACCAAGCCCCTTCTCCTCTTTGACTGCACCAAGACTAGCACTAGCAGAACTCATTCTGATAAAAGTAGCCAGAAAAATATCTCAAAATGCTTCAAAAGAGATGACCTCTTTGTTTTCTTGTTTTCTTTTCTTGATCAACAAAAACAGCTAGAGAACTCTAGTTTATAATGTGTGTAAGCTAGTATATAACATAAATGGCAAGTGGGATAAGAAAATAGAGGCAAAACAAGAAATTAGTATAAACATATTCCTAGTTGCTACCTATCCGTTTCTTGCGCGGACAATACATGTACAAAAATGTCAACACCTTCGACGTATTTGTTTGATTATTGTATTTGACAAATAAATAATGACGACTAATTAACTAGAAACTATATATATTCAAGAAACAGGGAATATTCGAATTAATATAAGTAGATGTAATTAAAAAAACTATTAAGATCATATTCAACGTTTTTTACAGGTAAGACAGATCAAAACTACGTAAGTAAAATTGCTAAATTAGCGGGCGCAAGTGTACGTACTATCTTTTTCTTTTTTTTTTATGTGCAGTGTCTTCCCAATTTAGACTAATTTCATTAGAATTTTTTCTGTTCTTAAAAAGATGGTGAGTCTCCAAATATGATTTTCTTCATTCTCAAAATTTAGTCAAAAATTTAATTAAGGATGGATATCATTTAATCACAACTAATGTTTGTAAGTGTACTATCTTTGAAACTTCGTACAAACTTTTTTGGGTTGATTAATAATTATAGTCAAACATTTTAATCAGCCGTAGAGTAAGAAGACGTGGATCGTTGACCTTGTTAGATCTGGACGGTGGGCTGTAGCCTGTACCAAGCTAGCTAGCTTCTGTGGGTCAGTGAAATCAAACCCTTTTTTTTGTCAATTACTTTTGAGTAAGAGACTAACATTACTGAATTATGAAGGGATGATTCTATCGGGTTAGTTTGCTCAGCTTTTATATTTGAGTTCAAAACATTAATTAAAGAATAATGAGTGCTCTTAATGAATATATTTTTCTTCGTTCTTCAGCTCTTAATAAATATATTTTTCTTCTTTATAGATAGATATATCTCTCTCTATCCTTTTGAACAAGATTGTACATGATCTACTTTAATTTGAGAATTATGGATTTTGAAGGGATAACTTTGCATAGTTTTTTTTTTTCGTTTTTTAGATTCAAACTCAAAAATTTAATTAATTATATATGTACGATTGTGCCCCTTGCCGCTCAAACTATAGTCAACTGAGTTCAATCTATGAATATTGTCTGTAATGGACAAACCGGCCGGTCGATCTTTGATATTAATTGTCAAGGTCGTGCTGGTCAATACGCTTGTTTAACACGGGAGTGTGAAGAAGACGCATTTTGCTGCTCCTCTCCTCCATTGACCTATTTATTTGTGTGTTTATAATTTATGCGTGAAAATGTCATTACTTTATTTTCTTCTCTTTTCTTTCCTCTCTTAGAAATATGGCACTTGCATGTATTATTATACATAAGTAACATAGAGATGCCTTTTTTAGATAAATTCTAATGAATTTTATTTACTTTAAATATCTAGTAATTAAATTAAATTAACGCTAGTAAAACTTAAAATTTTAAATTTTAAAAATTTAAATAATATGAACAATCGAATGTATAAATTAAAAAAAAAATGTATATAAAGTATATATATTGAGCCAGTAACAATGAAATAAAATATCGCATCACTAATAAATCATTAGATCTATCAATAAAATTATTAATTAATCATTAAATATATTTGACGGTATTATAATTCAAATAACGATATTATAAGGACAAGTAAAAAAAATTAAGTTTAAATAGTTCAATTTGGATATATATATGAAATTTTTATTCAGTTGCAGAGTTGAAAACTCTTATCCAATTTTCAACTTCCATATATATTTATATATAATGTGTTACGTTGGGATCGGAGTACCACGACTTCTAATTATTGGTCCTTCTTCTTGACAAAGCATCATCCATTTGAAATTAAGATGATATAAAAAGACCATTTGCACTAGATCAAAATGACTTTTGGATTTATTAATATCAGCATGTTTCGTCATGTTTCTTAAAGTATTTACACTAATTTTACATTAAAAAAAAGTATTTACAGAAGTTTAAATTTATACGTTATATTAAAATTAAAGTAATTAAAATATCTACTCACGATTCACAATGATTCACAATGGTTATAGGCGAGTTGTACAAAGAACTTATCTATTTTTAATTTAAATTTTAAGTTCGAATATGATAAAGCTAAGTAAATTATTCTGAGAGATAATCCACACATTAGAGGCCAAACAAACAATATACATGGAATTTATCTCATGTCTAAAATTAAGAGTACGAAATTAGTAGATAGGACACTTAGAAAGACAAAAAAAAATCAACATTTCACCAATAAAATAAATACCACTCGCTATCAATTAATTAGTTTGTAATTTAATCGTATTTTCAATTTTAAAAAAATGGCTAGGTTAGGTGATATGGTCACGGTTCTCTCTCGAAATGAAGATGGAGATTGCGCAGCAAGTTGGATGGATTGATGGTGAGAGATCCGTGAGAGGTTGTGCTTGAGTAAAGGATCTAGTTCAAGATAGAAGATGGGCACGTTGGACACAAGGATGGAGGGAATCACAATCACACACTTGAATACATGCACGTACCGAAAAGATTAACTTAATTAAGGTTCTTATTCTTGGCCTTTTGATGTTGGAATTCACAAATAAATATGCAACATAAATATGCAACATAAATATGACACAACAAGGTAGACACTTTTGATGTTTTTACTTGACCGTTAGAGGCCAGGCAGTATACCGCTAGCCTCGGTATTCTTTTTGACAATTGCTGACCGAGATAGACTGTATGCTGCTAGAGGCTAGGCGCCATACCGCCAAGGACTTTTTCACACAAAAAGTTGCTTCCAGTCCTTCAAAAGTTGTGTTCTTTCATGCTTTAGGGATTGGCACATGGGGTGCTAGGGCTTGGTTCTCGGGGGTTTCTACTCCCCTTCTCCACGTCCTTCGATCATCGCAAGGCCATGGTTGATTAGGTCCAAGCGCGGTTATGGCCATGCCCGTATCATCCCCTCCCCCTTCAAAAGGATTCGTCCTCGAATCGATGAGCTTGGGGGGGTCATTTTCCTGCAAGTCAAACACAGAGGAAACAAAGACACTAGGTGTGTTGGAGGAGCACAAGGCATATTTATATTCCCTTCGTGTGGTATAAGCATTCACTTTCTTTCTGTTTTCCCCTCCACTCTCTTTCCTTACCATCTCACTCTCGGTGGCAGGCTCACATTTTTCAGGCTTGTTGTCCGGATGACTCTTACCCTTCTCTCCTCTCACCTCTCTTTTGTCCTTATTTTTACAAAAGCTCTCATATTCGGTATGGGCTATTGCAAGCATTATTTGGTCCACCATGACTTGGACGGGGAGCAAAGAGGGAATGCTAAACTTTCGACCATCATGTTAGAAATTATATTGGTTTGAACGCCCACTATAGCTCACATCACGACCGAATTGCCATAGTCGGCCAAGAAGAATATGACAAGCTTACATCGGAACAACATCAAGCAAACGTTTATCTTCATAATCATCAATACTAAATGTAACAAAAGCTTGCTTAGTTACCTCAACACCTCCTCCAATGGTGAACCATTGCAGGTGATAAGGATAGGAATGCTAGGTGGTGGGAAGTTTCAACTTGTGTATCATCATCTCACTAGCCACATCCACACAACTCCCATTGTCAATAATCATGGATACAATTTGGTCTAATACCTTGCACCGCGTGTGGAACAAGTTTCCACGTTGCTCCTTACCATTCAGCTCATTTTTTGGTTGGACACTAAGTGCACAACACATAACCAAGGATAAAGAATCCGCTACTTGGACCACATTATAGTGACGTCCATCTTCTTCACTCTCACTCTCTGATTTATCTTTAGCACTAGATTCCTCCTCATCCCCACTTACAATAACACCATTGCGAATCAATATGCTCTGCCTATTCAGACACTCTTCTTATGCCCGTGGCCTTGACATTTGAAGCAAACAATAGAACTGGCGGGTTTAGAGTTTGGGTTGGTGTCTGGGGCCGCGGTGACGCGATCCGAGTTCTCTTTCAAAGAATCGGATGCGATGAGTTTTGCAGCTAAGGATCTAGCTTGAGTTGTCAAGTATGTCTAATAGGTATTCTCAAAAAGACGATGAATAAAGCGGAAACGTAGAAAATGAAGTACACAGCGAAAAATAAGAACAAAGATGAACACGGAAAGGGAATAATAAGTGGAATTTGCAAGGGATAATTTGATTCAAAACAATCGATCAGCAGTAAATATCCAAATCACACTCACTCATAAACATCCAAATACGAAAATCCAAGATGAATGATTGAACACAAATATCCCAAATTCTTAAAGGATTTAACACTCAAATAGTAAATTAGAAGGGTTGAAGACTAGGGATCTTTTACTTGCAACGAATCAAGTCGTCTTCTAGACTTGTTTCTTACAAGGTGAGTTTCTAGTGTTTAAGGGCGGAGTATTCTCAACACAAGCAAAAACACTTTACACAAAACTACTAGAAATGAAAAACAGTACGTTATTTATAAGTTGGAGAAACCGGTAGGTTTAAGGAAGTTAACGGTTCCCGGTTGGTCTTGACACGTCAGCATTAGGAAAGGGAAACAGACCGTTTGATTTAGTTTGACTTCCTTCCTGTTAGGTGTACCGTCTCGGTGGCTTCCCTTGTCAAGTTGACACGTCTTCTTGGTGTCTTCTTGAAAGGTTTTCGGAAGATGGTTGTACCCGGTAACTCCCTTGGAGGTTACCGGTACTTGGTCAAACCCGGTGCTAATCTGCATTACCATTTTGCTTGGTGTATGGGAAGCTTCCATCTTCATCTCTTGTTCAATCCACAACATCAACCTCTTGGTTATGTTGCGGGTTACCGGTCCTCTTGGATCCATAACCGGTTCTTGAAGCTTTAGGGTTTGCCTGATCGCATCACGCGGGGTGGTTTGTAGCTGACCTAGGTTGTGAGGTCGAAGATGAGTGAGTATTAGGCTTGGGTGAAGGTGTGGATGGTGTCACCTTGTTATCATAGAAGTTATAAGTAGGTTTTCAGGGAGGCCTAGGGTTTGTGGAGGAAGGGGTATACCTTGAAGTGTACGAAGGCTTGTCACGACATTGTCTTTCTATCTTGAGAACTAGGTGTAGCATTTCTACCATATCTTGGTACAGTTGGAGGTCTAACTTGTATGTTATCTCCTTGTTCATCCCTCCAAAATATCGTGCCATGGTGGCTTCCTCTGACTCTTCCGCATTAGCCTTGAGAATAAGAGTGTCCATTTCCTTAAAATAGTCACTAACGGACTTGCTACCTTGCTTAAGTTGTTGCAAGTGTTGGTGCAAGTCACGATTGTGATATTTCGGCACAAATTGATATCTCATTACATCCTTTATTCCCTTCCAAGTGGAGATAGGTGGTTCACCACTCTTGCACCTCTATTGTTCTTCTTTTTCCAACCAAGTGATGGCATAGTCCGAGAACTCGACCGTGGCCAAATTAATCTTCTTCTTCACTGAATAATTATGGCACCTAAAAATTCGATCCATATTTCCTTCCCAAACAAGGTACGCATCCGGATCATTTTTACCATCAAAGGAAGGAATCGTCATGAGTCCACTTGGTTGTCACCTTGGGGTCTAGGTGTTAGGTCACGTCTTGGGGGTTGGGGAGCCTCAACATAAGCGTAGTCATAGTACTCGTGGGGAGAGGCAGTAGGAGCTTGAAGGAGAGGCCACAGTGGTGGCCTAGGGTATCCATGGCCTTGGTGGGGCGACCTTGGATAAGACTGGTCGGTCGCTGTGACTAGTGGTTGTTGAGGACCATGTGTGTCACTCTCATAAATAAAATCATCATGGGTGTAGGGGTAGAGCTCAAGTGGGGGAAAGACTTATTGATGGTGTGGTCGCTCGTGGGTATGGATGTGATAAGGAGAAGGTATCTTATGCGGGGCTTGAGGGCGTGGTGTGGGAATGAAGGTGGTGGCTGTATGGTGGGTAGCGATTGGCGGCATGCCGCTAGCGACTGGTTGGTGAGGGGTGAAATGAGGTGGGGTCAGGCTGACACGGGTGTGTCATCGGGGTCCCGCGGGGGCTAGGGAAGCCTCTACATGCTGTCGGCTATGAGTGTTGATAAGATTCAATGCCGATCTTGTAAGATTCAGAGTCGTGCCTGATCGGAACGGTGGCGGTCGGTGCCGGATGTACCTGTCAGTTCGGGTTTCGGCGTAGACACTCCGATGCTTAAGTCAGTTCGGGTTTCAAAACTCACAGAGGTTTGTCTGAGTGATCTTGATCTTACCTTCAGTTTGGAAAAGTAGGGGTATTTATAGGCCTATTCGGCGATACCTGGCGATAACAATCCAGGCGATGTCTGATGGTGACGTCACAAGCGATACCGACGGATGACGTCATGAGCGATATCGTACGGGCTGCCGGGAGCGATAAGCTTGTGGGTCCCTAGGATGGGATGGTGTCGTGTGTATAGAGTCGCGTGAGTCCCCCCCCACTGATGTCGACCATCCTAGGAATCCTTCGCTGATTCTCGGGCGATATGAAGATATCTTACGGGTCTTATGGGAAATCATCCTGGCAGGAGCGGCAAGCGTGGTAGCACCGTTAGGGCTGTCTTGATTGTTATCATAAGCCCAACTGAAAACGAGCCCGAGTGTTTACCAAGGGCTGTCCATGTCTGAAATCTTAGATGAAAACTTGTTCTTTCGTGGGGCGGTATGTCTGCAGGATCTCTGAGTTTCTCTGACTGCTCGATGCTAACCGTGTTAAGTGATGAGCTGGAACTTAGTTCTGAAGTTTTCCAGTGAACAAGCGGATTCCATCCTCCATTCTTATCCAGAGACCTGCTTTTCTGAGGTGTTAAAAGGTCCGCGAGAGACGCTACTATTATGCTTGTGATCATGAGGGTATTGCTTTCGCCCGACGATGTTAGTCTATTTGACCTCTTGGCAGGGCTTACGGAGTCTCAACTTTATTCATGCCATAGAAGGGCTGTTGATGGGTCACTTGTGATACCGCCAAGGGCTGCAACCATGTCATGTCGTGGATTTGCATTCGTTCCGGGTCCATCATCCTTTCAAGTGTACTGAAAACACACGGAGGAGATAGGTATTTATAGAGAAGTTAGTAAACTTTTGTACTTACAGGGGTTTTGAGGTCACGCGGGCCCCGTTCTCCTCTTTCACTTAAGGAAGCAACGATATCATCGCGGCTTTATGCTATCAGCTGCCTACGATTAGCGCGGCTTTATACCACCAGATGCCTGCGATGTCGACGAGGTTTTACGCATCTAGGGCCACCTGCGACATCAACGCGGCCTTACACTGTGGATACCGGTAACCATATGGCTTTTACGTAATGGCTATCCGTGATATCGTGCCTTTTGGCATTTTTCCATATTTTATCTTGCATCCTTTCGAACATTCATGTCGCGGATGGCATACGAGTATCAACCTTTGATTCTGCTTTAGGCTTATCAGTCCTTAGAGGTGACGAGACGGCTCACCTTTTGAGGACCTCTTTGTTCTTTCCAAGGCCTCTCTCTTGGGGCCTATAAATTGGGGAACTTTCTCCACCCACGTTCTCCTCATCTCTGGCAATTCACATCATGGATCATTTGACTAAGAATTTCCTCCTTTCCAAGGGCCATTCTCTCAAGAACCTCAATGATGGGGATGTCGGGTTCCTGGCGAACATGTTAGTCAAGACCTCTAAGGACATCCTGGAGCTGCAAGGAATGCTGACCCCTCTTCATTCCAGGCTGGGAGCTACATCTCTGGAGGATTTCAGCCCTCTGGAAAGCGTGTCAAAGCTGGTTGCCTCCATCGCTCGGATTCAAGTGGTGATCGTCATGCTGCAGCAGCGCAAGGATATGCTGGGGTGCTGCTTGAAGGGGATGAGAGCCACCTACCATGATCTGATTCTGGTCATGGATTCTCTGAGAGACCTTCCCGAAGTGCCTGAGGATGCTAGCTCTGACGCTTGATAGCGATGGCTCCCTTTGGGCCTTTTCTCTTTTCTTCCTGGCATGTAAATGTACTTTCTGGCCCTTAGGTCATAATAAATAAACTGGTTTTAGTACGCCGTTTTGCAACTATTCTTCTTCTTTAATGCGCCCTTTGTCTTTCTTGGAGCTATTCTTAGCCCAACTGAAAACGGTTCAGCCACTGGGTGGTTTTCTGATTGGTTGTTCAACATTAAATCTACGCCGCGGTTGTCCTGGCAACTGATTGGGCAATTTTGGGGTTTTCCTCGATCAGGGAAAATCTCAACAGGCGTGACTGTAAATCCATATCTACACTTCAGGCTGTACACGTGTCTTTTTTCAAGAGTCGGGTTAGAAGATCGAAGATCCTTTCTTCCCAATTTTCTGGCTATTTAAGGGATCTTCTCTCCTTCGTTATTCTTCGTCCCCTTGCTGTTTTTTCCTTTATTAATATTCTGTGATCTCATGGCTGATTCTCATTTTTTAGATACGTTCGCCCGAGATTCTCCACCAACTCCTCCGACTTCTCCTGATTCGGATAATCCTCCTCCGTCGCCTCCCTGGAGGCCGCCTGTTCACCGACGGTGCCGCAAGAGGCGGAGGAAAGATGCTGCGAAGGCATCTAAGTCATTCTTCGATTCTCTTGCTTCTTTCTCTTCGAAGGGGAGAGAAACGTCTTTCCCTCCTGACGAGTCACCGCCAAGGGCTCCTTCCGCCTGTTCAGCTGTTAAAGCGGTGTCGCCGTCTGTCAAGGAGGAGTCGGATCGATCATCCACTCGCGTGGGAGAAAGGGTTGAGGAACCTTTCCCTTTCGCTGGCGAAGATCCATCACTTTTAGGTGAGGACGATGATGACGTGGTCTACTGCTATGGCATCTCCTGGTCTGATGGCGAATAGTTGGGCATACCATGCCTCTTTGTAGATGCCGTATGGCTTTCCCAAATAATAAAATGACGTTTTTATTTCTTTTCGCTCTTCTGCCGCTTTTCTTTCTTTATGTTTCCAGGATTATCGCGGGAGTAGGCCTTTCGCTTGACGCAACCGCCTTTCAATTTTCAGTCAGTAACTGTCTTCTCCCAAAAGACATTGATGACTGTCCACGCGTCCTTTTCCCTTCTGCACGTGTTTTGTTTTCACAGGCTGTTCCTTTTTTAGGTTTAAACTTTATAAGGAGTTTACTCTTCTCTTTTAGTATTTTTTGCTAATATTTCGAAATTCTTCGTATTTCCTTTCTTCTGTGCTTCTTTCTTCTCGAGGGATTTTACTGCAATTGCTCGCCGGTACCGACGGCCGATTCACTGGTTCTCTGCTCCAGGTATTTTGCTTCTCTATTGCCATAGCTTTACTTTCCATTCCATTATGTCTCGCGCTAGACCTTCTGCAATTATCGAAAATCCTCTAGATCCCGAAGTCAGAAGAGCTCGTAGTGTTTTTGATTGTAATGAGGTTTTAAGGGCTGAGTTAGAGGAGAACGGTATCACTTTTCCCACGGGATATCGCCCCTTTGTCCCATTGAAGGATACTCGACTTACTGATGCCATGTGGGGGACGTTCCGGTTGGTTTATTTCAAGATGTTTACCTACGGGTTTCGTCTTCCGCTTCATACTTCTCTGTTGAAACTGCTAGACCTCTACGATCTCAATCCTGTTCAAATAACTCCGCCTTCCTGGTGTGGGCTTTACGCCTTTCTTCGTTCGTGTGAGATGAAGCATATTTTCGCTCCATCGCTCGATCTATTCCGCACATTTTTCACCTTGAGGTGCCATAACAGCTTAGTGGATATTACCCCAAGATGGAATGGTGCTCTTGTTCGGTTCTTCTGGCGGAATTTTTGAGGTTTCGAAGAGAACGCGGACAACTAGAAAAATGGCTTCTTCACCCTTCGCTTGCCCTCTCGGTATTGGCGCGGTGGTTTCAACCGAGAGATTACTAGTGCCGCTTGGCGAGAACCAGATGTGTTGTCTAGTATGGATGTATCCAATGTTAACGCCTTATTAGAAATAGAAGGGCCTTTCCGCATTCGGGAATTTGCTCGGTTCAGGCCTTTGTCAGAGTGTGTCGTTGGTGAGTCTTTTCTTTTATCGCCTTATCGCTTCGACTTTCTTGTCATATTAACATATTTTATCGGCAGGTAAGGCTGAGGGACGATCCTCTGAGGAAAGGGACATTCCTCTAAACGTGGTGTCGCTTCAGACATTACCTCCTTCTCCTCCACCCGAAGGCTCTAGTCGTTCGCCTATTCCGCCGCGAGGAAGGAGAAACAAAACCGTCGTGACACGCAACACATCTGCCCGACCTTCTCGTTTCCTTGAGAATTGGCTACCGTCTCACGGTAAGGGACAGTGATAGCGGAAGCATGGATACTGGTTCCGAGCTGCGTCATGCCACCCTTGCCCAACGAATGAAACTTAGGTCCAGAAATAGTGATCCTTCAGCGGAGTCAACTGAGGACGATAGCGAAGAGATCGCTGCCGAAACGGAGCGTCTTGTAAAGAGAGTTTGCAAAGAGAAATCTGACCCACTAGTTCCTTCCGTGGAGGAAATCAATGGGGTTTCTTCCGAGGAGGTTGACGCCTCGCACGTTACGGGACCCTTGCCAGTGACGGAAGTTACCAAGGTGCCCTCTGCCATTCCTCCCAAGGTTAACGAGGCTTCGGCAGCGGTGGGCTCTCCCTTGGTGTCTGGCGGTCCTAGCTCCCCTATTCGCTCCTTTATTCTAGATGTGAACTTACCAACTCCGAATCCCATCTCTCCTCCCCCACGGAAGCCTCAACCCTTGTTTCTTTCTTCGATTTCGGGCATTGGTGATTCTGCAAAAAATTGCTCTCCTCTTTATATCGCCAACCTTTCCCCTCAAGGTCTTCAAGGCCCATTGCGTATCAGCTGGACTTGTCTTCCCTTGGTACCGACGGTCTCCGTGCTTTAGGGGTATCGGACCCGTTATCCCGGGAGGAGCCAGTGGGCCCGATAGTGGGGCAAATGTTTATTTCTTCGAAGGACAAAGAAGAGTTCTTGCGGCGTCCTCCCGACGTACGCCATTCACGTCTTCTGACTGACATGCTGGCCTGCTTCCGCGAGTTAAACTACTTTTTCGAGGATCATCGTGACAAGGTTCAACCTTCTCTTGATTTAAAGGGAGAACTAGATGCTGCTTTAGGGAAGGTAACGGAGCTGTCGCGGCTTCAGGAGCGGACTCGGGCGGAGTTGGACGACTGTCGCGCTGAGCTTGCTCGAGAAAGATCAAAAGGGAAGGCTAAGATAGACCTTCTGGAGGCGGAATTGGTGGTAGCTGACAGAAAGAATATCTTCCTTCGCAAAGAGATAGCATCTCGTGATGCGGATTTGGCCAAAGTGCCTTCAAAGATAGCCTGGTGGAAGAACAAGACCATGGATATTTGTATCGCTGAATTTGTGAGTCTCTATCGCCAGGGAACTGTTGACTCGTCAGTGCTGACCGATTACGCTTCCAAGAGACTAAAGGATTTGGGCGAAGGTGAGAGAGATCTTCCTTCTTCTGGAGAAAAACGGAGGAATGGTGATCGCGATGCTCGCGAGGGCCCATGATTAATCGTGGTTGCTCTATTTAGAAGATTTTCCACTTATTTGCTTCTTTGTCTTGTAATAACGCCTCGTTGTGCGACAATACTTGTATTTCATTGCTATTTGATTTTCATTTCGCCTTTTCGCGCTAACCCAACGCTATTCTTTTAATCAACGCCATCTTGCGTTATCTCCTTTCTTACTATACCGCTCTTGTTTTTCCCAAGAGATAGTACCTTCTTTTCAGAGCATTTAATTCTTGCTATCCTTTCCTTAGAAAAGTCGTGATTGTGCAGGCACACGTGTCTATTTCTTCCAGCGCCACGGGCTAGCGTGTTTGAGAACTTTGCCTAAATCGAGGCGTTGTAGCGCTTTTCTAGGATTGCACTCATTACCTGAGTCTGTTCCTTATGCCGCTTCCACGCAACGACTGTGGCATTCGTCGTTTCATTTGATCATTAGGGTTATAAAACCCAATACTTATTCTTTTCCCTTTTCTTTTATCATCCCGCTTTCTCATATTTTCTTTTAGCCGTCTTATTTTCTCCCCACTATTCAAGGCTCTTTGAAGTGCTTTTCTCTGAAGGTATTTCCTTTCTCCTCCATCGTCTTCTTCATCTTTTAATTCTTTAATTCTGCCATGGCTAAGACTCGCCGTACTGAGTTGAAATCTGCCGATGAGAAAAGGATGGATATTACGTCTAGTGTTATCACATCTGAGGCCGCTCTCCGTGAGCATTTGGCCGCCCATAATGCTGATATTCCTGATGATTATAAAACCACTATTGCCCCTGAGTCACTACGTTTGAACAACATTTTGACGGGCAATCGTAGGGTCATGTATGCGCAAATGTTCCGTTATGGCTTTCGGCTTCCCATTGACTCTTTTGTCAAAGAATTGCTTGTTGTCGGCGATCTAACTCCTGCCCAACTATCCCCAAATGCATATTGTTGTGTTTATGCTTTTCTGGAACTTTGCAAATACAAAGGGATTACTTCCCCTTCCCTTTTACTGCTTAAATCTCTTTTTAAGTTGATGAAATGCCGGGGGGTGATAACGATATCGCCCCGTTTTGACGATGACTCTCTGAAGTCTTTTACTTGGAAACTCCTCCATATCGAGTCTTCCGTTGATGGCTGGAAAAAGGACTTTTTTGTGATAGATCTTCCTGGAGATCTTGGTTCCTGGTGGCGATCTGGTTTTAATCAAAACGTGGATGACAACGTCTGGAGCCGACCAGGGACCCTTCCGAAACGTGAGCAAGACTGGTTAAACACATTTCTCAAACTGGAAATCAGCGTTCACATCCGTCAAGTGGCTTGTAGAATGGACATTCGATCTTGTGTTAAACGTGAGTGTCACGTTACTCCTTTCTTTGTTATCGCTGATACTAATGCTGACGCTATTTTGTGCTTTCGCAGCGACGGATCCCAACTATAAACCTGAGAGCGTAAGGAGACGCTTGAAAAGGGCTCAAGAGAGAGAAGAAAAAGAGAGAGCTACTTCCACGGAAGCAACTGATAACCCCATCGATCTTCCGGCTACTTCCGCTACTCTTGTTCAGGTTTCCTCTTCTTCAGCCGGTGTGAGAGATCCTGATATTCCTTCAGGCGTTCCCCTTGTGACCATCGTTGCTCCTCCTTCCCAGCCTTCTTCTTCTTCTAAGGCTCCTAAGGCCATTGCCAAAGAAAAAAGAAGAGAAAAACGAGAAGCGTTGCCGCTCTTACACCTTCTCCAGACGCGGCAGGCTCTTCAGAAGCACCTCTTCCCCACACTGATATAGTAAGGGTGCCATTTTGCCATGATATGCTATATTTCGACGTCTGTCGTCGTTTGATTTCTCTTTTCTATATTTCATATTGCGTTCTTGGCAGGACACTACCGTTGTCGCTACCTCCGTTCCTCCCTCAGGCGATATGAATATAGGATACGTGCTGACTGGTTCCAAGAAGAGACAGCGGCCGGAAGATGAGGGCAGAAATCCATCTTCCTCTACCACCGGGATGGGGAACAGACCTGCGGATGGGTTTGACTCTACGGTTGTTCCCCAGGGAGGGAATCCGTCAGAATTTTTGGAGAACTTGGGCACAGGCGATACCATCGGGGTTTTGCCCAATTCTTTCGGCGGTCCCGCTCACGCATATTCCTCTAATCCGGGGTATCAAGAGGTCTTGCAGGATTTTTCAGGCTATCAACCTCATGGTGCTTATCTTGCTCCAGGGGGTTCGTCCACCCAGGTTCACCCTCCTTCTCCTCTGGCGTTTGCTCCTTCGAGCATTCCTCTGCGGGATCGTTATGGCGAAGGAGGTACCACCTTCAACTTTGTGGCGGATCTTAGTCCGATAGGTGGGGTTAGCTCTGTAACCCATCAAGTTGGACTGTATGATTTCCGTAACACCGGTTTGGCGGCATTGGGGGGTGATGGCTCGGATGAAGTTTCGGCTTTATTGGCTTCCCAGGTATTGGCGTCTGTGGCAGAACGTGCCGCTTTTCTTTCTAAAGCCGAGTTTGATAGGGAGAACTCATTGCGCACCAACCTTTTCACTAGTTTGATGAAATTCCATTACTGGGCAGAGTAGGCGCGACGTCAGGCTGCCTCTCTTTCCTCTGCTTTGGAAGAATTAGCGCGAGAGCGGAATGAGAAGAAAAAATTGCTGGAGGAGCGTACAAACTTAGTACTGGCTCATCAGAAGCAGAAAGAAGAACAGTCTGTCGCCTTGGCAGCGGAGGGGGCCAAAGTTACTGCCTTGGAGAATGAGAAGTCATCCCTGGCCAAGGAGAAAGCTACCCTGGAGGAAGAGTCGGCTGATAGGAGCCTGTGGCATGTCAAGCAGACTGCCTTTATTTTGGTCGCTTGCTTTGAGGAAGTCCATGGGGTCGACGCATACAAACCCGATGAGGTCACTGCCGCTTTCAAACGAAGATCTGGCCATCTTAATGAGGAGGGCTTTCGCCAAGCTAAGGCGGCAGGCTGGAAACGGAGGCACCCCGAAGGTTGACGTGCTTCGAGGCTTTATCGCTCTTTCCTTAGTGATCGAGCGTCACTAAATTTTTGTTTATTATTTTGACCACCGAAGTTTGTACTTTGTAGCCCCTTTTAAACATTTCGATAGGTTCAAGCCACTTTTATTGCTGACTTTCCTTTATTTAGTTGCCTCCTCGCAAACTCCTTTGGCGTTATCTTCGCCATGTTTTCCCAATGCGCTTACTTATCCGAACAGATCCTTAGCGCTCCCACCAAAATTACAGAATTTGGTATTGGGTTAACTTTCTCGGTAAGACTAGCGATATCTCAGCTTACGAGATCCTCACTCCTTCCACTGCCCGAAAAGTATTCTGCGCATTCTCAACTGTAAATCATCAGTAATAAAAACACGTTACGAGGGATAGTAATTACCCGTAGGAGCCTTTTCGCTGCCATCATAGGGCGTTACCCTGGAACCCACGGGAATCGCTTTCGCTATCAGCTCTACACTTCACCAGGGATTACTCATCTGGTTATTAGCCGGGATTTCACGATTCTCCGCGTTTCCCTAATTTCACGATCGGCCCTTAAAGTGCCTCGTCTTAGTGAGCTGTCGGATCGGGACGGCTATCACAAGGCTAGGGAATTTTCACTTTTGGGCATTGCCCTCGCGTCTAGAACCTTGTCCTTACTTAATGGCTTAGCCATAGCAGCCTAGTCGTTAAGATAGGATTCTTGTTTCTAGAACGGAGTTTCTATTTCTTTGGGGCGTGCCTCATCTTGTTGGGCCGTCTCCACGAGAACGGTCAGTACAAGAAAAGGACTTTTCACTCCCAAAGATACCGGGTGGTGCCCTCACTTAATGAGCCATCTGATAAAGATCGGTCATCACAAGGATAGGACTTTTCACCCCCGGGGGCGTCCAGGATCTTTCAATCCGACGCTAATTCAAGGTATGGTGGGTAGTGCCCTCACTTAATGGGCCATCTGATCAAGACCGGCCATCACAAGGATAGGACTTTTCACTTCCCCAAAATACCCCCTTTTTTTATTTTTTATCTGCACAAAGACAACCACGAAAGCTCTCTCATCGAGCGTTAGTCATGGTTAGGGTTGACATAAATCAAAGGTGCAGATAAAATCAAAGTCTAGAGTAATATAACTTCAAGCGAGCGATATTCCAAGAGTTGGATAAGGGTGTACCATCGAGAGTCTCCAGATGATAGGCTCCTTTCCCGACAACGTGGGTGACGCGATATGGTCCATCCCAGTTTGGACTGAGTTTTTCCATATGTTGTCCTGCCGCTCGCTTGTCTCTGAGCACCAGGTCACCGGGTTTCAGCAACCGCTCTTTGACGCGCCTGTTATGATAACGTGCTATCTTTCGTTTGTAATGTTGCGTTTTCAGAAGGATTTCCTCTCAAACTTCTGGTAACGCATCCAGGTTAGCTCGTAAACTTTCCTCATTCAGTTCCTCCCGAAAGTGAGCTACCCGTAGGCTCATGGTTCCAATTTCCACCGGTGTAACGGCTTCGGTCCCGAAGGCCAACGCGAAAGGTGTTTCTCCGGTGGTAGTCTTAACGGTCATGCTATATGCCCACATCACGTATGGCAGCTCATCAGCCCATTTCTTTTTAGACCCTTCTAGGTTTTTCTTGATGCCGCTAAGGATGCTCCGATTGGTTACCTCCGCCTGTCCATTAGTTTGCGGATGAGCCACGGAGGAAAAGCGTTGCTCGATTCCAAATTCTGAGCACTGGTCTTTGAAGAACTGGCTGGTGAACTGCGTTCCATTATCGCTGACAAGGACACGAGGTACGCCAAACCTCATGATAACTTGATGTTTGAAAAAATGCCAAGTTCTCTCTGCCGTGATTGTGGCGACCGCTTCAGCTTCCGCCCACTTAGTGAAATAGTCCACCGCCACTATCACAAATTTCAGTTGAGACCTTGCCTTTGGGAATGGGCCTAGGATATCGATCCCCCATTTAGCAAAAGGACAAGGGGTGATAATTTCAGATATTTCTGTGGCAGGCCGCCGAGGAATCTTGGCAAATTCCTGGCACTTAGGGCAGGTTTGCACATAGTTGTGGCAATCTCTTCGGATGGTGGGCCAGTAGAATCCGGATCGAAAGACCTGCGCTGCCAGGGTACCGCCTGACACGTGCATACCACATACCCCTTCATGGATTTCGCGCAAGGTGTGAAGACCCTCTTGCTCAGTTATACATTTGGCGGCAGGGTGAGAAAAACACCTTCGGATTAGATCCCCGTCATAGTACGTACAACGAGCTGCCTGTCTCAGTACCTTCTTCTTTTCAGCGGTATCCTCAGGCAGTTCCCCGTGTTTCAAGTATTTGATTACGGGGATTCGCCAATCGCTCTCACACTCCTCCACACATAAAGATGCTTGCTCTTCCATGAAGGATGGTACCGATAGCTCACGATAATATACGGCTTTAGGTATGGATGCTTCCGGATTCGCGGCCATTTTGGCTAGATTGTCAGCTTCAGCGTTTTCCTCCCTGGGATATGCTCGAAGCTGATTTGCATGCCCTCTTTCATTATTTCCAACAATTCTCGCTTTACTTTGGCGAGATATTGAATCATAATGGGTTCCCGGGCCTGAGAGTGCCCCAAGACCTGGTCAATTATCAACTTGGAATCACCACAGATTTTTAGACGCAGGTCTCCTGTTCTTCCGGTATCGTGCCTCCCTTTAGAGGAAAGTCCTTTCCCTATTCTGAGTCCGGCTAGCAACGCCTCATACTCTGCCGCGTTATTAGATAATGGCTGTAGGATTCGAATGGCGTATCGTATTTGTATATCGTGCGGTCCATTTATAAAAATTCCAGCTCCAGCCAGCTCTTGGTTTTTAGCTCCATCCACATGGAAGATCCAGAGGTCCGTATAGGTTTCCGGGAACGGGAGATCCATATCGCCCCATTCCGCTTCAGGTACGCCGTCCAGAGGATCCTCTGTAAAGGTACATTCCACTATGAAATCAGCCAGGATCTGAGCTTTTACGGACGGTCGAGACTGATACCTCAATCCATACTGTTCTAGTTCAAGCGCCCAAATCAACATTCTTCCGGAAGATTCAGGCTTTCAAAATATTCTTTTCAGAGGCTGGTCTGTGAGTATGATAACGGAATAAGACTGAAAATATCGATCCATTTTGCGGGTGGCTTGTATAAGAGCGAACACTATCTTTTCAATTCGGGCGTATCGCAACTCCACATCCTTCAGGACGTGGCTCACAAAATAGACCGGGCGATGAGAGTGGTTATCGTCGCGAACGAGGACGGCACTGACCACTTCATCCGCGGCGCCAAGATACAAATATAAGGTATCGCCTACTTCAGGTCTCGTCAATAATAAGTCAGACGATAGGTAATCTTTTAGGCCGATAAATGCTTCCTCACATTCCGGGGTCCACCCGAACGAGGCTTTCTTGCGTATGACTTTGAAAAAAGGTAGACACTTTTCTCCTTGCTTGGAAATGAATCGCCCAAGGGCGATGACTCGCCCTGTTAGCCTTTGCACCTCTTTAATGGTTCTTGGCGATATCATGTCCTGTATGACCTTAACCTTTGAGGGATTAGGTAGGATGCCTTTTCGGCTGACCACGTAGCCCAAGAATTTTCCTGTTTGAAATGCAAACATGCATTTTCGGGGGTTTAACTTCATGCGATACATTTTCATCACGTCAAAGACTTCCTTTAAGTCCCACAGGTGATCTTGAAAGCTTGCACTCTTCACCAATATATCGTCAACGTATGCTTCCACATTTCTCCCTATTTGCTCTTCGAATATCTTATTGGCCATACGTTGGAACGTAGCCCCGACATTCTTCAGCCCGAACGGCATCGCCGTATAACAGTAGGTGGCCTTTGGAGTGAGAAACACAGTCTTTTCTTCATCTTCCCGGGCCATGGGGATCTGATGGTATCCAAAGTTGGCGTCCAGTGAGCTTAGATAAGCGTATCCAGCGGTCTGATCAACTAACTGATCTATGCGAGGAAGCGGGTAGCAATCCTTAGGGCAGGCATCATTTAAATCTGTGAAGTCGATGCACATGCACCAATCCCCATTGGGCTTAGGAACAAGGACAGGGTTTGCCAGCCAGGTGGGATATTGAACTTCGCGGATAAACCCTGCGTCAAGGAGCTTTGCTACCTCCTTATCTACAGCTAACGCCTTTTCATTAGAGAACGCGCGTCGCTTTTGCTGTACCGGCCTGGCATCTAGGTCCACATTGAGCCGATGTTCGGCTATTTCCCGCGATATACCGGGCATGTCGGAGGGTTTCCACGCGAAATCTCCTTGGCATTTGTTCAGCAGCCGGGCCAGTTGAAGGTTTTCCGCCGGGCTGAGTTTTTCACTGATCAGGAAACTTGCTTCCTCTATACCAATTGCCGGAATGGGTACCATTTTGTCTAGAGGTTGAGCACGCTTCTCATCACTCTGCTCGTAGGGATCCGCTGCTATACATACGTACCTATCGCAGCTTCTTTGAGTCATGAGCGAGTAGCATGCCGCCGCCAGCTTTTGATCGCCTTTTACAGATACTACCCCATCCCAGGAGGGGTATTTCATCTTTAAATGCTTTTGAGATATCACCGCTCCAAAGCGGTTGAGGAAAGGTCGTCCGAGCACGACATTGTAAGGCAAATTCAGATCCACGACAAGGAACAACAGGTTCTCTGATCGCTTGTAGGTGTCTTTTCGGAAATATATGGGCAAAGTAATTACCCCCGTGACAGGGATTGGAACCCCATCAACGCCGACTATAGGCCGTTTGCTAGATGTCAACTCATTATCAGGTCGTTTCATGAGATTGCAAACTTCCAGCGAAAAGAGGTTCACCGCGCTCCCATTATCAATGAGAGTCCTTTTGATTCCATGACTGGCAATGACGGGCGTAACCACCAAAGCATCATTGTGCGGATAGACGACGCCTTTCTCATCCTCTTCGGAAAAGGATAATACCATTCGATCCAATATGCCTATCGCATCTCCTTTTTTTGTCATGCCATCACGTATGCGTTTATCTCTTTTCGCGGCTGCCGATTGCTCTGATTCGTCCATATAAGGGGTTCCTCCCATGATAATGTTAATCATAGGGATATATTCGTCATCAACCGCTAGAGTTTCCCTATCTTTTCCTCTGAGAGCATCATCCTTTTGTGGAAAGCGAGGAGGAACTGGTGGTTCGTCTGCTGTCCTTTTCATAAGATTATTTCTGGCATCTTCTCTTATTTGAGTGGCAAATTCTCCTAAATATCCTTCTTCTACCAAACGTTCTATCGCCGATCTTAACTCCCTGCACGCTTCTGTGGAATGACCCCTAGCTATGTGGAATTTACAATAAGCATTTTCCCTTCTCCCTAGAAGCACTCCTGGTTTCGTAGGCGCGGGGTAGCGGATGGGAAGATTTCGCTGTTCCGTTATCGCTAAAATCTCTGCCCTTGGCACGTTAAGAGAAAGGAAATCTGGGTCATATGTACGATTTTTATAAGAATCCCTGTGAAGTTGAGAGGGGGAACCACCGGTTTTTCCCTTCGAAAAATGACCCTTCTGTTTGCTGGAGGCCTTGGGGATATGGTCCTTCCGCCTGGCGCAATCGTCGATAAAATGGTCGTCAGGTAGTAGCTTCGCGGGAGCAGTAGTAATTTGAGATGTCCCATGCGGCGCGTTATACGTCTTATCTCTATTTTCTTCTTCTTCCATTTTTGTGTAATTGTGGGCTTTAAGCCTCAACGCATCTAAAGTCATTGGAGGGTCCACCATAAGCGCGTCTTTCAGTTTTCCATAGCGGCAGTTCCTTTTCAGAGCTTCTATAGCAAAATCAATAGTAACGCCCGACGTTAAGGACATTTCCAAATCGAAGCGACTAAGAAATTCCTTTAAGGTTTCTTGAGGCCTTCGTTGTATGTCAAATAATGCGGCGGCAGATTTCCTGATTGGAATTGCCGTGCTAAATCTGCTCCGGAATTTAGATTCTAACTGTGAGAAATTATTAATGGATCCACCAGAGAGACCCTTAAACCAGAGACGCGCAACGCCCGATAATGTCATAACAAATATTTGGCATAACGCCGCATCACTGTGGGTCTGAAACTGGACAAAATCCTTCACTTTATTAATGTGCGAGATGGGATCCTTGATGCCATCATAGACATCAGTGGGAAGCTTCACGCGCCAACTGACCCTGTGACGCCTTATACGACGGCTAAATGGGTGGCCCGATGTATCATCAAGAATTTCACGCGCCTGACACGGAGGAGACATTTCGGCCTGGTGCCCTCTATTTCGTGGTTCTGGCGTAAGATGTCGTCTAGGAGATCGACTGCGGCTCCTGTGCGAACGACTTCGATACCTTCGACTACTGGATCTTTCACTGTACTCGGGAGACAAAATTCTGTTGGCTCCTTCCCTCCGTCCGTCCCACCAGTTCCTAACCCCCTCAAGCTGCCTGTCTCCTTGCAGGAGGAGACATTGCGGCATTTGTGGTACGTAAGCCTCTACTCTTCCTTGAGTAAACTGCTCAACACTAATCGGAGGATTTCCCGCGGATAAAGGCATCTGGAGGTTTTCTGGAAACAACGGTGATAAAGGTCGATCAGCAATAATAGATGGTGTGAACATGACGCGGGGAGGGAGACTAGATCCAGAAGCACCAGGCGTGACTCTTGCAGCCATTTCCGTCAAATATTCCAGCCGAGAACGAAGGGCCGCTATTTCCATTGCAAAAGGATGTTCACGATTGAGCACAGATCCCCCCGAAAGAGGAGTGGAGAAATCAGATCCCACTATCTGAGATGACAAGATGTCCGTCTGCGAGGAGGCCAGTCCCCCAGCAATTCCAACCGAGAGGTCCAGAGATCCCAAAATAATTGGTTGTGTAGTCATAGAGAGATCAGCAGTAGCAAAAGGGAATAACTGTCTGTGGATTGAGAAAGGGATATTAGAGGATGATGATCGGATTGGCTCCGATCCCGTGATCATGACCGTTCCAATCTTCCGACTAAACGGAGTTTGGCTATTAAGGACGCTCACTTAATATACCAAAGCTCTCAATGAAAGCACCATTTGATAAGATTCAATGTCGATCTTGTAAGATTCAGAGTCGTGCCTGATCGGAACGGTGGCGGTCGGTGCCGGATGTACCTGCAAAGCGCCGGAGGGGGGGCTCCGGCGTAGACACTCCGATGCTTAAGTCAGTTCGGGTTTCAAAAATCACAGAGGTTTGTCTGAGTGATCTTGATCTTACCTTCAATTTGGAAAAGTAGGGGTATTTATAGGCCTATTCGGCGATACCTGGCGATAACAATCCAGGCGATGTCTGATGGTGACGTCACAAGCGATACCGACGGATGATGTCATGAGCGATATCGTACGGGCTGCCGGGAGCGATAAGCTTGTGGGTCCCTAGAATGGGATGGTGCCGTGCGTATAGAGTCGCGTGAGTCCCCCCCCCACTGATGTCGACTATCCTAGGAATCCTTCGCTGATTCTCGGGCGATATGAAGATATCTTACGGGTCTTATGGAAAATCGTCCTGGCAGGAGCGGCAAGCGTGGTAGCACCGTTAGGGCTGTCTTGATTGTTATCAAGTGTCGTCGGATGAGCTCGTGTGTCCTTCGTTAAGGTTCTCAACATGGCCGTTGGTGGGTGTCAATGACTCCTCATGTGGCATCCCATACAAAGGTGTGTCGTAGGGATCTCGTAGTGTGGTGTGTTGGGAGTAAAGGTGCATGTGCTTACCCTTGCACCTTGTTGCTCGCTCCTTCTCTACTCGTTCCTTGTCATCAAGCCCTGTGGGGGTGGCTTGGACAGCAAGTGTGAGGTTGGTGAGGGCCTTGGCCATGTCTATAGGGTGGTCCGACGCCTGCCCAATTCGTTAGTTTCCCATCACACTCTCGGCTGACATAATGTAAATTACCTGCAAAGATAAACAAACTAATATTCTTATATGTTAGTAAAAGTTCACTCCCTCACGTATTTGCGCTCACAATCACTCAATTCACACCTCTAAGTTCTTCAACTCACTTGGCACAAGTTAAGGTTAAGATAAGCCTAAAAATGAGTCAAGCAAACGACCCAAGGAGGCAAGGAAAATGCAAGCACATAAGGAAACTCAAGACGATCGCAAGAGGACTTAACTTGGACTTGGAAAAGAAGAAAGGGAAAACAAAAGACTTAAGTGTTGTAGACTTAACACTTGACTTGAGACTCAAATACGGAAACAAAAGAAAGACTCAATTAAAAATACTTGGGGAATTTTAGTTAAATGACTCACAAGAACAAGGCTAAAAGGACAAGTCCTAAAAGAGAAACTCAAAACCCTTGGTTAGACACCATGAGTTTAGGACTCAAGAGAAAGTTTAAGACTCTAGGACTTTGATAAATGGAAGAAGGAGACTCAATTAGATGTTTGGGTTAGATGGTTATGTACTTTTGGTAGGTTTTAAAGCTCTCCATGTTTTCTCACTCAAGTTGTCCAAAAAAGACTGCAGTTTAGGACTTGGGGTGTACCTTTCCTTTCTTTGAATAATTCTTTTTGTATAGGATCTTTTCTGCACAATAGTTGGTTATAAAAGGAGCTTAAGGAGTGACTAGATGCTAGCTTTCTTTTGTTATAACCAGCTGCAATGACTTGCAGAAAGGAGAGGGATGGAGGGTAGGTAGTAGTTCCTTAATTTCAGGGATATTGTATTGACACAAAGGTGAGGTGTACTTGCTATGGCATTTAAGGTGGATGGACTTTTGATTGCTTCTGTTGGAGAGAATATACTTGTTTAAATGGAAACTAAATCTTTCAGCAACTTTAAAGATAATTTGAATCAAAAGGTTTCACTCAAGAATACCTATGAAGATGATAGCAAGAACACCAAGAACACCAAGAACACAGGTCTGCGGAAATCTACTTTTTGAGTTGGAAAATGTTTGAATTAAAATACCAATTTAATTCACAAGAAACTAGAGATAAAGTACTATATTTTAGACTCAAAAAATAAGGAAAAAGGTGATAGAAAACGCAAGATATACTATTCCAAAGATGAACACCAAGAAAACAAAATTGACAGGCAATCTTTGTATAAAATGCTTTTAACACTGATTTCCTCAGAATTAATTCGCCAAAATAGCTCAAAATATTCCTAAGACACAAAAGAACAACATGTAACCAAGGAAACAAGGGAAGTATGGTTGAAACTTTGAGAAAAATGTAACAATACTTGAAAAACCTTTGCTCCGCTACCACTTGATACGGTCACAATTCTCTCTCAAAATAAAGATAGAGATTGTGTAACAAGTTGGATGGATTGATGATAAGAGATCCATGAGAGGTTGTGATACGATTCTAGCACCATCGTATGCGCAAGACGCGCGCCTTGGGCCAAGAGGACCGTGGCATCGAGCCAAGAGGGTTGTAGTGAGTCGAGTGAGGTTAAAACAGCCTCAAGATGTTCAGAGGAAGGTCATCGCATGAAGGGAGCAGACCTTAGGTCGAGGAGGACATGCAATGCACCTTAGCGCACGCACGCTAACTGATACGATCGCACCGATCGCATCGCGTACGCGAAGCCAACACCAAAGTCTCGTGGCGCTTATGCTCCGACATTTACGCTACAAAGAAGCGCACCTAAAGTTCAAGGACCAAGGGAGATTATGTTTGCAAATCCAAGGACCAAAGGGAAACTTAGGCCAGCCCAAGCCCAGCCGGCCCAAGCCCAGCCAAGCCCTCCTCGCGACGACGTCGTTTGGGGTCATCTCCCCAAACCCGCCACGCCGCCTCGCCCTCACCCGCGAGACTCGGTCAGCGACAGCTCGGCCGCCTGACCCGGGCCACGCCCGCTCGTCCTCGCCCACAAGACTCGACCCACACAGCGCCTGCAACAACCGTCCCCCAAGCTCGCACCAGCTCACCGTCGATCTCGCCTGGCCGCCCCGGGACTCGGTCCACGCAGCACCTGCCTCCCACGTCCGACGCGCACAGCCGCGTCCCACACCCACAACGTCCGCTGCGTGACCGAGTCATAGCCAGCTGGCACTCTCCCAAGCGTCCACGGCAACACGACTTCAACGGCAGGACCAAATTAAATCCAATTAATTGGGTGGCAATTAATTGGTAAATTACACTTCTCACCCTTAAGCTTTTTCTATAAATAGGAACCTTTTGTTTCCTCTAGATGACACTTTTTGATTACCAATTGATTATTCAATCTTAAAGTCAATTTTATTTCCTTGTAATTTCTAGCTTTATTTCCCTAAAATTCTTGTAATCATTTCGGGTTCAAACTAGCATTTTCATTGCAAGTTTGAGTTCGATCTTTCAAGTTATTCAATATAGAAAGGTTGCTCGTTCTTCGTTAACGAGAGGGTTTTCTCGAATATACTTGTCCATTTAAAATTCCATCTTTCACTTCTAAAATTCCCGATTCAAGAACCATTCATCTTGAATTAAATCATCACTAAAATTCCATAAAAACCATCTCTAAAAATCCTACATATCTCCATTACAACTTTATCCGCTGCGCATCTTTCCGAACATCATCAAATCCATCAAAAAACACCTTCATCCTTCATCAATCGGACCATCCACAATCGAGACTAGTTCCTTACTCCAATCAGCACCGAAGGATCCTAACACGTGGTAGCGGAGCTCGGCTGTCTCGAAGGTTGGTAAACGTTAAAATCACAAATCAATTCCTTTCTCCATTTTTCGAATTCATTACTCCTTCGTCTTGTCCATTGTATAAATTTTTCCACTAACACAAATTTTATTTCCTTTGTTATCTATTTGCGATCCGAGCGTCCCTTCACTTGTGATAAAAAAAAAAAAAAAGAGATCAAAAAAAAATATATATATATATATATATAAATATGGTGTATATATATATATAACAAAAAAAAAATCAACACAAGTCAAAAGCAAGGGACAAGATCGCTAGGTAAGCTTTTCGACACTTGACGTGGACTATCATTGGACGAGTCAAGCTTTCTTTCAGCTTCCGAAACACAAATCCTTTTTGCGCCATCCTTCATTCGTGTCTTCGTAAGTTTTCATTATTGTTTCTCATATCTCTTCCATTCCAAATTAAGGTAATTGCACAATCTCATCTTGTTCGTGTTATTTACCTTAATTTTTCCATACCTTCTTGCGTACCCAGTTTTCATTGTGTCACCAAAGTGCTCATCATTCTTTGAGTCATATTTTTTTTAAAAACTAAAATTGACTTTAAGTTTACTTGTTTATTTTTGTGTGATTTTGGTGAAAACAATAGAGGGAAGAGTGTAAACACATGAGGGAGGGTACTAACAAACACCTTTTAGTTTTCCTTTGTGTTTCTTTTCTTTGTGCAGGTACACATCATGTCCAACGACCCTACCATTACCGAAGAACATTCGGAAGTGCCACCCCCACCACCCGATCCAAACATGAGCCACATTAACTCCATATTGGAGAAAATGATGACTAGACTCAAGGCCATCGAAACTCGACAAGCCCAAACACCCCCACCACTACAAACACCACTACCACAAAGGACCCCTACATTTCCCCACTTTCAACAAAGAACCCGACCCACCGACCCACGAAGTCTTTCCTTCTATGGTAACACCGAAGGAGTTTATGCTCGCTCCGATAGTAGCGATAATGAGGAAGATCGCCACTCCCGCAACCGACCACCTCACCATACGAATCCGATATCTCCACCATTAAATCCACTTACCATCAGACACAATCGAAACCGGGGTCCCGATATTCCACTACACCAAGCCAACTCCTATGTGCCGCCACCAAGCCACCCATTCGCAACCGAACCGACCCTTCCTAGGCCATATGATCCCACACGGCATGAACCTCTGCGAGAGGCTCGAAGGAACCCTTCACTCGAGGGACGGTATGACAACTTTAATAACATCAAGTTAACTATTCCATCTTTTGAGGGTCGTGAGAACCCTGATATGTATTATGAATGGGAAAGTAAGATGGAAAGGATATTTGCATGTTATAACTATTCAGAAGAAAAGAAGTGTCGTTTGGCTGTTGTTGAGTTTACAGGTTTAGCCATACAGTGGTGGGAGCGAGTTTTGGTTAATCGGAGGTTAGATCATGAACCACCAATCACCACTTGGGCTGAGCTTGTGGGTGAGATGCGATCACGATTTGTGTCGGTTTACTACCTCCGAGATTTGCATCAGAAACTCCAACGATTGTATCAAGGCAGTAAAAGTGTCACGGAGTTTTACCATGAGATGTTATCCATGCTGACACGATTGGATGTACGAGAGAGTGGTGAGGCAACCATGGCCCGATTTCTTGGCGGACTTCGCAAGGATATTTCCCAACAATTGGACTTCCTCCCTTACAACACACTCGAGGAAATGTACCATCTAGCTCTTAAGCTAGAACGCCAAGTAAGCTCCAAAACCAAACACTTTGTCAATACTACTTCTTCTTCTACTCCACACTCTGTGACAAATACCAAAAGACCCTGGCAATCAAACACGACCCAAACACCTAAGCCACCCTACACTCAACCAACCGAAACCAAACCATCCGACCCTAAACCATACACTGCCCAAAACACCTCCATCACACCAATCCCAAACACAACCCAAAGAACACCTAGCCGAACCATTGAATGTTTCAAATGTGGTGGTAAGGGACACATGAGGGCAGAGTGCCCAAACCGCCGCATCATCCTAATCAGGGAAGGAGGAGAGAGTTTCTGAGGATGAGTCAGAAACTGGGGAAAATGATGTAGAAAGTGAGGAAGAAGGAGAGTATACCCCTTTGGAGATTCCTCGCAGTTTAGTGATCAGACGGACCTTGAGTATGCAAGCCCGAGCAGATGATGAGGTTCTAGGACAGAGGGAAAACTTGTTTCATACCCGGGGAACAGCTGATGGGATGGTCCTCTCGATCATCATTGACAGTGGGAGTTGTGCAGATGTGGCGAGCACCTTACTAGTCCACTCACTTGGACTCTCGACCACCAAGCATCCGCACCCCTATGTTTTGAACTGGTTCAATGATGGCAACACCATCACAGTGGTGAAACAGGTGCAGATCAAGTTTCAGATTGGGGAGTACCAGGATGAGCGCGTTTGTGATGTCGCCCCAATGCAAGCCACCCACCTTATCCTTGGTCGTCCGTGGCAATTTGATCGCCACGCCATCCATGATGGATTCCGCAACACATACCGCATCACTCACACCGGCCGGAAGTTCATGATTCCACCACTTGCACCTAGTCAGGTATACGAAGACCAAATCAAGCTTGAAAAAGCAAGTGCGGTCTTCGATATTTCAATTACTTTAAATAAGAAAGAGGGAAATAGTGGAGTGAAAAATGTAAGTGGTGAGAGCATTAAAAACAACCCGCAAGAAAAAAATGAGCTTGCGAAGAGAGAAGAGAAAAAGGGAGGAAAGAGTGGAAACACATAGCTAGAAAAAAATGAGCTAGCTAGCGAGGTTCCGAGGGGAACGAGGGAAGAGAAAAAAGTGAGTCTCATGGGAAGATCTCGGGATGTGAGGCGTGCACTTCTTGCACAAAAACCCATCGTTTTTCTCCGTTTTCGTGCCTTGAGCGCGGAAACACCTAACACTAACCCCGATTCCTCTTCTCCTGCTTTTGTGTCTTTGATGTCAGATTTCCAAGACGTGTTTCCGGACGAGTTGCCCGAAGGACTACCACCAATCCGCGGAATCGAGCACAAGATCGATTTGATTCCCGGCGCACCTATGCCTAACCGACCCGCCTACCGGTGCAACCCGATGGAAACCAAAGAGTTGGAGGCTCAAGTCGAGGCCCTCCTCGCCAAAGGCTACGTTCGAGAAAGCCTTTCCCCGTGTGCCGTCCCGGTGATCCTTGTTCCAAAGAAAGATGGATCATGGCGCATGTGCATGGACTGTCGAGCAGTCAATAAGGTAACCATTAAATACTCACACCTCATACCTCGTCTTGATGATATGCTAGATGAACTTAGCCAAGCTACCATATTTTCAAAAATTGATTTAGCTAGTGGATATCATCAAATACGTATGCATGAAGGAGACCAATGGAAAACTGCTTTCAAAACTAAATTTGGTCTTTATGAATGGTTAGTTATGCCTTTTGGGTTAACAAATGCTCCTAGCACATTTATGCGAGTGATGAATCATGTGTTGCGTGACTTTATTGGAAAATTTGTTGTTGTTTATTTCGATGACATCTTGATATATAGCTCCTCGCATGACTCCCATTTTAAGCATTTGAGACTTGTATTTCTAACCCTTCGCGAGCATAAGCTTTACGCTAAACTCGCGAAGTGCGAGTTCTGTTTGGACGAAGTCCACTTTCTTGGTTTTCTTGTAGGAGCAGATGGACTCAAGGTTGATCAAGCCAAGATCAAGGCGATTGCGGATTGGCCCACTCCGCAAAATGTGAGCGAGGTGCGCTCGTTTCATGGTTTGGCCAGTTTCTATCGGCGTTTCGTGAAGGACTTTTCAACGATTGCTGCGCCCCTCAACGCACTCACCAAGAAGGACATTCCATTCATATGGGGGCCCGAACAAGAGGAGGCCTTCCAAACCCTTAAGGAACGCCTTGTATCCAGTCCGGTTCTCGCACTACCTGACTTCGGCAAAACATTCGAGGTCCAATGCGATGCAAGTGGAATCGGGATTGGAGCAGTGTTGTTACAAGGTGGGCGACCGATCGCTTATTTCAGTGAGAAATTGAAGGACGCCCAGCTCAATTATTGCACGTATGATCGAGAACTATACGCATTAATTCGAACCCTCACTGTTTGGGAGCACTACCTCGTCCCAAAAGAGTTTGTTGTTCACACCGACCATCTATCCCTTCGCTACCTCAAGGGACAAGGTAAATTGAATCGTCGCCATGCTGTTTGGTTGGAGTTCATTGAGCGATTTCCATATGTGATCAAGTATCTGAAAGGAAAGGAGAACACGGTCGCCGACGCCCTTTCCCGAAGGTATGCACTCATTACGTCTTTGCAATCTAAATTATTGGGATTCTCGCATATCATTGAACTGTATGAAAATGATGATGATTTTCATGTTGCGTATGATGCATGCTTGAATGGACCTTTTGAAAATTATTCTTTGCATGATGGATTCCTGTTTTGTAAAGGTCGATTATGTGTGCCCAAATGTAGCATGCGTGAACTTCTCATTAAAGAAGCTCACGGTGGTGGACTTAGCAGTCATTTCGGTATTAACAAAACTTTGAGTACGTTAAAGGAACATTTTTATTAGCCGCATATGCGTCCTATGATAACTCGTATTGTTAATGCATGCATTGAATGCCATCGTGCTAAATCTACATCTCATGATCATGGTCGTTACATGCCACTACCTGTTGCTTCGCACCCTTGGTACGATATTTCCATGGATTTTGTACTAGGATTGCCCAAAACCAGTAATGGAAAAGATGCTATCTTTGTTGTTGTTGATCGATTTTCTAAGATGACACATTTTATTCCTTGCAAATCCACTGCTGATGCTTCTCATGTAGCTAACTTGTTTTTCCGTGAGATTGTCCGCCTCCACGGCATGCCACGTACAATTGTAAGTGATCGAGACTCAAAATTTTTGAGTCACTTTTGGCGTGTCTTATGGGCCAAATTGGGGACTAAACCCCTGTTTTCCACATCCTACCACCCCCAAACAGATGGTCAAACAGAGGTAGTAAATCGAACCCTTGGGAATTTACTTAGAATCATGGTACCAACGTATACGAAGAATTGGGATCAATGTCTTCCGTTTGTTGAATTTGCATATAATCGTGCCATGCATTCTACCACTTTATCCTCTCCATTCGAGCTCGTCTATGGGTTCAACCCACTCACCCCATAGACTTGCTCCCTTTACCTGTTTCTCATGTATCCAGCTTAGATGGAGACGAACGAGCGGCCACAATCAAGGAATTACATGCTAAAGCAAAACAAAGGATGGAACACCTGAATGCCAAACTCGAGGAGAAGCGCAATGCCGGCAAACGAGTTAAATCCTTTGAAGTTGGAGATTGGGTTTGGGTGCACCTACGCAAAGAGCGTTTTCCGCACCTCAGGAAGTCTAAATTGAGCCAAAAAGGGGCTGGTCCTTTCCTTATTGTTAATAAAATTAACGATAATGCTTATGTTTTGGATATTCCTACATCTTTTGCTATTTCCTCTACCACTTTTAACATTACTGACTTAGCTCCGTATTTTGTAGCCGATTCCGATGACGAAGAGGCTGGGGACATGCAGCCTTTGGATTCGAGGTCGAATCCACTCGAAGGGGGAGGGGATGATACGATCGCACCGATCGCATCGCGTACGCGAAGCCAACACCAAAGTCTCGTGGCGCTTATGCTCCGACATTTACGCTACGAAGAAGCGCACCTAAAGTTCAAGGACCAAGGGAGATTATGTTTGCAAATCCAAGGACCAAAGGGAAACTTAGGCCAGCCCAAGCCCAGCCAAGCCCTCCTCGCGACGACGTCGTTTGGGGTCATCTCCCCAAACCTGCCACGCCGCCTCGCCCTCACCCGCGAGACTCGGTCAGCGACAGCTCGGCCGCCTGACCCGGGCCACGCCCGCTCGTCCTCGCCCACAAGACTCGACCCACGCAGCGCCTGCAACAACCGTCCCCCAAGCTCGCACCAGCTCACCGTCGATCTCGCCTGGCCGCCCGCGGGACTCGGTCCACGCAGCACCTGCCTCCCACGTCCGACGCGCACAGCCGCGTCCCACGCCCGCAACGTCCGCTGCGCGACCGAGTCATAGCCAGCTGGCACTCTCCCAAGCGTCCACGGCAACACGACTTCAACGGCAGGACCAAATTAAATCCAATTAATTGGGTGGCAATTAATTGGTAAATTACACTTCTCACCCTTAAGCTTTTTCTATAAATAGGAACCTTTTGTTTCCTCTAGATGACACTTTTTGATTACCAATTGATTATTCAATCTTAAAGTCAATTTTATTTCCTTGTAATTTCTAGCTTTATTTCCCTAAAATTCTTGTAATCATTTCGGGTTCAAACTAGCATTTTCATTGCAAGTTTGAGTTCGATCTTTCAAGTTATTCAATATAGAAAGGTTGCTCGTTCTTCGTTAACGAGAGGGTTTTCTCGAATATACTTGTCCATTTAAAATTCCATCTTTCACTTCTAAAATTCCCGATTCAAGAACCATTCATCTTGAATTAAATCATCACCAAAATTCCATAAAAACCATCTCTAAAAATCCTATATATCTCCATTACAACTTTATCCGCTGCGCATCTTTCCGAACATCATCAAATCCGTCAAAAAACACCTTCATCCTTCATCAATCGGACCATCCACAATCGAGACTAGTTCCTTACTCCAATCAGCACCGAAGGATCCTAACACTAACCCTAGGAGAGTCCTATCGAGCCAAACTAAGGAAGAAGGGTTCCAATCATCGATCCATGATAAATACAAGACAAATGAGTGTCTTAGGAGTGTCATGGCCAAGTTTGAGGATAAACACACAATTGGATAGAGAGATCGCAATGAGGGACTTAGTCGCATGCACCAAGGGTGCATACAAGCGCAACAGGCGCGTCCATTGGAGCCAAGTGGGTTTGGGTGAGGTTATTTTGAGGGACCGACCTTGTGACATGTATTTAAACATGTTAGGAAGGTATGGGCTAAGTTTCAGCCCAAAAGCCCAAGTAAAAGTCAAGATGGCTTGAGGGAGAATTTTGGTGCGCATTGACCGAGCCAAGGGTCAAGCGACTAGACCATGGCTAGGCCGAGACCGGGCCATTGAGGGAGCTGACTTGGGAGAGAGTCCAGAAGTTCTAGAATAGTTATGATATATTTATTAATTAATTATTAGAGTTATTTCTTAGTTAGAACTTCTATTCCTATTATAATTAGAACTTATAGTCTTAGTAGAATTCCTAGTTTTACTTAAACTTGTACTAGGCTTTGCCTATATATAGTCAATTGACTTCATTAATCAAATAAGCTCTTTTTCAACCAAATTTGATCCCTTGTGATTGTGAGACGTTTGTCTTGTGAGAGCCTTACTCTTGTGTTCGTGGACTCGGATAAAAACCCTAGGTGGCGGTGTCAAGTGTACTCTTGGCGTACCTTATCCTACGAACCTTACTTGTTGATCGGCGCTGTTAGGTTGACTCCTAGCGAACCTTACTTCAGCAGGCGTTGTTCAACCTCGGCGGAGTTAGGTGGATTTCTAGTGTTCCTTATATCGAAGAGAAGAGTAGATTGAGTAAATTCCACGCAATTTCAAACCTTCCAACAACGATCGTCAATTCAACACGTCCTAGTTATCTAAGATCGCATCAAGGGTAGTGAGGATCGTATCATGTGGTAGCGGAGCTTAGCCGTTGCAAGGTTTGATTTATATCAATCTATCTTTACTTTTGTTTTGTTATTTTCGTTTTTAGTTGAGTCGGTTTAGAAAATAATTTTTCTAAATCAAGTTTGTGTCGTTGTAAAAATAAATCTAGTTCGATTTGTTTTAGTAAAAAAAAAAAGAGTCTATTAGTTAGTTTAGTTGTGTCTTTTGCTTATCAAAAAGTGTCACAAAAATCAGTCCCCAAAGTGTCATAAAAAGAGACATAAAAACAGTCCCAAAAAGTGTCAATTAGAGTCACAAAAACTAGTGTCGAAATTGTATTTCAATATATACCTATTGGAGTCCGATTTTTGTGATTTTTTGTTCGTTAGAAAGCTAAGTCTGTTAGGAGTGTGAATCAAAAAGAATCAAGTGATTCGAACATCGGTGTCAAAAGCTGTGCTTGAAATACTAAACTGATTAGGTGATTGAGATATCGAGTGAGGCAAGTGAAGCCGAGAGAAGAGCCATGGCTGCCTTGATGGAGACTCTTAACACAAGGATTGGAGACTTAGACCTATGGAGGTGAGATGTAGATGAACGCCTACAAGCACCAGCCGGTGGAGTTGTTAATCCGCATAACCCAAGGGATGATGTGAGTATTAATAACAAACGTGAAAGAAGACCTAGAAGTCCCCAAGGAGGAGAGGTGGATGATGATGAAGACTATGAGGAGGTTGATCCTAGATGAAGACGTAGACAGCGAGTGCCTAACGCCAACCCTAGGTGAAGACTTGAACGCGAACCACCATGGCGCGATCACGAGCCACCATGGTATGACGATGATGAGCGTGAGCCACATATGCGCACTCATGGACCGAGATGTCAACCTAGACGAGAGCGTTGGTATGATGAGTCTGAGCAAGAAGACGCCTATGAGAGGCTGAGAGCTAATGCAAGGTATGGTGAGAGGAGAAGGTTGGGTAGTCGAGTTGACGACAACCTTAGAAGCATAAAGTTAAAAATCCCTACCTTTGAAGGGAAGGATGATCTAGACGTATACCTAGAGTGGGAAAGGAAAGTGCAATCTATTTTTCTTTGTCACAACTACTCAGAGGATAAGAAGATAAAGTTAGCGTCGGTGGAGTTCAATGGATATGCCGCTCATTGGTGGGATTCGTTGAACGCAACAAGAGAGCGAGTTGGAGCCAGACCGATTGCGACTTAGGAGGATATAAAGATGCTAATGAGGAAGCGGTTTATACCCACATACTTTCATAGGGATCTACATCAGTGCTTACAAACGCTAACTCAAGGGAGTAGGAGCGTTAGTGATTATTTCAACGAGATGGAAGTTGCCCTAACAAGAGCGCAAGTCGTTCCCATGGGCACTCCAACGAAAATCCTTACATTCATCTAAGGAATTTTCACTTGGAATGCGATGCACTTAAACCTCTAGACGTTCCTATCGATAGGGCAAAACTGAAAGCTTTTCAATGGTCATTGGAAGAGTCAGCAAGAAACTGGTTCTACAGTTTACCTCACAACACCATCAGTACTTGGGCTTAAATGTCAAGAGGTTTCTTAAACAAGTATTGGAATGCAAGCAAGATTGGCACAGCCAGAAAGAATCTTATCGCCATCCAATAAAAAGGAACCGAGAGCTTTGGCGAATACCATTAGAGATTCAAAGATGTACAGAACATATGTCCTACATATGGAGTAACAGATCAAGCTTTAATTCAGTACTTCTATGATGGAATGAGTTAGAAAGATAAAGAAAGAGTTGATGCTGCAGCTGGAGGATCTTTGCAAGACCTTACACTAACTCGAGCCAAACTACTGCTTCAAACGATGGCTGAGAATTGCAACAATAATGGCTCTTCAGAGTGTTCTAACCCTACTACTTCTTCAGTAAATTCGATTTCTATGGAACAACAAATTACTAGTATCTCTAATTTCATTCAAAATCTTTCTACATGTGCTCTTGGCCAAGATAGTAACGAAGGTGCTACAGTGAACGTATGCGGAGTATGCTGCCAAACTGACCATCATACCAATCATTGCTCCATGTTGCAACCTGAAACAGAAGGAGAAATCACTACTCAATTAAATGTCGGTTATGGTTGCAATCAGAACCAACAGAACAAATATCCTTCCAACAACAATCCTTATTCAAACAATTACAACCCTAGATGGAGAAATCACCACAATTTTAGTTGGACCCAAAACCAGCCTCAAACAAATTCCACACTTACTAACCAGTCACAACTTCCCCAATTACTCGCACCCCTACAGCAATTGCAAATCGCTGGTCCTACATGTGATGATGAGATAGATAAAAATTTCGCTCAAATAAATGGTATATTGGCAGACATACAGAAGCAGCTAAAATTATTGATGGAGGACAGAAAGAAGCAAGGGAAGTTGCATAATATGAGTGCGATTAGTTTAAGAAATAGGGTAGATCTGCCTAAAAGAGAAGAGACAGTAGCCTACGAAAATGAGAAGGAGAAGTCGAGGCACAAGAACTGGCAGGAAGTGATTGAATTTGAGAGGAAGTACAAGTACAAGTCACCGGAATAAATTGAGGAAGAAGAGGCAGAAGAGATGGAAAAAGTAGAAAAGATCATAGCGATACATGATGAACCTTTCTTGACCAAGCAAGACTTAAGGCTAGAATAAATGGCCAAGAAAGCTAAGAAGAAAGCAAAGAAAGCGGAAGAGATTGCAAAGTAGAATGAAAAAGTGGACGATACACCTCCACCTTTTCCACCAGCTACCGCAAAGACAAAAAGGGAGAAGGAACAAAAGGAATTTATGGACATTTTTAAAAAAAAAGTGGCAATTAACATGCTTATGCTTGATTTGATTGCTAAAGTTCCTAGTTATGCTAGATTCCTTAAAATTTTATGCTATAACAAAAAGAAACTTGCAGGGATTGAACAGATTAGCTTGATTCAGAATGTCTCCTCAATATCCCAATCAAGACTTCCAAAGTGGTTATTCAAATCGCTGATAGATCCATCATCTACCCCAAAGGAGTTATTGGGGATGTTCTTATCCAAGTCGATGATTTCATCTATCCCGTTGACTTCTATATCGTTGACATGAATATGGATCTCTCCTCAAACACCACTGATGTCCTCTTGGGCAGACCCTTTTTAAGAACTTCTAGAGCATTAATTAATGTTTATCATGTTTGTTTAACTCTTGAATATTCTGGTCAAACTATTAAGTTTAACATGTATGATGCGATGAAACACCCGAGTGAAGTGCATAGTCTATGCTTCATGTACGTTTATGAACCCCCTACCAATGAAGTTTTTGAGCGTTGTGAAACTAACCCTCTCAATTATGCTCTTACTAGGGGGATGAAAGGAGAAAAGCTCGAAATGATGAAGGAAAAGCTAGTCATTAGCGTTGATTTATTAGAAACTGTAGAAGAGCTCAATATTTTAGGACCTCTATTTGGAGAAGAAATTAATTATGAGCTTCCACAAGTTTATAATAAACTGTTGCCTTATATTGTGCAGGCACCAGACCACCTTCAGCACGCCTTTCTTGGCCAAGACGCCACACTGCCAGTCATAATTTCCATTAAGTTGACAAAGGGACAAGAAGAACGATTGTTAGATCTGCTCAAGCAACACAAGGATGCAATTGGGTAGACGATTGCGGATATCAAAGGCATATCACCAACCTTCTGCACCCACAAAATCCATGCAGAAGATGACAAAAAGACAATCAGGCAACCACAAAGGAGGCTCAATCCTCCTATGATTGAAGTAGTCAAGAAATAAGTCCTCAAGCTACTAGATGCAGGGTAATTTATCCAATTTTTTACAGCGATTGGGTTTCCCCTATGCAGGTAGTTCCAAAGAAGACCGAAATTACTGTAATGGAAAATAAGGATGGTGAGCAAGTGCTGACGAGAGTTCAAAATGGATTGAGGGTCTGCATTGACTACAGACTCCTCAACAATGTGACCAGGAAAGATCATTTTCCTTTGCTCTTTATTGATCGAATGCTTGAAAGGATAATAGGTAAATCTCATTATTATTTTCTCGACGGTTACTCAGGATTTCACCAAATTCATGTGGCACCTGAGGACTAAGAGAAAACAACTTTCACTTGTCCTTTAGGAATATTTCTATACAAAAGAATGCCCTTTGGTTTGTGTAATGCTCCTCCCACTTTTCAGAGATGCATGGTTAGCATTTCTTCTGATTTCGTAGAAAATAGTATAGGAGTTTTTATGGATGATTTTACTGTACATGGAGATTCCTTTTATCACTACTTGAAAAACCTTGAAGCAATTTTAAAACGACGCATTGAAACTAATTTAGTTTAGAATTTTGAAAAGAGTCACTTCATGGTTGACCATGGCATTGTTCTTGGTCATGTGATCTCCAAGGATGGAATTAAGGTAGACCAAGCAAAGATAGATGTTATCAAAGATCTGCCTTACCTCTCTTCTATTAAAGAGGTTCGTTCTTTCCTTGGCCACGTAGGGTTTTACAGGCGTTATATCAAAGATTTCTCCAAAGTGGCAAGGAAGGATGTAGAGTTTGATTTTAATGACTCTTACAAGGAAGCCTTTGACAAGTTAAAAGAGAAGCTCACTATAGCCCCGGTGATCCAGCCATCAAACTAGAGTTTACCCTTCGAAATCATGTGCAACTCAAGCAACTCGGTAGTAGGAGCAGTACTTGGCCAAAGGAAGGGAAAGGAATCACATGTGATCTATTATGCATCCAAGATGTTGGATGAAGCTTAAAAAAACTACACTACAACATAGAAGGAGCTTTTTTCTATCGTATTTGCACTTGATAAGTTTAGATCTTATTTATTAGGAACTAAAGTTATCATTTTCTCTGACCATGCAGCTTTAAGGTATCTCTTGACCAAGCAAAAAGCCAAGCCGAGGCTAATTCGATGGATTCTTTGATACGAACTCGAAGTCTATCACTCGAACCCTTGAGGTGACCTCATGGGTAGGTCGCGCCAGCCATGAAGAAGCGCGCCAAACCTTCGCAAACCATGAGGATTTCACGACTTTGTGTCGTGAAGATAGGCTAGGCGTGAATAGAGAAGGAGCTTTTTGCTATCATATTTGCACTTGATAAGTTTAGATCTTATTTATTAGGAACTAAAGTTATCATTTTCTCTGACCATGCAGCTTTAAGGTATCTCTTGACCAAGCAGAAAGCCAAGCCGAGGTTGATTCGATGGATTCTTTGATACGAGCTCGAAGTCTATCACTCGAACCCTTGAGGTGACCTCATGGGTAGGCCGCGCCAGCCATGAAGAAGCGCGCGCGCCAAACCTTCGCAAACCATGAGAATTTCACGACTTTGTGTCGTGAAGATAGGCTAGGCGTGATCACGCCTAGGGGATGACGTGATCACGCCCAAAATAGAGGGGATAACGTGATCACACCAAAGGGATAACATGATCACGTTATCTAATCCGCAGCAACGTGATTAGGTCATTTTAAGTGGCTTTTTAGCCTTGTTTTGTAATAACTATAAATAGAAAGACTTAGCCTTTTTTATACCGTTGTCTTTGATTTGAATGTATTTATTTCAAGACCATTTAGCTTAGGAATTAGGGTTAGGGTTCCTTAAGAGCCGCACTTCATCTTCTCCAGCCGGGTTGTTCATTCGTGTTCAAGTAAGGGTTGGTCGTTGATTGAGAAATCCTTCATTACTTTGTAACAAGGTTTCCTAACCAAGTAGTTAGGAGGGTTTGTTGGGTATTGAAGTTCCATACTTGTTTTCCATCAATACACTTTCCTTTTCATCCATTATTTTCGCTGCACCTTTCCACATCTCCTTGCTTGCGACGCTATCCTCTCCATTAATCATCTACAAACTATTTCATCCATACATCCATCCTAGCACACCAACCTCTCACCGGGGACTAGATCCATTCATCCATCAACTCACGGTTTCATCTTCAAAAGTGGATCCGAGAAGTTATCATTCTTTTACTCCAAGAATTCGACCTCGAAATCAAGGACAAAAAGGGATGAGAAAACCTAGTAGCAGACAATCTGAGCAAGCTAATGAGCAAAGAGACGGAGCCAGTAGTTGATGAGTTTCCTGATGAACATCTTTACCTTGTAAAAGGGGTACTTCCATGGTACCACCATATTGCAAACTACTTGGCCAAAGGTAAGTATTACGGTAAGCTATCTTCTGTTCAGAAAGCTAAAATAAAAAGAGACTCAAGGAATTATTTGTTGGATGAGCCTTACATGTGGAGAATGTGGCCAAATCAATTGCTTAGAAGATATGTACAATTGAATGAAGTTCCTTTTGTCTTATATCACTGTCATACTTCTCCTAGCGGTGGACAATTTAGTGGGAAGAAAATTGCCTATAAAGTTTTAGAAGTAGGTTTCTATTGGCCCACTTTATTTAAGGATAGCAAAAGATTTTGGGAAGAATGTCAAGAATGTTAGAAAATAGGTAACATAAGTGCTAGAAATCAAATGCCTATGAATTCTATTATGTCATGTGAAATATTTGATCTTTGGGGCATTGATTTTATGGGACCCTTTCATAATTCTAGAGGCAACTCTTACATTCTATTAGCTGTTGATTATGTGTCTAAATGGGTAGAGGCTAAGGCCACTCAAACAGAGAATGCTAAAACTGTTATATCCTTTTTGAAATCTAACATCTTGAGCAGGTTTGGAGTTCTTTGTGGGATCGTAAGTGATCAAGGAACCCACTTTTCTAACAGGATAGTTAGAGCTTTGTTCAAGAGATATGGAATCACGCATTTAGTGTCCACTATCTACCATCCACAAACAAATGGCCAAGCAGAAGTCTCCAACAGACAGATCAAGTCCATCTTGGCCAAGACAGTCAATCCCTCAAGGAAGGACTGGAGCCAGCGATTGGATGGGGTACTTTGGGCCTACAGGACTGCTTACAAAACACTCATTAGGATGACTCCCTTTATAATGGTGTATGGTAAGGCGTTTCATCTACTTGTTGAGCTAGAACACAAGGCATTTTGGGCCTTCAAACGCATCAACACATACATGGAAGCTGCTGGTGAACAAAGAAAGTTGGACATTCACGAGCTAGAGGAATTGAGAAATTAGACCTATGAAAACTTAGAAATCTTCAAAGCCAAGACAAAGGCATACCATGACAAAAGGATTACTAAGAAGAAATTCTTTATCGGCTAGAAAGTTTTACTTTACAATTCTCAATTTAGAATATTTTCTGGTAAATTAAAGACTAAATGGAATGGACCTTTTGTAATCATTGATATTTTTCCTCATGGTGTAGTAAACATTAAGAATCCCAAGACAGGGGTTGAATTTAAGGTTAATGGGCAGAGACTGAAGCCCTACCTAGAAGAATTGCGTTCCCACATTGTGGAAGAAGAAATGGTGGAGGAAACCCCATCAAATAAGGAGTGACAAGGCCATCCTGTGTCTAGCCTAGGACAATAACTAAGGGCGCTACTTGGGAGGCAACCCATATTTTTTATTTTCTTTTTAGTTTTGTTTAAATTAAAACTCTGATTCAGGCTGATTCGCTCTTGGGTTTTCTTGTCAGGATATCAGGAGAGGCAGAGGACATCCGTCTTGGCCAAGAATGAGGAGAAGCTTTAACCCAAAAAGCGCTCTTTGCCAAGAATGATGGTTTTTGCCACGTGCCCCACGAAAAGTATAAAAAGACTGACAAGAGAGGGACATACTCCCATTACTCCCACAACTCTCTGACTTCTGCAACTCTCTCTCTCTAGCAACCTCTCGTCTTCCACTCCCTCCAGAACCTTCGAAGTCACCATGGCACGATCAAACCGATCTTCCCCCACTCCTCCAACCAACCATTTCCCCTCTTGGAGCTCTCAAGATATTATAGCCAGTGTGACCAGAAAGAATCCCCTTGCTCCTCTCTCTCTTAGCAACCCCGCTGATTTACCCATCCTGCTCTTAAACGCCGACCCGGTCTAAAACACCAAGCATCGGTCGAATAGGTCACTCTGCAAATAAGCAGAAGCCGCCAAAGAGTTTGGAGCGATGGTTTTTGATACTTTTGGCACTCCCAATGATTCAGCTGCCCAAGCCTCACTGCCTGTGATTGAAACAGAGGTGACTCGAGGAGATGCCTCACCTCTTACCAGCGCCCAACCCTTCATGTTCGGTGAAGGGTTGCATACTAGAGCAGACACAGGTACCACCAAGACTGCCCTTACCCTACTCCGGAAGTGGAGGTTGGAAACCTCAGAATTTGAAGCAGCCGTGGAAAGGCGCATAAGGAACAATATGGATTTTCCTCAACCCTCCTTGGCCAGGACAACTCCTATCTTGGCCCATTCTTCAACTCCGACGCCTGCCACTCCAGTCCCTACCACCACCACAATCGCAACAGCAACTGCTGCAGCCGTCGCTGGACCCTCTTCTTCCTCTGCCGAAAGACAGAGGAAAAGAAAAGCACCTATGATGAACGCCAATTCGGAACCTGAATCCTACGGCCAGCTGAAACCTCCAACCAATTCTAGCTTAGGTAACATCCCACTTCTCCCTTCTCCATCTCAATACGGGGGATGGTTGGACTTTAGCTCAGATCAAGATAAGGATTCCTTTACCTATCGCTTAGAGAAAAGTACAATCAATCCCTGTATTTTACTTGATGATGACCTAATGTTTCGCCTAGGATTGCATGCTAGGGTTTGATAGATGGTCGATAGCATAGGTTGGGGACCTATTTTCTTCCCCACTAATCCTATTTACTATGAGCCCGTCTTAGAGTTCCACTCCACTTTCTAGTTTGTTGGTTACAAACTGGAGGTAGTGCCGGTTGAACGCCCCAAAGTCCGTAGGAGGGCATAGTTAATTTCAGGTTGTGTGGAAAGTGGCACCGTCTGAGTCTGCACGACTTTGATGTCATGTTGGGGTTTGTGCAGAACTTTAAGGATGAGCTCAGTAGGTACCCTTTTACCCTCTATGAGATCCCTACGGACTGGGATGCAACTAGAATCCTTAGGACTCTCACCGATGATCCAGAAGTAGTGTTCACTGCGTCGTCCAAAGCTTCCAAGCTTTGTGATCCAGTCCTCAGGATCCTCTCTATTTCTTTCTTTTGTTAAAACAAAGAAATTTGATATCTTGTCTAGGGATGAACTCTTTATCCTTTGGTGCTTGCACAATGGGGTTAGGGTAAGATTCGGCTACTAGATAGCTAAAAATGTTAATTATTCATTAACCTGCATGACCTTAGGTTCCCTGTTGACCACACTTGCACGTAAATCAAAAAATCTGGATGTTGGCACTGCTTTTAATGAATGTCCTGCCCGCAAAATGCTTGATTTGAAAGCCCTTGACCAAATGGGAATTTTCCATTTGGAACAAGGCATTGTTTGCTATAATACAGGGACAACGCCAAGGGCGCAACGGCTGTTTGGAGGTGATTTTGTGGGAACTTTTGACCTTGCCGCGCTGAGAACCTACCCAGGCCCTACAGAGAGAAGGAGGTTAGGAGAAGAAGAATTATCCAGATGGAGAGCAGCCTAGGCTGAACATCAGAGTGACCAGGATGTTCCTCTTCGCCAATCCCTAGGCCAAGAGCAGCTAGCTGCTTCCTCATCTGCCCCAGCACCTCCACAAGAGCTAAGATCTCTTCTGCTGGAACAATAGAAAGCCAATGCTCTCCTCCAATCCTTACAGGACATCTAGGAGAAATCCTACACTTTGAACCAGAACATTCTGGATTCCTTACTCCTCCACAACAATAAAATTGATAAATCCCATGCTCTTGTACCACCAATGCCCTCCGGTCCAACTCCTCGATTCCCCACTGACATTGAGTCAGACTTAGAATTACTTGCCACAGTTCATCTCTTTCCTTTTTCTTTTTATATATATACTTGTTTGATTTTGTTTTTATTTTTCTGTTTGTGTTGCTTACCTCTCTCACATTAAGGACAATGTGTCCAATAAGTGTGGGGGAGGTATTTTATACTGTTTTATGTGTGATTTTATTTTTGATGTGAGTTTTGTTTTGTTTTGAGTGTTTTAATTATTAGGAGTTGTCTTGGCCAAGCAATTGACCAAGAATGATGTTTTCTGTCTTGACCTGATGAATATTGATTTGTCCAAATTAATGCAAAGAGTTGCCAGTCTTTTAATCCTGCACTGTCTGTAGTGTCTTTATTCTTTTGCATGTTTGTGTGGACATTATCTGGAACCAATGGGGTTGCACGGTATTGGTGATTCGGCACCATCACCCCTTAAACAAGCAAAATTCTCGATGTGCATCTAGCTAATCCCTTAAAACTGAGCCGAATAAGCTAGGCTAGGGGTGTCCATTACTTGAATTTTATGTGTTTTAAATTTTAGCAAGCAAACGAAAGAAAAATAATTAAAAGAATGCACTGCAAAAGACTCCAAAGATAGCAAAAGAAAAGAAAGGAAAAACAAAAGAAAAAGAAAGAAAAAGAATTCAGTGTTGTTAAAGACTCCAAAGTGGGCAACCAAAAGATCTCAATGCAGACTTGACATGGCAACAATCTGTGCTCACATGTTTTGTTTTCTGTTTAATATGTGTGCACTTGCTTGTGTCAGCAACTCTTGTATGTTTTGGACTTTTGGATAGACAGAAAAGATTGTTTTATTTCTGGGCATTGAACAGACCTTGTTAATCTAGGATGGATTTGATGAGTTGAGTGTCTATGTATTTTCCCTGTTGAGATGATTCTTCGAGAGGAACGTGGGTTGCTAGTTTTAATCTTTTTTTTTTACATGTTATGTGTTTTATTTTGTTATGCGTTTTATGCTTGGGGGCAAGCATCGACAAGGTCTAGGGGAATTTGATTAAGCTTTAATTGCAGTAGTTTTTACCATCAACTTTTGTGCAATTTCAAATGGTATGCTCTTGATTTATCGTGAGAATCATTTGATTATTGCATGAAGCACCTTTGGAGAGGATAGGAGCAGAAAGTGGAGATTTAGCATGATTCTGGGTATTTTTTTGGAGCAGTCGGATTCTTGGTTATATTCTTGACCAAACTGGGCACAAGCATCTCTCTTGACCAAGACGGACTCACTTTGCCAATCCCTCACCTTGAAGAATTCTCAGAACAGATAGCGGATTCAAGGCGCTAGCAGATGATTCTTTCCTGCCCTGACGACTGAAAGCGTGAATCTCGGACAGATTGAAGATGTGCCCGCTGATTTGATTTCATAGAATTCTAGCGTGAGGAGGAGAGTTTCCAAATACATTCAGATATAATTTAAGTTGATTAGGATTTTGTTTCCTTGATCTTTGCCTTTTAGCTAATTTCTAGGGAGAGAGAACTATTTATACTCTCCCTAGGGTTTTGAGAAGGAGTCTGTCATTGCTGGTTTGAATCTCTTCTCTAGTTTTCATCATTCTTCACATACACTTTGCTCCTTCGACAACAAAGGATTTTTATCATTTCCAATACATTGTTTGTTTTGCTTTCAATTATGAGATGAGTAGCTAAGTACTTTCGTTCTTATTAGAGGTGCTTAAAGCATGAGCATGAGTATGCATGAGACCTAATCGATCTTACTAGTCTTTGAATCTGCATTTAATCAATCGTGTAATTATTTCTAACGTTTTTCTGTTTCATATTAGATCTGGCCAATCTAGGGTCGAATAGATAATACAGCCGTCATTTCTCTTGGCCATGGACTATCTACCAAGAGGATCGAAGTAGACACCTACGCACTAGAGGAACATCCGTGAAATGGTAGGGTGAGAGGTAAATCAAATCCAGTCCCAATTAACGCCCGAGGATACTAGTCTGGAGTTATCTTCCCTAAATCGTTCATCGGTCAACTTAGTAAACCCTTTAACCAGCAAGGTGCTGGTTGGCTGGGCATCATCTCTAAGCGTACCTGAGGTGGTGTTGATACAGGAGGGAAGTAGGGGTCATAAGTGTACGTTGGTCCTATAGAAACTCTGTAGATTGAAGATGAATATTCATGTGTCGATTATTGTAACTCATGTCTCATAGTTGTCTGCCTCTACTAGGAATTTCTCTCTATCTTATTTCTGTATCATTGATCTGTGTCTTGACCAAGAGCCCTTATTCTTGGCCAAGACTGTTTATTGCTTTGTTAATTTTCCCATTTTAGTTTTCAAACAAAACCCCCAATTTTACCTAAGTGCTATTTTGGTTATTGCAAGTTTTCACGGAAATCAGTACCATTACTCCCTATGGATCGAACCTCTTGCATACTATCTACAATTAATTTGCATTTAGTATTGAGTTGTAACTTATATTTATTTTTTACGGATTCGACACTCATCAACGTATCATTAGGTGTTGAGTACGGGATGGTAGCTTATATTATTACTATGTATGATTAAAAAATAGCACTCAATATTGAAGGTTTTTTACTAAATTTTGGCTATAACTGCTATCAATAGCCTTAATTAGTTTGAATTATTAATTAGGTGAATGACTTCTAAATTATAATGAAGTCTCTAATGTCAGAAATACTGAAAATATTTATTTATTTACTCTTTTGTTTTTTCTAGATCACCAAGTAATCCGGTTACCACATTAAGTCTACCAAGGTTGTTAATTTTATATCAGTGAGTATCTTAATTTTTCCATTGGTATGGGATGTACCGGTCCGATCAAGACACCGGTCTAGGTTGTCTTGGAATTTCCTTTTTTATATATTTATATATACAATTACATACTAATTTATAAGTATTTAACGCACTTTGATATACATACTTTTTAGCATTGTGATGTGACGTATTGTCTATATTAGTTGGTCTTTGACTAATATGACCGGTATGGACCGAGATATAAAACGAAATGGTATAAAATATTATCTATCTCATTTTTTCTATTAGGATAAGACGTACCAACCATATCAATTAGTATAGTATGAAATTGATAACATTGGTGACAACTACTTGGTTATGTACTTAATTATTTGTTCATTATCATTCTCATATAATTAGGTCATAAATGCCATATACTATATTTTATATATAAACAACTTCAACGTGCATTAATAATCACTAGATGGCTAGACGCTAACCAGCTAGATTCGTGCAGTAGGTTGACAAGTTTAAGGACAAGTTAATCATATGTATTGCTCTAAAAAAAATCATATGCAATGTGCTAAAGAAATATATTTGTGTATAATATATCCATAAGGTTTCAATTCATTTTTTTTTAATAAGTTGGATAAGATATATTAGCAAGACATAAGGAAAGATAGCTGCAGAAAAAGGAGGAGAATGTACAAAGGAGCTGGCCAGAACAGGGCAGCTGTCACAGACAGAGCCCAATCCTACCCAACTAAAAGAGAGCTAGAGCCCCTCACTAAACCAAACAACACACGAAAAATCACTACTTACATATCAACCCCACTTGTGCAGCCAAGCAGAGGACTGCACCATCTGAGTTGCCGTGTACGGGAAGCTTGAGTCTACGTTGTGGATCCAATTCTGCCAGTGCCCAGCCCAAAGGTTGTATTAAAGACATGCAGATGGCACGGAGAATCTTGACAAAAAATTATCGCATTGCGTTGCAGCCATAGCGACCACAAAACCGCAGCAAGAAGAGACTGCCACATCTCCTGCACAGCTTCGTACGCCCAGTCATGAGAGACCACCACGAATCCCACACCTCCTCGACTGACCTCGGTCTTGCCCTGTAGCAGCCTGCTCGGCGGGAAATCTGCTCCCAAACCGAATCCGTAAAAGCGTAGTGTAGAAACAGGTGGTGTGTGGTCTCACCTTGCTCCAAGCACAACAGGCAAATGTTCTCATCGTTTTGCAAGATGTGACAGCGCCTAAGGTAATCCCGAGTGGTGAGGCGACCTTGCATGGTCAGCCACAGGAAGAAGCTGATACGATGGGGCACTTTAGCCTTCCAGCAAGAGTGAAGGGTCACGTTTACTTCCTTTCCAAACTGCAAGGATTCAAGTCCCTCTCTCCAAGACCTAATGGTAAAGTCGCCGGACTTATCTAGCTCCCACTTCACTTTAGTCCGACAAGGAGTATTATGAGGCACTGGAATGTTGTCTTGAAGGTTTCCCAGGGAGTCCGCCTCCCACTCGAAGAGGCCCCTCCGCCAATTCCAGTCCCAACTCCACACGCCCCCCTCCCAATGGCCAAACTCCTGAACCATGCCCATGTTGTTGTAGGATAAGGAAAACAGCCTTGGATATTTGATTTTCAGCGGCACCTTACTTGCCCATGTATCCCTCAAGAATCTCACATCTTCGCTACTCCCTACAGTTACACGCAAATGGTTTTGCCAGAAGCCAAAGATCGAGGACGCCCTCCCATAAGTACGCATGATATCGCGCCAAATTGGAGACATCTGGTTTTTATCTCTCAACCAAAGGTCTCCCGTAGCTGAGAAATTGTATTCCTTCTGAACCAGATCCACCCATAATTTCTTATCACCCTTCAAGACACCCAAAATCCATTTGAAGAGGAAAGCGGTGTTGCGAGAGTGTAAACATCCAAACCCCAAGCCACCTGTCTCCAATGAGCGAGTGACGTTATCCCATTTGACCTTAGCCAAGCCCTTCGAATACTCTCCCCCACTCCATAAAAAGTGACGCATAATTCCTCGCATCGGCAAGCAATCCCTTTTGGCATGAGGTAGATAGACATGTTGTAAACTAGGATACTGTTCAACATGGATTTTATGAGGGTCAGTCTTCCCTCTAACGATAGTAAAGCCCCCTTCTAAGTAGCTAGCCTCTTACGCATGGATTGGATGAGAAAATACCAGCTAGAGATCCTCCGTGGGTTTAGACCAACGTAAGAACCCAAATATTTAAACGGAGTGGTCTCATACTTACACCCAGCTCTGCGAGCGATGGTTTCCCCAAATTGTCTGCATACATTAATTCCCACAAGGAAACTTTTATGATAATTGACCTTCAACCCTGAAAAGGCGTCAAACCACCTGAGAATCCCCTTTACGCATTGGATTTCCTGCTCATCATTGTTCACAAAGACCATAGTGTCATCCGCAAATTGCAAATGCGAGACATTCCACCCTGTCCTAGCGTTGTTGATTCCACTCAAGAGGCCTCGGCTTACCGCCCTTTGAAATAACAGGTGAAGCCCTTCTGCTACGATGTAAAAGAGGAAGGGTGACAACGAGCACCCCTGCCGCAGCCCACGACCTACCCCAAATTGCTCAGAAGGAGCACCATTGATTAACACCGAGACCTTTGCCGTAGCAAGGCATTCATTCACCCACCCACGCCACTTAGATCTTAAACCCATGAAGCCAAGCATATCATCTAAGTACCCCCATTCAATAGAATCGTAGGCTTTCTCAAAATCCAGTTTGAACAAATACCCTTGTCGCATGTTAGTCTTTAGAAAGTGGACTATCTCATTAGCAGTCATGACACAGTCAAGCGTCTGTCACTCCTTAATAAAGCCATGTTGAACGTCACTAACCACCGAGGCCACTACCCTGGCCAATCGATTCGCAAGGATTTTAGAAACTATCTTGTAGTAGCTGCTAACTAGACTTATCGGCCTAAACTTAGGGAACCACTTCGCCAGCGTAACCTTAGGAATAAGCGTGAGGAAGGACGTATTTGCTCCAAGGGGGAAGCACCCTGCGTTGAAGAAGTTGCTCAGTAATCTGCTAACATCCTCCCCGATGATATCCCAAGCATTCTGAATAAACAGCATAGATAGTCCGTCCGGACCTGGGGATTTATCTCTACCACAACTCTTGACTGCCTCCCAAATTTTGGAACTTGACACGTCTCTATCAAGCACTGATACCTCATCGGCTCTCAATCTTTTGAACCCTAGATTAGTCAATCTCGGTCTGTCCCATGTCGCAGCCTTAAAAAAATCCTTATAGTACATGACCGTCGCATCCTTGATGTCTGGAGGCGCAGTCAATCTTCCACTACTTCCTATGATTTTCGTGATGGTGTTTCTCCGCTGCATGGCTTTCGCTACCTGATGGAAAAACTTGGTGTTGCGGTCCCCTAGTGAATTCCAGTAGAGTCTAGCCTTCCGTTGCCATAAGCGACAAGCTTGCCCCTATTTCTCCCACAAGACCGCCTCTATTTCTACCTTGGTATCGTGCTCTGCAGGGGACAGCACCCTCTCGTCTGCTTCAGCCTCCATCCTATCCACCTAATCCTGAAACTCCTGAATCTTGGTGTCAATTCATTAGATAGAGTTTGGATGAATTAAAATTTTATTCTCTTAGAAAATTATCAGAATTTCAATCAGTAATTAAAACACTCATCTTTATTTATATATTTATTTATTTATTTATTTTACCAACCTAACGAATTAATATATTTAACATGAGCAATAAGTAGAAAAGAAATATATATATATAGTCTCTTTTTAGGAAAAAGGTGAAAATGATATATATAGTCTCTCTTTTTTTAAAATGTGTAAATGATCAATTGGTTGGCTTCATTACTAAGACTTAGGTCATGTAGCAGAGACATGATCAATGATAATAATAAAATAGCAACTACTCGCATCGGTTGCATAAATATATACTATATATGATGTTGAACAATTCGAATTAGGGAAATGATTCCATTTAAAATAAAAGATATATTGACCTAAACTTTTTAAGTCCAAATAATCCATTTAGAGAATTTTTCTTGGCCAGCCTTGAACATTTATTTATGTGAATTAATTGTTGGGGAGAGCCGAGAGGGTACGGTGCTCCGCATACCTCGGTCCTATTAAGACCTCAGTTTTTGTAGTTTTGTTTGATCATGCTAAGATGCAATTCGAAGACTTGTATGCCAAGTGGTGGTTATTTTATTGGCATAGGTCAATGATCTTGAATTAAAGAAATTGAGAGGTGAGTAATGGATTAACTACAGATACGAGCGATTGTTCGTGTGAATAATTTAATATTTTTACCTTTTAAATAAAAGGTAATTTAACGCCTTCCTTTTGTGAACTTGTGAAAAACAAATTAATAACCAGAAAAAATAAAATGTTTAAAGAAGATAGAAAGGTCGAATAGTTTCCTAGCAAGCATACTTGAATTCGAACATTAAAAAATGATAATACCACATCTCGAAAGAGCAGAGAAGAATAAAATTGAATTAATCTCTACAAGGCAATAAAATTGTGATGTCTCGGCCATTAAACCTTTGTATATATAACAAATAAACAAAATTTAGCTTCTCTTGATATGATGATATGGACATCTTCGCCATTGAATGATAAAATAATTAACTCTCATATCCAACCGACGCATCGTTTTTCCTTTGGCGTATTTTGGGTCCCATTAAACAAACCCATGTGGACTTTTGTTTTGTATCGGTGTCAATAGTTGATTTCGGGCATTCAACTAACGTCATTTCCCAGGAGTCTACAATCTACATCCGGTGAGGACACAAAGCCGGAGTTGGGAATCTATTCAACACGAGGTTGACACGCGTGATTAAATAGTATCTAAAAATTTAAATTATTTACCAGAAGTATCAATTTACATCCAAGATAAATGAATTAACTTAGTTTAGATTCGATTATCATTTATAAAAAAATTATCTATTAAAAGTATCAATTTACCTTTTGTGAGAAGATCAATGCTACTACTATACAACAGTTTCTAAGAAATTACCAAGTTAACCGTTTGAAAATCTGATTGTAAATTACAAGTCCCATACATAATATATAAAGTCAAAAGTCAAAAATGTACATAACTTTCTCATTAGATTTTGTACATTTTTTTTCTTAGGTTGACTCTCTTGTTGTACCAAGTTCTGTATTTTGACTTTTGAATTTATAAGTAAATTACAATTTTCATTAATATTTTTAGAAGAAATATGCATTAATTTCTTACTCGATCTATATTGAACGTCGCAAGACGTGTCATCCGCTCATATAATTAAATGTTAAATTACATGCCATACACCCTAAGGGCAAGGCACACAGCAATGGAAAGTTTACAGGTTTACTGCATCATTTTCATGCCTTCATCTTCCTATATATGATTAAGTTTACAGGTTGAGTTAGAACTTATTGATTACACCAAAACACAGGAATTTATATTTGTTAAACTTAGCAAAAAAATACCATACGTACGAAAAAAGCGTGATCATTCGTAATGGAGTATGTAATGCTTACTTAATTATGTGCTTAACTACTTAATTACTAGTAATCAATGTTGTGACTGAGGAAGAAAATGATCCAGTTAGAAATGATCTAAACAGAGTTAGGGCCTCATGAGCTGCACCCGTAATTGTTGCATATGTAGAAAATGCCACATTCTTCCTATCTTTTAGTCTTCCAAATGACTGTGACCATCCGGCAACAAGCAATTTCCATCTTCAAAAACATTAAAAACATGCATAACCTCGAAGATTGCTCATAAATTTCGCGTAGAATAAGTGTACGATCTGGTGCCGAATTCGTCAAAAATAAAATGATTACAACTCAACATTATATAACAAAAGATATTGCAATAAGTGATAAGAGGTTTGTTCCTCAGGAATTTATGGTAAAATTTAAATTTTCAGGTATAACCCGATCGTAACAAAATGAATAAACAAAAAGGAGGGTTTTATCAAACTGAAAATGAATAAAGATAAAATTGCAATTGAAAGAGGTAACAAGTAACAAATTGGAATATATCATGGTAACATCAGATGATGAAAGATTCCCGGTAAAGATTACTCAAGGTCATGATTCACAAGTATTGATCATTGATGCAAAAATATTCATAACTGATTTTGTAAGGAAGTTATAGAAATCAGGTTAACTTTGACTTCCTACTCTCCTCCTATATCGAGTTTCTTAAAGAAATCTATCTATTAAGGATCATAATCGTCTAGCAATCATAAGGTTCACTTATAGGATTTAACAAGTTGATTGATAAAAACAAGGAGAGACTTCCCTTGGCTAAGGGAACGGTTCACTTGTCACTTTAAGCCAAATTGTTCTCTTTCTCTAGTCTCAAAGAACAAATCATATGTTGATTTCGATCTAGTTGTTTACTGTATCTTTTTAACCATGTAGACCTATAATTATTAGAAATAACTGCATTCATTCAAGCTAAAACCTAGGCCGGCCGAAGCACAATTTTAACAAAAATAAAATTGACTTTAAATTAGAAAGAGAAGAAATTCAAAATGCATATTTTATTAAAATCAATTAGATCTCACAAATAATAGGAATCATAAACCTTAATGTTTTTACCACGAATAAATTATTTAGCTAGAAATCGACAAAATAATAGAAATAAGAAATTTAATTGCATTAATGAAATCCTCTCGTTTCAAGGAAGAAGACGAGAGGAGCAAAAGAGAAGAACAACGTTTTAAAACTAAAACTCTCTAGAAATTCCAAGATGAAAAGATACCTTCTAAAAGATGAAACAAGGAAAGATTAAGTAGTCTTCCTTTTCTTGTTTATCTAAAAATAAAATAATTTGCCCTAAATAAAAATTTGTTTTTTTCTTATCCACTTGGGATTTTTACAACTAATAATTCCAATCAGATAATTGTCTTTAAGTCTTCAAAAAGAGATAGTTTGTGTGCTTTATCTTCATCTCGCAGCCCAGGCCCTTTTCGCAGCCCGCTAGTTCTGTTGTCATCTCCCTTGGCCAAATCAGGATGGCGACTCACTCTTCCCTTGGTCAAGGGAAGAGACCCGGTTCTGCAGAATTGGCTATTATTCACCACTTGATTCATTTTCTCCCTTTCTTAGACCCTTTTGCTCATTTCTTTGTCTGTTGTTTTCTTTGACTTGTTTCTGCAAAAAGGAGAGAAATATGCCCAAATCAGCAGTATCATCATTTCAAATGCAATCAAAATAGATAGTAAATATATACAAAATAAGCACTCAATCAGTGTTCTATGGATGAAAATATATATATACTTGTCTCTTGTCATACCAAGTTCTGTATTTTATTAGCTGGACTAGATTCAAATCCTTTGCAAGATTATTAGCAAGGATTCTTGTTTGAGTTAGTGAGATTTTTGACATGTCTTTACATCCTTGATAATAGTAATCATGAATTAACTCATTGCAGACTGCTCTCTCCAACAATGATGTTTCATCTAATATTGCCCCATGTGACCATAAGTAATAATCACCAGCTAATGAAACTAATGTTAAACTGTTCTCCAATCTAGTCTTTAGTTTTCATGCTTGCTACCTCACTTTTCATTTATGTTGATGATTCCTCTATTTTAAGCTCCTCCAATCCTTCCTCTACTTTCAATCTCTTCCCTTCATTTTGTTCTTCTCTTTCCTTTTCCAAGCAAGAATCGACTCTTTCTCTTCCAATAACTTTCTAATAGGATCGAAAAAATAATGCGAATTGAGATCTGAGATAGTTCCTAGCTATTTAGTAATAACTCCTCCACAGATAAGCATGCTAACTAACGGTGGTGAGAAGAGGTAGATTAAGCTAATTCATTGCACCTTATCTTATGTTTACCAAGGTAATTAATTGTGCCTTATCTTGTAGAACAGCAATTGTATCTAGAATAGTCTACTTTTGGTGTTGTATAAATGTGCACAACATATATCAATACAGATCAAGTTCAATTTTCCAATATTCTGTATTTTTATATGGTAGCGGAGCTTTTTCTCTCACGAGCATTCTAATTGAATTCAATCATGTCAATTCCTACCTCTGCCTCTTCCTCCAATTTGGCAAAATTTCCTATCACAAACCCTAACCATTTCATCTCTCTTAAACTCACAAACAACAACTACCTCTTCTAGCGCTCCTTTGTTGAGCCATATCTTGTTGGTTTAGGGTTGTTTGGTTATGTTGATGGAACTAGAGTTTTTCTTACATCCCACACCCCTACTGACAAGCAAGGTGTCTCAATTGTTAACCCAGAACACTTGTTATGGATCCAAGAAGATAGTCTAATCGTTAGCACACTCAGAGCATCCCTCTTTGAGGAAGTCATGGGAATAGTCATCGGTATGCATACGATCCATGAAATCTTGTATGAGCTAAAGGAAACTCTCGCTTCTCCCTCAAACTCTCACATAATGTCTCTGCATCAAGCTCTTCAAGACTTGTGTCATGAACCAGATGAGTTTGTTTCCACCTTTCTCCATCGTGCTAAATCTATTTTTGATGCCCTCACACGGGAGGAAAACTGTTGTCTACGATTGGGGCATTACCAACTTCACATGCTAATCATTTCTTCCCCAACTGGTCACCTCACCGAAAAGACCACTCCTCACACATGGCATTAGCAATTAGGGCATCCCAACTCTTACTTTCTTGTTCAAATACTCTCAGTTACTCATACTCCACGGTTTTCCTCTGCGCGTTATGCCTCTCTCCAACCTACTGCAAATTCGGTATGGTATCCAGACGAAGGGGCTTCTCATCACGTGACGCCAGATTTATGTCAACTTTCCCACTATCATGAGTACTCTGGTAATGATGTCATTCAAGTTGGTGATGGTAAGTGATAGGTGTCGAATCCGTCAAAAATAAATTTAAATTACAACTTGTCACTAAACACAAGTTAATTGTAGATAGCAATAAGAGGTTCGATCTACGAGAGTAATGGTACTAATCTTTTGCAACAATTTGCAAGAACCAAAATAACACTTAGGTGAAAATGGGTAGTTTCTGTTACTAAAAACTAAAAATTGGGAAATTAACAAAGCAATAAAACAGTCTTGGCCAAGAAGGGTGCTCTTGGTCAAGACACAAATCAATGAAATAGAAATCAGATAGAGAATTTTTCCTAGTAGAGGCAGACAGTTATGAGACATGAGTTACAATCATCGACGCAAAGATATTCATCTCCGATCTACAGAGTTGCTATAGGATCAAGGTACGCTTATGACCCATGCTTCCCTCCTGTTTCAACACCACCTCAGGTACGCTTAGAGATGATGCCTAACCAACCAGCACCTTGCTGGTTAAAGGGTTTACTAAGTTAGCTGATGATCGACTAGGGGAAGATAACTCCAGACTAGTATCCTGCGTCAATCAGGACTGGATCTGATTAACCTTTCCCCCTACCGTTTCATAGAATCTCGCTAGCGCGTAGGTGTCTACTTCGATCCTCTTGGTCGATAATCCACGGCCGAAAAGAATGACTGTTGCGTGATCTATTCAAACCTAGATTGATCAAGTCTAAGCTCAAACAGAAAACATGTTAAGAATAAGTACGAGATTAATTAAATGTTGATTCAAAGATTAATAAAATCGATTAGGTCTCATGTAAGCTCACACTCATGCTTCAAGCACCTCTACTAAGAACGATAAACTTAGCTACTCATACTCATAATCGAAAGCAAAAATAAACAATAAATTGGAATGATAGATTATTGAGCTCTAATTGTAGTGGTTTTTACCACTTAATCTCTTGTGTTTTTGAATGGTATGCTATTGATCCATGTGTAAATCATTCAATAATTGCAGGAGGCAGCTTTAGAGAGGCAGAGAGTAAAAAGGAGCAGAATTGGGCATAATTCTGGCAGAAATGGAACAGGCAGGTTGATGGCTGCATTCTGGACCAAGACAGACTCGCTTGGCCAAACCCCACGTGGAGAACATTGCGGAGTAGACAGCCGACTAGATGGCGATGGTAGATGATTTTTCTTGCCCTGATGATTGAAGCGTTGATCACGGATGGATTGAAGATGCGCCCTGCTGATTTGATCTGATATTATTTCCTTGTGAGGATGAGAGATCAAAATACAATTTAAAGTTGATTAGGATACGATTTCCCTGAATATCCGCTTTTGGTTATTTTTTGGAACTATTTATACTTTTTCCAAGATTTTGGAGAAGGGGTTCCGCCGTGTGGGTTTGAATCTCTTTCTCTGTTTTTGTCATCATCTTCACATACATTTTTGCTCCTTCGGAAACGAAATTTTTTTGACCATCTTAATACATTGTTTATTTGCTTTTCAATTATGAGTATGAGTAGCGAAGCATATCGTTCTTAGTAGAGGCGTTAAAGCATGAGCATGAGTTTGCATGAGACCTAATTGTTATTATTAATCTTTATATGTGCATTTAATCAATCTCGCAATTATTCTTAACGTGTTTCAGTTTGATATTAGATCTGGCCAATTTATTGTTGAATAGATAATGTAGTTGTCATTCATTCCTCTTGGTTGTGGATTATCGAACAAGAGAATCGAAGTAGACACCTACGCGCTACCGGCAAGATCGGGAAACGGTAGGGGAAAAGGTTAATCAGATCCAGTCTCGATCTAGTCTGGAGTTGTCTTCCCCTACTTGTTCATCTACCAACTCAATAAACCCTTTAACCAGCAAGGTGCTAGTTGGTAAGGCATTATCTCTAAGCGTACTTGAGGTGATGTTGATGCAGGAGGGAAGCAGGGTCATAAGCGTACCTTGATCCTATAGCAACTCTGTAGGTTGAAGATGAATACCCCTGCGTCGATGATTGTATCTCTTGTCTCGTAGCTTGCTAGCCTCTACTAGGAATCTCTATCTTATTTGATCTCTCATATTGATTCTGTCGTCTTGACCAAGAGCATCATTCTTGGCCAAGACAACTACTCACTTTTCAGTTTTAGTTTTATCACAAACACCCAAATGTCATCTAAGTGTTATTTAATTATTGTAAGTTCACACAAAAGTCATACCATAGCTCCCTATGGTTCGATCCTCTTACTGCTATCTACAATTCAATTGTTCTTAGTAGCAAGTTGTAATTTATATTTCTTTTTGATGGGCTTGGTAACCAGTCAATAGAAATCCTTCGTTGCCCAAGGAGCAAAATGAATATGAGACGGCATTTAAAACCAGAGAAGAGATTCAAACCCAACAGCGGTCAATACCCTTCTCAAAACCCTAGGAAGAGTATATATAGTCCTCTCTTCCTAGAAAATAGCTAAAGCCGAAAATAAAGGAATTAGAATCCTAATCAACTTAAAGTGTATCTGAATGTATTTGGAAACTCTCCTCCTCACACTAGAATTCCGACGAAATAAAATAGCGGGACGCATCTTCAATTAGTCCGAGATTCACGCTATCAATCGTCAGGGCAGGAAAGAATCGTCTACCAACGCCTATAGTCCGCCATCTGTTCCGTATATTTCTCCAGAGGTGAGGGGTTGGCCAAGCGAGTCCGTCTTGGTCAAGAGAGAGGTCCGCGCCCAGTTTTGCTATGAAATACAACCAAGAATCCAACTACTCCAAAAGTGCCCAGAATCATGCTCAATTTCCCTCTTCTGCTCCATTCCTCTCTAGAGATGCCTCCTGTAATAATTAAATGATTCTCATGAGAAATCAATAGCATACCATTCGAAATTGCAAGAGAACTAGTGGTAAAATCACAATAATTAAAGCTCAATCAGTAAGCAAGTTTCAATCTCTCATGTTGGCATATTCATTGTATCCACTTCATCCAAGCAAATTAAGATGCCTAATATTTTGCATTCTCTATCTTTATCTAAGTCATTAATGTTTGTTCAAAAAAAAAATCTTGATAATAATTTGGTATGGGAACTTGACTCCTCTTTCTTTTCTTTGAAGGATCCACTTACCAAGAAAACAATCCTTCACGATCCGAGCACTAATGGGTTTTACGAACTTCGCCTGCCAACCATTTCTTCCCCAACTGTTCACCTCATCGAAAAGACCACTCCTCACACATGGCATCAACAATTGGGGCATCCCAACTCTCATTTACTTGTTCAATTGCTTCTTCAATTTAATCTTCATGTTTTGTCAGAATTTGTCAAGTTTAATAAATTTTTCTGTCATTCATGTCCACTCTATAAAATATCTAGGCAACACTTATCACCCACTGGGCATGTTTCTAAATTTCCTCTAGAGCTCGTTCATAGTGATGTCTGGGGTCCTTCTCCCTTTGTGTCTGTTACTAGTCATAAGTATTATTTAACTTTTATCGATGACTTTTCAAAATTCACATGGTTTTATCCCTTATTTTCAAAAACATGTGTTTACCATTTTTGCAAAATTTCAATCACTTGTAGAAGGTCAATTTAATGTCAAAATCAAGTTTGTACAAATAGACTGGGATGGGGAATTCTGAAAACTCCACACTTATTTTTCGAATCTCGATATTGACCATCACATAATGTGCCCTCACATACATGAGCAACAAGGCCAAGTGGAGCGCAAACACAGACACATGTTAATAAATTTTGTACAAATAGATTGGGGCGGGGAATTCCGAAACCTCTACACTTATTTTGCCAATCTCGATATCGACCATCACATAATATGCCCTCACACATATGAGCAACAAGGCCAAGTGGAGCGCAAACACAGACACATATGTTAATCAAGTTTGTACAAATAGACTAGGGAGGGGAATTCTGAAAACTCCACACTTATTTTGCGAATCTCGATATCGACCATCACATAATGTGCCCTCACACACATGAGCAACAAGGCCCAGTGGAGCGCAAACACAGACACATATGTTGAAACGGTTCTTGCTCTACTTGGTCAAGCCTAATATGATCCTAGTCGCCGAGGATGCGATTAACCTCATTTTGATCTATTTCAAGAGTTTAGATTTCGTGCGGAAGATAGTTTACTCAACAAGCGCAAGCTTAGACCTAGATTCACCTTGGAATCTCAACCTAATCGACTCAAGTGAGATTCTTTCTTGAATTCTAGACCTAGATTCTCACTTGGGAATCTCAACCTAAGGAAACGAACAATAATCGAAACTTCAGGTTTTACTTGCAAACAATTCAGGCTTTCAGGACTCAAGATTGAAACAAGGTTCACTCATGAACAAGAGAAAATCCTCTCTAACAAGACTTAGTCTCAATTTTAATAATTAACAAAAAAACTTCCTTATAATGAGCCAAAGTGGCTCTTTAAATAAGACAACCTAAACCCAAACGAAATAGAACTAACAAGAGTCCTAATCGTGCTTTTACTCTAATAACTTAAACAAAATAAATATAAATATAATAAATAGTGTTTTAATTAATTAAATAATAATTCGCGCAACTGGGCCTTCAAACGGGCCGACTCCTCAAGTCGCATGATGCCTAGCGCGCACCTTGCATGCGACAATGTCGCCCTGGACCATCTCGCCAACGACTAGTGTGTTTGGGCTCAATCTTTATCACAATTGTGTTAACATCCGAAATGTTAGGAAACGAGATTGAACACCGGCGTTTGATTCGCACTGGTCCGAAATGGTTTGGACCGTGTCACCTGACGCGTCCGAGGGTCCCTATCTGCGTAGAAGTCCTGTTAGCGAATATATCAGCTGGGCCTTCTGTCGATCCACTCGTGCAAACGTCCTCAAACTTGGACCATAGCTAGCTAACATATTAATAGGTCTAGTAAGACTCCGAGCTCCCTGGTTTGATCCAAAATAGTTCGGACACGGTTGTCTGGCAGTGTGAACCCTAACCATGGGCTCCGTATGCATTGAGCGGCCTTCTCAAGTAGCGCCTCTAATTCCAGCTCCATGTATAAGAGTTGTGATAACCTCTCTTGATGATCCTCGCTCGTGGCTCGACACTTTGGTCTAATTGGCCCAAGTGGTGTAGTTCGTCTGTGCGATGGGATCAAGATCGCATCATTCCCTCCCCTTTCAAAAGGATCCGTCCTCGAGTTAGTAACCATATCTACATCACATAAATTTAAGTTAGTAACTTCAAATGGAATACCAAACAACCCATACTCACCCGAGAGCCTAAGCTCAGCGTCCATGTCATCGCTCACGGCAATAAGATGAACAGGATCATCACCCACTACATAGATTTCTTCTCTGTATTGGGTTGGAAACCATTCCCGACATAAGCATAGTCAAACCCAATCATCCATAGGGGAAGACATGCGCATTCTTTTATTGAATCGCCTAAATACTACCTTGGCATCTATGTGCTCCATGTGGCAACTAGCTTGTTCATAGAGTATTCGCACCATCTTGGCTTCATTTTCATTACCTACACTACGTAATTCACTTAGAGACAAAGGGGTTATCCCTATTGGTATCATAAGAATAAATCCATCTGCAAAATGGTTATAGGCAAATACAATAAATAGACAATAATCGTCCAAGTAAATACATGCATATGAACCATAGGACACCATAAGGATCCAAGCGCTTGCTTCTCCACTTCTGGTCGGTCATTGAATTGTGGTTGCCAAGATGTCAAAATTAGCACGGTCGTGCTAACCGTTTGCCACAATTCCTTCCCTACGTCGTTAAGGGATTTTCCATCATTACTACTAACAACACTTAGAGATAAGCCATATACAAACATTATATCCTCAAAGTATACATTAGTAATAGTCGTTGCATCAAAGTGGTCCATCAAACGGCCACAATGCGACTCATACACAACTAATTTCTGTAAAGGCTCAGATGGCCTACAATAGCACTTGCGCTTCCTTAAATATTCCTTAAATTTATACGATTTAGATTAGGTTTAAGCATACGAGCATTATTAATTGAACCAAATTCAGAATCATACAAATCAATTATTTGTGAATATTCAAGCAAATCGACGCTAAGGAAAGAAAGGCGTACATAACCTTGGCGGCTAGGATTAGCCGAACTAGGCTTTACATTCAGGTGACGCTCATTCCTTCCGATTGGAAGCAAGTCATTGGGCATTTCTTCTAGGACTTCATCATTAGTTTCCTACATATAAGAAGAAATACCAATAGGGAAAATTCAAGTGGATTAGGGTTAGAATTGTCTAGGTGTGAAGGCCGAAAACTAAGTAAATTCAATGGGTGACTTGTGCCGATACTGATTTTGTGCAAACATAATGCGTTCCTCAATTCTTTCCCTCTGGCATAAACACTCTCCTCTCCTTTTCTATAAATGCCAATATTTGCATGCTCATTCTTTTCATGCATGTGTTTTCCTCTCGCATGCTCACTATTTTCATGCGGGTTATTTTTCTCACATTCTCTCTCCACATGCTCTTTTTTTTTCATGTGAGCTTTTTTTCTCACTATTTCTCTCATTCTTTCCGACTCTCATCCCTCCTCTCTCTTTTTCCTTTCCTTTCCTTACGATTTCATGCTCGGCATACGCCTCCACAAGTCATTTTTGATCCTCATAGACTTGGAGGGGTGTCAATGGCGCAAGAGTGAACTTCTGGCCATTCTTCACTAGCTTGTAGTGATTGCTCTTCCCATCGTGATTCACTTCTCTATCAAATTTCTAAGGTCGTCCAACTAATAGATGACTTATTTGTATTGGTACGATATCACATAGGACTTCATCTTCATAACTTCCAATGGAGAACGAAACTAAAACTTGTTTAGTTATTTTTATGTTACCACTATCGGTCATCCATTGAAGTAAATAGGGCTTTGGATGCTTCATCGTCGGAAGATTCAATTTTTGTACTAACAAGTAGCTTGCACAATTCGTACAACTCTCATTATCAATGATAAATGAACACATCTTCCCTTCAACTAGGCAGCGAGTATGGAACAAATTCTCTCTTTGTTCCTCTTCTTTCTCTTCGGCCTTTGGTTGCATACTTAGATTGGGCCTAACCACAAGTGCATTGGCATACTCCAGCATTACTACCTATTCCTCATCCGAGCTACTGCCCTCCTCTTCCTTCTCACAGTTAGACTCCTTAAACTTATGATCATCATCACTATCCAAGTCGTCATTCTCCCTAATTAACAAGACTCGCTTCTTAGGAAATTTGGCGGCTATATGCCCTCGACCGGCACATTTGAAGCACACAATGTCTCTAGTGAATGTTTTGTTAGAAAGAGTAGAAGAAGGATTGTTGTTGCTGGGCCTCCCTTAAGGTGTACTAGAAGCGCTTGCACCCTTGGTACCATATGTGTGTGGCAAAACCTTAGGCGTTGAGTTTACGTTTTAGTGTCACTCACCCAAGGCGATTTCCTCCAAGGGCTGACTTGGTACTTGATGGAGCCGAACTTATATAAGAGGACCTAGACTTCTTATGTTTCTCAATCTTAATTGCCATGTGCAGCATCTCCTCCAATGTATTGTAGTTGGTCAACTCCAACGCATTGGCTATTTCACTATTTAAGCCACTAAGAAATCTAGCCATTGTCGCCTCCACACCTTCAACCACTTGTGCTCTTGCCATGGCGATTTCCATCTTATTAAAGAACTCTCTCACACTCTTACTCCCTTGAGTTAGATTCTGTAACCTTTGATGAAGGTTACGGTGAAAGTGTGTAGGAACAAAACGCCTCTTCATAAGCATTTTCATTTCTTCCCAAGTCCTGATTGGACCAACGTCTACTCTCTCTCTTGTAGCATTAAGTTGATCCCACCAATGGATTGCATACCCACTAAACTCAACTAAAGCTAATTTTACCTTCTTATCCTCTGAATAATTATGACAAAGAAAGATTTAATGGATGATCGTCAGTCAAATAAAGATTTATAGTGCCTGAAAATGTGTGTGCACAAGAGATAAAGTGTACAGTGGCAGTCAGGGTCGAACATAGGGATTGTGAGAAACTGATCTAAGGTATTGAATGCATTCGGGGGAGAAGAGCATGAAAAGTGACAATCAGGGGGGTTTTACTTGGCCAAACAGAGTGGCCAAGGCAGATTTTGGGAGCTAACAAGTTTATCTAAGAAAGCAGATTCGGGGTCCCGAATGTCACGTTCGGGGTCCCGAATGGTAAAATAAACGGATCGTTGAACAATTCTAGAAATAATAAAGCAAATCAGAAACAGGTGCAGAAGTATCAACGCAGGCGTGAAATAGAACAAGAGTGAAATAAGCACGAATAATCAGTTGGAGAGAGGGTTCTCGGCAAAGGCATCCTGGGTTGCATTCGGGACCAGATCGTCATCAGCTCAAGGGTATTCCATTCGAGATGTCATAGAAATGACATGGGGACCAGATTCCTCTGATATCCCCTACTTTTCTCTTAAGAGAAACTACCCCCCGTTTCCACATATGAGGTAGTCTTGACAGTCCGCCATCCCTCCAGGCATCAATGCGGGAGGGCCATACTCAAACTGCCCATGAAGTTAAGAAAAGACAGATCTAGAGCTAAAGTCCCTCAATTTGTCAGGCTCGTGACCCAGCTCTAATCAACTACCCAACCTATCTATTCAAGACCACTTTGACACAGTCAAGACTAAACAGATGCCTACTTGCTCATGTAACTTTCCTTCCGTATTCATCACATAAATGGCAGCATTTACACAAGATAATTCTTAGTTGATCAGGCCTCAAATTAAGTCATGCAAAGATGTAATTAAATCGATGAATAGTTGAATATAGCATCAAGAATATATTAAGCACATTAAGGCCTCGAATCTGCCCCTGCAACCCTTGAATCAGCCTTGCCAAGAACTAGGAATTTAGCTACTCATACTTAAAGATAAACAAATAACGATTAAAGAAAGCATAACAAGTAATTAAATAGTGTAAGGGAAGAAAACTTGTTACTAAAATTCCGTTTATAGCTCGGCAGCAATGTTGAAGAAGCTAACAATGGCTAGAGAGAGGAACTAGAGAGAAGTCTAAGCTACTCCTAAATTATGCTAATTAATTAATTACTAGGAGAGATCAAAGAAAAAGCTACTAAGACTATTCATGGATGCCCTTTATATAGTAGAGCTCCAAGCACAAAATATCTACAGCCCAAAAACTAGGGATAAAATGCATTAATTGAAAGCCTAAAGAAGTGGATCTATGTTCCCAAAAGCACAAAGCTGGAAAAGCATAAAGCTGTCTGGTTTTTCCAGCTTTGGCAGGCCTGGAGTGGGCTCGAGACTGAAATCCGCAGGTGTTTGGTAATCAGTGCAGAGCGTCAGAACAGTGTCAGAGGGATCACATGGGCGTTAGGTGGGGTGACACGTGGAAACGTCATCCTTTACCCTTCGGGAGTCCCGAACTGGGAATCCGATTCAGGACCTTGAACGCTGCTTTGGACTCGGGACCTCGACTTTTGGTCTTGAAGCTCGAATTCGCTCAAATTGCACCAAAAATGTTTGTTTTAGCATAAATTCCCTTTTTAGGCCTAGATCTGCAATAGTAATGAAATCAAGGGTAAATTAGCAGAATCAAGCTCTAAATAAGTGAGAAAATTGAGGGAAAATCATGCATAAAAACACGCTATCAAATAGCCCCCACACTGCCCAATGCTCGCCCTCGAGCATTAACAAAACTTAAAACAGTCCCCAAAATAGAACAGACACACCAAACCATAGCACAGAGAATAAGCACGCTTGTCAAGATTCGGGACCTCGAATGAAGACAGACCCCGCCTAGATACACCTGCGTCAAATCAGAAGGGTAACGACCCTTGAGAAAGGACTTTTCCGCTTCAGCCTATGAACCAGCAGTCCTCACATGGATTGGTGTTTGCACTCACACTCGTAAGGCTAGGTGTTTAAACGCTCAAGTATGCTATAACACGACACAATCAGGCTTGCATATCAATCCGAGTACATTAGACACGTGCATAGGCAATCTAGCAATCAAAAGACTCCGCATCGGGGGCAAGAAGGGGAAACAAGGAAAATGAACGATAAGAGGAAATAGAAGGAAGCATTATGAGAGGAAAAAGTGGAGAAGAGGGAGAGGTGAAATGAGAAGGTGGTGGAACCGACTCAAACCTGGAACGCTTCCTTGGCAGAAGGAATCAAAATGGTGAGGCAATGTTGCTGGAGCGAAAGCTAGACTAGGCTTTTCTTTTTCGAGGGGGGCCCTTGCCGCGTTTCGGGACCGAGGCTCGAGGCCTTGAATGGGTGCTGGCTGCCGATTTTTCTCTTCTGGCTTTGAAGGTATTGTCTTGCTCTCTTCCCTCTCTTTTATTGTTTTTGTTTTTCTATTTTTCTTTTTTTTTTTTTTTTTTCGAGAGAGAGGAAGAGAGCTGGTCTGGTTTGAGGAATGAGACCTTTTCTTTGGGGTCAGATGTCTGATTCCACTCCCCCACACTTGTGTTTTGCTGTGGATGGGAAGTGGTTTTTTTTCGTTTTGGTCTGCCCTTGAATTTAGTTTTGAGGTCTTGAATTTGTGCCAGTGTTCGGGACCGTGAATGTATTCGGGAGCCCCCCACACTTCGCCTTTGCTGCTTCTTCTGTCTAGTCTAGCCCTCGATGGTGCACCCAGCAACATCGCTCACCTGCCAAGAGAAAGATCAAGGAAAATTCAAATGGTCAGAATGGAGGGTCAAGAAGTGGTTCGGGAGTAAGAAAAGAAAACATAACAGAAAAGATGAGAGAAGACAATGTGATGCGAAGACTTAATCTTTTTACTGCTTTCCTATGTCTATGTGTGTCTATACCCATGGATATCATGCAAACCCAACCAGTACCTAGTCATGCATTCGCTCAAACAATAAATATAGGCATGAAGGCTCAAATGCTCTCAAGGTGTTAATTCGTGACTACTGGTGTCTAGGTCTTGAAGCAGATATAAGGCATAACAGGCAAAGCATGAATCATTCGGGACCTTGACCAGGACAGCATTTTCTTCTATGTGCACAAGTCAGGTGTGTGTCCATCATTGAGGTGTTTTCAAAAATAGGCCTTGAGCTAAAAGTTTTAAAGAAAATCATGCATAAACTTAGGAAAATTAAACTAGAATATAAGCATAATAAATACTAGCAGTTTTTAAACTCCCCCCCATACTTAGGCAGCGCATTGTCCTCAATGCGGAAGGGAGACAAAAGATAAAGCAGTTTAAAGTTATAGCAGGAATGGAAATTGTTCAACAGTGATAACCAGCCCACGCAGGGGCAAAAGGGATTGAAAATGTGCGGGATCATGGGGGGGCGAGGGCGGCGTGTCGCAATCAGCACGTCAGCTTGAGTTTGGATCTCGTGAAGGATTGCAAGATTGGTTTCCAGGATGAGGCGGAGGAGTTGGTTCGTTGTGTCGTCAGCTGGAATGTTGTCGGTCACTCGGGAGTCAACTTTGGGCTTCGAGGCAGTCGAAGTGGTAGCTTTGCTAGACGGAGGCTCGGGGGCAGCAGACGGCTTGGAGAGGTCTGGGTATTTATACTTGCCTTCAATCCTGCCCTTATTACCTGCATGGAAGCTCAGGACACCATTAATGACACAAAGAAATTCCATCGCGTCCAGGGATTTGAAGCCGAGGATCTTGAAGGAGCTCGGGTGTCGATACAGATTGAGCTCCCGAAGTGTCGAGGTGTAAAGTTTGGAGGCCAAGCTGGTGACAAGTGATCCAAGAACAGGAGAGCGACCCTGGGGGCATTGGCGACGTTATGAGCAGCGGTGACGATCCAGTATCCAAGATTGACCCGCTGCTTGTGGTACATGGCCCAGAGGAAAAACAACTCCGTTTGGGCAAGCTGCCCAGAGGTCCCGAATTTACCCGCGAGGGCAATGGACAGGAAGCATTGCAGGATGCGGAGCGCCGGGTCTTGAATGTAGTGGGCTTTGGTATGGCGAGAGTCAAATATGATCTCATCTTGGCCAGAGAGCTCTCGAAGGGCTTTGTGAGTGTTGAATGTGGCGGGAACGTTGGTGAGAGCGTTCTGATATGCGGCCTCGTGAGTCCCTTCACGACTGACAAAACCAAGGTAGACGTTGAAGTCGTCGAGGGACAGCGGGTGTCATTTACTTGCAAGCCTGAAATTCACACAACCCTTCGCAGACAAATCGGGACCTACCCCATCCTTGGGTTTGAACAGATCAACCTTATACCAAAAACTAGCAAAGAACTCCAAACTGAGTTCCAAATAAGTAGGTTGATCCATGTAAAAGAAACTCTCCCACCCGATACCACTGATATACTCCCGAATTCGGGACCCAACACCCATCTTATCGCAGAACTCCAGATCTAACTTAGGGCACGGGGCTACTCCCTTAAAATTCATCAAATTCACCTTGTCCAAGGAAGGCTTATCATTAAAGATAAAAAGCTCATTGAAAGTTTCAAGGTTAGCTGTTACCAGGTAACTGGGTCGGGAGCCCGGAGCAGAATCAAACTCTTCATCTTCCTCCTCGAGGCGCTGGGATTTGCGGGGTGTCTCAGTAGCAGGAGCTTTGCCCTTGGAGGAGGTCGGGGATCTTCCGTTTCTTACTGGCCGGAGGTTTGGGGGCTGGAACCTTAGGAGCAGGAGGCTTAGGAGTGTACTTCGCGGCTCGGGTCTTACCCTTGGCCGGTTTCGGGGGTGGGCTGGGAGGTTGGGGCGGATCGACCTCCCCTTCTCCTTCTTTGGCGACCTCCTCTGTTGGGCCCTCTGGAATGTCCTCAAGACCTGGAGCAGTGTGCTCGGGATCCTGAGCGTCCTGCGCTTCTGGTCGCTCTGTCAGCTCGACCTCGCCTTCAGCATCATGTCTGCCGTCGTCCTCCTCCTCTCGCTGGTCATCGGAATCCCACGGGAATTGCTCCTCATTCTCGTTCTCCACCCGTCGGGCTTCCCTGAGGCTGGAACTGGTCTGGGGCTGTTCGTCCGCCTCGGTGTCAGAAGGAATGATGTAGCCAATGGGCTTAACGTCGAGGGGAACGGAGTTGACAGGGTTGGGCGGCGTTTTCTTCTTGCTGCTGACGGTGGTGGTTGGAGGGACACGGCGTACCTTTCCAGATCTGGTCATGTCTGGGAGAGGGGTAGTGGAAGGGATTTCGTCTAGGTTGATGGTGGCGTCAGAAAATGGAGATCCGAGCCGTTCAGTGGCTGCTGGAGAATGGCCGGAAGTGGTGGTGCTTGGTTGGTTTTGGTGAGAGGGAAGAGTAGGAGTTGGAGTAGAAGAGTGAGAAGTGGGGTTTTTGTTTAGGTTAAGGTGAGTGCGTGCCATAAGGAAGAAGAGAGGGTTTCATTTTTGGAAAGAAGAGAAAAGGAAGTGTTTTGATTTGATTGGGAGTGATGAGGGGGTTTTGGTTGGGTAACGTGGAAGGGTGACGGTTTAGGTGGCGTGGGCGAGTAGGTTTTGGCAGGCGTGGGAACGTGGAGAGAGAGGCGGGAACTGATGTTTCGGTCTCCGTTGTCCACGTGGCGCGATGGGAGAGGGCGCTCAGTGCCATGGGCAGCGTGCTCTTACACCTGCGCGGGAATCAGGGAAAGCAAATCAGCTTTTAGGATTTTGAAAAGAGGAGAGATAAGAATAAAATCAGAGGTAATTAAATGGGGGGTGATAAAGGAGGGAACAAGTCATTAATTAGCACAGAGAGAGACATAAAAATTAAATGAAAGAGGGAAGAGGACAAAGAAAATTTAAATTTTTACCTAGGTAACATAAAAAGTGCACATAGAAAATTTGAAAAGCTAGAGTTGACTCAAATAATAAAATGAAGATAAAAAATAAAGTAGAAGAAACTAAAGAAACCAACGGACAAAAGGAATAAGAATGGACAAAACTAATTAAGATCACCTAGGGAAGATAAGAAATGGGCTTTGGGAAGGGAGAAAAGAGGATGTCGGATGCAGAATTAAGAGACAAGAAAAGTAAAGGAAGAGGGTTAGAAATTCGGGGTTTGTCCCCACACTTGGCCTTGATTATCGTCCAGGCCTGGACGTTGTGTCCTCATTCGGGAGTGTTGAGTGCTGGGTCCTCGACCCTTGCTTCCTCTATAGTCGAAGGCTTGAACCCTTCATAGAAGTGTTTCAACCTATGACCGTTTACCTTAAATGGCTCCCCATTGTCTAGGTTCTGGATTTCAACAGCACCATGATCAAATACTGCAGTGATTCGGTATGGTCCCGTCCATTTGGACTTGAGCTTTCCCGAGAAAATCCGTAGTCGTGAGTTGTAGAACAAAACTTTCTGCCCAATGGTGAAGTTTTTGACTACGAGGTGCTTGTCGTGCTGGGCTTTGGTCTTGCCCTTGTAGATCATTGAATTTTCGTAGGCGTCCCCCCGAAGTTCTTCAAGCTCTTGAATTTGCAAACAGCGTTCCTTTCCTGCCAAGTTCAAGTCCATGTTGACTTTCTTGATTGCCCAAAAGGCCTTGTGTTCTATCTCGACCGGAAGGTGGCACGGCTTGCCATAGACCAATCGATATGGCGTCATGCCAATCGGGGTCTTGAATGCGGTGCGGTAAGCCCAAAGTGCGTCTCCTAGCTTGAGACTCCAATCTTTTCTTGACTGATTCACTGTTTTTTCGAGGATAGCCTTGATCTCCCGATTCGAGACCTCGGCTTGCCCATTGGTTTGGGGGTGGTAAGCTGTGGATACTCGATGAGTCACTCCATACTTGTTAAGTAGCGAAGCGACTGTTCGATTGCAGAAATGAGTCCCCCGATCGCTGATGAGAGCTCGAGGGGTCCCGAATCGGTTAAAGATGTGTGTTCTGAGAAAATCAGCAACCACCCTTGAATCGTCAGTTTTGGTGGCCTTGGCTTCGATCCATTTGGAAACATAATCTACTGCAAGCAGAATATACGTATGCCCGAATGAATTCGGGAACGGTCCCATGAAGTCGATGCCCCAAATATCAAAAATTTCGCACGCAATGATACTGGTCAAGGGCATTTGGTTTCGGGCTCCGATGTTTCCCATGGCTTGGCATCAAGGGCAGGTTGCGCAAAATGAATAACTGTCCTTGAAGATGGAGGGCCAGTAAAGACCCGCTTCTAGGACTTTGAGCGCGGTTTTCTTTGCAGCAAAATGTCCTCCTTCTGTTGTTGAATGGCAGAACTTGAGGATGGATGGGACCTCATCTATGGTGGCACAGCGCCTAACGATCTGATCTGAACAATGCTTCCATAAGTAAGGGCTGTCCCAAACATAGTACTTGGCTTGTTTGCGGATTCGGTTGTGTTCTGCACTCGAGGCCTCGACTGGAAGCGCACCGGTGGCACAATAATTAGCTATGTCCGTGAACCAGGGGTATTTTTCCGTGTCAACTAAGCACAAATGCTCATCAGGGAAAGACTCCCGAATGGTTACTTGGGAGTCGTCTTCTTGATGCGGGAGTCGACTCAAATGATCAGCTACACAATTCTCGGTCCCTTTTTTATGTTTGATGGCTAGGTTGAACTCTTGAAGTAGGAGGATCCAGCGGATAAGCCTAGGCTTCGCGTCGGTCTTCTTGAGTAGACATCGAAGGGCAGAATGGTCAGAATACACAATCACTTCTGTGCCCAGGAGGTACTGCCGAAATTTGTCAAGGGCATAGACAATGGCCAAAAGCTCTTTCTCCGTTGTGGTATAGTTTTGTTGGGTGGGATCCAACAGCTTGGAGGCATAATAAATGACATAGGTCTCCTTGTCTTTCTTCTGACCCAGAACAGCTCCCAGGGCTTGGTTGCTTGCGTCACACATGATCTCGAAGGGGAGTGTCCAATCGGGGGCTCGAATGATGGGAGCGGAAATAAGCTTGGCTTTCAAGGTCTCGAATGCCTTCTTGCACTCGTCATCGAACACAAAATTCACATCCTTGTGTAGTAATTGGCACATCGGCTGGGCAATCTTGGAGAAATCCTTGATGAACCTCCTATAAAAGCCTGCATGTCCGAGAAAAGAACGCACATCTCGAATATTCGAGGGGTAAGGCAAGGTCTCGATAGCTTGAATTTTGGCCTTGTCCACTTCGATACCCTTTCGGGACACGATGTGGCCTAAGATCAGTCCTTGGTCAACCATGAAATGACATTTTTCAAAATTAAGAACAAGGTTAGTTTCAATACATCTTTGCAGAATTTTCTTTAAATTCAAGAGGCATTCGAAAAAAGAGTTACCATAGACCGTGAAGTCATCCATGAATACCTCGATGCATTCTTCCATAAATTCTGAAAAGATACTGACCATGCACCTCTGGAATGTGGCCGGGGCATTGCATAACCCAAAGGGCATGCGTCTGTAAGCAAAGGTCCTGAAGGGGCACGTGAAGGTGGTTTTCTCTTGATCTTCAAGGGCTACCGGAATCTGGTGGAATCCCGAATACCCATCCAGGCAGCAGTAATGCGTCTTGCCCGCAAGGCGCTCCAGCATCTGATCTCTGAAGGGAAGTGGGAAATGGTCTTTTCGGGTGGCTTCATTCAGGCGTCGATAGTCAATGCACACACGCCAGCCATTCTGGATTCGGGAGGGAATTGGCTGACCCTCGGGACCCGGAATGATTGTGATGCCAGTTTTCTTCGGGACCACCTGAACTGGGCTGACCCATGGGGAATCAGAAATGGGATAAATGACTCCGGCTTCGAGCAGCTTCAAGATCTCTTTCTTGACCACCTCCATCATGGGGGGTTCAAACGCCTTTGAGGCTGTCTCACTGTCTTGGAGTCGTCTTCAAGATGTATGCGGTGAGTGCATAAGGATGGTGACAGTCCCTTGATGTCGGCGATCGTCCATCCGATAGCCTTCTTGAAACTCTGGAGGAGGTTTACGAGCTCAGTCTCTTGGTCTGCTTCTAACTTGTTGGAAATTATGACTGGAAGCGACTCTTTCTCCCCGAGGTATGCGTACTTCAAGTGTGAGGGCAGCGTCTTGAGTTCGAGGTCTGGGGCTTGTTCCAGGGACGATGGAAGTCGTACATGATCTGCGCATTTGGGAGATTCGCTCGGGGGTTCGACTACCGTTTCAGCATTTCCTTCAAGGGCTGCGGCAACGGTGCTTAATTCAGAGGGGACCGCGATGGAAGCTGTCATCTCTCGCAGAGATTCGGGGGTGAGACTATGGTCAAGAACCAGCTTCAAGGGCTCGACAGAGTTCAGCTCAGTAATTTCCTCCACAAGGGGGTCTATTATATCAACAAAATTGACGCTTGAAAATTCGGGGGGGTACTTCATGGAGTCCAGCATGTTAAAACGGATGATTTCCCCATCAAACTCGAGGGATATCGAGGCCTCATAACAGTCAATCTTTGCACGGGCAGTAGCCAAGAAAGGACGCCCCAAGAGTAGATCCGAAGACTTGGTGTTCATGGGATTTTCCATGGAGAGAACATAGAAATCAGCTGGGAATAGGAATTCGCCAATCTGGACAAGAACATCCGTGATGATTCCTTTGGGATAAACTACCGAACGGTCTGCAAGTTGGATTACCAGTGTGGTTTCTTTCAAGGGCCCGAGTCCGAGACTATTGTAGATGGTCAAGGGCATAACATTAATTCCAGCTCCCAAATCGCACATTGCCTTTCCAATATCGATAGTCCCGATCTTGCACGGGACCGTGAACATGCCCTGGTCTTTGCACTTGGGTGGAATTTTTCGCTGGATATGGGCGGACAGATTAGCTCCCACACTGATTCTATTCACCTCAGTGAATTTGTTCTTGTTGGTGCATAGCTGTTTCAGAAACTTGGCATATCGCGGCATGTTCTTGATGGCCTTAAGGAGTGGAATATTAATGACGACCTTGCTAAACATCTCAAAGATGTCCCGATCCTCTTCCTCTTTCTTCTTCTTGACCAACCGCTGAGGGAATGGGGGCTCGAAGACTTTGTTTATGAATTCTTGAGAGAATTCTTCCTCCTCAACGGGCTGCTTCTTCTTGCATCGGGACTTCTTGCTGGAGAAGAAGTGATCAAGTGCTGCGTCGCCAAATCGGGACTTCTTGGGTTGGTCAGTAGGTTGTTCGGGAGGTGGTGGTGCAGTATTGTTGGTTTCGGGGCCAGGGGCAGCAATGTGTGCTTCGGGATCTGGGTGGACACGAGAAGGGATCTCGAGACCACTACGGAGGTTCATGGCACACGCTTCATGCTTCGGGTTAGGTTCTGTTTGCCCTGGAAATCTTCCTCCGTTTTTTACTTCTTTCATTTCGGCCATGAGGGTCCGAATATGTTTTTCCAGCTCCGCGATCTTCTTCTTATCGGAGGAGGAGTCCTCGTTCGGGAGTGTGGGCATAGTGAAATTCTGGTCTGGAGGGGGCTGCCTCTGGTATTGATAGTTCTGAAAATTGGGTCTGGGCTTGAAGCTCTGCATGTTGAAAGGAGGAGGATGATTTCCATATGGGTTTTATCCATACTGATGGCTGGGTCCGGCCTGCTGGTTGTTGTTCCACCCATAGTTAGGTGGCTTCCACCCTTGATTGTGGTGTTGGCCATATGGGGCATTGAATCCGCCAGCTGCATTGACTGGAATCTCATCGGGGATGAATGGGCAAGCATCCGTTGGGTGGTCTGAAAATTGACAAATCTGGCAGGCCTTGACCTGGACTGGCTGTCCCGAAGCCATGTTTTGCAGCATGCCCGTGATGGCTGCAAGTTGATTCTCCATAGCGGCTGAACGGGCGTCTTGAACGCTAGTGGAGTTGTTGAGCTAGAGGTTGTTCTTGGCCATGAGTTCGATAGTGGCCTTGGCAGCAGCTGGAGTGAGTCTAGTGATGGATCCATTAGCAGCAGCGTTCAACAAGGCCTTGTCCCGACCGTTGAGTCCTTCACAAAAATACTGCATGAGGGCATGTTCGGACAGATTATGCGAGGGGCATAGGGCTTGCATCTTTTTGAACCTTTCATAATATTGCTCGAGATCTAACGAATCCTTTTGGAGGATGGATACAAGCTGCTTTCTGGTCACCATTGCTATGGACACGGGGTAGTATTTGTCCGTGAAAGCTTTAGACATCTCGGCCCATGAATTGATAGATTGCGGCTCCAAGTCATAAAACCAGTCAAGGGCGTCGTCCTTGAGGGACCACATAAAGGCACGGAGCTTGGCATGCTCAACAGAAACGTTGTGAGGTTTCATGGCGTCACAAATGGAGTGTAGCTGTTGCAGGTGGCGGTGTGGATTTTCCTTGGCCAGCCCTCGAAAGAGTGGCAGATGATGCATGGTCGCAGACTTGAGTTCCCAGTCATTCGGGACTGCTGGCCAGACAATGCAACTGGTTGGGGCTTCGGGAGCAGCATTGAAATCATCGATGGTCTGGATTGGGAGTGGTGGGACGCGATCTCCTTCGGGACCGTGGTCATCCATTTCGGGTCCTTCTGGGTGATCAGGGGGAAAATTCTCGGGGTCTGGATTGTCTTCTAGGTCAAAAAGACGTTCGAGGTCCCGAACACAAGGATTGGAATTTCCTCATGCCAGTCGTCGAAGTCCTCTTTCGGTACGTCCTAGCTCGTGATCAAGGGGTAGTAATTCGGGTGCAGATCTCCTGGTCATACAAACAAGAAAAGTAAATCAGTCTTGAAACAATCCCCGGCAACGGCGCCAATTTGATCGTCAGTCAAATAAAGATTTATAGTGCCTGAAAACGTGTGTGCACAAGAGATAAAGTGTACAGTGGCAGTCAGGGTCGAACACAGGGATTGTGAGAAACTGATCTAAGGTCTTGAATGCATTCGGGGGAGAAGAGCATGAAAAGTGACAATCAGGGGGGTTTTACTTGGCCAAACAGAGTGGCCAAGGCAGATTTTGGGAGCTAACAAGTTTATCTAAGAAAGCAGATTCGGGGTCCCGAATGTCACGTTCGGGGTCCCGAATGGTAAAATAAACAGATCGTTGAACAATTCTAGAAATAATAAAGCAAATCATAAACAGGTGCAGAAGTATCAACGCAGGCGTGAAATAGAACAAGAGTGAAATAAGCACGAATAATCAGTTGGAGAAAGGGTTCTCGGCAAAGGCATCCTGGGTTGCATTCGGGACCAGATCGTCATCAGCTCAAGGGTATTCCATTCGAGATGTCATAGAAATGACATGGGGACCAGATTCCTCGGATATCCCCTACTTTTCTCTTAAGAGAAACTACCCCCCGTTTCCACATATGAGGTAGTCTTGACAGTCCGCCATCCCTCCAGGCATCAATGCAGGAGGGCCATACTCAAACTGCCCATGAAGTTAAGAAAAGACAAATCTAGAGCTAAAGTCCCTCAGTTTGTCAGGCTCGTGACCCAGCTCTAATCAACTACCCAACCTATCTATTCAAGACCACTTTGACACAGTCAAGACTAAACAGATGCCTACTTGCTCATGTAACTTTCCTTCCGTATTCATCACATAAATGGCAGCATTTACACAAGATAATTCTCAGTTGATCAGGCCTCAAATTAAATCATGCAAAGATGTAATTAAATTGATGAATAGTTGAATATAGCATCAAGAATATATTAAGCACATTAAGGCCTCGAATCTGCCCCTGCAACCCTTGAATCAGCCTTGCCAAGAACTAGGAATTTAGCTACTCATACTTAAAGATAAACAAATAACGATTAAAGAAAGCATAACAAGTAATTAAATAGTGTAAGGGAAGAAAACTTGTTACTAAAATTCCGTTTATAGCTCGGCAGCAATGTTGAAGAAGCTAACAATGGCTAGAGAGAGGAACTAGAGAGAAGTCTAAGCTACTCCTAAATTATGCTAATTAATTAATTACTAGGAGAGATCAAAGAAAAAACTACTAAGACTATTCATGGATGCCCTTTATATAGTAGAGCTCCAAGCACAAAATATCTACAGCCCAAAAACTAGGGACAAAATGCATTAATTGAAAGCCTAAAGAAGTGGATCTATGTTCCCAAAAGCACAAAGCTGGAAAAGCATAAAGCTGTCTGGTTTTTCCAGCTTTGGCAGGCCTGGAGTGGGCTCGAGACTGAAATCCGCAGGTGTTTGGTAATCAGTGCAGAGCGTCAGAACAGTGTCAGAGGGATCACATGGGCGTTAGGTGGGGTGACACGTGGAAACGTCATCCTTTACCCTTCGGGAATCCCGAACTGGGAATCCGATTCGGGACCTTGAACGCTGCTTTGGACTCGGGACCTCGACTTTTGGTCTTGAAGCTCGAATTCGCTCAAATTGCACCAAAAATGTTTGTTTTAGCATAAATTCCCTTTTTAGGCCTAGATCTGCAATAGTAATGAAATCAAGGGTAAATTAGCAGAATCAAGCTCTAAATAAGTGAGAAAATGGAGGGAAAATCATGCATAAAAGCACGCTATCAATGGACCTTGCTTTCCCATGTCAAATAGGCGTATGGACTGTCAGTACCTTCAAATGGCGAAATTTTCATTTTAATGCTCCCTACGTTAGCATCAATTCTGCCCTCAAACCTAGGTCCCCTCGCATCAATTCTGCCCTCAAACCTAGGTCTCCTCTCATCCGTTCTGCCATGCCTCTCATAGGCATACTCATCAATCTCGCGCTCCTCAGACCAACGCGTGTAAGGCGCTTGGTGATCGGTTGCTGCAGCGCACATATAGGGTTCGCTCTGTGGCACTCGCCTAGAGTCTGCCTCGGCAACCCTTGGCTCGCGTACGTGCCTCGGTGCACCACCCTCTCTACCCTCATCCTCCTCTTATTCCCCACCATGATACTCAAACTGGGGGTCATCCTCTTGGCGCGGCATACCATATATATGAGAGCTAGATGCGTCATTAGGGTTTTGGGCAAATAGCCCCATTGGCACACCACCTCTAAGTTCCTTGGCCTTGTCCTTCATATGGGCCGATACATCTTTCCTCCACTCTTCCATCTCTTTAAACCTCAGATTGAGGTTTTGCATAAGAGCAAAAAGCTCCTACTTCTCATTCTCATTCAAAGCTATGTTTGTCATACCCGTAACTCCTGAAAATCACAACACAAGCAAACGGCGTAAAAATGCACTAATCCTAGCACTCCTTCATGTGTTTACTCTCGTGTTTAATCTCTTAAATAATCTCACCAAATCACTCAATGTCTCTACAATGTCCCTGCGCAAACGATTAGTGACTTAAGAGTTTCAATGAAAAGCTTCCAAGAAGACACACAAGGACAACTAGCTTCAAAAAAACATTTGATGCCCAAAAAGAGGTTAGTTGCAAAAGCAATCAACTAAACCATTGTTAAGCTAGAGTAGAAGATAGTGCTAGGAATCAAGAAAAGCTCAAACGGACACAGAATACTCAAATTGGCTCACGATTAGTGAGTTAGGTGCAATAATGCATGCGATTGTGTTTCCCGTGCCAACTTTTGATTCCGATCACAAAATAACCTTTTGTCTTTTGTTTTGTATTGCAAATACTTTGTATCTTTTTGTATACACTAATAAAACAATGAATCTTTTTGTGTTTTTATGACTCTTTTGATGGCAGAAAATGAAACAAAAAGTTTCAAGCAAATCGCACACCAACTTACTTGAAATCTCACACAAGACCTAAAACCCTAGCTCGACTCGACGACACAAACAAACTAACTAACACAAGCACACAAGGAGATTGGTATTAGAACGGGTTACAATGAAAAAACCAATCTCAACAAATGAAAACAAATAAAGCAGTAAAAGATATAACCAAACCTTTTGAACGCCTTGAGCTCCGCTACCACATGATACGATCCTAGTCGCCTAGGATGCGATTAACCTCATTTTGATCTAGTTTAAGGTTTTGGATTTCGTGCGGAAGATAGTTTACTCAACAAGCGCAAGCTTAGACCTAGATTCACCTAGGAATCTCAACCTAATCGACTCAAGTGAGGTTCTTGCTCGAATTCTAGACCTAGATTCTCACTTGGGAATCTCAACCTAAGGGAACGAACAATAATCAAAACTTCTGGCTTTATGATAGCATGTATTTTATGCATGTTTTTCCTTCTATGTTTGCCTTGATTTAGGCCTTGATACTTGTCGCACCCCCTTTTTTTCGTTCGTTGAAAACGAGTTTAAAGGTTCGCGGAGGATGCTAAGCATAAATGGATGCTTCGCATAATACAATGAAGTCGCCACCCTAATTTTCTAAGGTTTAGGGAACCTAAGCGTCATGGCATAAAAAATAAAAACTAAGGCACAATTGGTCTAAACCATTGAACAAAGGTTCGAGGTCGTATTGTGGACTTGGGAAGGTGTTAGGCACCCAAGTCACACCCTAAAAAGGTTACCGGTTATAAGGTGTTTGAATACAGTTTTGATATACAAAGATTTGTTTAAACGATCGAAGCATGTCAACCTCCTCCTTCCTACGAATCCAGGCCACTTTCCAACCATTTACATAGGCAAATGATTGAATCATGTCGGCTGAATCCGCGTACTAGAATTGGGTCACTTTCCGATTATCTAAACATTTTTGACACGATTTGGCCCTCAAAGGTGACGTTACATCTTAGCATTTTCGTAGGGACATGTTATTTCCGATCGGGACACGAAGGACGGGGTTACCGTTTGTTCGTTATGCTAGAGCGGACGTTCCCCCTTTTCATTGAGCCATGCATGATTAATTAATTGATTACTACGTGATCCTAACATGGGCAATGCTAACATCGTACGTTTTCATGAATGCAAATAACTGTGTGGGATCGAAACCACCATGCATATCATTTAACAAGAAAGCAATTAATCTCATGGCATTTAAACGCAAGTGATGTCAACATGTAAGCATGTGGGTTGATTTTATCACGCATACGATTATAAGCTTTTTAGCATTTTTAAAATAACACACATGAAAATAATATTTGCAAAAGACATTAAATAAATAAGAGAGACTTAGAAGAAAGACGTACTTGCGTTGCGTGCTCTTGATCTTCCTTGCAAATTGAGAGTGTTAGCAACGTTTTCGAAAACAAATAAATAAGAAAAGCGCATGCAAACATTTATTTAATTTATGATGAATAGACAATTAAATAAATAAACATGGCATAGCAAATGAACAAATCATTTAAAACATGCAAACATTTAATTAAATAGAACATGTTATAAACAAATTATTTAAATCATGCAAGCATTTAATTAAATAAAACATGACATAAAAAAATTATTTAAATCATGTAAGCATTTAATTAAACAAAGCATAAATAAATAAAATATTTAAATCATGGCATACAAGCATACGAATTATTCATGAAATATTAGTATGAAAATTGTTCATGGCATATACGAAGCAAATTATACATGGCATATACGAAATACATTGTACATGGCATATACGAAATAAGTGGGCCCCACAAGGGATTTTTGAACATTAAAAAATGGGCTTGGCACAAGCCAAGCCCAAATTTTAATTTAAAACAAAGTATTTAAAGCATGCAAAAATTACGAGAAATTAAACACGAAAGTTATACGAAAAATTGACAACACGTATACGAAACTCTTGTACGAAAATTAAATGGGCCGGGCTCGATATTGGTCCAAAACAGTGGCTGGGCTTGTGATGAAATCAAGCCCAGCACTCATTTAATCAAGATGGGCTTGTGATAAAATCAAGCCCATCACCTTTGCATTTTCCTTTCCCGTCATCACCCTTCTTTCTCCTTTCTTTCTTCTCCAAACAGCCGGCCACCATGGCCAACTACCCAAGCATCATAACTCAATAAAACCAGCTCAAAATAGACCCAATAATTATAATATCATGGCAGCAAATCAAGCCAAGCAAAACAGCAAGAAAATCAAATGGAAACAGTGGCGGTTTTTATCAAGGAAAAACAAGCTAATTAAACATGCATTATGGCTATTAATTACTCAAGTCAACATGTCATTAAATTGAGGCAAAGGAAATGAAATTGGCATAAAAACTAAACATTTGAACCAAGTTTGAGCAATTTATTCATGCATTAAGAGGAAAAATGAAAATTAAAGAGAGAAGCTAGGGAGAGAAACTTACCTCTCCAGGAGAGATTTGATCCAAGAAGGTAGTGCAAGAAGTAGAGATTAAGAGGAGGATTTGGTGCCCTTTTCTTGGTGATAGAAGCAAGCTATTTATAGGGGAAAAATGAAATTGGAGTCGGTTCCCGGCTTGTGGCTGCAAATGGACGGGAAGAAAAGAAAGACAATGATGATGATGAACAGTGCCCAGAGTGGTGAGCAAGTTTGATTGTGTGGCTAGGTGGTGAGCAAGTTTGATTGTGTGGCTAGGTGATGAGAAAGGCAAGCTGGAACCGAGCTGGAGGATGAGAAGGAATTAAATGGCATTTATGTAACATTTATCCTATTTTTGGGGTACGAACGGGATATTTTTGTACGAGCGAAATCGCTTGAAAATGAAAATAAACCCGAAGCGAGATCCAACTATGTGTAGAAAAATAAGCCGAGAAAACTAATATACAGTGAATAAACGCGAAAGTTGAGGTGACGTGTTTATTTTCTCTTTCAGAAGTGTCAAAACGTTCGCGCGCAAAATAAATGTCCTTACGACAAAAATTGAACGAATTTGAGCACGGTGGCGTGAAAGGGAAAATTAGTACATAATTATCAAACAAAGAACGAGTGCGTTGGAGCCTTGGTCTGAGAAAACTTATTCGAGACTGAGAAAAGTTCGAATAAAGACAGTTAAAAGTACGAGAAACTAAAAAGGCACGAGATGACACGGAATTTTAAATAAACTAGACTAGGACCAAGAATCGACAAGAACTTGACCTAGACGAGGTATTGAATGTGATAAACATAAAAATACGTAAATACGTTGACGAAAACCGAAAAATACGGTTTTAGTCGAAAATACGAGAAAAATACGAAAAATTTAAAAGACACAAAATGACATGAAATATTAAAATAGATAGTCTTTGATCAAAAATCGATAGAAATTTAACGTAAACGAGCTATTAATATGACATGTAATAAACGAAAAAGGTTGTGACGTAAGTCAAAATTCGGGTAGCAACAGTTGCCCCCTCTTTACTGTCTGATCAAAAATATAGTGTAACTGAGATTTTTGATTAGCAGTAAAGACAGTTGCCCCCAAGTGCTACCACGGTTTCGGGAAATGCATTGCAAAATGATATGTTTTGAAAAGGGTGTAACGGGAAAGCAGGTCTTACCTCGAACTTACCGTGCAAACTGGAACGGAGAGTGGTTGAAGGTGGGCGATCAAGTCGCCGTTTGAAATGAAGAGGAAGTGGGTGACAAAAATCACCGTACGACACAAGTGAGAAAGTGTACGACCAAGTCGTCACACGACATAACTGAAAACGTGGGTAACCAAGTCACCGTGGGCGACCAAGTCACCGCACAACATAGGGAGAAAAGTGGACAACCAAGTCGTCACACCGACGTGGGTGACCAAGTCACCGCACAACATAGGGACAAAAGTGGACAACCAAGTCGTCACACCGACGTGGGTGACCAAGTCACCGCACAACATAGGGAGAAAAGTGGACAACCAAGTCGTCACACCGACGTGGGTGACCAAGTCACCGCACAACATAGGGAGAAAAGTGGACAACCAAGTCGTCACACCGACGTGGGTGACCAAGTCACCGCACAACATAGAGAGAAAAGTGGACAACCAAGTCGTCACACCGACGTGGGTGACCAAGTCACCGCACAACATAGGGAGAAAAGTGGACAACCAAGTCGTCACACGGACGTGGGTAACCAAGTCACCGCACAACATAGGGAGAAAAGTGGGCAACCAAGTCGTCACACCGACGTGGGTAACCAAGTCACCGCACAACATAGGGAGAAAAGTGGACAACCAAGTCGTCACACGGACGTGGGTAACCAAGTCACCGCACAACATAGGGAGAAAAGTGGACAACCAAGTCGTCACACCGACGTGGGTGACCAAGTCACCGCACAACATAGGGAGAAAAGTGGACAACCAAGTCGTCACACCGACGTGGGTGACCAAGTCACCGCACAACATAGGGAGAAAAGTGGACAACCAAGTCGTCACACCGACGTGGGTGACCAAGTCACCGCACAACATAGGGAGAAAAGTGGACAACCAAGTCGTCACACGGACATGGGTAACCAAGTCACCGCACAACATAGGGAGAAAAGTGGACAACCAAGTCGTCACACGGACGTGGGTGACCAAGTCACCGCACAACATAGGGAGAAAAGTGGACAACCAAGTCATCACACGGACATGGGTAACCAAGTCACCGCACAACATAGGGAGAAAAGTGGACAACCAAGTCGTCACACCGACGTGGGTGACCAAGTCACCGCACAACATAGGGAGAAAAGTGGACAACCAAGTCGTCACACCGACGTGGGTAACCAAGTCACCGCACAACATAGGGAGAAAAGTGGACAACCAAGTCGTCACACCAACGTGGGTGACCAAGTCACCGCACAACATAGGGAGAAAAGTGGACAACCAAGTCGTCACACCGACGTGGGTGACCAAGTCACCGCACAACATAGGGAGAAAAGTGGACAACCAAGTCGTCACACCGACGTGGGTGACCAAGTCACCGCACAACATAGGGAGAAAAGTGGACAACCAAGTCGTCACACCGACGTGGGTGACCAAGTCACCGCACAACATAGGGAGAAAAGTGGACAACCAAGTCGTCACACGGACGTGGGTGACCAAGTCACCGCACAACATAGGGAGAAAAGTGGACAACCAAGTCGTCACACCGACGTGGGTGACCAAGTCACCGCACAACATAGGGAGAAAAGTGGACAACCAAGTCGTCACACGGACGTGGGTAACCAAGTCACCGCACAACATAGGGAGAAAAGTGGACAACCAAGTCGTCACACGGACGTGGGTGACCAAGTCACCGCACAACATAGGGAGAAAAGTGGACAACCAAGTCGTCACACGGACGTGGGTGACCAAGTCACCGCACAACATAGGGAGAAAAGTGGACAACCAAGTCGTCACACGGACGTGGGTGACCAAGTCACCGCACAACATAGGGAGAAAAGTGGACAACCAAGTCGTCACACGGACGTGGGTGACCAAGTCACCGCACAACATAGGGAGAAAAGTGGACAACCAAGTCGTCACACCGACGTGGGTGACCAAGTCACCGCACAACATAGGGAGAAAAGTGGACAACCAAGTCGTCACACGGACATGGGTAACCAAGTCACCGCACAACATAGGGAGAAAAGTGGACAACCAAGTCGTCACACGGACGTGGGTGACCAAGTCACCGCACAACATAGGGAGAAAAGTGGACAACCAAGTCATCACACGGACATGGGTAACCAAGTCACCGCACAACATAGGGAGAAAAGTGGACAACCAAGTCGTCACACCGACGTGGGTGACCAAGTCACCGCACAACATAGGGAGAAAAGTGGACAACCAAGTCGTCACACCGACGTGGGTAACCAAGTCACCGCACAACATAGGGAGAAAAGTGGACAACCAAGTCGTCACACCGACGTGGGTGACCAAGTCACCGCACAACATAGGGAGAAAAGTGGACAACCAAGTCGTCACACCGACGTGGGTGACCAAGTCACCGCACAACATAGGGAGAAAAGTGGACAACCAAGTCGTCACACCGACGTGGGTGACCAAGTCACCGCACAACATAGGGAGAAAAGTGGACAACCAAGTCGTCACACGGACGTGGGTGACCAAGTCACCGCACAACATAGGGAGAAAAGTGGACAACCAAGTCGTCACACGGACGTGGGTGACCAAGTCACCGCACAACATAGGGAGAAAAGTGGACAACCAAGTCGTCACACGGACGTGGGTGACCAAGTCACCGCACAACATAGGGAGAAAAGTGGACAACCAAGTCGTCACACGGACGTGGGTAACCAAGTCACCGCACAACATAGGGAGAAAAGTGGACAACCAAGTCGTCACACGGACGTGGGTGACCAAGTCACCGCACAACATAGGGAGAAAAGTGGACAACCAAGTCGTCACACGGACGTGGGTGACCAAGTCACCGCACAACATAGGGAGAAAAGTGGACAACCAAGTCGTCACACGGACGTGGGTGACCAAGTCACCGCACAACATAGGGAGAAAAGTGGACAACCAAGTCGTCACACGGACGTGGGTGACCAAGTCACCGCACAACATAGGGAGAAAAGTGGACAACCAAGTCGTCACACGGACGTGGGTGACCAAGTCACCGCACAACATAGGGAGAAAAGTGGACAACCAAGTCGTCACACCGACGTGGGTGACCAAGTCACCGCACAACATAGGGAGAAAAGTGGACAACCAAGTCGTCACACCGACGTGGGTAACCAAGTCACCACACAACATAGGGAGAAAAGTGGACAACCAAGTCGTCACACGGACGTGGGTGACCAAGTCACCGCACAACATAGGGAGAAAAGTGGACAACCAAGTCGTCACACGGACGTGGGTGACCAAGTCACCGCACAACATAGGGAGAAAAGTGGACAACCAAGTCGTCACACGGACGTGGGTGACCAAGTCACCGCACAACATAGGGAGAAAAGTGGACAACCAAGTCGTCACACGGACGTGGGTGACCAAGTCACCGCACAACATAGGGAGAAAAGTGGACAACCAAGTCGTCACACCGACGTGGGTGACCAAGTCACCGCACAACATAGGGAGAAAAGTGGACAACCAAGTCGTCACACGGACGTGGGTGACCAAGTCACCGCACAACATAGGGAGAAAAGTGGACAACCAAGTCGTCACACCGACGTGGGTGACCAAGTCACCGCACAACATAGGGAGAAAAGTGGACAACCAAGTCGTCACACCGACGTGGGTGACCAAGTCACCGCACAACATAGGGAGAAACGTGGGCAACCAAGTCGTCACACCGACGTGGGTGACCAAGTCACCGCACAACATAGGGAGAAAAGTGGACAACCAAGTCGTCACACCGACGTGGGTGACCAAGTCACCGCACAACATAGGGAGAAAAGTGGACAACCAAGTCGTCACACCGACGTGGGTGACCAAGTCACCGCACAACATAGGGAGAAAAGTGGACAACCAAGTCGTCACACCGACGTAAGTTGAGAGTGAAGTGGTAACGTACCTTCATTCGGGGTTGATTGGACAAAAATCCAAGCCGAAGGCTTTACAATGATTTCTTCATCAAAGACCCAAGGTCGACGTGATTCCATCAAAGTGTATCTGTATCCTGCAAATAGAAAGGAAGCAAACACAAAGCAGCAACAGATAGAAAAAGGGAGAGCAAATGATAATGTGAGAAATATCAAATATTCCTACATTTAACCCATGGCTTGCCCCCAAGTTTTTTGTTTGGAATGAAAATGATTTCTTTGTTTAAGAAAATAAATTCAAGCGTTTTCTTTTGAAAAAATGTTCGTTCAGTTTTCGTTATATAAACATGATTGATACAAATCTAGATAACATCTACGTCTTGTTCAGGAAATAACGACCTCAAGAACAAGACTTTCCCATGACATGTAAACGTAAGCAATCCTCACCAGATGTTAGTGTTTGCACTCACGCTCAGAAAATAAGGCTATGTGTTTACACTCCTAAAAATGCAATAAACATAGCACAAAAATTAAATTTGCAATGTCAATCCGAGTGAATAGACTTCAAATGAAGATGCACATGCATGGGCCTTTTAAGAATCCAGAGGACTTTGCAAGAGATAAGAAGTGAGAGATTTTATGGAAAGGGAAAGTTTGTGGTGTTGTTGGTTTTTTGTTTGAGTTTGCGCTCATGGACTGATTGTGATGAGGGCAAATTATGGTGAAAGATGTTTTGGCGATTTAGCCAAGTTTGTGAGTTTCTTCTTTCATTTGGGGAGAAATGGGTGTTCTTCTCCATGTTTATTTTCGATGGACTTTGTTTAATGATGGTTGTTTTTTTTTTCTTTTATTCTTCTCTCTTTTTTTTTTCGCACTCACTTCCTTGTGTTTTTTTTCGTTTTCTTCTCTTCCCTTTTTTTTCTTTTGTTTCTTCTTTGTTTCTTTTGTTTCTTTTCTTTTCTTTTCTTTTCTTTTCTTTCCCTCTTTTATAGGTAGAAGAAAATAAAAGAAGCAAGTGCAATTCCCTTTGTCTAGACTTCCCTCTTTGGGTAACGACCTTTGATTGGTTCTTTTCGCTTTTGTATTAGTGAGGATTGTCACCTTTGGGTGGGGGTTTCCTTTTTGTTTTGCTGATTTGTTTGTGATGATCTTAACACGCGCATGGTGCCTTGGTCGATCATTCTAGTTGAGCGTTTATTTGTTTGCGAAGAACTGCTCTTTCTTTCTTGAAGGGTTTATTTAATAATTTTTTTTTTAAGGTGGCAAAAGGAATGTAGGGTGGTGTAGTTTTAGTTGGAAAAATAAATTAAGAGGGGAGGAGAACGCAAAGTCCAATGTCATCTTATTGTTATCCCATGTCTGATTGTTCATGTACCCTGGATATTATGCAAATCTAACTAGCACCTAGTTTAGCATTTACACTTATGAAGGAAATAAGGCATGAAGGCCCAAAATACTCACAGGGATATGTTTGTGATTGCTTACGTCTAAACATGTCATGGACATAAGAGTTAACAGACGAGATCATGCATGTTTATATAGTTTTCTAAAGAACGCCCAAGTTCTCCGCGAATTAATAAAATGATGAATATGCTTGATCTAAGGAAGGTTAAAACGTAGGATTTTTTCAAGCCAAGCAACATATATTTATTCTAGTTTAGTTTTTTTTTGTGTTTTTTATTTATTTTATTTATTATTATTTTATTTTTGGCAAAAATTATGAATTTTAGTAGACACGACTCACACACTCTTGCAATAATATAAATGGTTAAAAATGGTGAAAATGTAAATTGCGAAAACATAAATTACGGAAATGTAAATTGTAGGAGAAGAAATTGCAAAAATGTGAAGGACAACTTCCCTGAAAAATGAGCTTCGACATCTTTCGACACCTTCTTTTGGTTGTCACTTCACTCGCTTGCCCCCAAGTTTACAAGTCTCGTTGCACCTGAGAAGAGGGAATTAAATTGTGATTTCACATGGAAAAGACATCCCAAGATGTTTGGATTTAAAATTAAGGAAAAAATAGAGATATTGAAAAGAATGCTTGGGTTGTTTCTCCGAAGCGCCCTTGTTTAAAGTCGTAGGCTCGACTTTATGTATGATTTCCTTTCATGCCTCCGTCTGCCACACAAAATTTGATGAAAGGTGGGGGTTAGTTCGCCTCTTGGAAGCCATCGTTAAGCTGAAAAAGACAAGTGAAAAGAAATAAAAGTGAGTATGGGCGATGCAATCTCGAGGCCTCCACGCTGCTCGTTCACTCTTCCGGCCATGCTTTCACTTGATACTTTTAGGGTGACTGGAGCGACGACGCGTCTTGAATCGGCTTTCTTGGTGAAGATACAAAGGAAGCTTTTACTCATTCCAACGACGTAACGTAATCTTGGATGCTACCAACGAGACCCTTGAGGCGAACCGGCATGAGTGGCTAGAGTCATCATGCTGAGAAAATCCCTAAATTTTTTTGCGAGAGATCCGTCGCCCCAAAAAATTTGATTTTTGGCATGAGCATACTTTAATCTGTTATCAACATCTTTCATTTTTTGGCCCAGCATAAATTCTGAGTCCATCGTATCCGTATTGGCCCAGGTAAAAGATCGCGGAGCTGAGACCGAGAAAACTGTCATCCTCACGTCAAACTTTTTTGCGAGCGATGTGCTGCTCGGAAAGATACCATTTTTGGTATAGGAAATCTTCAATGGGTTGTGAATATCTTTCGTGTTTTGGTCAAAAGGAAATTTGGAGCCAAACACATTGATATTGGCCGAGACAAAAGATCATGCGGTTGGGACCGAAAGAACTGTCCTCCTTACATCCAAATTATTTGTGAGTGACGTGCTGCTCGGAAAGATTCCATTTTTGGTATGGGAAATATTCAATGTGTTGTGAACATCTTTTATGTTTTGTCAGAGTGGAAATTCGGAGTCCATCATATCCGTATTGGCTCAAACAAAAAAAAACGCGCGGCTGAGACAGAGCAGAACAGCTATCCTCACGCCTAACTTATTTCCGAGAGATGTGTCCCCCTGAATGCTCTGAAATTTGGTGTGGGCATATTTCAATGTGTTGCGAACATCTTTCGTGTTTTGGTCGAAAGGCAATTCTGAGCCCATCGCATCGATATTAGCCAAAACAAATGAGTGCGCGGCTGAACGAAATGATTTTGGGGGTGAAAAACTGATTTTGGAGCCGAAGCTAGCGGTATACCGCCAGGGTCCAGGCGGTATACCGCCAGAGATGGCCTTTCATGGGCCTTGATTTTGGCTGAGGTTCACTGCTCCAAAAAATCTGAAATTTGGTAGGAACATACTTCGACGTGTTACGAACATCGTTCATGTTTTGTCTGAAAGGAAATTCTGAGCCGAATGTGTTCATATTGGCCGAGACAAAAGATCGCACGGCTGAGACCGAGAAAACTGTCTTCCTTATGTCCGAATTTTTTTTGTGGGCGATGCGCTGCTCGGAAAGATCCCATTTTTGGCATGAAAATTCTTCAAGGTGTTGTGAACATCTTTCGTGTTTTGGCCGAGTGGAAATTCTTAGCTGATTGTGCTGATATTGGCCAAAACAAAAGAACGTGCAGCTGTGGCCGAGTAGAGCAGCTGTCCTTGAGTTTAGAATTTTTTGCAAGAGATTGGCTACTCAGAACTTTTTGAAATTTGGCATGGGTGAACTTCAATACGTTGGTAACATCTTTCATGTTTTGGCCAAGTGGAAATTCGGAGTAAATGATGTTGATATCGGCCAAAACAAAAGATCGCGCAGCTGAGCGGATGATTTTGGAGGCCAAAAAAATGATTTCGATGGGATTTGGAGCGAAGCTAGCGGTATACCGCTAGGGGCCAGGCGGTATACCGCCAGAGACAGGTTTGGGAGCCGATTGCGGCCTCCTTGGATGGAGCTACGCTGCTCCGAAAAATCTGAAATTTGGTATGGATGAACATCAAGATGTTGGGAACATCTTTCGTGTTTTGGCCGAGTAGAAATTCCGAGTAAATCACGTGGCTATTGGCTAAAACAAAAGATCGCGCAGCTGAAACCGAGGAGCATCTGCCCCTTTGTTCTAAAACATTTTTCGAGATATTTGCTCTTCCGGAAGTTCTGAAATTTGGTGGGGGTGGACTTCTATGTGTGATGAACATCTTTTGTGTTTTGGTCGAGTGAAAATTCGGAGCCAAACGTATTCTTATTGGCCGAGACAAAAGAGTGCGCAGCTGAGGCCGAGAAAGTGCGAACTCCCCTTGCGTTCCGAATTTTTTTTTGTGAGAGTTTGGATGCCCAGAACTTTATGAAATTTTTCATGATTAAATTTTGTCCTGTTCTCAACATCTTTCATGTTTTGGTCTAGTGGAAATTCGGTGTAAATCATCTTTATTTTGGCCAAGACAAAAAATTGCGCAGCTGAGGCCGAGAAACGGAGCTGTCTTTGTGTTCTGAATTCGTTTGTGGGAGATTGGCTGCTCAGAACTTTCTGACACTTTTCATGGTTAAACTTAAACCTGTTTCCAACATCTTTCATGTTTTGGCCGAGTGGAAATTTGGAGTGAATCGTATTTATATTGGCCAAGGTAAAAGAGTGTGCAGCTGAGTTTATTCTTGCGCTGGAGAGAAAAGAAAAAATTTGAGTGTGTTTCTATTTCCAAGGTCAGTTTTTGGTTGTTTTTTTTTTTGGCTTTAGATGTAGTTTATTTTGGGGGGGGAAGGTTGATTTGATTGTAGGCGATGGCCGTTCGATGTTTTTTTTTTGGATGCGTGAGAGAGAGAAAACGCATTTCGTAATTATCCGAATAACTACGACTTTTGTCATTGATATTTTTTTCGTCCAAAAGGGGTTACAACCATTACAAGTTGGTTTTGACTATCTAGATCTACCTAAAGCTAGTAGACAAAGTCTAGGAACATTGTTACATGGGGTAAAAGAAAAAATCTAAGCAACTGATGCTTGATTCCGAAGGGCTTCAATCTCGAAAGTCGGGGCCCGTTTGCTCATTACAAATATTCTAACGACGCAACCTCTCCTTCTGCATCACCACTTCCTCTATTCCAATCTTGGCCGCAATATTGAAAATAAAAACCGGCTTTCAACATATCCCCTCGTGCAACCTGATTCCCAAACCTTCTTCCCCCAAAGTATCAAGTGAGAGTAATGCGGGCACTGTCATTTTGAACAAGCAGGATGGTCCTTGGGGAAAGAACATGAAACAGAGTCCCTGCGTTAGCAACTTTACACAAAATATGTTGCTAGGTTCTTTACATGCATTGCTAGATTAGTGCGAAAAAGAAAAAAAACGTAGAAAACGCGGTAAACCAAGCCACGACAAAACAAGTATGATGCACGTGATGGGGGCTTTTGACGTTGACTAAAGTTCTAACGGCCTGAAGGTTCCCGACGATACCATAGAATGGTCCAAAAAGTGTCGTAAGGCGACCACCTATTCCTTCCTACGAACTCAGGCCACTTTCCAACCATTTACATAGGCAAATGATTGAATCATGTCGGCTGAATCCGCGTACTAGAATGGAGGCCAACCGTCCGGCTAGCTTTAAGGGTTCGAGCGGGTTGGGTTTCGAGAACATTACCCAGGACTCGTGTCCTAGGGTGTCCTTACTCCCCGTCCTAAACTTATTTGGTAAGGCGACCCTTGGGTGTAGGGCCTATGCATGTAATGCGTATGACAATTGATCAAAACAATAACAAATAGTCATGAAAACAATATATCAAATAAAAAAACAAACACCTAAAAAAAAAAAACCGGCTTCGACCCTACTAGTCCCCAGTGAAGTCGCCAAACTGTCGCACCCCCTTTTTTTCGTTCGTTGAAAACGAGTTTAAAGGTTCGCGGAGGATGCTAAGCATAAATGGATGCTTCGCATAATACAATGAAGTCGCCACCCTAATTTTCTAAGGTTTAGGGAACCTAAGCGTCATGGCATAAAAAATAAAAACTAAGGCACAATTGGTCTAAACCATTGAACAAAGGTTCGAGGTCGTATTGTGGACTTGGGAAGGTGTTAGGCACCCAAGTCACACCCTAAAAAGGTTACCGGTTATAAGGTGTTTGAATACAGTTTTGATATACAAAGATTTGTTTAAACGATCGAAGCATGTCAACCTCCTCCTTCCTACGAATCCAGGCCACTTTCCAACCATTTACATAGGCAAATGATTGAATCATGTCGGCTGAATCCGCGTACTAGAATTGGGTCACTTTCCGATTATCTAAACATTTTTGACACGATTTGGCCCTCAAAGGTGACGTTACATCTTAGCATTTTCGTAGGGACATGTTATTTCCGATCGGGACACGAAGGACGGGGTTACCGTTTGTTCGTTATGCTAGAGCGGACGTTCACCCTTTTCATTGAGCCATGCATGATTAATTAATTGATTACTACGTGATCCTAACATGGGCAATGATAACATCGTACGTTTTCATGAATGCAAATAACTGTGTGGGATCGAAACCACCATGCATATCATTTAACAAGAAAGCAATTAATCTCATGGCATTTAAACGCAAGTGATGTCAACATGTAAGCATGTGGGTTGATTTTATCACGCATACGATTATAAGCTTTTTAGCATTTTTAAAATAACACACATGAAAATAATATTTGCAAAAGACATTAAATAAATAAGAGAGACTTAGAAGAAAGACGTACTTGCGTTGCGTGCTCTTGATCTTCCTTGCAAATTGAGAGTGTTAGCAACGTTTTCGAAAACAAATAAATAAGAAAAGCGCATGCAAACATTTATTTAATTTATGACGAATAGACAATTAAATAAATAAACATGGCATAGCAAATGAACAAATCATTTAAAACATGCAAACATTTAATTAAATAGAACATGTTATAAACAAATTATTTAAATCATGCAAGCATTTAATTAAATAAAACATGACATAAAAAAATTATTTAAATCATGTAAGCATTTAATTAAACAAAGCATAAATAAATAAAATATTTAAATCATGGCATACAAGCATACGAATTATTCATGAAATATTAGTATGAAAATTGTTCATGGCATATACGAAGCAAATTATACATGGCATATACGAAATACATTGTACATGGCATATACGAAATAAGTGGGCCCCACAAGGGATTTTTGAACATTAAAAAATGGGCTTGGCACAAGCCAAGCCCAAATTTTAATTTAAAACAAAGTATTTAAAGCATGCAAAAATTACGAGAAATTAAACACGAAAGTTATACGAAAAATTGACAACACGTATACGAAACTCTTGTACGAAAATTAAATGGGCCGGGCTCGATATTGGTCCAAAACAGTGGCTGGGCTTGTGATGAAATCAAGCCCAGCACTCATTTAATCAAGATGGGCTTGTGATAAAATCAAGCCCATCACCTTTGCATTTTCCTTTCCCGTCATCACCCTTCTTTCTCCTTTCTTTCTTCTCCAAACAGCCGGCCACCATGGCCAACTACCCAAGCATCATAACTCAATAAAACCAGCTCAAAATAGACCCAATAATTATAATATCATGGCAGCAAATCAAGCCAAGCAAAACAGCAAGAAAATCAAATGGAAACAGTGGCGGTTTTTATCAAGGAAAAACAAGCTAATTAAACATGCATTATGGCTATTAATTACTCAAGTCAACATGTCATTAAATTGAGGCAAAGGAAATGAAATTGGCATAAAAACTAAACATTTGAACCAAGTTTGAGCAATTTATTCATGCATTAAGAGGAAAAATGAAAATTAAAGAGAGAAGCTAGGGAGAGAAACTTACCTCTCCAGGAGAGATTTGATCCAAGAAGGTAGTGCAAGAAGTAGAGATTAAGAGGAGGATTTGGTGCCCTTTTCTTGGTGATAGAAGCAAGCTATTTATAGGGGAAAAATGAAATTGGAGTCGGTTCCCGGCTTGTGGCTGCAAATGGACGGGAAGAAAAGAAAGACAATGATGATGATGAACAGTGCCCAGAGTGGTGAGCAAGTTTGATTGTGTGGCTAGGTGGTGAGCAAGTTTGATTGTGTGGCTAGGTGATGAGAAAGGCAAGCTGGAACCGAGCCGGAGGATGAGAAGGAATTAAATGGCATTTATGTAACATTTATCCTATTTTTGGGGTACGAACGGGATATTTTTGTACGAGCGAAATCGCTTGAAAATGAAAATAAACCCGAAGCGAGATCCAACTATGTGTAGAAAAATAAGCCGAGAAAACTAATATACAGTGAATAAACGCGAAAGTTGAGGTGACGTGTTTATTTTCTCTTTCAGAAGTGTCAAAACGTTCGCGCGCAAAATAAATGTCCTTACGACAAAAATTGAACGAATTTGAGCACGGTGGCGTGAAAGGGAAAATTAGTACATAATTATCAAACAAAGAACGAGTGCGTTGGAGCCTTGGTCTGAGAAAACTTATTCGAGACTGAGAAAAGTTCGAATAAAGACAGTTAAAAGTACGAGAAACTAAAAAGGCACGAGATGACACGGAATTTTAAATAAACTAGACTAGGACCAAGAATCGACAAGAACTTGACCTAGACGAGGTATTGAATGTGATAAACATAAAAATACGTAAATACGTTGACGAAAACTGAAAAATACGGTTTTAGTCGAAAATACGAGAAAAATACGAAAAATTTAAAAGACACAAAATGACATGAAATATTAAAATAGATAGTCTTTGATCAAAAATCGATAGAAATTTAACGTAAACGAGCTATTAATATGACATGTAATAAACGAAAAAGGTTGTGACGTAAGTCAAAATTCGGGTAGCAACAATACTACTAATCCACTCGTGTTTCCATCTTTATCACAGATCGAGGCCAAGAAGGAGAAATGTGCGAAAAGACATGCTTTCTGGGCAATTTCAGCAAGGCTCAAGCTTCAAGACCATCGTCGAGACCAAGGACCAATTTCTTCATCGAGGCCTGTCGTCGAGCCCTCAACGGATCAAGAGCTTTAAATCCACGTGTCCTTGCAGTTGTGCTTCCACGTGTCCCCTCGGATGTCTCCCAGAATATTCCCTCAGTTGCTGATCAGTCGTCTATTATCGAGGTCTCGCCCGAAAGGAATATTCCATAAAGACTCTTCCAGAACATTCTAGAACATTCCAGAACGTTCCAGAATGTTCCCAAAGATGTTGATCTGCCCTCGACATGTCATCGAGACCTCGACAAGTGCAAACGCCAAATCCACGTGGCTCCACTCCAATCACTCCACGTGTCCTCCCTAGTGCATGTCAGTTGTTCTGCGTGGATCCCAAGGAATATTCCCCTTTTCTGCCATAGTTGGTCACCCCTTTTGCAGGAGCATGGGCTCCTTGTGTTGTACTTCCCTTAGGTGGAATTTTGTCCCTTAATGGGTGGCTGGTGTATATATACAACCTTATGTGCTAGGGTTTCAGCACCTCATGACATTTTAGATATTTTACTCTTAAACTAATTTCAGTAGCCTTCTTCTAGTTTATTAGTTTTGGGACTTGTTCCTCCCTCTTCTCTCCATAGCTGCTGGCTCCAAGCTTTGTAACAAGCACCATTAATCAAGTTTTACCCTTTACTCTTCCTTTATCTTTTATTATGTTATTTCCATCTTTTATTTGTTTATCTCTTAACATGAGTGGCTAAAACCCACGTTCTTGGTAAAGGTGTATCGAGGGTTGCTTGGGTAGATTCGAGGCCTGATTGCTCTTAACATATTCTCCTTGTTATATCTGGTTGCTTGTCATTTTAATTCTATTTTTGCTTAGGGTGATTCGAGGCCTGATCATCTTTTAATCTTCCCTTTGTGATTATTGTCGTGACTCTGTAGTGATAGCTAGCGTGAGACTCTTGGGTAGGTGTAGACAACTAGATTAGTGTTCTCGGGTAGATCTGGGTTCATTCGTCTAGGGCATGCAGCTGGTTAGGGTCCTGTCGTGATCCTAACAAATCGAGGCATCGATCCCTAGATGTGTCTTTCTTGTTCTTTATCGATGCTCTGATATTCTGTCCGCTTTGTGCTAGTGACAAGCTAAAGTAAAAAAGGTTGTCTTTTGATGACAAGATAGGTGGCTGAGAGGATATCAAAGGATCGAGGCCACCTTATTAACAGTGAAAACGGGGGGTGGCTCCTTACGAAAGAAAGCAGGGGGTCTACGTAAAAATATTACCCCTATAGCACGTCTGTAACGTTAGAACGGAAAATCTTTGCGCTAATGACAATCGAGCCCTCGACGCAACCTAAGAGAGCCCTTTACCAAGTTCCCTTCTCCTTGACTTATTATCTTTGCTTATTAATCTAATTGTTTATTTTGCGTTTTATTTTATCTCTGATCTTTATTATTATTGTTTACTCATCGTGACCTCGATTGTCATTTTTAGTAGTTAGAATTGTTAGCTCTGATCACTCTCTTGGTTAACTTGATTAACCTATAAACCCCCCCCCCCCCTTTTGTTATCGTGATTCTGTGCATTTTTACCTCTGTCATACAATCGAGGGCTTGATCTAGTTTCTCTCAATCTCTGTGGTTCGACCCTGTTACCGTTTTACACAAATTAGTTTGTGCATCTAGGCCTCAGGAATTATATTATTTTTTACCTGTTTCGACGGCGAGTCACTTTATTTGCAAACAATCCAGGCTTTCGGGACTCAAGATTGAAACAAGGTTCACTCATAAACAACAGAGAATCCTCTCTAACAAAACTTAGTCTCAATTTTAATAATCAACAAAAAAAATCTTTACAATGAGCCAAAGCGGCTCTTTAAATAAGACAACCTAAACCTAAACGAAATAAAACTAACAAGAGTCTTAATCGTGCTTTTACTCTAATAACTTAAACAAACTAAATATAAATATAATAAATAGTGTTTTAATTAAATAAAGAATAATTCGCACAGTTGGGCCTTCAAACGGGCCGACTCCTCAAGTTGCATGGTGCCTGGCGCGCACTTTACAGGCGACAATGTCGTACTGGACCATCTCATCAACAACTCGTGTGTTTGGGCTCAATATTTGTCACAATTGTGTTAACATCTGGAATGTTAGGAAACAAGATTGCACACTGACGTCTGATCCGCAGTGGTCCGAAATGGTTCGGACCGTGTCGCCTGACGCGTCCGAGAGTCATTGTCTGCGTAGAACTCCTATCAGGGAAAATGTCGACTCGGGCCTTCCGTCAATCCACTCGTACAAACGTCCTCAAACTTGGACCAGAGTCAACTAACATATTAAAAGGTCCAGTAAGACTCCGAGCTCTCTAGTTTGAACCTCCCTGATCCGAAATGGTTCGGACACAGTTGTCTGGCAGTGTGAACCCTAACCATGGGATCTGTATGCGTTGAGCGGCCTTCTCAAGTAGTGCCTCTAGTTCCAGCTCCATGTATAAGAGTTGTGATAACCTCTCTTGATGATCCTCGCTCGTGGCTCGACGCTTTGGTCCAATTGGCCCTAGTGGTGTAGTTCGTCTGTGCGATGGGATCAGGATCGCATCAAAGCCTCACTTCCTTATAACTTTTGGGTATTTGCCTTGGACACTACTATGTACATCATTAATTGACTCTCTACTCATACTCTCAATAGATTATCTCCATAGCAAAAGCTTTTTAAAAAGATCCCATATTATAAATTCCTAAGAGTTTTTAGTTGTCGTTGTTTTCCTTACTTACGACCATATAACAGCCACAAACTTGAGTTTCATTCTCATCCCTGTGTGTTCCTTGGGTATAGGTGTTTCGACCCTCAAACTAGGAAAATCTATGTCGCCCATAATGTCACATTTTACGAGCAATTCTTTCCATATGCCTAGCCGATGCCACTGTCATTCTTCACAATCCTCTCTTATTTCTAGCCCAAAAATTACACCTGGCCTATTACCTGAGCCCACTCCCAATAATATAACTCCACACTCATCTAGCCCGGCCCATCAGTGCTCCTCTCCACCAGCCAATACAAATCCAGCCTAGCAACGACAAACCCAACTGATCTCACATCATCTTCCTCCTCTGCCTCTAATGCTAGCCTCGCTCCTCCCATTCTTGAACCAATCCCCCCACCGAATGCACACCCGCTCCATGTCAGGAATCCATAAACCAAGGCTCTTCCACACCACCACATCTCCCAAATACCTTTGTTGTTGCCAACAAGGATCCTCGATGGCGATCTGCCATAAGTTTAAAATGGAATAGTTTATATTTAAGATTCTTTTTAGTTGATTCGGTATTTTTATTTTTATTTTTAAATGATTATATTAACGGGAATCAAACTAATGACTAGACCTGCTAAATGGATAGGTTGGACCGGACTCCGACTCAAAATCTCAAAGTCCTCGTAAAGTCGAACTAAGCTTTACGTGGATCTATTTTTTTAAGCCCAGATTGGCCCTCTAAGCCCAACAATGATATGTTAAGGGATTATATGCATATTTGTTATTCTAACTAGGCATGCATCTAAATTAATAAGATGGTTATACAAATTAATAAGGTGGTTATATGTGGACGGGCTCCTTTTGGGTTTATCCCACCACTATTTAAGTTTATAGTATTTTCAAAATTCAAAATTTTAAAATCAAATAATTTGTAAACCACCAATCCTAATATGTAGTTTTTTTATTAGTTAATGTGAATGGGTAACATGACACACCGACACACCAAGTATGCTGTATAATTTCAATTGCATTTGGGACATTAATGAAGAGTTTGTACACCATTTGTTGAAAAAAATGATTGAGTACCGGCTCTAATTAGAAAAGAAAACAAGTGTACCTTCTTAGCTAAATTGGTTAGATTACTGAGATTAAAAAATCAAAACTGAAAATCAAAAATTAAAATTAAAACTATAAATTAAAAACCGAGCTCAGGTGGTGAAAATCGAGCTCATAAGAGAAAACGATCTAGTATAGTCAAATTTCACTTGATTTATTTTCAATAGGAAATTTTTACTTTAATAAAATAAAATAAAAATAGGCTACTTTATTAAATAATGGGTTTAGTAGATAGTGAGCTTAGACATCCATCACTTTAGATATTAATTGGATTTTACCGAAACCCAATCCAAACCAAAAGCATCCAATTGTCATCCCTACGTAGTAGTAGGAAGGAAATTATAATAACAATGTGAACAAGGAAGTTCAAACATTAGAAATCCATTCTGCCCATCAAGTATGCTTTTTAAGTGCAGAAGCATAACACAAACATTTGGTACAAACACAAGAAATCGCAGGCTGTCCAGGTAAGTTAGTCCGTTCAGCAGAAGATTTGGAGAAGGAAAGAACTTTTGGATACTTCAACTGGGGCTTGTTTTAGAAAGGTAGAACTGCAGATAAATGCTACTCCCTCCGTTTTTAAAAGGATGACATTTTACTATTTGCACGTATTTCAAAAAAAACGGATGACTCACTATTTGAGACAATTTTACCCCGAAATTTTTTTCGGACGTACGTTACGTTAGAAAAAAAGTAAGAATTTTTTTGGGGTCAAATAGAACGTCATCCGATTTCATTGAGACGCGTGCATGAACAGTACGCGTCATCTTTTTAAGAACGGAGGGAGTACCTGGTTTGGATTTTACATGACAGCAACTTACTTGATAGGAACATACTGATGCCCCGGACCCCACATTAGAGGCTTCAATACTCATAACTCAAAATGTAAAGGTACTTTTCCCGAGATCAAATGGTTTTGCCACCAAACATAATAAGGGACCATATTATGGTTATTTAAAATTAGTGTATTTAAATTGATTGGATTTTCTTTTACCAAAATGAACATCCTTTAAAAAAGGGAGAAAGTGCCGGGTACCTTATCCTAGCTTGTGACCAAAATTCCAAAGTCAGCCCCCAACTACAAGTACTGTCTCTGTCCTAAGAGAGTCTAAGAATAGCACCTTGTACCTTCAATCCTTGCACACATTGGGTGCTCCCTTTGCGTCAAAGCACAGCAGCTAAACTTATCTAGTTTTGGCTGCAAGTCATGAATCTCAAAAGACAAAGATAAGGGTAAAAATGGTGTTGACAAGAAAGTGCACTTCTAACATTTTTCAATCAAAAAAACCTATCAACCACTTTTTGGTGCACTTACAAGACTGTTTCTTTCTTTTCTTTTCCCTTCTTTTATGTACAGAAGCTGTAGAATGAAAATAAAAAAAACAGCAGGAGCCTATTGCCCCCACAAGAAAAAAGAAACAAGATCTAAAAAGAAAGGAACTACTGCTGCTAGGTCTGCTGCAGAGAAAGGGCAGCAGGCAATGAGAAGATAAACCGTATAGAGGGTGAGGGAGATGACTGTGCGAAGATTGGTGAACTCACTACTCCGTAATTTTGGGGCCACGGTATATGTCTCCTACAACAACCAAATCCTCGGGGTTTTCCCTCTCTTGAAGCCATGCATAACCTTCCTGCTCCACTTCGGGTATTGACATTCCGCCCACTGCATTACAAACATAAACCGAGTTGAGGAATTCTTTTGTCGACTGAAGGACATGGACATGATAAGGAAGTAATAAATATAAACAGATATGATACCTGAGAATTTCGTGTAGGGAAAGTCATAGTAGTATTGGCAATGCCGGCCATCAGGATCTGAGTATGGAGGACCGAGAACATCTAGCACTGCACATGCTGTCAACGCTGTAAAGCAATGCATATTACCTCCATCTGCAGGGTAAAGGATGGAGGTATTGCAAGGTGCAGTCAAGTCAGAGTTCGCCTTAACCTTAGCCAGGCGTAAGTCAGGATTCACGTCTTGCTCCTGAACTGATTGCTTCCCTGCATAAATTAAACCAGCATATCAATGGCTAAGACTCTAAGTTTCTTTCAAGAGTACAAAACACAGCAGGAATATAATTTCCCAGCAAGTTGAATTGGTCTTCAGAGATGCTTAGCATATCCCGCCAAAGTTTTTCTAAATGATCCAGAAAAACAACTCTAACTAGTAATCAGGAACTACACAAATCAAGATTGCAATTTGCACATTACGCTAAATTTAACTCAAATTGCCAGACCAGTATCAAAATGTTAACAGTGTTCACATCTGCACATTCCAAGATCTACTGGTTTGACGTTTTCATATCCTTAAGAGAGATTCTAAATTTAGCTAAAGACAAAAGTTCCAAGAAAACGCAACCTATTTGATGACTAAGCTGGTCATTGCCAACTAGATCCTTAAAGAAATTGAAAAAAGTATCAGCGTAAATGCATCCAAAGGAGACACTAACCCTTAGGAGCATTCTCCACAGTAGAGGTGTTACTAGGGTCATCAGCCACCCAGTCATATGATTTAATGTGCATGGTCCCAAAGAGAAGCTTGCTAAATACCGTCATCCCTGGATGATTATGAAGTGGGATGACACCTGAAGGTGGCAAGCAGAAGACCCCCATCTAAAATGATTGAAAGAATAAGAGCCAAATCAAAACATACTCACCAGTCACTGATTTTTGCAGAAATTAACACAAAAGCACATCAAAGGTTACATACCGAGAATTTGTCACATTCATGAAGGTGCAGGTATCCTATTACTGGCGTTATCCCCGCCACAGTAGTTCTGAAATATGGCATGTCTGGATTGAGACCAAGGTCAGACGGCTTAATGTCATCTAGATCAAAGGAAATCGTTAAGAATGTCAGGGCATGACAAATGTAACAAACAGTCTGCGCAGGTTTAGAGAAGAAACATTTCTAGATATGACCCTTATCATGGTTCTGAGCTTCTGAGCTCCAATGTCGTAAAAGAGACAGCAAAAACATGACAGGTGAAGATTAATTTCAAATATCACTAACATGTAGTTAATGGGCAAATACCAATGTACTAAACTGTCTTGAGCCAAACCGAAGTAAACCTAATATGCAGAGACATAACAATAGCACAAAACTGGAGTAAACTTGAAACAAGGCTGCATCTTGCCTAAGGTGATTGACAAACTTTCAACTTCTTACAACATCTGCATGATGACAAAACAAAACAAAATGCTGCCGTGTAGGGTGTTGCTGTGGCCAAGGAAAAATGTTACCAACTGGCTTACTTTATTTATTTATTTCATTGCTCCAATTCAACACCAAACATTAAAAAGTCATCCAAAGGAACCCACATACCAAAACATGCTTATCCTAAATGAGTCTTTATATCAAGTCCCACATACTGCCTTAGCAAGGAAAAGAAAGGTTCTAACTTTCAAGCACCATGATAACATGAGGTGAATGCAAGCCAAGCTCGAAACAAAAAATCACAATGGCAAGAACTGTGAGAAAGTTAGAAGCAACGCATTACTAGACAATTCATGAAGGTGCAGGTATCCTAAACAATTCAAACATTCTAATCAACCGATACTAGACTAATAATTACTTTAATGGTAGATGTCATTAGTAGCTTCCTAATGAGAAATGACCAGCAACCAACCATTTTAGACAAATCAGATTTTACCACTAAAAAAACTCAATTACTCACTAAAAAAACACAGTAAATACATACCCAAAACTGCCCTTAACTTGTCTATATTGTCTGGAGAGGGAACAGTTCCAGAGGCACCAAATGTAAACACTTCCTTACAGGTGTCATGCAACTTCTGAACTGGAGACGGCATCTTCCTTTGGTGGCGTTTCTTGCTCTTCTTTCCCTTACTGCCACTGGAATTGGATTTCGGATTAGGACATGGGTAAGGAGCAATATACCTTTCCTCATTTTCCAATTCACATAACTTCTCCCCCTTCTTATCAGCCACGCCAGTAGTAGTCCCTACAATCCCCATTCAACTATGAAGAATTCCCCTCAAATGGGTACCCTTCCCCACCCTCAAAACACAAAATTCAGCCCACAAAATCTCGAAAGACTCAAACTTTTACCCCAAAGGATTAGTAATTCGCAAGTGGGTTCCTCACAAATAATCAAAAGATGCAAAATTTAGATGCAACTCATGAATAAAGCCGAGACTTTTACCAAAATTCAATAAAAACAGATGAAGCAGAAGAAATAGAGAGATAAAAACAACACAAAAACAAAAACACGCTATATTGTGTGTAATTTATAAAAGGAAAATAAAAAAAAGGTATCCGTCCCTGTGTTTGTAGGTAGGTGGTGATATACACTACTGTTTGTTTTTTTTCCTTTTTTTTTCTTCTGTGTATGTGCTCAAGGGAGGAGGTAAAAAGAGGTGGAGAGGGACCTTGATGTGAAAATTGGCATGGTAGACGACTTTGGTGGTGTTGAGATTGGAAGACGAGCAAGGGAGATTGCTGAGATTGTTGGGTATAAAAATACAGGGACAGAGGTGGGTTTTTCTAGGGTTAATAGCAGAAGGGAAAATCCAGTTGGTTGTTTGTTTGAAGGAAAGAAAACCAGGGGCCATTGCCTCCATTTCCTATGGGCTGGTGTTTCCAATACTACCAGGTTTTCCTTTCTTTTATTTATTTATTTGTAAAAATCCATTAACCATTCTTTTCTCAATTCCTTTTTTTTCCGTTTGTCTTTTTGTTTTTTATAAAAAAATAGTTATGTTATTTTTTAATTTTAAAAAAATATTGGTTATATTATTAATATTATAATATCATGATCGAATTCATAATTTTACGTTATAAAAATATGAGACACTAACCAATTAAATTACAACTATATACGCACTCACGTCATACATTATAAAGACGATATACACTAACATTTGCATTGTCTTTTTTGTAGTACATGTTTTCCTTTTCTTTATTAATATGAAAGAACAAAACCAACATGGTTTTGTGAGGTTACATTCGTTTGAGTAAAAAGTTATAATCCAACCCTTATATCTGTGAAAATTATATTTTGAGAATATTTTTTTATTTTATAGTTGGTCAACTCAACACAAATATATTTAATTGTGATATATTCCCTCCGTCTTTTGAAGCAAGACGCGTTTAGTGTTAATTCCAAAATTCGGAATTAACTGACGCCTTCGTGTGGCGTGCCGTCCTTGGGTGCACTTTGACAATTTTCACCCTCGAACGACACGTCGTTTGCCTCTAAAACTACAGGTCGTATGGGGGCAAAAGAGTGAAACGAAACAGTGCATCATACGTGGTTGTCTTGAAAACAACGTTTCTGACATCCTCTCTCTCCATCTTCTCCTTCTCTCTTCTTCATCTCCCTTTCATCTTTTTCTTCAACAAATAAGCAGAGAAAAATTAAAGCGATCATAGATTCGTGCCGGAAATGACGAGATGAGTCGAACCCAGGTGACGGTGGTGGAAACGGTGGTCGGACGCGTTCCCACGCGCCGGCGCGTGGAAAGAAGTCGCGGAAGCTTCGTCGGCGATTAGCGGCGCATGGCTGGTCGGAGTGGCGTCATTCCACCTGCTCCCGACTCGTCTCGGCTTTCCGCTCCTTTCTGTGTGGGTAGTGAAAACAGGAAACGGCGGAGGACGAAACGCTGTGGTTGATTGGACGAAAATCTCACGTTTTGTCTACCTTCTCCTGTCAAAATCTCGGTCAAAATTAATCACCTTAATTCCTGTAAAATGTGGGCCCGTGTCTTGCTTCAAAAGACAGAGGGAGTAGTATAGTTAGGAAAACTATACTTTAGGGGGGGAAATATTTCGTGTGAATTCTTGATTTTTAATATTGTTAATTCAGTTTAATCCATTGATTTTGGAAATGTTGGATTTGATAGGGATGTTGATGTTTATATAATTTATAAAAAAAAAGATTATACAAAATAGTTAATTAGTGCTCAACTTTAACCATTTCCTAATCACGTGCATTATTTATTAAAGAAAAAACTGAAACTAGATTTGTATTTTCCAAAAAAAATTAAGTATGCTTTTCATAATTAAAATCAAACACAACAATATAAGTAGTGATTTAGTTCCAACAAATTTGTCCATTCTTAATCGAGGTTTTAAATTTAAATCTAAAAAATAAATAAACCACACTAAAATAGTTACTCCTTACCCTTTTAATATTTGATCATGTTGGAAAGATACAAATATGGTGGTAAGAATGAGGATGGGGATATTTTAGGGAAAAGTCATTAATCTTCTCACTCAAGCTTGCATTTTACTCGATACTGTGGCCGATTGGGAGGATTAGTACCTGAAACATTTGCTTCTAGAGTACATGTTCTGAAAGTTAAATTAGTTTTGTGTGAGAATCAAATGTCTGATTAACGAAATTTTAGTATGAGCTTGATAACGAAAGGGAGAGATAAACGAGGCTTCAATGGAGAGAAAATCTGCTAGTTGGAATGGGGCATTAAATGTACTATTCAATCGGTGTTTATGCCTAAAAATGATGGGGTATTTAGAGTTGGGGTAAGTTGGGAATTTTCTAAACTCGAGTTAGTCTAATTTATATGCGGGTCAAGAATTTTGTCTTTAGCATCACAAAATATTTATTTTGTCAATTTTTTAATCAGTGTGCGTCGTTTACCATGATAAGGTCCTTTGTCAGAATAGGTAGGATATTATCGTTGAGATGCAAAATTGGAAGGGGAGAGGAGTATCACACTTTTTCATATGGAACGAGACGATTCTCTCTCTTTTTACTCATCTTGCAGTATCTTCATTTAGCAAGACTCTCATTGGCGAAATTTCTCTAATTGCCCTCAAGACGTGGCATAGTAAATCAAAATGTTATCAAACTCAATTAACCTAAATATTATACTACTTTCAATCTTCATAACTACATGTGTAGTTAGATACTTTAGAGTAAAGAAAAAGTATATTCTAAATATGCTAAAAGAATATTTTGGAATTTTTTTTCCTTTTAAAGGATTAAACAAATGTAGAATAGCTATAAGTGAAATTAAAAATTATGGATATTAAAAATTTGTAATAACAAAATAATAGGGAAAAAACTCATTTTTAAGAATGATAGTATATAACGCTTTCTTTTTTCACTTAATGATTAATTTCGGCCTTATATTTGATAAAATTTCTTAAATAATATCATGTATTTACTAAATATATATTATACTTTTAATTTCGCACATTGATCTCAATTAAATATTAACCACCTCCTGATAAAACTGGTCTTAATACATGGCAATAAAATATTATGACAGTTTAGTTCATACGAAAATTAGAAGATAAAGTCAATTTCATTGGAGGGGCTAAATGAGATCAATGCATACCTGCGGTGTTCTCAAGTTCTAATGCCCTGTCGCAATATAAGTCTTTTATATCAAACATTATCGACTTAACAGAAAGATAAACTCTTTTAATGTAATTTGTTATATATTTCATGCTCAAATTCGAAATTTTGAATTAAAAATGAACAATTTTCTTTATATTGGTGTCCATAATTGTTCAATCGTAATTTTCCTTTATCAAAAAATAGTAAAACTCGAATCAAAACTTGTAGGCTAAGAATGCATTGTAACCTACACATAATTGTGATTTTTTAATTGAAGTTGTGAGTTATTAACTTATTATAGTTATTGAAATTTGTTTAGCAATTATTTCTCACTATATCTCACGACGTTTCGAAAATATATTTATTTCATAACATAAGATATTTTGATGAGTTTAATTGAGATTTTTCTTTTGGTTTGATTTTACCCTTAGGAGATGTTAAAATTTCAATCTCATTAATTAATGAAATATATTTGTTTTATAGATTTCTATATTTAGATAATTTCAAAATATTTATTATAACTGGTCTTTCAATCTTAATTAAATCATTTTTGTATTTTTTTTATATGAAAATAATTTCAGCTTGTTGTAAAACACTCATTTTACTAACGTAATTAAAGAATGAATCTTTTACATTATAATATTTTTTTTCAATGTCAGCAAATCTGAATTTTATAATAATCCAGTTATAGCACAAATTTAATGAAGAAAAATGCCAAAAGGGTTGGTGGATAAACTTGTTATTTATGTCACCGTCATGTATGATAATTATTAAACACACAGATTTGAATTTTTTTTTTACCTTTTGATTTCATTATTTGAGATTTAATTAATGATTTTTTTCTTTTTTGAGATCTAGTTTGGTAGCTAGCTATACCCAAGCATGCAACTGGTTTTGGTGTCTAAAAATCCACTAATACTTTATTCGAACTCACGGAATGTTTGCCTTGTTTCGGACATCGTATGATCAAAGTTTTCTTTTTTGTCCAAACACAAGAAACAAAAGAAGGCATTTTAGTATGAGTTGGCAATTGCAAGGTGTCAAGGTTTGCAGAAGATATCTCATCCACGTAGACTTGCCACTGCCACGTCTCATCGAATTTGTTTGTTTAGTTTTCGCATCATTTTTACACGTGGAGGAGTAGTTTATGTGATTATTGCATATTATTTTTCGATTTTTTTATTCTAATAATAATTAATAATATAATCAATTTTATTTTAAAAATTGTTACCATATTTATAAGGATTATCCAACCAATAAAATCATATCATGTATATAAAAACGGAAAATATTACTTTTAATGGCACCGTATTGCCTCACTCGTCTTAATTTGGAGAATTTTTCTAGTTTCATTAATTATTTTTTAGAAGTTTCATTAGTTATAATCGTGTAATATCAACTAAGTAAGGTAATTACATGTTGTGTTAAAGTTGATTTTTTTTAGTAGTGTTATACATACAAATAAATCCTACAAAATTTTCATACTAATTGATGTATCAAAATATGAGTGATATACATTAATTCAATGAATGTATACCAATCAGATTTTAACACGTTAATTAGTATGAAAAATTTATAGGATTTATTAATGTGTAAAATATTTTCCCTTTTTTTTTATACATGAAAAGGATTTATGGAAAAGAAAAAAACTAAGGGATATAACTGACTCAAACTACATCATGGAAAAATCAATATCGAATTTCATCTGAAGCATTATCTAACAAACGAATACCGAAAGAGAAGGAGTATGTATGATGAGACGATAAAAAATCAGTAGTAAAATTAGCTTTTCCATGGACACGCAGTAACATGTAACGGATTTGAAAACAAAGGGTATGGATGTCAATATACATTGAAGAAAAAAACCATTAAAAGGTTAGTGGTACCGTTGGCAGTTAAGATCTGGTTATATGGTTTCTATCATTCTATTCCATGTATGTATTTAATCATGATTGATCGGTTTGATTGCGTGATCTGGTGGTCCATTTTCCACACCGTGCTGTCCTGGTTTCTCAGTCTACGGTACACACTCTAGAAGGCATATACATGCGTGTGCTATCTTTTTCTCGCCGTCCTTTATCCATTTATATCTCTTACAAAAAAGAAATACACTCGTAAAATGTGCAATTTTCTTTTCTGCAATCCTCTCTCTCTATTCCTCTTCATTTTTTATTCAAGAAACTAATTATATAATCAAAGATGGTCCATTCTTAAAGAAGATGTCAGCTCTCGCAAGGAAGGGTGCTGTTTTGGTAAGTTGAGATAAGTTGAGATTCCTCGAAATCTGTAAAAAAAAGTCTGGGGGTTACCCGAGAAAAATATTCTGGAGAATTATAGAGACCTATGTATAAAAGTTACTATAAAGTTGTGTATGGAGAACTCACTTAGGCCTCTTAAAAGATTCTACTTTCTGTCAACTGATCTAATAATTAAAATTATTTTTGGTAGAATCTTCAAATTTGATGCTTTTACCCGAAGTTGTTTTGACTCTTACATCAGATTTTGGAAGAATTAGAATATGTTAAGAAGTTATCCCAAATAGGTCTTTAAAGTTATATGTATACTCTTCGATAGCTAGGGTTTGAAGTACCAAATATGGTATGAAATCTCGGAGTTTAAAGACTTGTATATCAAGTCGGAGTAGTATTAAGAGAATTAATTATATTCATTAATTACGCGAGAGAGGAAGAATATTTCTTTTCCTATTCAGTGTAGAACTGTCTGGTTTGAAGTGCGCGACAAGCATATTAACTTCCTTTTCAGTCGTAAGGGGGTAAAGTTGATCTTGGTGAGGAACAAAGTTCTTTTCCAAATATAACGTTTTTTTCCAAGTGGGTTTGGGGGGTAATCTAAGTGTAAGTCATGGGCTCACAACATAGTCCATATTTAACCGACGTATTGATCTAGTGAATATAAACTCATTATTTGAAGACCTAACAAAAAGTATCTTTCTCGATATATTATTTTTTATGGGGAAGTTTAATTTCCGTGAAGCATATATTGAGTTACTCTTGATGTAGTTTTGAAAGTGTCAAATGTAGTCAACATTTTCACCCTAATTTTGCCAAAAGAGTAATAAAGTAATATATTTTAAAAAAATAGCGAAATCTTTAAAAAAAAAACCTTAAAAGATTAATATCAAACCTAATTATTTTTTAAAAATAAATAACTTTTTTATTACACTACAAATAAATAGTATAAAAGAAAACTCTAATGGACCTTTTTCTAAAACTCTAAATCATGAAAATACTAAAATAAAAGTTTTAAAATATAATAAATTTACAGCTTGTCTTAACTCCAAAACATGGAAGGTTCTTCTTAATTAGTTAGACTTTTGTTTATCTTGATGAATTTTTTTAATAAAATAAGTGTTTCCCTAAATTTTTTAATTTTGTTCTATTAAAAAAAACTAAACTAAATTTTGTTATTGCCTATAAAATAATTATTATTTTGTTATTGTTTTCTTATAGGCAGAGTGAATTTTGTTATTGTTCATCCTCTAAAGGAGATTTCTTAATTCCCAACATATATAGTTAGGATAAAGTTTACTGAATTCAAAGTGTGCGTTTAATAAGTATAGTCTAACTTCTAAAAAGTTACATTAAATAATATGAAAGACACATATTTGTGTAAAAGGAAAAATTTAGCATGTTGAAAGTAAATATATTTGGTGTTTATTTTTCTAATACAATTATTGTATTCATTTTACATTAGTATCCATAAAAAAACTTAAAACTGACATAAATGTAACTGTTTTACATTATTTAATGTAATTTTGGAAAAGATAAATTATACAAACATGTTGAAGTCAGTTGACTCCATGAGTCAACCAAACATGGTCCATATAGTTATATATCACCCAAAAAATATGTTTTAGTCATTGGATGAAATTTTGATGATATTATTGTTAGGGGTGTGCGAACCAAAGTCCCACATCAGAAAGATAAGAAAAATAAAAAGTAAATATAAAAGGAGTTGATCTTCTAATTAAATAAGGCATTTTGGGAAAATCGTGCGGGTTTAGACCGAAAGCGGACAGTATCATTTCATTAAAAGACATCGGGTGATTTTAATTTCTCCAACAAATGGTAGCGGAGCCGAAGGTTTGGTGGGGTCTGCGCAATGGGTTTTGATGTAGGTGACACGCTGTAAATCTCCAAACTTATGGGGCAATAGATTGAGCCCGAAGTATGATGGATGATTCCATACTTCGAGCAAGTTAATGGGCCAAATTGGTGAGTGTACTCAGTTTAAGGTCGAACTTTAAGTACAGTAAATCTCCAAGAAGAATTTAAAGTTGGTGAATCTTGTTGAGGACTACGTAAGGTTTCGTTTGAGGAAGAGATTACCATCCAATGGTTAAAACTTAAAATCCTTATTTATAAATACAAACGTGTTAATCATAAACATACTTTAAATGTAAATGATATGAAAACAAACTATAATGCCAAATAATATAAAGTATATTAAGTTAAATTAAATTAAAAGGTTAAGATAAATTTACAGTAGTCCAAAAAGAATTGTTAGTTTTGGCATGGACTTTTACTTTTCACTTTTTTACTTATTAGAAATAAATATTTTTATGTGGATAGCACGTGTCAACTCTTTTGGACAATTTTTCCATTTATGAATGTCATCCTTACCTAAAGATTATACTAATTTTATCGGACGTTCCTGAAAGACACACGTGTCAACTCTTTAATTTGGTACAAAAGTATCTTAACATACGCCCATATTCGTGTGTCGATCAGTGGATGCAACTAGGGCTGCCTATTCGGGTTTTCCGAAATTGAGGAATTCGGGTTTTCCGAAATTTCAATTTTCAATCCCATTCCAAACCAAATTAATTTTCTTCCGAACCCGAATTTCCGAATTCATAATTTCGGAAATTTCGGAATACCCAAATTTTCCGAATTTATGAATTCATGCAATTCAAGCCACTACCATGTTGAACAAGAAAAGTTAATCCAAGAAAACAAGTGAAATTTAATCCAATCCAATCCACTGCCATACAAGAAAAGTTAAACAATTTAATCCAATCCAAACCAACAATTTTAAACATACAAGAAAAGTGAATCCAATCCACTGCCTTCTCTACTGCAAATCCTCTCCACTAATTGAAGAATTACACAATTACCACAAACAAAACAAGGTCTTCATCTTTAAGAAACCCATTTCAGCAAACAAAGGCAACCCAATCAAGAACCGATGTGACAGATGATCATACGCAATCAAAACTCAAAAAACCCAAATCACCTTCTTACCTTAAACCTTGTTGCGCTCACTAAAGAAGAAAGCTTTATTGGTTTTTCTTGGATGAAGAGTAGGTGGAAGAACTGAATTGGAAAGGTGCAGATGAGATTTTGGGGAGAGAGAGGAGAAAACGCGGACGTTGTGTTGTGTTGTGCTGGTCAGCGGCGCTGGTGGTGGCGGTGCTGGTTTTGAAGATGGTGGACGGTGGTGGTTTTGAAGACAGATCTGAAGAAGATCTGAAAAAGGAGATGAATAGATGATGGTGAAGACAGATCTGAAGAAAGATCTGAAGAAGGAGATGATGGTGAAGGAGGTGAAGGAGATGGTCTGTTCGAGAGAGTGAGAATGAATTGAAGGAGGAGAATGAGATTTATTTGGGTTGTACATAAAATGACGTCGTTTTATGTATGAAAAATTCGGGTATTTCGGGTACCCGAATTTTTCAAAATCCATCCCATTCCGACCCGAATTAAAATTTCGGGTACCTAATTCCGAATTCCGAATTTCCGATTTCTGAATTTTTGAATTCCGAAATTGAAAATTTTAGGTCGGAAAAATCGGAAATTCGGAAATCGGAAGTTTTGGGCAGCCCTAGATGCAACCACGCTCTGGTCTTTATTATAACGATGTGGCAACATCTGACATCATCAGCTGCTCTGGTATGTTACGTGATGACGTGGTATTTTCTTTTTTCCTAGGGAGATAAAAACGGCTGGTCGTTGCATCATTGTAGCATCATGCCATGGCATTTTACAATATTAATGAATCAGTTTGAAAATGAATAAATAAATAAAAAAAAATGCACAAGACATTTTTTCCTAACTCAAAAGAGGAAAATAAAATCATTCGTGCAAAATTTCAAACTTCAAAGTTTTTTTTTCCCTTTTACAATAATTAATTGTAAGTTATAATCCTTTAATACTACACAAGTCAATTTCATAAGAGTAATACTAAAATGAGGGAAAGAAAGAAAGAAATTGCCACAGGGAATGACGTAGCGTAACAGTTTTCTAAATAAAATGATCATTTTATTTACAAAATTGCCACTATTTATTTACAAAACTGCCACACCACGTCATTCCTGTGGCAATTCCCTTCCTTTTTCCCCTCATTTTAGCATTACTCATTTCAAAAATCAAAAGCTAAAATGATAGTACAATTAAATGTCCATTTCAAATTGGGTTTAATTATTTTTATTATTATTAGGGAGTAATTTATGAAATATTTCACTTTATCTCCAACAGTTTAAAAACATGCAATAAAAATCGTATAATTTTCTCAAAATCGCAATTTTAACCTTTATAATAGCTAAAAAATTCAAAAAAAATGTAAGAAATAGCAAAAAAATATGAAAACTAAACAAAATGTAGCAAAATAGTGGGCCTAAGACAATGAAAAAAATTAATTTAAATTAATTTAAAATTTGTTTTTAATTTCTTTTAATATTCTAAAAATATTTCTCATCCATTATTTCACATTTTTTCAGATTGTTTTCTTGGAAACGCCATTTAAAAAGGAACAAATGGAGTATGTAGTAGTAAAAATTATAAAAAAAACTATAAAATAATTAGGTTATGTTGATTACATCATTGACATAATAATACTCCCTTCCTTACTCAAAAAACTGAAATTATATATACCAAAGATATGCTTGAAAATGATTTTTGAGTACTTTTTTAATTTTTCCAATAAAATTTAGCCAATAGAAAATAAGCATGCTTCTAAATTTATGGAATGTTGAAAAAGCATTTAGTTGATTGAGTTTAAAATATATGAGAAATATAAAATAACATTTATATGAAATAAATTTTTTTACATGTTTTATATAGAATGGAGGGGGTAACTTAAGAAAAAGAGTAAACTTACTTGGTTTGAATCCGGAACAATGCGTTGTTGATGGCCCTTTTTCCTTACAATTCAATAAAGATGTCAATTGTGTAGGGGTGTAAGAAAACCGAATTGAATCGGAATCGGAGCATTTTGTACCGAATCGGACCGAACTGAAAATTTTCAGTTCTGTCTAGTTCTGTCCCAAGAAGAACCGAAAATTTTCGGTTCTGCCATTGTCAAAATCCGTAAACCGAACTGTAGAATCAGAAGAACCAGAAATTTTTATATATATATATATATAAATATTTGTATATGCATATTTATATTAAGTTAACACTTTGGCTCAGTGGCAAAAGGTTAAGTTCCCTCACTATCCCCTTCCCCTCAAAATTATTTTTCCTTTTGTGCAGGGGTGCTGGCTAGATGGGCTGGGGTGCTGGCTGGGCTGGGCTGGCCTTCATTTCTTTATACTTTTTTATTTTTTTATTTTTTTTATTTATCTCCACAAAATAAATGGTATATATTTTAAATTGGATTCAAAAAGGTGTAAATAGTTTAATTTCACAGACACCAAATGTGACTAAAGGATAAATCTCATTATTTATTAACTTTTTATGAAGTAAGATTTAAAATATTAAAAAATTTAATTATTTGTTTGTAATAGTTAGCTAATAATTTTTTAATTTATAATTAATTTAATGACTTTTTATACAATATTTGACTGATATTTTCATGTGAAATTTAATATTTATGTTTTATTCAATAAATTTATATATAAATTATTCAATACTATAATCAATGAATTTTATTATTAAATATATATAATAATGATTCCATGCAAATAAAAAGTAAAATAGAAATTTACTTTCATTTTCTCAATCTTTATCATTTATACCAAATCAAAATAATGAGTCATTCAAACTTTTTTATTCTCATTTCTAGTGGTAAGATACTAAACACATTAAGACATACTCCCTCTGTGTTTATTTACTTGACGTTTAAGCCCAAAACCCACTTTTCTTTTTATTTGACGTCCTTTGGCAATTGTGCCTCGTTCCTCCGTGTTTTGACGAAAACGCCCTCAGACGACGAGTGGTTTTACGCTCGTACAACGTGTCAGACGGGGGCAAATTAATGAAAGCGAAAAACACCTGACATTCTTCTCTATCCTCGCATTCTCTTCTCAAAACATCTCGTCTTCCTTCTCTCACCAAAAACATACTCTGGATCGGAGTCTTTCTCTCAACCAAATTGATTCTCTGCCCTCATCTCCTTTCAATTTGTTTGATTTTTATCCTTCCAAATCGACACTCGTCAAATTTTGTTTCAACGATGGAGGGTGTCGATTATTGGGACGATTCCCAGAGGGATAGCATCGTCATCTCCGATGAATCCATGGAGGATGACGCAACTGTTGCGGCAGCGAATGACGCCCCCGAAGTTATTTCCCCCAAATTGGCCGGGCAATCGGAGGACGCTGAAGTCAGTTCCCCCAATTTTGACAGGGAATCGGACGGTCAACAGTTGGGCGATATGATTGTGGATAACCGTCTGATTTTTTGCAATTGCCTGTTGTTGTTCTGCTTACTTTGGATGATTGATTTAGTGAGATGATTTTGGTTTTCTGGGTTATGGTTGCTCTTTTTGGAATTTCTGGATTTGCTTTTGTGGGTGGAATTTCCGGATTTATGTTGCCGGAATTCCTGCTTTTGATTTTGTGGGATGACAATCCGGATTTATGTTGCCGGATTGTAGGTTTTTTGTGAATATGCACTATACATATTTTCCTCCTTTAATGTTGAAATCCAGGTCTGTTTGGTGTTTACAGTTTTATTTTGCTTCCCAATGGGTTTGTCTGTTTCAGTTGATGCAAATCTGCCAGCCAACGTCTTTCTCCATACAGAGAACTCTTAAGGCTGCTGGATTCCTTGCCTACTTAATAGGCAAATGTTTCCAATGCCTACAAAACTGGGATTCTGTGCATAATTTTCGGCTTTATTAATTCCAGAGACCTCTTAAGGCTGCAAGACTTTCCATCTGCAACTGTTAAGAGTTGCAACGTTTCTTGCACCGTTTCAATTACAGGCACAGTTGAACTTCCAAAGGGGTTGAGGCTACCAATGACTCTTCTACCGCATTCCCTATTTAAGCAGCCTTCCATCTTTATTTTTGCATCCATTCCCTTCTCTTCGCCTCTGTTATCTCTCTTTTGCTTCCTCCACCTGTTTCTTTGTATTTCTTTATCAATAACCTTGTTTATTTCCATGGATGCTAGAGAAGCACAATCCTTTCTTGCAGGTTCAGGGGTTGTTGGTGGTCATCTGGACGAGGAGGTACAGCGTGGAGATTCGAAGGTTGAGCAGACAACCCATGACATCCACAGGCTACAGATGCAGGCAGCAAGACTGAGAACCATCAAACGGCGAGCAGAAGAACTACATGAAGCACCAGATGCACTCATGATTGTCCAGGCTGTGGGGGATTGCCTCGTTCACCTTGAGTGTTTAATTGCTCCCATGGAGGCTAAGAACGATGTCACTGAGGCCAATGTGGCCATTGCAAGACAGTGTCAAGCTGCTCTTGACAAATATGGAAACAACCTTCCAGGCATCCCTAAGGATATGGACATGTAGTCTTTGTATCTTTCCTGTATCTCAGTGCTTTGCACTTTCTTTGTAATGCGTGGTTTTCATATGAATAAAAGGATTTCCTTTTCAAGTTTCATTATTTATGGATTGAGTGCAATTTTCCTTTCAATTTGGTGTTGATTCAATTTCGATTTGTATCAGTTTTCGTGCATGGATTGAGTGCATTGCTCCTGTATCGATTCCTATCAGAATTGTACTTCAATAGATAAATCGATATTCAGTAAACAGAGCAAATGTGTGATTGGCAAAACAAATCAATCTCAAATGGACAAAATTTCGGCTGAAATTGGTTATCAAAGTGACCTGGAATTGGCAGAACAGATCAATACAAATTGGTAAACAATCTGTGCATTATTTTTCAAAACTGAGAATTCAAATTGGTAAAGAAAGTGACCTGAAATTCCCAAAACAGATAAAGCAAAAAAGGGCAGAACAGATCAAACAAATTTCGTCAATAATTTGGGCTGAAATTTCTAAAACAGATCAATAGAAATTGGGAATCAATCTGGACATTATTTTCCAAAACAGAGCTGACAAATTGGTAAAGAAATAGACCTGAAATTGCCAAAATAGATGAAGCAAAAAAGGGCAGAAAAGATTAATCAAAATTTGGACAATAATTTTTGTAGAAATTGCCAAAACATAACAATCAAATTTCGTATAGAATTTGTTTGATTTCCTTGCCAAAACAGAGCAATCAAAAACATCTCTTTTTGGAGAAAGATGGCAAATGCGGATCAATCCAAAAAAGGGATCACAAATTGCCAAAATCCTGCTCAATCCTAAACAGGAAACACATATTGCCAAACCATTTAAATAGAATTTCCAGGAAACACATAAATTCTTGAATTCATTTAAAACATTTCAAACGAAAACAGGATACAATAATAATTTGCAAACCTACTTCAATCCTATCTCAATCTAAGAATTCCATAAACATAAAATGTCAACAGAGGAACAGAGAAATTGCCAACATTCAAAATGAGAGAGACATAAGTATTTCCAAACTCCATTGAATAAACATACTTCATTGATTCCAATATGTTCACAGTTGAACAATCCACTATGTTCACAGTTGAACACACCACAATGAAAAGCTTTGAACATACAAAAAATCCATCATTCCACATTTTACCAGCCTAATTACATGCATCGGTGCCATCTTCACCAATATATCTACACCAAAACTATATACACCAAAACTATCTACATCAATATCTCAAATTCCAAGCCATCTTCACCACCACCATCTTCACCAACATATCTACACGAAAACCATCTACAGCAATACCTGAAATTCCAAGCCATCTTCACCAACACCATCTTAACCACAATATCTACACCAAAACCATCTACATCAATACCTGATATTCCAAGCCATCTTCAGCCATCTTCATTGGATATCCTGTGACAAAAGAGTGACAGTTGATCAAGACAATTAGGGTAATACAAAAATCAATCAATAAAAATTGGTAAGACAGTCACCTAAAATCCAATCAATGCAAGTAGGCTAATGCATTAGCAACAATTTCTGGAGAGTAACTTATTGCAGATGGTAAGGCCCCCTGTCTAGCAAGTTTAGCCTTCTTTAGGTGAGGAATCTTGTAATTGTTTGACCCATAACTTTTTAATATCTCCACCATACACGACTACAATGTTAGGAAAATGTTGTTGCTCTTTTTGTGATCAAAATCATGGAATGCTTGGTCGACAGCCCCAATCAACTCCATTAAGGATTTTGCACACTCCTTACCCTGCAATGACTGTATTGCTCTAAAAAAGCCAAGGTCCAAGACGTTTAAGTCAGGAGAGTTAGGAGGTTGACACACAAGAGAGATATTCATTCCACATTCTTGAACTGCACACAAGAATGAAACATCGTCAGTGGGGATATGAGTCTTTGCGTTGTCTTGCTGAATGTAAATGGCTTCTCTACTACACTCCATAGGCCACTTGTTGGCTATGGCAGGCAAGACCTTAGTAACCATAAAGTCTCTAATAACATCTCTTGTGATATTAGTAATAGGTTTGATCTCAAGAGTACCACGAGGTCGATTCTGACTCGATCTTAAAGCAGCAACAGATTGGACTAATGGGAAAACCCCAATCTTTCCATCAAATGTGCATACACCATCAGAGTCATACCTTGGCCTCGCAACAGCAACTAAGAACATTATTTTAGGTATGAAATGAGAGCTTTTAATAAATCTTACTGGATCAAGCTCGTCGTGCAGCAGATAATATGTGTGAGTCTTCTTGGTCAAGTAGAACCACTTCTCATCAATATGCACTGTGTTCTCCATCCTTTTGAATGTTGGATCGTGAGGCAGTGATGGTGGATCAAAAGAGGAGAGACAGTGGCTGATCCTGGCTATGTGATTCTCGGCTGTCAATGAAGGTTTTATGGCATTGGAGTGGCGCTTGATGATTCCTTCCTTCATTTTTCTATACACAAATGTAACCGATACACCAAGGTTTTTTGCAAGATCTCTCATTGTTGACCTCTTACTCAAAGGCAGATTTCGCATCAATTCTAAATCAATTTCAACTCTTTTTCTACCGCAATTCATGACTCTATAATTCTCATGAACATTTGTACCTGAATCCTGTGCACGTTTCCAGATCCTCTGGACTGTTCGCAACCTCACTCCATACTGATTTGCAACATCCGCCGTTGCTTTTCTCTTTAGGCTACCATGGACACTTCTTTCAAGCAACGATTGCACTATTCGGAGCCGTTCGGCTGAAGTGAGTTCTTTCCTGCGTTCTAACCATTGAAATTGGACAACATGGTCAGTGAAGTCAAGGGAGCAAGGGGTCATGACTTTCATTCAAAATATAAGGAATGTTTGGAAACAAACGTACCTGGTCGAGGAGAATCTCTTAACCCTGGAATTACAATGTCTTCCTCAACTTCTTCACCGTGGTTAACTCCTCCATTTTCGGTTCCTACGAACCCTTCTTCATCTGGCGATAACTCATCGAGCCCAGGCCAATATACTTCGGGAGATGCAGGTTCGATTGACATATGAGATGGAATAGTGGTAGGGAGCTCATTGAGGTCTGCTACTGGAGAAGCCATAGCAGAGTCAGGGGAGGGAGTTTTTTGACAAAAATGGAGAGAAGATGCTTTAAAAGGGGGGGTTGCTGAAATTGCAAACCCAATCGCGAAATCAAAAAATTTCAAGCAACAGGATAAGGAGGGAAACATTTTCAATTTCCGAATTTTCCAAAATTTCAATTGCAAATTTTTGGGGAATTTTGAGCGGGATTGAAAGTTTTAGGTTTAATTTCGCGCAAAAATGGTAGAGAGAGAGAAGAGGCACACGAACGATTAACGAAGGAGGAAGAAGAAGTGAGGCGCGGAGGACGCATGGCCGGGCCCGCTGACACAGTCTTAAACTGTGTGATTGTGGACCCGGCGTCAAATAAAAAAAATTTGAGGGAGTACTCCATAATTCTCACTCCTTACCTCCATTGAATCCATTCACATTTCTTGTGGTTCATTACGGGCAACCAAACAAGTCGTAAAAGTATCAAATGAAACATGTGTTTTGTATAATTGGATTTTAAAAAAAATAATAAGATATTTAATTAAGAGAAAAAAAACTCTCAAGGAGTCGTGGTTTTATATATTAGACTATAGATCAATTGAAAATAGTTAATTGAAAGATGATATTAATCTTGACACATCGTACAAAAAATTAAAAACTAACTTTGGCTTCCACAAGTTATTTATTCTTGATAAATAACGTTATGAATAAATCGAGAAATGTAACTTATATTCTTGTAATATTTAATGACAATTAATGATATGTAGCGTGATTTTTTTAAATATTAATTTATTATATTTTTTAATAAATTAAATATGGTTCAAATTCAAATCTTGTCAAGAGAAAAAAATATATTATAAAAGTTTCATTTATAAATTCATGACAAACTCATATTCCAAATATATATATATATATATGCAATATTTATTAAAAGTTTCCTTTACTTCAGTGGTTAAAAAATTTGTTTCTAAGCTAAAGGGAGGGGGTTCGAATCCCCTCCTACGCATTCCTTTACAACACGTTTTGGGTTGGGTTGGGTTGCTGGAGGCTGTCTGATGGGCCAGGAGGGCTGCTGGTGATGGGTTGGGTTGTTCCGGTTGGGCTGGGATGGTTGGATTTAATTAATTATATTAAAAAAAAACCAAAACTGGACCGAACTGTTCGGTTCAGTCTGGTTCCAGGCCCATCAGAACTGGAAATTTCCGGTTCAGTCCGGTTCTAAGCCCAAAACCGGACCGAACTGGACCGCTTACACCCTTACAATTGTGTGTAGATTAAATTTACATATTCTATTTACATCGTCAAGAGTTAGTAACCACTCCATGTTTGACCATGGCTTTCGTCGAAAGGTTTAAGGTTAATTTGCATGATGCAAGCAATTCTCTCCATGAGGATTCCTTTTTTTAAGGTTAAGTTCTGGACCATTGCTTTCGTCACTATAGGAGGATTCCCTTTAAAAAACATAAACTAAACTGTATTAATAAGTTAATAATAGTTGACTAGCTAGTCTAATTATCAACTAATTTTTAGATTCAATAATACTCCCTCCGGTCTCCAAAGTGTGTCATTTGGAGATCGGGCACAACATTTTAAGATATATTGTTGGTGTTGTTTGATTACGATAATGCCCTTGTATTTTTTGCTTATTTATTACACTGTCATTCCTCACTCTTCACCTCTGTATAAGCTTCTCTATTCTCCGCGCCAACATTTTCCAAATTTTTTCCTTAATCTCTCCCAAATTTTCAAATCTTTCCTCTCAAATTTTCAATTCTTTCCGCCCAAATTGAAAAATCCCAGTTTACAATGCTCTCTCACTCCCTCTATCCATATTCCCATTTCTCTTCGTCAAGCTCTAGAGATTTCAATTTTTGGGCTCAACTCGCAAGGTTTGTTTTGCGTGAAGAACAATAGATGACAACCAATTTGACCCTCTCAATTTGTTTTAATATAATCCATCACCACCCTCAAATTTTGATATTATTTTAGAAGGCAAAGAATTTCCCGACCGAAATGAGGATGAAATCAATGTAAAAGAAGAAGAAGAACAACCCACAAATACAAGTGAAGAGGACGAAGTCCATAAAGATATGCCAGACCTAAATGAAAACCCAATACCTCACATTGGTGTTCAAGGTTAAGTTATTTTATCTTATAGTAGTATGGTTGAAGTTTTAAGTTGTTCCCTCTCCTCAATTTCAATGATGTTGTATTGTGTTAATGCTAGGTCTAAATCTGGGAAGAAGAGAGCTCTATAATGAGGACAGACTTGCAGCTTATAATATGCTTCTACAAAGAAGTGTTAATAGAAAGATAAAAAGGACAACAACAAGGGAAGTTGCTGAGTTTTTCAATGTGAATATTCGATCAATCCAGCGGCTTTGGAAAAGGGGAAGGGACTCCGACAACCACAATATTTCTCTTTTGCAGAGTTAAAAAATGTGGCAGAAAAAGGATTTAATTTGATTTGCAAAAGATTAGAGAGATTCCTTTAAGGGAGAGAACAACTCTAAGATCTCTTGCCTGTGCTTTGGGTGTTTCGAAATCATTTTTGATATCGAAAATAAAAAGTGAAGAATTGAAGCGCCACAGTAATACCATCAAACCAACATTGACAGAGGCAAATCGTGTGTAAAGAGTTCGACACTATTTTTCATTGATTGATCCAGCCTCACTTCCAACATCTAATAGTTTCTACGACATGAAAAATGTGATTCACATCGATGAGAAATGGTTCCAAACTACCTTCTTCCTAATGAAGATGAACCTGTAAGAACCATAAAAAGTTCCATTTTTATTCCTAAGATTATGTTCCTTGTAGTTGTTGCTAGGCCTAGATATGATTGCCATGAGAATTGTACGTTTGATGGTAGGATATGAGTGTTTCCATTAGTAACCGAGGTTGCTGCTATGAGGTCAAGTTCAAATAGGGTAGCTGGAACATTAGAAGTGAAGCCAATTCCAAAAATAGATAGGAAAATCATTAGGCAGTTCATGATTCAACAAATTTTACCTGCCATTAAGGACAAATGGCCGAGGGATAGCCTCATGGATCCAATTATCATCTAGCAGGATAATGTAAAAATACATATCCATGAGGATGATATTGATTTCTTAGCTGTAGTTGAGAATGTAGGATTGAATATTAAACTGTTGTGTCAACCTCCTAATTACCCTAATTTAAATGTGCTTGATCTTGAATTTTTTAGAGCTATTCAATCTTTGCATGAAAAGAAGTGTGCAAGAAATGTAGATTAATTGGTGGAAGCAGTGAAGAAAGCTTTCCTTGAGTTTTCTGATTTGAAGGCTAACAGTATTTTCATAACTCTCCAGTCATGCATGATTGAGATTTTGAAAATTAGGGGTTCCAATGAGTATACAATCCCTCACATGAAAAAGAAACAGTTGTCTAGGCTTGGTTTGCTTCCTTCCAGGTTGTCTTGTGATCCAGTTATCATTGCAATTGTTGTTGCTCATCTTCCTCTTTTACCATGTAAGACAACCTGTTATTTGTACGTACAATCTGCATCCTTACTACTGGCATGTCATCGACACTGCATTATTAATTGTTTTTCAGGATACAAAGTTGAAGATTGATGTTTCCAGAGCCTGACATATTATTTTTAGGTTAGAAGAGCAAACTGGAATTGGTTCATTTTTTGGCAGATATAGTAATTAGTTTGTTATTTTTTTGGCGCTTATAGTAAATAGTTTTTTTGATTTTGGGATGGAGTATATGGTAGGACTCATTGTATTTGGAAGTAGATCAAGCTCTGTTTGCTATTGTGACTAATGATGAAGGATGTCACTTTGTGTAGGATGGTAGAGCAAACATAGTATGCTTTTTTTCGTTGGATTTGTGCAGGAAATATGAGTAGTACATTTTGTGTAGCAATATTACTAACATAAATTCTGTTTTGTTTGAATGCTATGGAAAATTATGTTTTGTTTGAATGCTATGGTAAATTCTGTTTGGTTTGAAATGCTATGGTAAAATCTGTTTATTTTGCAATGGTTAATTTGTGTTGAATACAAAATTCTGGTTTTCCCTATTTCGTGTACTGTTGGAGAAGAAATGCATGTTTGATCAAGCTACTGTTGGATAGGAATTTTGCTGCACAATGCTTTTACCAGTATTGTCATTCTAACCTTTAGTAATTTGTGTTTTCTTGTAATCTCCTAATTTTCTTTTCTTTATATGGTGTTATTGACACTTGGTAAGAAGTCTGTCAAGAAAAGGAGTGTATTGCCTCTGCAATACATAATGAGATTCCAAAAATTTCGGCAACCTTTTACCTTCCCAACCCTAGCACCGTTTCACCGTTTCATAGGCACCCGTTCACACAACTCTTTGTTACCCCAATTCACCTCTATAAATTATTTCCTTTCATAGCACTTTTATCAACCTTAAACTTCCACAATTTCCTTATTTTTTCTGCTCATTATTTTCTTTGCTCTGTTTCAATTTCATTGCAGGTTTTTAACCATGGAACGCAGGGATAAGAATGCACTCCTCAATTGTGTGGGATTAGTCAGTACTCATCTCCAAGATTGCATTGTCCAATTTGAACACAAGGTTCTGCAAACAAATCACGACATCCAGCAGCTGACAGAGAGAGTGGAGGAGATGAGCTAGAGGAAGGAAGACATCAATGATGATGAACAAGAGGATTTGGCCCTTCAAGTTGTTGATGCACTAGGTACTTGTATCACACATTTGTCTCTTGCAATTGCTCATATGGAGCAAAAGAGGGTTGTGATGAATATGACACTAACCAATGTGAGGGCTTCTGTTGATGAGCTCAACAGGTTTGCGAATTCCATGCCAGGCATTCCTACCCAAGATTAGTTTAGGGTTCATGTACTTCTTTTTCCTTTCCCTAAACTCTCTGCCATGGTGTTATGTTCTATGATGGAGTTTCAATAAACTATCTTTAATGGAGTGTTACTTGCCATATTCTCCATGTTTATTCTTTTGCCTTATTTTCTTGTGTTTGGTTCACTTTTTCTAGTCAAATTCCGTGAAATAGAATAATGTAAATTTGGTTCAATTTTTTTAGACAAATTCTGAGAAACAGAATACAAATTTCGGCAAACCAAATTTACATTAACCACAAACCACAAGGGAAATCATAAATTGAAACAAACCATTGCTTAAACCAGATTCATTGCTCAAACTAAAGAAAATTATAAACTGAAACTAAACTGCCAAATAAGGAAAATTATAAACTGAAACTTGTTAGCCCAAGGGCAACTTACTCTTTGTTTTGATGATTTTAGACACACAAACTAATTAGTATTACTAATGTAATTTGAAGTTAAAGTGTGTGTAGTTTGTGATCAAGCAAATAAGTAAAGAAGCAACAAATCAAGATATCACAAGCTAGAAGATCAAGTGTACATTAGAACTCTAATCATGTAAGTATGATTCAATTTAACACTTGATTAATGTTCATGAATACCTCAAGAATATTTGTCAAAAGGTTTTGAGCGAAAAGGTTTTAAGCGAAAATGTTTTTGAGCGAAAATGTGTTTCGAAAAGATGAGTTTTTGGCATTTTCGTCAGGCTTAAAACGCCAAAACGCTATGGCGTTTTGCTACTGGAATGAAGGATTTCTTCCAGGAGCAAAACGCTATAGCGTTATTCAAAACGCCATAGCGTTTTGCCCAACGGCTAGTTTCTCAACAGTCATTTTGTCCACTAAAAACGGCTCCTTTTGACTCCATACTCTCTTGTCTGATCATCCATCCATCAAAGAGTATTTATACTCATCCTAGATGAGTTAGACAAGAAGAAGAACAGAAAGAAAGCTCTTATACACAAATCATAATTTGCAAACTCCCAAAATCTGAAATTCTCTTACACAAGCTATCTTCAAAGATTTCATTCTTCACTTGTGTCATTTTGTGAGTTCTTTCAAAGCTTTCTTCTTGAGGTAAATTGTTCATTTATTGGTGTTGAATTTATTCATACAAGTATTCATTTTGTACACCAATTGTTTGTTGCATAATTTATACAAAATTATTGTTAAGGTTTGAAAAGTGTACCTAACACTTTTGGGTTAAGGGTAGTGTTCTCATCCCATTGAAAGAGAACTTAGGTTTGTGGTTGAGCCCTTGAAAAACCATAGGTTATAGTTGTGCCTTGAAAAACTATAGGTTGTAGTTTAGCCCGTGAAAAACTACTTGTAAGGTTGTTGGTGAGCCCCGGAAAACCAATTGTAAGGTTGTGAGCTGAACCCGTAAAAGCTCAAGTGAATAGCAAAGGTTTGCATTCGAAAATCCTAAGAGGAGGACTCTTAGGTAGTGGAGTACAATTCGGTTGTGAATTGGAACCACTATACATCTTGTGTTTGCTATTCTCTCTTCTCTTGTGTGCAGATTTTTTGAAGTGCCTATTCACCCCCCCCCCCCCCCCCTCTAGGCCTATTATTGTTTATCAATTGGTAGCGGAGCAAGGTCACTTGGAATAGGGTCTAACAACCTCAAATGAAAGATTCAAATGGATAGAGGAGGAATTTCCAGCACTCAAGATAGAGGAGCATTCAATCATCCACCTTACCTTGATGGCAACAATTATCTTCATTGGAAGATCAAGATGAAGACCTTCATTACTTCCCTCAATTGTGAGATGTGGGATTGTGTTGAGAAGGGTTTTGTGGCTCCAACTGAACCAACCGGAACAGATGAATCTCTTAGAATTCTTGATTTTGAGAGGTGGACCAATGCTCAAAAGACAAGGAAAACCATGGAAGCTAAAGCCATGTATGCTCTTCAAGTCTCAATCTCTTTTGGTGAGTTCAATCGCATTTGCTCTTGCAAAACAGCAAAACAAATTTGGGAAACTTTGGAGATGGCGCACGAGGGTACAGCTCAAGTTCGTGATCTCCGTTTGGATCAACTCAAAACTGAATATGAGCTATTCAAGATGATGCAAGGAGAGTCTATCTATGATCTTAGCACAAGATTGCAGAATTTATGTAGTGCCATGGATAACCTCGGATTGACTCAAAGTGATTCGGAGATGGTGAGGAAACTCTTAAGCATTCTACCAAGCAAGTGGGTAGCAATCAAGACCACCATCAAGCAAAAGGAAGTGAAGCCTTCTTACACTCAACTTGTGAGCTCACTCACCGCTTTTGAGCATGAGTTGGGCTTATATAATTTAGAAGAGGCAAATACTAAGGAAAAGAAAAACATTGCCCTCACTAGCAAGTTGACTGAAGAAGAAGATGAGTCTATTGCTCTTTTCACAAGAAAACTCCATAAGCATTGGAAAACCAAGAAGAACAAATATCAAGGTGAGTCTTCTAACCATTCTAAATTCAATTCTAATGCTGATGTTGTGTGCTTTGAGTGTGACAAACCAGGACATATTAAGAGTGAATGTCCTAGACTTGAAAAGAAAAAGAGATATGAGAAACACAGCTCAAAGAACAAGAAGGATGGGAAGAAACATCATAGGAGAGCATTCAAAGCTACCTCCACATGGAGTGATGAGGATGAAACTTCAAGTAGTGATCCTTTGGATTCCTCATCCGGAGATGAAGTAGCTAACTTGTGCCTTATGGCTCAAAGTGATGATGAGGTAAGTTCTTGCAACTCTTCTAGTGATGAACGTAATTATGATGAATTGCAAGAAGTTTTTAATGAACTAGCTACTCATTTTGAAAATGCTACTATGAAAAATACTAATCTTGTTAAGGAACTAGAAATCCTTAGAAAGGATATTAGTGAACTAGAAGAGCTTAACAAAAATTTGACAAATGAGAATAAATTGCTTGATATTGCTTGTGGTAAGCTCAAAGAGGAAAATGGCAAATGTGAGCTATGTAAGGATTCTTCTAAAGAAATCTTAATTTTAGAAGAAAAGGTTAAAACTCTTGAGAACACATTAGCCAAATATATGAAGAGTAGTCATAGCCATCATAAATGCATAGATGAGCAAAAGAGAATTGGTAATATGCATGGCATTGGTTTTAACTCCTCCACTAGCATGAACAAGGGTAAAAATGTTTTTGTTAAAGCTAATTCTTCAAATGATCATGCTAGTTCATCTAGAACTCAAAACAAATTTTCACATGCCAAGCCTATTTATAAATGTAGCTATTGCAAGAAATTTGGTCACTTATCCTATTTTTGCTACATTCGTAAAGGATTTGTTAGTTGGAAACAAATTTGGGTACCAAAGGGTACACATGCATATGAGGAAGGACCCAAACATGTTTGGGTTCCTAGGACTAACTAATTTGTCTTTGTAGGAATGCCGGAAACCCAATGAACGAAAATGGTATTTGGATAGCGGGTGTTCACGGCATATGACGGGTGACAAGTCAAAATTCACTCATTTGGAGAAGAAAGACAAAGGAGGTGTAACTTTTGGCGATAACCAAAAATGCAAGGTTTTGGGCATCGGTAAAGTTGGTCATTCTCCTTCTATTGAAAATGTGTTGTTTGTACAAGGTTTAAAATTCAACCTCTTGAGCATAAGTCAATTATGTGATAGAGATTTATATGTTATTTTTTATTCTACACATTGTGAAGTTAGAAATGTACACACACAAGCACTTGTTTTTATTGGTAATAGAGTTAGAAATATTTACATGATTGATTTGAATGATATTTCTAACAATGATCATACATGTTTAAGTGCTTTAGTAGATAATTCTTCAATATGGCATAGGAGACTTGTTCATGTAGGAATGGATCATATTGCAAAGCTATCTAGGAAGGAGCTTGTACGAGGACTACCTACTTTGAAGTATGAGATGGAAGGCTTGTGTGATGCGTGCCAATATGGAAAGCAAATCAAGAGCTCATTCAAGTCCATCAAATCCGTGTCTACTTCTAGGCCACTTGAACTTCTTCACCTTGACCTTTTTGGACCAATAAGGACAGCTAGCTTGGGTGGTAAGAAGTATTGTTTTGTTATTGTGGATGACTATTCTAGATTTACATGGGTTTTATTTTTGTCTCATAAACATGATGCATGTGATAACTTCAAAAGACTTTGCTATAAAATTCAAAATGAAAAAGGTTTCAAAATTTCCAAAATTAGAAGTGATCATGGTGGAGAATTTGAAAATGGTATATTTCAAGAGTTTTGTAATGAAAATGGTATTAATCATAATTTTTCATGTCCTCGCACTCCTCAACAAAATGGGGTAGTTGAGAGGAAAAATAGGTCATTGCAAGAAGCGGCTAGGACTCTTTTGAATGAACATACTTTGCCAAAATATTTTTGGGCCGAAGCCGTTAGTACCGCATGCTATGTTTTAAATCGTGTTTTAATTCGTCCTCTTTTAAACAAGACTTGTTACGAATTATGGTATGATAGAAAACCCACCATTGGTCATCTTAAAGTCTTTGGGTGTAAATGTTTTATTTTGAATATCAAAGACAATTTGGGAAAATTTGATGCGAAGTCGGATGAAGGTATTTTCCTTGGATACTCTACTTCTAGCAAAGCTTATAGAGTGTATAATAAAAGAACTCTAGTTGTAGAAGAATCCATGCACATTGCATTTGATGAAACTAATCCTTTTGAAAGTGTGCAAAAGACAGCTAGTGTTGATGATGTTGATGTTTTTGGAAGCCTTCAAGAGTATCCTCCTATGGAGATTCTTGATGATTCAAAGGACAACACACCTTCTCTAGAAAATCCAAAAATTCAGGAGGAGAAGGAAACAGTAGAAGAGGTCCTTGATGATGCAAATGTTGAAGCAAATCAAAGTAATCAAGGCCCCTCCAATTCAAGACCTTGGAAAATTATGAATGCCCATCCACAAGAACAAATTATAGGTAATCGCCAAGGTAGAGTCACTCGTTCATCTCTTAGACATTTAAATGATCATCATGCTTTTGTCTCTCAATTTGAACCTAAGAAATTTGATGATGCCTCTCATGATGAATATTGGTTGATTGCCATGCAAGAGGAACTAAATCAATTTGAGAGAAATTGTGTTTGGAATTTAATCCCTAGGCCTAGCAACCACACTATTATTGGAACCAAGTGGGTTTTTAGAAACAAACGTGATGAATCGGGAAATGTTATAAGGAACAAAGCTAGATTGGTAGCCCAAGGGTATAACCAACAAGAAGGTATTGATTTTGATGAAACATTTGCCCCGGTTGCTAGACTTGAAGCCATTCGCATGTTGTTAGCATTTGCATGTTTTAAAAATATAAGTTTATATCAAATGGATGTTAAAAGTGCATTTTTGAATGGTTACATCATGGAAGAAGTATATGTTAAGCAACCTCCCGGTTTTGAAGATCATAAATTTCCTAACCATGTTTTTAAATTGGAAAAGGCTCTATATGGTCTTAAACAAGCCCCTAGAGCTTGGTATGATCGTTTGAGTCAATTTTTATTGAAAAATGGTTTTAAGATGGGAAAGATTGATTCTACACTCTTTACTAAACATGATGGTAAGCATATGTTGATTGTGCAAATTTATGTTGATGACATTATCTTTGGTGCCACTAACGATTCTTTGTGCAAGGAGTTTGAAAAATGTATGCATAGTGAGTTCGAAATGAGCATGATGGGAGAATTGACATTCTTTCTTGGACTCCAAATTCGACAAACCAAAGAGGGTATTTTCATCAATCAAGCAAAATATATGAAGGATCTCCTCAACAAATATGGATACAAAGATGTCAAGGAGAGTCCTATTCCCCTTAGTCCAACCGTCAACCTCGACAAAGATGAAGATGGTAAAGATATAGATATTACTCTATATCGAGGTATGATTGGAAGTCTTTTATATTTAACGGCAAGTAGACCGGATATAATGTTTAGTGTTTGTCTATTTGCTCGTTTTCAATCTTGTCCTAAAGAGTCTCACTTGATTGCTTTGAAAAGAATTTTCAAATATTTGAAAGGTACATCTAAATTAGGTCTTTGGTATCCCAAAGGGTCTAGCATTGATTTAATTGGTTATACCGATTCAGATTTTGCCGGTTCTAAAACCGATAGGAAGAGCACAAGTGGTGCATGTCAATTTTTGGGACAAGCTATGGTTTCTTGGTCAAGTAAGAAACAAAATTCGGTTGCAATTTCCACTACGGAAGCTGAATATATTGCTGCCGGATCTTGTGTATCTCAAATTTTATGGATGAAACAAACCTTAGAAGATTTTGATCTTAAGTTTTGTAAAATTCCTGTGTTTTGTGATAATCTAAGTGCTATCCAATTAACCAAGAATCCTATTTGCCACTCACGAACTAAGCACATTGATATAAAACATCATTTTATTCGTGATCATTTGGCTAAAGGAGATATTATGCTTGAATTTGTTGGCACTAACAATCAACTTGCAGATATTTTTACCAAAGCTCTTGCCAAAGAACGTTTTGTGGAGCTTAGACATGAAATCGGTATTTGCAATCCATTTGAGTAAGCTTTCGGTTATCATCTCTCTATTTCAATTTTTGATTGGATAATCGTTTTGTTGGTAAGTTGTATTTGATCTCTGCTTGCTCCTTTATTACCCCTTGTATAATCTAGTTGGCCTTCTTTGATTTATTTAACCTTTTTGCTAATGACAAAGGGGGAGAATAAGTTGAGGGGGAGAATATGTTTAAGGGAAATGTAAGTTTTAGGGGGAGCAAAACTTTAAAATCTTTTGCCATGTTCTATTTGTACTAATGCATTTTATTGGTAGCTCTTTGTGCACTAATGTTTTATGTAGGGGGAGCATCCCTTTGGCAAAGATAGGAGATGTAAGTTTTCTCCATTTTGACTTCAACTTCAATTGCTAGTTCAATTATGTTTTATAATTAGCTTGTGGTTGTCATCATCAAAAAGGGGGAGATTGTTAGCCCAAGGGCAACTTACTCTTTGTTTTGATGATTTTAGACACACAAACTAATTAGTATTACTAATGCAATTTGAAGTTAAAGTGTGTGTAGTTTGTGATCAAGCAAATAAGTAAAGAAGCAACAAATCAAGATATCACAAGCTAGAAGATCAAGTGTACATTAGAACTCTAATCATGTAAGTATGATTCAATTTAACACTTGATTAATGTTCATGAATACCTCAAGAATATTTGTCAAAAGGTTTTGAGTGAAAAGGTTTTAAGCGAAAATGTTTTTGAGCGAAAATGTGTTTCGAAAAGATGAGTTTTTGGCATTCTCGTCAGGCTTAAAACGCCATAGCGTTTGTGAAAACGCTATAGCGTTTTGCTACTGGAATGAAGGATTTCGTCCAGGAGCAAAACGCTATAGCGTTTCTCAAAACGCTATAGCGTTTTCCAAAACGCTATAGCATTTTGCCTCTGAAGTTACGAAATAACTTCAGTAGCAAAACCCTATAGCGTTATTCAAAACGCCATAGCGTTTTGCCCAACGGCTAGTTTCTCAACAGTCATTTTGTCCACTAAAAACGGCTCCTTTTGACTCCATACTCTCTTGTCTGATCATCCATCCATCAAAGAGTATTTATACTCATCCTAGATGAGTTAGACAAGAAGAAGAACAGAAAGAAAGCTCTTATACACAAATCATCATTTGCAAACTCCCAAAATCTGAAATTCTCTTACACAAGCTATCTTCAAAGATTTCATTCTTCACTTGTGTCATTTTGTGAGTTCTTTCAAAGCTTTCTTCTTGAGGTAAATTGTTCATTTATTGGTGTTGAATTTATTCATACAAGTATTCATTTTGTACACCAATTGTTTGTTGCATAATTTATACAAAATTATTGTTAAGGTTTGAAAGTGTACCTAACACTTTTGGGTTAAGGGTAGTGTTCTCATCCCATTGAAAGAGAACTTAGGTTTGTGGTTGAGCCCTTGAAAAACCATAGGTTATAGTTGTGCCTTGAAAAACTATAGGTTGTAGTTTAGCCCGTGAAAAACTACTTGTAAGGTTGTTGGTGAGCCCCGAAAAACCAATTGTAAGGTTGTGAGCTGAACCCGTAAAAGCTCAAGTGAATAGCAAAGGTTTGCATTCGAAAATCCTAAGAGGAGGACTCTTAGGTAGTGGAGTACAATTCGGTTGTGAATTGGAACCACTATACATCTTGTGTTTGCTATTCTCTCTTCTCTTGTGTGCAGATTTTTTGAAGTGCCTATTCACCCCCCCCCCCCCCTCTAGGCCTATTATTGTTTATCAAAACTAAGCTGCGAAACAAAGATCATTACTCAAACAATTATGAAACTTCAATAACATTGATATTTAATCTGCTATTTACATCATTCAGCCAGAGGCAAAATTGAACAACACCAATATAGAATTTCCTTGCTAACAAAACCTAAAAATGTTCCTTACAAGTAAAGTACAACAATTCTATTTACATCCACAACACAGTTATGTTCATCAATAAAAAAACCACAACTAATCCTTTGGTGTTATTAATAGAAAGATTGAAGTAGGAGACGCAACATTTCAATAAAGTCTGGTTCCCTTCTTGGGTCCTCCAACTCATACATACCTGCAATTGGGAGTTTGTTGAGGTCGAAATCTCTTTCTCCCTTGTACTTGGCTATCGATAGTTTCTTCTCAGTAGAGGGTTCGTGCAAGTCAAAATCATGAATCACTCTGGGCCGTGATTCAGAAACCATGGACTTCACACTCGTGTCCTCCATGATTGGCTCCATTTCCTTATCGGAATCCTCAATCAAGACATCGGAAACCATATTCCTATCATTATCATAGGTATCCTCCACGATTGCCTCCATCTTCTCCCCGGAATCCTCAATCACCGCACCCGAAATTATATCCCCATCACTATCATAGGTATCCTCCACGATTGTCTTTATCACCTCGCCGGAATCCTCCACGATTGCCTCTATCTCTTCACCGGAATCCTCAATCACCGCATTCTCGGCCTCTTCCCCGATTCCAATTGAATCTCGGACCACCATATTCATGGAATCATCAAATTCAACCATGGAGTCGTATTGAGAATCTTCCCAGTAATTGATACTTTCCATGATAGAATTCAACAAGATGATAAAACCCTAATTTTCTATGGAGTTAAGGAAGAAATTATGGCTAGAGAAGACGAAATAAAAGTTGATTAAATACAAAGAATATATAGTGAACACGGTTATTAACATCCCAAATTTCCATTTCCCACCCAATTTGATTTTCAATTTCCCTCCCAAATTTCTCAAAAATTCGAATGATTTTTTTTGGTTTGGGAGAGAGAAGATTGAGAATGACAGAGGAAGATGATGCTCGCACCTTTGTTTTGTGGTAAGGGTAAAATCGTGAGACAAAAGCAAAAAATGTATGGAGAGGTGAGAAGGACGTTTAAAAGCAGTCGGAGGCACAATGTTTTAAACGACATTGCCGAAGGGAGTAATAATTTTAAGTATGAAACCTACAACTTACTTCATTTATAGTTTATAAAATCTTTTATTTCGATTCCTACAATTTTAAAATTTACAATACCATTTGATTGGTTGCAACGTTTTAGATCATATTTTGTCAGATTATTTAAGAGCTTCTTTCTTGCACAAATAAAAATTGTAAATTTGAAAATTCAAACTCGATATCTAAAAAGCATGTTCAAATGAATCTTGGAACTTAGCTCTTCCGTAATTTGATTGGTGTTGGTCATTTCGTTATTAGTTCAGGCACGGAGAAATGGGCCTAGAGGGAAATGGGCCCACATGGTGTACATGGGCCGAATCCTATTTTCGTTAGAAAAAAATGTGGGCTTTCAGATGATATTGGGCCTACATCTTGTACGCACCAAAAAAAAAAAGAGGATACAAAATAAAACATCAAAAAGTCATCTTCGAGTCTGTGCATGTAAAAAATCCCAAAGAAAAAAACAGCCAGAAGTGTCTTTCCTTCTTTGCATCATCATCAATCATCACACCCTCTCTTTCCTTCCTTCTCTCTCCCCTTCTACGCTGACCTCCATTTCCAGGAAGGGGAGCCCTCTGCTTCGTCTTCCTCTTCTTCTCATCCGCTAGCGATTTTCGCCATTTGCGCGCGAAAATTCAATAGATCTCTGCCTCATCTATAGTAGAACACTCCTGATTTAGCGAAGATGTACGGATTCGAGGCAATGACGTTTAACATCCATGGAGGATACTTGGAGGCGATTGTGAGGGGACACAGATCGGGCCTTCTCACCGCCGCCGATTACAACAATCTCTGCCAGTGCGAAACCCTTGATGACATCAAGATGCACCTCTCCGCCACCGAGTACGGTCCCTACCTCCAAAATGGTACGCTTTCCTCAAATTCCCTTTCTTTTTTTATTTTTGGGTTTTGTTCTACAGTTTGTTTGATGGATATTTTTTAAGGATCCTGTTAGCTTGGTTGTAATTGGATCTGATGCTTAATCGTTTGCTTGATTGGTTATTTTGTATGGTCGAGTTTGATACCTAAGTAGGACTCTGGTTAAATAGTTTACTTTTTGCTATCTTCAGTATAAGTGTTTTAAGCTGTTAGGATATAGTTGTCTTAGATAATGTGTTTTTCAGAATTGGAGGCAATGGCTCTGATGATGATATGTTGAATGTGGAATACTGTGTTGGTTACTAGTAGCAGTAGTACAAGATTGAAGAATTTTTTTTTTGAATCTTGACAGATGTTTTCAACTAATGATGAGGGAAAATGCATTTGTGAAAATAACTGTTTATTGTTTTATTTTTACTTTTTTCCATCTTTTAAGTATGCCTGTACTGGGAGAGTGGGAAGTGGTTGTTCAATTTATGAGTCAAAGCTCTATGATTATGGTTGCTTATGTTCATTACTTGCGTGCAGAACCTTCTCCATTGCATACGACTACAATCGTAGAGAAATGCACGCTTAAATTGGTTGATGAGTACAAGCACATGTTATGTCAAGCGACAGAGCCCTTATCCACCTTCTTGGAGTATTGCACGTATGTGGTCCATCTAGAATTTCTGCTGAATATTGTGTATTTAGTTTTCCCAAGGAGAGGTTAACTCCATCTGCATTTCTGAAAGGCTTTTGAAATTCTCTTTTCTTTTTGCACCTTTCTTTTCCTTCTTCATTCTTTTTTGCAGGGTACATGGGTGTAGGTTGCTTGCATTCTAAGATTGTATATCATAATATTGGCTGCTATTCAGTTCTTAAGTGTCAGTGGTTCAAACTTCAAAGCTGGGTTTTTTTTTTCTTAGAAACAAAACTGACTTGTTTGAGGCTAGTATTTTTGTTCTGCCTTATCGAAATGGAATGAATTGCATTCATGCTTTTACAGTTTGATTTAACAGTAGTTAGTGTGTTGATTTCTTTGTCCAACAAGGAAAGCATTTACCCATTTCCATTTTTTCTTTTTTTGTGCAGTTTTGATTGATCAGTAGTTAGTGTGTTGATTTCTTTGTTTGTTGTGTTTATGGATTTTTTCATGAAAAGGATTAATCTTTTTGCTGCTTTTACCAGATATGGTCACATGATAGACAATGTTGTTTTGATCGTCACTGGAACCTTGCACGAGAGAGATGTCCAAGAACTTCTGGAGAAATGCCACCCTTTGGGCATGTTTGACAGGTATTTTTTTACTTAAAAATCAACTTCCTTTGACATCTTATGGCCCATGAATTCTCTCAGTTTTATTTTGTATCCTGCAGCATTGCAACTCTTGCAGTCGCTCAGAATATGCGAGAGCTTTATCGTTTAGTGCTTGTTGACACTCCATTGGCTCCATACTTCTCTGAGTGCATCACATCAGAGGTACATACTAGCATTCTTGCTTATCTTTCTTCTTATGTTCTTTTGGTGTATTCATTGACGTTGAGATGCTGTACGTATATACAAAAGGATCAAGTGACCAGTTTGCTTTTTCGTGGACCTTTCGATGGTATACTAATTCCCGTAAACTGTTGGTCATTGTCAGAGTAGAAGACTGACCTCTTATTTGTCTCAAAGCTTTATAGCTTTCCAATTTCTCTGACTTCCTATTATAACTAACATAAGCATAAGAATTAGGATAACTGGTTCTCGTGAGGAGATCTCTCAGTATAGTTTTATTATTATGATTTTTTTGAAACCCTCGAGTTTTTTTGTGGTTTCAATCTAATTTTATGCTCTTCCTTGCATTTTTAGGATTTGGATGACATGAATATTGAAATCATGAGAAATACCCTCTACAAGGCTTACCTTAAGGACTTCTATGGATTTTGTCAGGTGAGAATAACAAAGATTAGAAGAATTAAATCTCTATTTGCCCCTCTCTAATGCTTTTCCCTTGTTCTACCTTTTCCTTATAACATCTCTGTGATCTGAACAGAAACTTGGCGGCGCCACAGCTGAGATCATGTCTGACCTCCTTTCCTTTGAAGCTGATAGAAGGGCAGTCAATATTACCATAAATAGGTACTGTTTGGCTAAAAGTAACTTGACAGTCATTCTTTTTATTTCAGTTAGTTCTTTCTCTTACTGAATTGCGCAGTACTTCATATTTTTGCATTCCCCTAATTTCTGTCATGCTTTCCTTTGCTTAGCATTGGTACTGAGCTTACCCGGGATGATCGTAGGAAATTGTACTCTAATTTTGGCTTACTGTAAGTTCTTTAACGGTACTTGATTTGTTTTCTCGTTAGGCTTTATCTTTCTTTTTGCTCCTTTGGAATTTTTCTCTGAATTTGTATGCTTATGATGAACAGCTTTCCCTATGGGCATGAGGAACTTGCTGTCTGTGAGGATCTAGATCAGGTTGGTTTTTCAGTTAGACATCTGGTAATATTATTTTGGTGTTAGTAGTTGCTGTTGTTTCTTCTACATGTGTATTCCAGGATCAAACCACACCTTCCCTTTGAAGATAATTAGTCTTCTTTTCTTGAGTTAGTGTATTGAGGAAGCAATTTATCGTTGCCTTTTTGTTGAAACTTATGTTTGTCTTTTACTTATCTATGCTCGTTTTCACTTCATTCATGCGACACCGTTCATTGTTTTTGGTCAACTATGTTGTTTCAGGTTCGTGGGGTGATGGAAAAATATCCTCCTTATCAGCCGATCTTTTCCAAGTTGTCCTATGGTGAGAGTCAGTTACTCGACAAGGCCTTCTATGAAGAGGAGGTGAAAAGGCTGTGCTTATCTTTTGAGCAACAGGTCTGTGAGCATCAACTTCTGATTATACTTTCATCCATTCTCTTTGCTGAACTTTCTTATTTACTAGTATTTTGTACTACTTTAGTTGATTGGTCTCATCTCTCATTTTACGTTATGCCAGATATCCTAAATGTCCTTTTCGATTTGCAGTTCCATTATGGTGTCTTCTTCGCATACATAAGATTGAGGGAGCAGGAGATTCGGAATCTGATGTGGATTTCTGAATGTGTGGCTCAGAACCAGAAATCTAGAGTTCATGACAGTGTTGTCTTTATATTTTAGGTACCCCATTAACCCTTAGAATAAGCGAACCAACTTATGGCATAAATATTTCTGTAAATTTCCCTTTCGCAAGTCATTAAATTTGCAGAGAACATCTATTTGCAATGGTTTTGTAAAACAAGTCATTCGAAAACGCTTTATTTTGTCGCGTCTGAGGATCATCAGTCATGTATTTAGATTCATTAAGTATTAAATTTATTCGTGGTGTTGCATTGATTTTGTTTACCGAGAGTTCTGGAACTTGATTGATTTATTGAGCTAATTGCAGTGACTCATTTATTTGAATCTTATTTTTGTCATAATCTTCCTGAGCGAGTTGAGAAGTAAAGCCTTATGTGCTGTTTCACAACGCTACATTTTGCAAATATTTTCCAATTTATTATTATTATTATTTTTACTCTAATTCAATAAATCCATATTGTTAATCTAAAAAAAAAATAACGTTATTTTAGACATGTCTACCTTTGTAATTTATATAGATTTATACAAATTGTGCTAAAAATACTTTATAATTGATATTTAACTAACTAATACTTCTAATTAAAATCATACGAGTAAAATTTAATGTTTAACATTATAATGAATAGGGATGGCAATGGGTACCCATACCCGCATATCCGCCCATAACCATACCCGCAATTGCGGGTATGGATAATACCTGCATTTATAATTGCGGGTATGGGTATATCTATACCCGCAACATACCCGTAAAATGCCTCTCTCCTTTCTCCTCTCTCTCTCCGCCACTCTCTCATCTTTCTCCTCTCTCTTTCTCATCTTTTTTTATTTTTCTCCCGTAATAAAAACTCAATCTCTTCCTTAATGCTTGAACAAAATAAATTAAAAATTACAAAAACATAATCTTCATCTTAAGATGAGTAATTACATATCCACTTTTCATATTTTTCTTAATCTTTTATAAATGGGTTTTTTCTTAATCAAATTGTTTAAATATATTTTGAATTAATTTAGAAGTTTATTAAGTGAAATAATTAATAAGTATAAATGAGTTTTTTTTAATCAAATTATTTAAATATATTTGAATTAATTTAGAAGTTTATTAAGTGAAACAATTAATAAGTAAATGTAATTGGATATCCATTACATATCCAATTGGGTAATGAGTATAGTGAGTATGGATAATAATGGATATTTAATTGCGGGTATGAGTGGATATTTATCCATACTCGCCCATACCCGCATAATTGCCATCCCTAATAATGAATAACATTTTTTATCATGTTATTATCGAAAGTTATATTATGAAATAAATACAAACTCGATTTAAAACAAATAACTTCATACATCCTAAACAAATAAGAATAAATATGGCTAAAGATACACTTTTTTTTAGCTTTGCAAAATGGAAAATTGTGCTAAAAATACTTCATAATTGATATTTATCTAAACTTAATCATGGTAAATTGTTTTAATTAATCAATACTCCTAATTAAATTCATACGAATAAAATTAGATCAATATTTATGAAGGTCCCATATACGGTACAGTATTACGATAATATCGAATTACATACAATCATTAGTTTAATAAATACTAAATAAGTAAAAATATAATCTTGGAACATTGAAATTACAAACATTAACATTAGTTCGGTTGATAATTCGATATACCATACAGTAAAAAGCCCCCCTGTATTAACGTGAAAAAAAGAAACCTCCCCTCACTTTTAAAAACTCTATTGAACCTCCCTTGTACCAAGGGTCAATGACAAAAGTGTAGTTTATGTTAATCAAACTAATAGACCGTTAGTGTTGATCGTTGACTTTAATTAAAAAATTAAGAAAAAATATAAAAATTCCAAAAAAAAATCTTTAAAAAATTGTAAAAATTTCCAAAAAATGTAAAAATTCTAAAAAAATATTAATTAACCTAAAAATCCATAAACAAAATGTAAACATTTTTAAAAAATATTTAATTAATCTAAAAATCCAGATAAATGTGAAAATTCCAAAAAAATGTAAAAATTCACAAAAACATGTAAAATTCTAAAACAATTAATTAATCTAAAAATTCAAAAAAATGTAAAAATTCCAAAAATAATTGTAAAACATCCAAAAAAAATGTAAAACTTCACAAAAAAAATGGAAAATTCCAAAAAAAAAATAATTAATCTAAAAATCCAGAATAATGTAAATATCTATAATTAATTAATTTTTTACAATTTCTTGAATTTTTAGATTAATTAATTTTATTTTGGATTTTTAACATTTTTCTGGATTTTACAATTTTTTTAGAATTTTTGATTAATTAATTTTCTTTTGGATTTCTACAATTTTTCTGAATTTTTAGATTAATTAACTTTTTCTTGGTTATTTTTACATTTTTTCGAATAGTTTATTTTTTTTGAATTTTTAGATTAATTATTTTTTTTGGAATTTTTACAATTTTGTTTTGGATTTTTATATTAATTAATTTTTTTTAGAGATTTTTTCATTTTTTTCTTGATTTTTAGATTAATTACTTTTTAGAGTTTTTACATTTTTCTGGATTTTTAGATTAATTAGTTTTTTAGAATTTTTACATTTGTTTTGGATTTTTTACATTTTTTTGGGAATTTTTACATTTTTTTTAATTTTTACATTTTTTCTAAACTTGTAGTGTTAATTGTTTTGCAATTACAAAACTTCAAATATGGCATTTGTAAATTTTTTTAAACTTGTAGTGTTAATTCTGAAAAATTGTTTTGAAATTGCAAAACAGAAAAAATTGCTGAAAATTTTCCATTTCTGAAAATGTTGATGTAAAACAGATTTTGGAAAATTTTCTAACTTTTTGAAAAATTTTCAAAATTTAAACAACCTCTAAATGGCTTGTGTTTTTGAATTTAGACATGAATATATTTAGCATATTTATATTTGATCTTTAACAAACTTTAAATAGGCTACTATTTAGTTTATTATTTTTTTTTTCAAAAAAACATTAGCATTGTTTTTTAATTAAGTTAAAATTGATTTAACAAAATTAGTAGTTTTTGTTTTTCAAAAAAATAAAAAATAGTTGTTAGGTGAATACGATTTCGAATTTTCTAAAGCTGAAAAATGAAAGCTGGAAAATAGAAAACGTACTGTGAAATAGAATTTCCATTTTTGCAAAATTTTCTATTTTGTTATTTTGCAAAAACTGAAAATTTTACAAAATAGAAAATTTTACAAAATAGAAATTTTGGGTTGTGAAACACAACTTTAGTTTTTTATATGGAAAAGGAAAGGCAGAGCCTAAACAATCAAGTACGGATATGTCTCGACTAGGAAACGCTCGTTTTTATCTCCAAGGAAATGTCAAAAATTGTCCTAAGCGATATTATCCTCGTCCGTTTGGGTGATAGCGGATGGATTTATGATCATACATCAAAACCAGGGGCGGATCCAGCCCAGGGCCAGGGTAGGCTGGCGCCTACCCTGGCCCAATCCAAAAAAAAAATTTACCTTTAATTTAAGGTTTAATTAAAACTTCATCTATTTATCATCAAATATCATCCTTGGCACAATGGTAGGAAGTTTGACTTAAGATCAAGAGGTTCCGTGTTCGATTCACGGAACTCCCCTCTTTTTAGCAAATTTTTTGAGCCCAAATCCGTTCAGCCCAGCTCTCCAAAACCTGATGTAAAGGAATGCGTGGAGGGGGATTCGAACCCCCTCCCTTTAGCTTAGAAACAAAGTTTTATACCACTGAAGCAAAGGAAACTTTTGATAAGTATTGTATATATATGTATATACATATATATTTCGAATATGAGTCATGAATTTATAAATAAAACTCTTATAATATATTTTTTTCTATCGACAAGGTTTGAATTTGAACCATATTTAATTTATTAAAAAATATAATAAATTAATATTTTAAAAAATCACGCTACATATCATTAATTGTCATTAAATATTATAAGAATATAAGTTACATTTCTCGATTTATTCATAACGTTATTTATCAAGAATAAATAACTTGTGCAAGCTAAAGTTAGTTTTTAATTTTTTGTACGATGTGTCAAAATTAATATCATCTTTCAATTAACTATTTTTAGTCTAATATATAAAACGACGACTCCTTGAGAGTTTTTTATTTATCTTCTTGTTAAGTTTATTTGAATATTTGTTATTTAGTGACGGATACAAATATTTGTTATTTCGTTCAGCTCGTTTACTTTCCTTTTAAAATACTCAAAAAAAAAAAAATCGGGGGCGCTGCCCCCGAACCCCCGAACCTCAGCCCACCCTGACAAATATTTCTGGATCCGCCACTGATCAAAACTGAGGATCAATAACAATATGGGAGATCTTTTTGAGCTAAAACTGTACAAGCAACGAGTAAAATTTAGATACCTAATGTAGGTATATCGTGATGTACCCAAATTTTTTCCTACGAGCAACTTTCTATTTTGTTTCGGTCTCCAGCTCAGCCACTTCGGTCTATTTCACTGAAATTTCGGGTAAGATGGACTTTCGATAATGTTTGCATACCGATTTGGTATAAGTGACTATTCTTTTCTCTCCTCTCCTCATTTGTTGTACACAATGCTTTAGCTTGCGTTATTTAGATTCTGGGTTAATATTTAAACGCATTTTGGTATTTGTAACATTTCTTCATTTTAATTTGTTATTTAGATTAGATAGTGATGGAACTAGTGATGGAGCTTAAGGTGGACAGCCCCCTACAATTTCCAGTTCTCTCATAATAGTCCCTAAAGTTCTATTTCTCTTATATTTATCCATTATATTTAACCTTCAAACTTCTCAATCTCGCACAATAGTTCTTTCTATGCTTCTTTCTTTGATCGTTCATATTTATTCCCTAAAATTTTAAATTTTTACATAATAAATCTTATCTTGAAGTTCTATTCTGTTTTTTTTCCGTAAATTTTTCGTATATTTTTTCTAAAAAATTGTATAATTCACCTTTTTAAAAAATTATTAAAGCTCTGCCAATGGATAGAACTTTATATATCTTTCTCCATGAAAGTATTTTGAACAATTTTCTCTTAGAAAATGTATGAACATTTTAGCCATCATTACTCTTTACACTCTTTAGATATGACAAGAAAAAAAAGAAAAAAAAGCTAATAAATTGAAGAGGATTCATCTAAAATTGTAAACGTAAATAAAATTACCGTTCCTCCAAGTCTTCAACGGTCCAACCGAACGGTGACTGCTGCGATTCAACGGGTTTAGACTCTAGCCTCTAAAATGCCGAATGAAAACTGAAGGACATGGAAGAAGACCCATCATCTCAATCTCCACCAAAAACGCCACCATGTTTACGGATTTGGACGAGGACTCAGTTGCTCACTGCGCCACCTACCTCAACATACAAGACGTATCCAACCTAGCCATCACCTGCAAATCCCTCAAACTCATAGCTTATTCTGATTCCATCTGGCACCATTTCTACAGGTTCTTCCTTCGAACCCAATTCTTCTTCTTCTTCTTTTTCGTTAGCATTTCCTTTGCCGATTTATGATGTGGTTTGTACAGTAATCATTGGCCTCAGATTGTGGGAGGAGGAGGAAGGAAAGAGTATGTGAAACGACATGTCGGACTGAGGCAGTTCAGGTTTCGGGATCCTTTTGTGGTTCAATCGTTTGTCCATGATGCCAAGCCTGTCGACAATCTTATTTTACACAAGAATGATATCGTCTTTTCCCAGGTAAACTATGTTAAAAAGTTTGATTTTTTTTTTTTGGTTTCCTAACATTACATGGGTGGTTTAATGTATTGAGTTTAGGTGAAAGGACTTGATAATTGAGTGTTGTTCTGAAGTAGTCAGGTTACTTTTGTTGATTTCTTCAGGGTTCCATGATACTAAGGCAGAATCTTGATGATTTATTGAAGAATAAAGGTGGTTTTGTTCAATTGAGTGACCATAAAGCCAGAATTACGTGTATGAGGTGAGAATTTCAAATAGTTTTTTCTTGTTTCTTCTTGAAACTTAACCATAGAGCAATAAACTGTATGGGATTGGTTTCAAGTTTATCGCTCCTCTCTTTGATACATAGTTTTGTGTGCATATATGTGAGGAACTAGAATAGCAGCATTGAGGATGAACATGTAGATATGGGCGTGTGAGGTTTGTATGTGTGTGTGAGGGCTCTATATTCATATTGTTCTAGACATAATTGAATATGTTTAGAAGAACCCAAAGATTGGTTCTTAATGTGATGAAAAATGATATCTGCAGATTGTTAACTCTTAGTGAAACATCACTTTTTCGAAGTGAGGCTCGAATGGAAGAAAATGCTTTGATAACCTCAAGTGCTGATCACTCCATTCGTTTATGGTGGAAGGTACTGCATGTATTACTGCTACTTGCTACTTTTTTCCGACTTGTTCATTGGTACTTCATTTTAGACCTACTTCTTTTTACTTTTGCTAGGTCTATATTGCCAGTTTGTTTCTCTTCCGTATCAGCTTTATTACTTTTTTCTAGATCTTTTCTTGATGTTTTGTTGAAAAACTATATAAAAAGAGTGTTTGTCTAATGTGCATGTGATTGATTGATTGCTGCAGGGCACTTGCCAACGCTGTTTTAGAGGTCACAATGGCCCTGTTTTAACCTTGTCAGATAAACTGTTAGGTAATGGTAGTGCCAAAGTCCTGGCAAGTGGCGGGGAAGATGGTACAATTCGCCTTTGGTCCCTTAGCTCGGGTGGAAAGCATGGTCAACATGCTTTAAAGGCTACACTTTACGGGCATGAAAAACCAGTGAAATTAATGTCAGTTGCAGGGTACGGGCTTCTTTCATTTAGCCTTATATCTTCATGCTTAGCCTTTTCCTGATGTGGGATGAAACAATTATGTACAAGTTTGCATTTCATGTTGCTGCATCATGTTGAATTTATTGCATGGAAGAATTCCTGTGTACCTTTTCCAATCTCTTAACGTATACGATGGGCTATGCTCAGATGATTTTAATTTTCCCTTCATTTATCATAGTTGATGTTCTGAAGTCAAATGAAGGAATCTGTGATAATAGAGTGTCTAAATGTGTTGGATCTAGTAAATCCTTTTCAACATTTGATGAATTAACGGGCAGGATTTGTTGATCGTATCTGTGTTTAACTTTGGATTGCTACTTGTTATAGTACTTTCTTGATCCTTTGATGATCCATTTTTTGCAATAACTGTAAGTGAAACGTGAACTGGATGAGGTCATTACTTTGTCAATGACCATTATAAAATTTCCTTAGGAATACTACCAAGAGCGAGGCATGTGTTAGTCACTGACAACCTCCAACATGCCTTGTTTTTGTACTCTGAGGTTAGCAATTTTCTGAATCAATACTAATAGCTGTTTTCTTGGTTTCTTCAGACACCGAACCTCTCTTTTGGCAACAATTTCAAATGATTCAAAGGTACTACTGCCTTTCTTTCTCTCTTTTTCAGTTCTATGCAGCTTTTATTGTGCCAATGATGGCACTATTAAACAAGTGAGACATGTATATCTGTGATTCAGTCGTTAACTTTCCTTATGTGTGATATCTAATTCATCACCTCAAATGTTATTTTTCATACTGGCTTTCAATATGCTTGCAGTATTTTTATTTTGAAAACAAGTTACATTTGCTACAGTGATAAGTAAGCTAGTTCCTTGTGAGATCCATCTGTCTTACAGACCTTACAGATCACAAAAGTTGGTGCAAGAAATTGCTGAAGTAGACTTGCTAGTTTTTGAAAAGAAAAGAAAAAAGATTGTAATATTTACCTGTAGAAGTGTCTTGTTCCAGCATGGATGCAGAAAATCTAACTCAGAAATATCTGAACAAATTACCCTCGTTACTGCCAATTTTAATCTGTTCTGCTATTTTGTTAATACCAGTCCTCAATTGACCATTCTGGTTCTTTCATTAGATTAGGGTATGGGATACAACTACACCGTCTGCGGTTCGTTCTTCATGCTGTGTGGGAATGACTTCTGTGCCTGGTCCACCTGTGGATATGAAGTGCCATGAATCATTGCTTTATGTTGCTGCTGGTTCAAATGTTGTAATGATTGATTTGAGGACAATGCAAAAAGTTATGACTGCAGCAGTCTCTCAATCAAGGCTATGCTCGTTTGCTATTTTGCCATCTAAATCTTTAATCTGCACTGGTGCAAATAGCAAGTAAGACATTTTACAAAAACTAGTTCATTCTGAAATGGTGTTCATGTGAAATCAACAATGAAATACTGTGTATACTGCTGTGAGTTGATTCCATTTTCATCTATACCAAAAAGTTTAACTTTCCATTGGTCTTATGTAGAGCCATGCTATGGGATATAAGGAGAAACCAGGAGACATTGATGCCAGAACCAGTAGCCGAGCTAGATGGGCATACGGGTCCTGTGATGCTACTCCACATGGATGCGAACAGAATAGTTACAGGAGGGCCAGATGACTTTTACGTCAACGTTTGGGAGGCTACCACCGGTCTGCAAACCAATACCTTGGCTTGCAGCCCTGCTGAGGATTCAACTACCAGCTCTGGTTGTTCAGCCATGGCTGTGGATGGGAAACAGATAGTTACTGCTGGCTTTGGCGAACAATATGGGTTTCTTTGCTTTAGAGACTTCTTCCATGCTACTTGTCCTACTAATTCGAGAAACGAAGACGAATTCGAATGTGGTTCCAAGTTTTGGGATCCAGAATCTTATAGTGATTAGAGTAGTGATAACTCAGATAATCAGATAGTTGAATAGGTTGTATGCTCCAGTTCTGTCAACTTGATACTATGTAAACTGCCCCAGATATTTCTAGGATAAAAAAGATAATTATAAATAATGAATTAATCCAATCATGGATTTGTTTGATGCATTACTTTGAATTTATTTTCTTATCTATAATTTGAAGTCATTGTTTTATGAATTAAGATTACCCATTTAAAAAGAAGAAGAATAAAATAGAGGAAACATAATCTTTCAATTCAGAAAAATATCTTAGATTCTCAAGTCTTGTATCAAATACATCCTCCAATTGCAAACAAACAAAAAATCACTTATCCACAATAATACAGGACTAAACCAGATATGAACTTTCCCTCCCATCCAAAACACAAGTACAGCATTCATGGACGACCCCAACTTCAGAGAATCCTTGAATGATTGGGAAATGGTTCTTGCTAGAGAAAACAACAAGAACAAGAACAAGAACAAGAGCAAAACCCCAGTAAAGGAAGATTTTTCCATCTTCCCTCCAAGCAACCATGAAGGCCTTCAAATCCCACTTCCTTCACCACCACCACCACCACAACAATTAGAATCTGTAACTGAGACTCCAACCCAGCCAAGTTCATCTGAAGAAACCGAGCAGCCAGACTCGAGACGAAAAGTGGTCGGGAGCGAACTTGGGAAGTTTTTGAGGTCTTGGTTTGGATGGATTATAAGAAAGGTGCATCATAACCATGTGATTTGTGGAGGTGGATTTTGGTCATTCAAGTTAGTGACTCTAGTGATAGCTGCTGTGTTGGTGTACAAAAGAGTGCATAGATGGTTTCAATTCTTGAGGGAGGACAGAAAGAACAATGCTCTTACCCTTCTTGTCAAAGAGAGAGACCAGGTTAGCTAATTTCATTGTCAATTCGAACATTTTCTCACTTTCTTTCTCTGATTTGCCTGCAATATATACATCTCTTGCTAAAGCCAGGCCTTAAGGTTCTAACTTTATCGGCTGATTTGAACTCTCCATCTCTTAAAGTATTTTTTTCCTTCTTATTTTTGCAGAAGATTAGCCAGCTCTTGCTTCAAATTGCACAAATGAATGAAATGTTATCGGCGCGCCGCAGAGTTCCAGTTATCAGAGTTGATTGATTGATTATCAGACAAGAATTTCTTTAGCTGGTGTTGTTTGTTCAACACTTCTTTCTACTACATTTTGTGTGTAGTTGTACAATAACGGCCAACTATATTGTAATTTGGAATATCATTAACATCGGTTCAAGCTTTGTTTGCCTCCCATTACTAAATAGAATATTAAATTTAAGCCGATCTGGAATATAATTCACCTCGTTGAACTAGTCAATTTGACCTAATTTCTAAGCTTTAGTCATGCATTAACGAGTTAAAAAACTGAAAAGCTTGTAGCTCTGTGATACTTTTCTACAAAATAGAGTTCCCTTCCCTACGATAAAAATAAAAATAAAATTTACAAGTTTATAAACCCTAGTGACAAATTCATGACAGCGGACGGAAATCTCAGAATTTCAATGGTAATATCCGAACATGCGCAAGAATACCTGAAATATCCACACCTCCACCAAAAATAGTATACTTCATTATCCATCTCATCAAAGCCTATATGAAACAGAAATGTTTCTAGCTATTAGCTACACATTAATAAGCAAAGGCAAAAATAATAATTTGGAAGCCTAAGCCCCCGTTTACTTCGCAGGATTTTCTCGAAAATTCTCCAGTTTTTTGAAAACTGGGAAAATTTTCTGAAAACGTGTTTACTTGGTGTCGTTTTTATTTTCTAAATGAAAACGAAAATTTTCTGTTTGAAAAACGATGAACAAATTTTGAGAACAACAAAAAGCCAGTACTCCATTTTTCCAAATGTTTTTGCCTTGGATGGTTCTGCTTGAAAACACGCGTTTCAAACAGAGTGATTAATGAAATTTTCAAAATCACCATTCTACCCCTGTATCCTTCTTCTCTTCTTGCCCTAGCCGCTCCTCTTCTTCTCATTCTCTTACGCAGTCGCTGCTCTTCTTCTCCTTCATGCCTCCGTCCGACTCTTCTTCTCCTACGCAGCCGCTGCTCTTCTTCTCCCTCTTCGTCTTCCCCAAACCAAAGAAAGTCACTCCCATTGTTCATTGTTAACGCACAAGCACGGTGGCTGCGTGCAAATTTGTTGAGGTTTTTTCTTAATCGATGTCTCTGTGTGTTTGATTTGTATTTTTGGTCATTTTTAACCGTGATTTTTTCTGCCAGAGCTTGGAGCAGGCATTTTTAACCGTGGATTTTTGGACTTGCTATTCTTTCTGCACTGAACTGTGATTTCAACTTCAAGGAGATTCCCCTCTGTCTCTACCTGGTAATCATCTTTGCATAAGTTTCATGGTTGTTTTTTCCCTTCTCTTTTCAGAGGATTGGTGTGGTTAGGTATTATGGGTTTTTTGCGGTCTTTTGGTAGGTTTTAGTGTTATATAGTTCTAGATTCCTATTAGTCTGATAAATATCAAATAACCATTAGAGAAAATAAAGAGATGATATCTGTTGTTAATGAAATAACAAGAAAAGTGTTTAAAGAAATCATGTAAAAGCTAAAGCAAAAGCCTTGTTATTGTGCCTTACCGTTGAAAAAGCTAAAGCAAAAGCTAAAGCAAAAGCTAAAGAAATCATGATAAAAGCTAAAGCAAAATCATGTAAAAGAAATCATGTAAAAGCTAAAGCAAAAGCTAAAGAAATCATGATATTGCATTACTTTGGCATGCCTTGTTATTGTGCCTTACTGTTGAAATTCTTAAGAGTCATATAAGAGTCATTAGACATTGCATAGGTTGCAATTAGGCATTTTGTTTCTTCACCATGCTGGATTGCCGCAACTACATGACCTAAAGTTCATTTCTTATTATGCGTTTTCTCAAAATGCTGGCGTTTATGTTATTTCCTATTTTTCCTATTATGCGTTTTCTTCATCTGTGTCTTTTTATAATTTAAAGATTGTCAACTATATTGTGTCTGTGTAAATTGTTTTCAATGGTTTTTGCAAAAGGAGGTAAACAAAATTGTGGAATTATGCAGATATGTTAGTCTATTGTGAATCTGAGCACACTTGTGCGGTTGGCAGTTGTTGTCATTCTGAGTGTCAAAGCTGTCTTTCGAAGATTGTTATTATTAAGAAAACATAGAAGTAATTGGCACAAATGATTCAAATCTGTTTTCTGCTTTATGCTAGATTAAGTTGCGCATCTTCTCCTTTTGTTCTGCTACCTTCATTGTCTGATTCAAGTTTGGCAGTTGATTGTTGTAAATTGAAATCATGAAAGTCCACTTGCTTTCTCTTCCATAGTACAAAAGACTATTCAAGTACTATGCAGCAAAAGCAAAGAAGTATAAAGGAGGCAGTAGTGAAGTTACAAGTCCATTGCGAGAGCTGGACTCTGTTGACTTGTGCATGGATGTGTTAGATAAAATAGATGATGTCTCGGCTGGCGCTTACACCAAGGCACTTGTGCAGTTCGAGAATCCTTACTGGCGCAAAGTGTTCATGAAGATGACGATTCACAGGAGGAAGGAGTGGTTGATGAGCTTGGAGTGATTGCAAATTTCTGCAAATTTTAGAACTTTATTTTAATCTGCAGAATTCTTTTGTTTTAACTTGGCTGTTATTTTGTAATTCTTTTGGTAGTTGGCAGCTTTAACACTGAATAATGGAGTAGTAGAAATTGCTGGTGCAATAAGGCTTTCGTTTCCTTTGTCATAAGGGAGTTGGGCCTAATTTTAAGCACAGACCCAGCTGACTGTGATCTGATCTTTACAAGCTTTGCATGGTCAAGCTTTGTCCAAAAGAAGAGAAAAAAGTCGTATTGGCCCGACATTTTTTCTTCAGTTCTATATTTATAGTCTTTAATCTTTGTCCATAATAAGTTAAAAAATATATGATTTTTTTTTAGAACGCCAAAAGGGGTAGTAATTAATGAATTTGCTGTATGTAGGAAGGTACAACTACTATCTTTAAATACTGAGGTCAACGATTGATACCTTTAGTTTGTTGTGCACTGCATAATTTTATTCGAATGGAAGATAGAGCTGATCGATTATTCTCAGAATATGGTATGGATGGTATAGAGAACTATGATGGGGACGAAGATGGCGAGCTGCAAGAAGGTATTCAAGTGAATATGTCCCAGCAACAACAAATAAATGCTGTTAGAGAAGATATTGCAAATCAATTATGGGCTCATCATAATAATGGCTAGAGTATCAGGAATTAACAACCCACATGTAGTATGTTTTTAATATCATTTTTTTTAATATTTAAGCAATGAACAATAAGACTATTTTATATGTATTTTATTTTCAGGTAGAGATGAATAATAAGCAATTATTTTAAATTTTCAGAAATTTGGAAATTAGTGCATAGTGAACGTGTTTTCCAGTTTTTCAAATCAGGAAAATAAAACCAGAGTGCGAAGTAAACAGGTTTTTCAGTTTTTCTGATCAGGAAAATTGTGCGAAGTAAACACGTTTTCCAGTTTTCAGAATGAAAATAAAATTCTCGAAATTCAGAAAAACAGCAAATTTTCAAATTGAACATGTATCCTAAGTAAACAGGGCCTAAACTTCTCAGGAAAAGACAGAAAACTATCACAACTCCTGGCAGACTCTCAAAATAATAGACCAAGCGTGTCCGTCAAAAACCTATCAGTTGTATTAACACCATCAGTTGCATCTTTCAGAAAAAAAGCTACATTTTGGTAATGACAACACATCATAGAAAGTGTTCCTTAAAGACATGGTGTACTGGGCATAAGAATAAGAGCAGGGTTATCATTTACCAACAGTGCACACACCGAAATGGAAACTTCCACCATGCTGAACCACTCTCGTACGCTATTTAGGGCTCACCAAAGTGAAGTGATATTAAGAATTCATGAATCGTAGCCAGTGTTCCGGGTTAATTGCGATATCCACACGTTGCAAACGGTTTATGTGCTCGTAACTCCTGCATGGGCTGATTCATTTAAAGGAGCAGTTTCATCAGAGACCAAACCTCCACCACTTTCCCCTGGCGTATGCTGTGTATCTTCATCAGGGAAAACCTCAGATTGCAAAGCTGGAGCAATGTTATTCACATGCAACCACGTTAGTTCCCACAAGCTATCCCCACCCAGGGCAGTCCGTTGCACGAGAACCCCCTTGTTCTTCATCACAAGCAAGGTGTTCTTAAGAAGCTCAGGGACTACTTCTTGCAGCTTCTCACTCTTCTTCCCTTTTAGTTTCACCTTCATATACTTCTCCATTCGACTCAGCACACCCAGCCATAGCTTGCAGAAAGTTGTTAGCTGTGCAAGGGCATGGAGTAACTGCAAAAACACTTTTGACAGGAGCTTGACAGCAATTATAAGTGTGCCATCCATGTTTCTGTAATCTTTTTGGTGTCCCTGCGCAATTTCAAGCAAGTCATCAAGCATTGTGAAGATTACCAAATCAAAACACTGTAACCACAAACCATGCGGAAGGTTAACCCCATTCACTCCAGTCAAGCACCTTTGCAACGATACAAGAGCATGATTTCTGACCTCTTCTCTTTGATCTAAACAAACTTTTCTTAATCCCTGAACAAGCCTCAACCACATTTCTCCCATATCTTGCAACAATTTTGAAGATTCCTCCTCACCCATTGATTCCTTGGCCTCGCGAGACCACCTCACTATACAATCCACAGACCCTGCCATAAGATCCAGTGCAAGCACAGACCTCTCTGCTTGTCTCACACGAGACTCTGCAAACTGCCTTGCTGCATCAACACAAAGAGTATAATTTGCAGGCAACAAGTGGGCACCATCTGACATAATGAACAACAGTGCATCAAATCCCGCTTCGGAAGCTTCTGGATGCCGAGCTGTAATAGAAAGTAAAGATGCAATTGTACGCCAACCCATTCCTGATCTGATGTGTGTGGCATTTGCTTTCACAAGTCGACTAACTTCCTGCGTAATTTGTTCACAGTATGCATCTGCAACACGGGCATCAAGCTTCAAGACTAGCTGTAGTGACCTCAACAATTCATCAGCCAGATTCTCTTTATATGGGAGCAGCCGTTGGCAAATACGAAGGAGTCCAAAAACAGCCTTTTCAACTAATGCACAAGGCATGACTGTTGATTGGACAATATTAGCCATGTGCTCATAAACACCCTGCCACAATAGGATAATCCTGTCTCGATTATTCAGGGTAATTGCAATCAGCAACTCCAGGCAGAAAACTGCAGTATCCTCATCCTCTGGAGAGCTGTTCCCTTTCTGGGGCCTCCCTGCAGCCCAAATGAGTGCACGTGCAAGCTGCAACAAAGATTCGGCTTGTAAGAACTTGCTCTCAGTGAATATGCTATCAATATGGCAGGATTGGATTGTCTGAAGAGTGCGTTGATGGGCAGCAAGTTGCTGTTCAGTGGGTTGTGATCTTGGCTCCTCAGTTTCAAGAGATAAGAGCTGACTGAACCTGCCCATCAACCCAGAAGATCTCCTGGGAGTTCCCATGGACTGCAGATGGACAGAAGACAGAGAATTTGTTAGAGGTTTCCCCTGACCAGGATCAGAAGAAACCTCAGATTCATCAGCAGCATCACTGGCCACACGGGCAGGAAGAAGGCCAAGTTTGTGCAGCCGTAAAATGCAATCCAGAATATTTCTCCAACCAGCGCGAATAAAATCACCATACCTATTTGCAATGGTGAAGACCGTCACAGTTGCCATTCTGGCTTTTGTGTCATCACCAAAGGCTAGAACAGGTTCCTCAACAGACGATGGATTCAAAAGTGTTGTGAACTTACATAGAGATACAACTAAATCATCCAACACAGCTTCAAGATGATGACACGCCGAGATCTTTGCAACTGCTAAGAATCCATCAATGCATGCCTGGTAAACATCTTCATCTTCAGCATGATCAAACACAACAGAGATGGCAGCAATTGTGGGGCCTGACATAATGGCAAACATGTCATGGTCCAGGTAGGCTCTGGAATTGGATACAATAAATGGAGCAGTCTTTTTGGATTTATGCATCAGATCAATCCATCTACTAGGATTCATTTCAGGGAAAGTAACTCCTTGCTCTGGAATTGTGCGAATCTCATTCTTGCAAATTGAGTGGTACAGTTCAGAGAGAAAGTCACGAGGTAAGTCATTGCCTCCATTAATGTGCCTGTTATTCCGAATAAAATCCTCCTCTGTCATCTTTTTCTTCACCTGGACATTGTGCTGATCGGTATTCAGCATTATTAATGAATACGACAACAAAAGAGCAGCATCCTTGTTAGCTAGAATTTGGGGAGATTGTTCATAGTACCGTTCAGAGAATGCCTCAAGTACCCTTTGTATCTTTTGTGACTCCCCAGGCAGCCTAAAAGTCTCCAAGAACAACCGAAGAGCAGTGTCAAGATTCATATCTTGGAAATCAAAAGTCCAAGCAAACTCATGAAGTACCTGAACACAAAACTCATCATGATTCCCAAGGAAATCCCCAACAAGATTCTTATCTAATCCTGCAGTGTACCTAAAAAAGCAGGCCACACTTTGCGGATCAAGTTTGTCAGGTAAGAGATGTGTGCCTTGTAGATATTCTAGGCCCTTCTTGGGATCACGATTGAAGTGATCAGCTCCAATCATCAACTTCCTCTTGATGAGCTTCCTGCGGCGGACAAATGGAACCCAGTGAACAGGATCACTATAGTCATCACATTTCACCATCCAGAAGGGGGTATACTCCTCAAGATGTACGGATTCCTGTTCTGAACTAACTAATGCATTACCAATCCTTTCAGCCATACCCAAAATTACTGCAATGAGACCATCCAGAGCAAGAATGTGCATTGCAGACAAAGGGCAGTTCACTGGAAATGCACTCTTCGACAACAAATTAGCGAGATCTTCAAACACATTACTGCATGTTATGTCACAATCCAAATTAGCATACATCTCTACCATAAATGTTTTCTGCCTGCAGAAGTCAACAAGAGCCTCCATGGCAACCTCTTGCTGCTGATATGAAGCACCATATCTGCTTTGCGCAAGTCTCAAAATCACACAAGCAAAGAAAGCCTCAAGCTGGAGTTTCAGTTCAGTGCGCAGGTGATGATACAGGTTGAGGACAATACTACAGACCATTGAGAGAATAAGTGGACTCATTGATAAGCCAAATTGCATAAGATTACGAAAGAGGTCATCTTGAATCAAAGTCAGCAACCTTGGATGACGGCGAATAGAAGGCCCACCCAATTCTATAGCTGAATTAATTAAGCCCAAGGCAAAGAAGGGCAGATCTTCATCAAACGCTATGGTGTTTGATCCAGCACCCATCCCCATATGCTCGACAACATTTAGTAGTGAACACAAATACTGAAATATTTCCACCATGCAAGGGACTCCATATGGTTCTGTCATTAGCTGCAGATCAAATGGAAGGGCTTCCATTCCACTGCCAACTGCATTTGTGTTTTCTGTCATTACAGTTGCCACCAGACCTGAGGAAGCATTGTCTGATTCAGAAGTACCATTACCATTCTCCATGTGCTTGCTTCCAAAAGGATAATCATTTTCTAGCGGGCTAATCTGTATAAAAAAAGTTTTGTAAATAGTCTGTTCTGAACCTAATACATTTTGAATAAAAATCCATCATTTTACCACTGTCTGATTCAAAGATCATAAAGTCGCCAAACAAAAAGAGACGCTAATGGTTTTTCAAAACATTAAGTTCATGTAACAAGTTAGAGCATATAACCATCAAGACTTGTATTAACTTTCATCTTGTTCAAATAAAACTACATTTCCAGCCTCTAAAAGAGTAGACAGTCAAGATGATTAATAAAGTGGATGGGGTCTACATGCAACACTTGCTCTGTACTCAAGGAGAAAGGAAAATGCCCAAAGTGTGAATCCCAGTGTATCCCCCACATGAAGATTCCACTTCATGGGCATACCTTTGAGTAAGAATCACACTTCATAGGGTTAAATAGACAAGAACATCAACTTGAGATATGAACAGTAAAAAGAAGCTTCCTTCTAAAATTTGAAGGCAGCAGTAGCCTCAAGTATTGATTACTCTTATATTTCCTTTTAAGTGAAACTATATATACTAATAAGTTGATGTAAGACAATACATACATCGATTTGAAATCATACCTCTTTTATGACAGCTGTGGCTCCATTAACCAATGCCCCTTCAGTATTTTCAACAGCTGGGAGGTGAGAAAAGATGCACCTTACAAGTTCCTGCATTGTGTGCCGTGCTATCCGCTGTAATAGCTCACTCTTAGTTGCTGCTTGATGAACAATCCGGAAACAAGTATTCACAATAGTACAAACATGCTGATTGCTCAACGTGACCGACACTTTACTCTTCATGCAAGCCAACAAAACCTCAAGTATCTTCATCAACACCACTTCTTCAGATGCAGGATCCGTGACTTCAAACCGACAACCAGTAACAGCATCGACTACCAAATGCATAGCATCCTCAACGTTTGCAGTATTCTGATCAATCACATTGAGTGTTAAAAACTTATACAATGACGACAAAGCAACCCCTGTGATGGGTGCACCAGTTTCATCGGAACGAATCACATCCAAAAAGGGCTGTAAATACACAGAGGGATGAATACTCTGCCAAGATGAATTGTGCCATGAAAAGATCTGTTTCCGCAACGTCTTGAATGCTTGAATCAACGCATGCTCCAACTGGTCATCGCCAGACATATACCTTCCCCCCCAACGCACATTCCTCCTCATAACTGCCAGAACCGCGCCTATCTCCTGATTAATCATGCATACTACAGTACCCTTATGAGAATCCAAGAAATCACAATCCTCAGGCTCCTCTTCTATGGCATTAATGCCTGGTTGTAACTTCAATCGCCCCATGACTAAAAATCTAAGTTGGCAGCAGCAGCATAACCTAAATTGAGCAAATGGGTCGTATTCAATTAGGCTAAGCAGGTGAAATGAGTAAGATTAAGACTGCATTTTTTGTAAAACCCAGTTACGATCACGATTCGATAACATGTGCGCAAGTGTGTAACTTGGTGCACCAGATCTACTTGAACAGGGGAACGAAATAATAATTGAAGCAAGAAAGCGCGGAGTAGTAAGGAGAAGAGAGAAGAGAGTGGAAGATGCGTTACCTGGCGTGGATCGAGGAGTGAGATCTGTGACAGCAAGCGGAGGACTCTGAATCTGTTGGAGAAAAAAAATGGTATGTCAATACTCTGTATGTACTCCTTCCTTGGTTGGTTTGGTGCTACTTTTCTTTTCTCCTTTTTTTTTAATATTTTATTATTATTTTTGCCCTCCCTCCTTTTTTACAATTTATTAATTATGACTAATTGTTTTTGGAAAATTAATTAATTAGATATTCTTCATATAAATAAATGTATTTCAATCACATCAGTCACCTAAGCTAATACTTAAATTTATTTCATACTCTAGTTAAAACTTAAAAGGAATAATTTCAATGTAGTCATTCAACTATGTCATATTTTTTTATTATGCTTTTGATAAAAAAAAAAATAGATACTCGTCTTTTCTTTCGAACATTTTTCTCTCTTTTACCATGCGTTAAGATCAACTAGTTTGACAAAAAGTTTTAAATTTGAGCCTTGGGTATACAACTATAATAAAATTTATGAGAAAAAAGTTCACTACCCTTCAAAATTTACCCGACTCAAATCTATTCTAATATTAGTATATTTTTTCTGTTTCTTAAGGAATTTTATGATTTACAAAAAGTAATATATTCTATTAGTTTTATTTTTAAATTCTTATATTATTTACTCTTGTTATATAAGAAATTCTTGCATTTTTCAAATAAAATTCAATTTACTATTTATTTTGGAAAATAATTCTTTTATAAGTTTAAGAAAATAGTCGATAAAATTATTTTCATCATTTTCATATATAAAAAAATAAAACCATTTTCATTTTCCCTCCTTTTTGTGACAAATATTCTATTTATGATATTCTATATTATACATTTAAATCATAATAATATCTTTAAGTTTATTAAAAGTTCATTACCCCCAATTTTGTTTTTAAAAAAGCTAAGTTCAATAAATTATTATGACTAATCAAAAGATTTATTTATTATGTACCAAAATAATAAAAAAAAGATTTATTTATTTTGTCTCAAGGCCTAACAAAGGCCTAACCTCGCCTTCTTTCTATCTATAATCGCATCGCGGTCAACTCAACTGGTAAAATCCCAACCTTACATGCAATGCAACTGCTACTGCAACCCACTCTAAGTTTCCCAAATTATTGCTGCTCCAGAGATGGTAAACAGATCCCTTTGAAGATTTTATGACATGGGTTTGATTGGAATCAGTTTGTACGCAACCGTGATCAACGCCTGTGCAGAATTGGTGATTTGTTTCCCGCCGGTGAACTGTTCGATGAAATGCCTTACAGAAACATCACTATGGTGTCTTGTTTTAATCATCCAGGACGCTGCTAATAGGGTTGAAAACAATGCCTGAATAGAATGCTTGAATTTTTCGAGCGACTTGTCAATCTGGCGTGCGATATGAAGGACACTTACTCCTCACGTGCGACTTGTCGGCTACTCGACCGCCCGTCGTTCCTCATTTCCTTTCCCTTACACGCGGGCATCACGCCCGCGTCTTTCTTCTTGGGCCAGCCTTGGCCCAAGATTAATTAGAACAGGGAGCCAACGACTCCCCTGTTCATTGTCCCTTTCCTTGAGTCCCCGGCGCCATTACTAGCGACCAAGGAAAAAACCTTCACTATTATGGCCCAAAATTGGTCAAAAAAAATCCTTATACATACAGAAACTTGTATATACTATTACAGTAGGAAGATTAAACTCAAAATAGTGTTAAATAAATAAAAACGAATTTAAGCCAAATAAATAAAAAAGTTCAAAACTGACTCAGCTAAAGTGTTGTAATTATCCTATATATCACATAAGATTTATTTAAAATCAAAACAGACGTTTTTCTCATTAAAAAACAAACAAACGGATTTTAAAAAAAAAACGGACAAGAACAAGCGAAAAAGAGAATTTTTTTTAACTTGGAGGCAGGATGGAGGAGGGCTGAAGCGTCTGGTGATTTGGAGACAACGATGTGTTTCAAGTTTTAACTGCTAATTTTGTTGCTAATTTTGTAAGGGAAAGGAAATAAGGAACGACGGGCGGTCGAGCAGCCGACAAGTCGCACGCGAGGAGTAAGTGTCCTTCACGTCGCACGCCAGATTGACAAGTCGCTCGAAGAATTCAGGCATTCTATTCAGGCATCCTTTTCAACCTTTTTAGCATTACCGATCTTCCAAACATATAATTGACCACATTTGCATTTTGTACAAATAAGAATCCTAAATCCTCCATAAGAAAGAATTTGGCATAGGTTAAAAGACTTCAAAACTTGAACTTTTCATTCATCAAAAAGAAAGAAACTTTCAAACAGGAATATGCAGGAACTGATCCATATCTGCTCAAATTATGGAACTTCATTGCTGAATGTTTCTTCAAAGAAGAATTTGGTACGTAATTCTCTTTACTTATTTATTTATCAATCATTAAATTCTCTTCCATTGTTATTATCAACTGAAAAGGTTCTTGACTTGAGTGTCAATTTGGGTGTAAAAGAAAAATCAATTTTGAACCACTATAGTCGATGCTTCCCATGTTCTTCTTTACATTCTTTTTTTCAATTTTTAACTGTACTGTTCATTTTAAGATACCAAAAGCACTAGAAAACACGATGGAATATTCAAAGTTCATACTTTTGATGATACTTATTGTTCATGACAATAGAAACAAAACCATTTCAGGTTCCTCATTTGTTTTCAAAACGGAGAAAAAGAGAGAAGCTGACACTGGTTTTCTCTCCATCAACAACAAAACCACACCAGGTATGTGACACACCTGATTATTTCATCTGTCTGTTACTTTATTACTTTCATGTCCTATGATCCTGTAAGGTTTTCCAGAATGCAACCTGACCCGTATGCTCAAAGTATAGGTTATGCTGCCTGCTCGTATTATAAGTAGTTTTCATTGATGGGGCAGTTAAAGTTGCAATTCGGTATTGCCTCGACAGAGGAGAAGCCTCAGGAGTTTGATTCCGTGGTTTCTCACAAGCGTTCTTTAGCATGCATGATTAATCAGGAAATAAGTGCAGTTCTTGCAGTATTGAGGACAAATGTGCAGTGGGGAGGAAGATACATGAGTGGGGATGATCAGTCAGAGCATCCATTGATTCAGTCATTGAAAGCATTGCGAAAACAGATCCTCTCATGTCAGAATTCTCTTTGGCATAGTACTAATCCTACAGTGTATTTACAGCCATTTTTGGATGTGGTTAGTTCGGATGAGACAGGCGCAGCCATCACAGTGGTTGCGTTGTCCGCGGTCTATAAGATTTTGACTCTTGGTAAGATTGATCAGAATACTGTGGGTGTTGAGGTTGCTATGCCTTTGGTTGTTGATGCTGTGACTAGTTGCCAGTTCGAGATCACAGATCCTTCAGCAGAAGAAGCGGTGTTGATGAAGATGCTTGAGGTGTTGCTGGCTTGTATGAAGAGTAAAGCATCAGTGGCACTGCCGAATCAGCATGTATGTACCACAGTCAATACTTGTTATCGAATAATTCATCAAGCTGGAAGTAAAAGTGAGACACTGCAGCGGATGGCTCGACACACAATGCAGGAACTTGTTTGGTGCATTTTTTCTCACCTTTCGGACACTGAAATTTCTGAATGTGCATTGGTTAATGGAGTTACTTCTGTCAAACAAGGGGTACAGTGCTGTTCAATTCTTCCTAGATCACAATTGTATCATCTACTCTTTTCTCTCGTCCTTCAGCTGGTTACTAGGCCATGTGAGAAAAGAGAAGCTGGAAGCAAACTTTAATATGTAAAGGGATGCATTTATATTCTTCTGGTTACACGTCTAATTAACCATGATAAGTAGTCAAGTGATCTCTGGATTAACCATCGCATCTCCAAGATAAAACATTACAAGCATCCTTATTTATAATAAAGCTATGTCTCGTAGTCCTGCTAGAAAAAAGTACCTCTAGTATAGCTTTTCCTATTTAATAAAACCCTAATAAACTAGTTACATGAATATTAGGTAATTATTGGATATAAAATATAAAACAAAACCTAAATATAGCTAAACAACAAACTAACTGACTCTTTAACTTGAAGACTCCTTACTTGACTTTAAATTTAATTCCTGTTCCCCATCACTTTTGAAATAGAGTTATGGACACAAATGTTGTTTCTTGTGCAGATTGTTGGGCTAGAAAATGGTTATGCTTTTGGAAGCAAGCGAATGGATAGTGGAAGCAATAATTCTGAATTATCAGACAGTCCGATATCCTCCGGGAACTTCGGTTCAAATGCTTCCTCAGGTCTGGTGCAAACTGTTGTGAAGGATACTATAAGTGGAGCTGGCACTGGACTGGAAGACCTTCCATTTGATTTGCATCCCTGTAAAGGACCATATGGGGCTCCTTGCATGGTAGAGATATTTCACTTTTTGTGTGCTTTGTTAAATGCTGTTGAACACAAGGGAATGGGTTCTGGATCAAATACCATAGCATTTGATGAAGATGTTCCCTTCTTCGCCTTAGGCTTGATTAATTCAGCAATAGAATTGGGCGGGCCTTCTATTCGGAATCATCCTAGGTTATTGAGTTCGATTCAGGATGAATTATTCCGTAGTCTAATGCACTTTGGCTTGTCGATGAGTCCACGTATTCTTTCAATGGTTTGTAGCATTGTGCTCAACTTGTATCAATATCTTCGTGCTGAACTTAAGTTACAACTTGAGGCTTTCTTCTCTTGTGTGATATTGAGATTTGCTCAGAGAAAATATGGTGCTTCATACCAACACCAAGAGGTTGCCATGGAGACTCTTGTGGACTTCTGCAGGCAGAAAACATTCATGGTAGAAATGTACGCTAACCTGGATTGTGATATAACATGCAGTAACGTGTTTGAAGACCTTGTTAATTTTCTGTCAAAGAGTGCTTTCCCCATGAACTGCTCTTTATCTCAAATGCACATTGTTGCGTTGGATGGCCTCATTGCTGTTCTTCAAGCTATGGCTGAGAGAATTGACAACTCAACCTCTAGTTCGAAACACGATCAAGTAACTCTTGAGAGTTACACCCCATTCTGGACAGTGGAATGCGACAGCTATGGTGATCCTAATCATTGGGTTCCATTCGTCCGCCGTAGGAAGTACATCAAGAGGAGGCTGAGGATGGGAGCTGATCACTTTAATCGTGATCCCAAGAAAGGCCTAGAGTATCTCCAGGGAACAAATCTCTTACCCGAAAAACTTGATCCACAAAGTGTGGCCTGTTTTTTCAGGTATACTGCTGGATTGGATAAGAATCTTGTGGGTGATTTCCTTGGAAACCATGCCGAGTTTTGCATTCAGGTTCTTCATGAGTTTGCTGGGACTTTTGATTTCCAGGATATGAATCTTGACAGTGCTCTTCGGTTATTCCTAGAAAGCTTCAGGTTGCCAGGAGAGTCACAGAAAATAGAAAGGGTACTTGAGGCGTTTTCTGAGAGATACTATGATCAATCACCAATGGTTCTAGCTAATAAGGATGCTGCTCGTGTTATCTTATTCATTGATAATGCTGAACACTGATCAGCATAACGTACAGGTGAAGAAAAAGATGATGGAGGAGGATTTTATACGGAATAACAGGGACATCAATGAAGGCAAGGACTTACCTAGAGAATTCCTCTCTGAACTATACCACTCAATTTGCAAGAATGAACTCCGCAGCGCGCCAGAGCAAGGAGTTGGTTTCCCTGAAATGACTCCAAGTCGTTGGATTGATCTAATGAACAGATCCAAGAAAACCACTCCATTCATTGTATCTGATTCTAAAGCCTATCTTGACTATGATATCTTTGCAATAATGTCAGGACCGGCAATTGCTACCATCTCCGTTGTGTTTGATCATGCAGAACATGAAGATCTTTACCAGACATGTATAGATGGATTCCTAGCTATTGCAAAGATTTCCTCGTGCCATCATCTAGAAGATGTGTTGGATGATTTAGTTGCATCTCTTTGTAAGTTCACTGGCCTTTTGAATCCATTGAATGCTGAGGAACCAGTTCATGTCTTTGGCGGTGACACAAAAGGCAGACTGGCAGCAATGACAGTGTTCACAATTGTAAATAGGTATGGTGACTTCATTTGCTCTGGTTGGAGAAACATTATGGATTGCATCTTGCGGCTGCACAAGCTGGGTCTTCTTCCTGCTCGTATGGCCAGTGATGCTGCTGAGGAATCACACTTTTCTCCTGATTCAGGGCATGGGAAGCTTCCCACAAGTTCTTTGTTATCAGTTCATATGCAGTTTGTAGTAACTCCTAGGGGACGATTGATGGGCCGGTTTAGTAAGCTCCTATCGCTTGAAAGTGAGGGCCAAATATCACAACCAACTCTACAGCAGCTTGCTGCTCATCAACGTACTCTTCAAATAATCCAAAAGTGCCACATTGACACCATATTTACTCGGAGCAAGTTCTTAAAAGCAGAATCCTTATGGCAGCTTGCACGTGCAATCATCTGCGCATCAGGGCGGCCCCAGAAAGGGAACAGTTCTCTGGAGGATGAAGATACCGCAGTTTTCTGTCTAGAGTTGCTGATTGCAACTACCCTGAACAACCGGGACAGGATTGTGCTATTGTGGCAGGCTGTTTACAAGCACATAGCTAATATTCTCCAGTCAACTGCAATGCCTTGTGCTCTAGCTGAAAAGGCTGTTTTTGGACTCCTTAGAATTTTCCAGCGATTGCTCCCTTATCAAGAGAATCTGGCTGATGAGCTTTTGAGGTCTCTGCAACTTCTCCTGAAACTTGATGCTAGTGTAGCTCATGCATATTGTGGAAAAATTACTCAGGAGGTCAGTCGCCTTCTCAAAGCAAATGCTACACACATTAGATCACTAACGGGTTGGCGTACAATTGCTTCCCTACTTTCCATCACAGCTCATCACCCAGAAGCTTCCAGAGCTGGATTCGATGCTTTGTTGTTCATTATGTCAGATAAAGCTCATTTTTCTCCCGTCAATTATGTACTTTGTGTTGATGCAGCAAGGCAGTTTGCAGAGTCTTCTGCAGGACAGGTAGAAAGGTCTGTGCTTGCACTGGACCTTATGGCAAGTTCTGTCGATCATTTAGTCGGGTGGTCTCATGATGCCAAGGAAGGAATCGGGGATGATGAATCTGCAAAACGGTTACAGGATATAGATGAAATGTGGCTGAGACTCGTGCACGAATTAAGAAAAGTATGTGTGGATCGAAGGGAAGAAGTTCGAAACCATGCTCTTTCTTCATTGCAAAAGTGCTTAACTGGAATGAATCTTCCCAATGGTTTTTGGTTTCAGTGTTTTGATCTGGTAATATTCATAATGCTCGATGAATTACTCGAAATAGCCGAGGGACGCCTAAAAGATCATGGAAACATGGGTGACACGCTTGTAATTGCTGTAAAGCTCCTGTCGAAAGTGTTCTTGGAGCTACTCGAAATCCTTGTGCAGTTAACTAGTTTCTGCAAACTATGGCTCGGTGTGCTGAGTCGAATGGAAAAGTATATGAAGGTGAAAATTGAAGGGAAGAATCCTGAGAAGATTCAAGAAGTAGTGCCTGAGCTTCTCAAGAATACTTTGCTTGAAATGAAGAACAAGGAAGTGCTTGTGCAGAGGAGTGCCGATAGCCTGTGGGAACTAACATGGCTACACGTGAATAACATCGCTCCATTGTTACAGTCCGCAGTGTTCACTGATCTAGAGTAAACAGGGAGGGGATGCTGGTTCTGTTCCTTCAAACGAATCAGTTCCTATCCGAGTTGCTCGTGCATGAGGAACAACAACATTTTCGGTGTTTTTTTCTACAGGAAAATGTTGTTAACACTTGACTTAGTGCATAATATTATCACAGCCCATCAAGAAATGGTAAGGCAGCGTTTCATAACGGAATTAATTCTGTTTGGAGTTATTTCTGTTTTCCAAAATTTTCCATCTAGAGTTATTTCCGGAATTATTTCTGTTTTCCAAAATTCTGTTTCACAGCTACAGTACGTTTTCTGTTTTCCAGCCTTCATTTTTCAACCTTAGAAAACACAAAATCGTATTCACCTAACAATTATTTCTTACTTTTTTGAAGAAAAAAACTACTATTATTATTAAATCAATTTTATTTTAACTAAAAAACAATGCTAATGTTATTTTTTTTGTTAAGATTAATAAACTAAATAGTAGCCAATTTTAAGTTTATTAAAGATCAAATATAAGTATGGTAAACATATTCATGTTTAGATTCAAAAGCACAAACCATTTAAGGGTTGTTTAATTTTTGGAAAATTTTCTAAAAATTGGAAATATTTCCAAAATCTATTTCACAGCAACATTTTCCCAAATGGAAATTTTTCAGAAATTTTTTCAGTTCTCCAATTACTATTCAGTTTTCCAGAATTAACACTACAAATTTGGAAAATTCTGGAAAAGCCATTTTTGAAGTTTTCCAAAAAAAAAATTCCAACTTTTTTGTTTTTAGCTCAACCGATTCATATTGTTAACATAAAGAAGAAACAATGTTATTTTGGACATTTCTACCCTCATAATTTATAAATATGCTAAATCTATTCACGTTAAAGATCAAATATCAATATAATAATTCCGTTCATGAAAATAAAATACATGTCTTGAATTATTTGTTCATGACGTGAATACTACAAACTCGAAATCGTATTCACCTAAGATCAAGTATAAATATAATAATTCCGTTTATGAAAATAAAATACATATAAAATAGTCTTGAATTATTTGTTCATTACGTGAATAGCACAAATATCAACATTCAAAACATACTTAATTTAAATTGTTACTTCTTCATATTCTAACAATTATTATAATGAGACCATAATTGATTTGCAATATCTTCTCTAACGCCATTCATGAGTTGTTGTTAGGACATATTCACTTGAATACCTTCTTGCGTCACATTAGTTTCGTTCTCGTCTAAATTTTGTTGACCTTCTGTACCATATTCTGTGAATAGTTGATCAACTCTATCTTCCATTCGAATAAAGTTGTGTAGTGTACAACAAGCTAGAGGTATTTGCCTCTGACGACGAAGAGGATAATTTGGAATGGACTTTAAGATTGGGAATCTAGCCTTCAAAACGCCAAAAGCCCTTTCAATCACATTTCTCAATGACGAATGTCGATAGTTAAACAATGCATATTTTCTTGTTATCCTTCCTCGTCCACGAAAATCATTTAAGTGATACCGTTCACCACGATAAGGAGCTAAAAATCCAGGAATATTTGGATAACCAGCATCAACTGCATAATAGTAGCCTGCCAAATATAAATAACAATCAAATATTTGTAGTAAACCATTATGTAACAACTAATAAATATTGTTATGAATTACAAAAATAATGTCTTACCAGCTGCGGGCATAGGAAAAGCATTATCTGGTCTAGTTAATGCATCAAGAAAAACGCGTGAATCATTAGCTGTGCCTTCCCAACCAGTATACACAAAGGTAAACATCATATCATGCGAGCAAACCGCCATAACATTTTGAGTAATAAGTGCTTTTCTACCCCGGAAAGTTTTTTGTTTTTTTTTTCGGACACCAAGTTGCGACATGAGTACCATCTATAGCACCTATGCATTTCTAAAAGAGAAAAAATAACACATAGATAAGTTTAATATTCAAACATCACTGTGACATTTATTTAGTCATCATGAATTTATAATACACGAAAATACATGAATTTATAATACACGAAAATACCTGAAAATATGGATACCATCTAGCATTTGCTTGTATCTCTGGTTGAATGGGTCCTCTGTCAACATGTCTTATCAAATAAGTTCCTAAAGAAACTAAAGCGCGTATGACACGCTTAACCCAACGTGAGACTGTCGCAGTTGAATGCTGAAATCGCTCTGCCACCATCCTTTGAGTTATTCTATGACATAATACAATCAATCCCATTGCCACACCCCCTTCCAAACTAACTACACGTGAGTTCTGTAAGTTCAACCCTCTCAACCTGTCACATAAGTTCAGAAACACATGTGGCCTCATACGAAAACTGTTGTAGCATCTAATTGGATTTCCTAGTAAAACTTCAATAATATACGCTCTACCGGTGAGCATAGATGTGCGGCAAGGTACTCTATCAATGAAACTGTTGTCACTTTCCATTAACATACGGATGAACATAGCCTCCTGGAACTCGTCGTCGTCATCATCATCAGTAGTAGAACTATCACTACTTGAATTGATAACAGAAGTACTAGAACAATTCTGGAAATATTGGGACATTTCACCTGCATTATTAAGCAATTATGTTGTATTAGTTATACAATTACAAAATTAGCTAAATTGACATGTTAATAATAAAATTAATTGACAATAATACTTAACATAAATGTCATAGAATTGTACCAACATACATAACAACCAAATCATAAATATTTTAAAACAACCTCCATAGAAAACTCATAAATAAAGTCTATAGGATTTTAAAACAATCCGCTATCATTCTAAAGCCCTCAACCAGGACTTCCTTCTCATAGCAGACATCTTCATGAACGCATTCCTCCAATGTTTTTCTTTGAACTGCACAAGTGCATTGTTATAAGAGGCCTCCGAAATATTATCTAAACTCTCTAACGCATCCATGCACGCATCAAGAGAGTATTTATCTCGTGATGGGCTTGTAACTTCAGACTGCTCTCCTCTACACTTCTTTATTTTTTCTTTAAAATAATCAGCTCTCGCACTAGCAGATGATGCCATAGCCTCCATATAAGGGTCACACTCTTTAGAAACTCCTTTCTTACAACGCCTACTACCTGCATCATCTCCGCAGCACGTTTTCCTTTTGAGCTCCCACCACCAGACCTGTCAACTTCCATTTCATGATCATCTTCAAGTACATTAACACCATACTTCAGAAAGTCTTCTTCATTCTGGCGTTCTTCATCTGAGCTCGGCGGTAATTGCGAAGAAGCATGATGGAGCTGTCCAGTAGCGGTAGATCTGTTAAACACTTGACCAAGGAGCTCATAGTTCTGACAGCCTTTATTTCTGAATGTCTTGTAGATCTTATTTTTCTGCGAAGAAAATAAACAACATTGAATTTAATCAAAATATGTAAGTGTCGCACCGTCGCGAGCGAAATTCGGGACGCAATGAAAATCACATAACAATGAAGTCGCCACCCTAATTTTCTAAGGTTTAGGGGAACCTAAAAAGTCCGAAAAAGAAGAAAATAAAATAAAAGCTAAGGCACAAATAAAAAGGGTCTAAACCCGAGAACGATGGTTCGGGGTCGTTTTATGGACTCGGGAAGGTGTTAGGCACCCGAGTCTCATCCTAAAAAGGTTACCGGTTCTAAAAAGAGGTGTTTAAAAATCACATTGAAAACAAGTAATTTGGCCCTCAGAGGGGAATCGTCGCTTTAGCTTTTAAGTTGGTTTGATTGATTTTATCCTAATTATTGTCGAGTTGTTAAACAGAAAATAACATTTTTTATCCTCTAAAAGATGAAAAAGGTGGGTTGCATACCTATTCCGGTTATATTTAGCCAAGTTCAAAATTATTCCGTTTACATGCGAAATTAGGTGAGGTTACTACCATTTTGTTAATCTTTACCAAAGCGACGACCCTAGTGAACAACGATGCATCACTATCATCATCGGGCTAATGCACGTGCTTAACCCTATTTACTAGGTAATTCTACGCATGCATAGACTAGCAAAGTACCATTTATATAAATGCGAGAAAACACGTTGAAAAGAGAAAAAACCGGGAAGTGGGGTCGAAGCCGCGCACATAACACATTTGTCAAGATAGCATAAATTAAAAATACAATCATGGGGTCGAAGCCGCACACGATACACATTCATCAAGATAAGCATAAATTCATGGGGACGAAGCCGCACACGAAACAAGCATAAAATAAAGAACATTCATTGGTATAAGCATCATGCAAACAAATTAATTCGAATTCTAACAATTCTAAATAATCATGCATACGATAAATAATAAATTAAAGTACATTTATCCAAAAGAAAAGGGAAAAAGGAAAACATACCTGGACGAGCTTAACCTGTAAATCAATGATTAGTGGCAACAATTGATAATAAAATAAATAAATACTGAAGATAAATATTACAAATTAATTACAAATTCGCAAATAAATAAATACAACGATTAAATTCTCCATTCGAGCTCCGCAATTGGGAATGACACATCGAACTCCTCATCAAACTCCGTCAAACTCGTTGAGCATCATCACGACGAACGTGCAAGCAAAAATAGACAAATAAACGCGTATTAGTAAGGGACTCATAAATAAATTTCAAATGATCAAATATTAATAAAAATGAGATCACCTTACCCATTGTTCGTCCCGGTCCGAATATTCAAGTAAGAAAACTAACTCATTTCTTTCTTTTGGGCCACGTGGGCCCTTTCTCTTTTTTATTCTTTTCTTTCCTTCATTTTTTCTAACCCTTTCCCGACAACATTTTTGCTTTTTCTTTTCTTCCTTTCTCTTTTTCTTTTACTTTCTTTTCTTTCCTTTTTCTTATTTCTTTCCACGAACCCACTCCTTTTTTTTTTCTTTTCTTCTTACTTCTCTGCACAACATCAAACACAAATCAAATCTCTCTTCTTTTTTTCTTTCCTATTCTCCTTTCATCAATCGAGCTCTCACTGCCTTCACTCCTCCTCTCTTTCTTTCTTTTTGTTTTCCTTGGAATCACAACACACAACACACACAAACAATGGATATTTGGGTCAGATTTGGTTGGTGATTTAGTGATGGGTTTGGTGTTTTGGCGTTGACGAATTGATTCAATTTAGTGTATGGATTGGGTTTAATTTGGTGTATGGATTTGGGTAATTGATTAGGGATTTGGGTACTGATTTTTTGGGTTTGATTTTGGTGATTTGGATGGGTTTGGTGTGGGTGTTTTGGCCGGAGTAATGGGTGTTTTGGGGGCTGATTCTGGACTGTTTTTTTTGGGGCAGATTTGGCCGGATAGATGGGTTGTTCGGGTGGATTTTGGTGCTGGTTTTTGAAGTGGGTTTACGGGGCTGATTTGAAGTGGCCGGAGACGGGTGGTGGTGATGTGGTGATCGGGATTGGTTTTAATAGATTTTGGGCTTGGTTTTGGTCGGAGTTTGGGGCTGACCGGCGGTGGTTTGTTGATTGTGGTGGCTGTTTGGGTTGAGGTAATTGGGTGAGATGGTGATTCGGATTTTTGGGTTGCAGTGATGGTTTGTTGGTGACGGAGAAGGGATCGGCTGTATTTTTATTTGATGGTTGCAATTTAATTTGATTTGGCAGAGGTAATGGTTGAATGAAGAGAAATTGAACGAGGGAAATTTGGATTTTTTGCAGAGGGATGATTCGGGTTTGGAAATTGGCAGACCGTGCCATTTAATTTTGGTAGAGGCTGTCTCTTTTAGAGGAAAAAGATGGTGGGTGGCCGGAAATGGCGGGCATGATTAATTGAGAAGGATGTTTTCAATGTTGTTGGTATGGTCGTGGAAAAAATGGAAAGGGAGAGGGTGTGATGATTGTGGCCGAAAGTGAGAATTTATTTTATTTGGTTCGAGCCAATAGCTCGAGAAATTTTTATTATAAACTGTCAAAAGTTCGAATGAAAAATAAAATACGTACAAAATAAAATAAAATGACATGAAACAAAAATAAAACAAGATGATAAATAGTAAATAAACGGAAATAATAATAATAAAAATAAGATCAAAATTGAGCAAAACAATGAACAATTTAAGTTAATCGTCAAAGTTCGGGTATCAACAGTTGCCCCCTCTTTACTGTCTTATCAAAAATAAAGTGTAACTGAAATTTTTGATGAGCAGTAAAGACGGTTGCCCCAGTCCCACCAATGTTCAAAATACAGAATGGCATTTGAAAGGCACAAATCTTATAAGCGGAAAAAGAAAATGGTTCCACTTGGACACCATAATGCAGATATGTAAATTGCAAAAATGTGAGCTTACCTCGACTCTGATGTTGATGCGGAAATTTAAATTGCTTAAATTGTAAGGAAATGAATTCAACTCCACTGAGATGTTGATGAACAACCGCTCTACTCAGATGCCGACAACTCCACTCGGACGTTGGTAAATTCAGCTCCGCTCGGACGCTGATGGTTTCACCCGATGTCTTATAAGAATTTAAATTCAGTTCCATTTGGACGCTGATGACTCCATTCGAATACTGCGATACATAAATTTCAGTTCTACTCAGATACAGATGTTATGAAAGGACATAAATCTGAAAGCAGAAAAAGAAACGGCTCCATACGGATACCATGTTGTTGAAAAGTAAGTTACAGAAATGTAAACTTAGCTTTATTTGATGTTGATGGCTTCATTTGGACATCTTGTAGAAATGTAAATCCAGCTCCATTCGGACGCTGATGGCTCCAATCGGATGCTTCACAGGATATGGGGAGGTAGCTGCTCACGAAAGGTATGGGGACGAAGCCGCTAACAAGAATAAGGTTGTAGCTTTACTCGGACACTGATGTCCTTAGGATTCAGATGACCTCCAGTGATCAGGCAGTGTTTTGAGCTTCAAGTCCGGTGCCTGCAAAATTGAAGGTTGGAGTTCAGTAATTTGATCCGATAAATCCAAGGCTTTCGAGATACCTGAGGGGGTCAGAAGTGCATCCAACTCATTGATTAGGTTTTGGATTTCTGTTGTGACCGTGAACTCATCCATTAATTCTTCCAACTTGTCTTTGGACAAACCCCTTGATGCTGACGTCCTTAGGATGTGAGATACTTTGCAGAAAATATAAATTCAGCTCCATTCGGATGCTGTGGTAGAAATTTAGATAGCAGAAAAATAAAACGGACATTCATGTCCAACATGATGTTTTGCAGAAATGTAAATTCAACTCCTCTTGGACGCTGATGCGGGAATTTAAATTGTTGAAAAGGAAATTAAACTCCGCTCGGACACTGATGTCTACTGGGATATGTTGCAGAAAGGAAATTCAGCTCCACTCGGACGTTGATGGCTCCACTCGGATACCTTGCAGAAAAATATAAATTGCGGCTACACTCGAACGTCTCCACTCGAATTCCGCGATGCATAAATATAAATTCAGCTCTACTCAGACGCTGATGGCTCCACTCGGATACCTTGCAAATTTAGTTCCACTCGGACACTAATGACTCCACTCGGATGTCTTGAATAATATAAATTCAGCTCCACTCGGACGCTGATCACTAATGGCTCTACTCAGATGCCGACAACTCCACTCGGACGTTAACAAATTCAGCTCCACTCGGACGCTGTTGGTTCCACTCGGATACCTTACAGAAATGTAAAATGCGACTTCACTCGGACGTCTCCCCTCGAATGTCGCGATGCAGAAAATATAAATTCAGCTCTACTCAGACGCTGATCAATAAGGGCTCTACTCAGATGCCGACAACTCCACTCGGACGTTGATAAATTCAGCTCCACTCGGACGCTGATAATAATGACTGATTCTGCAAAACAATCGTTAAATGGTTTTTGCAAGGTGGGGTTTGAACCGCCACACGATTTCTTGAAAGGTGAGGTTTGAACCGCCACTTGATTTTTTGCAAGGTGGGGTTTTTGAACCGCCACACGATTTTTGCAAGGTGGGGCTTGAACCGCCACGCAATCTTTAAAATGTGGGCTTTGAACCGCCACATGATTTTTTGACAGGTGGAGTTTTTTGAACCTCCACACGATTTTTGAAAGGTGGGGTTTGAACCGCCACATGATTTTTTTTTTTTTTTTAAGGTGGGGTTTGAACCGCCACACGATTTTTAGAATGTGGGGTTTGAACCGCCACACGATTTTTTGATTTTTTTGAAATGTGGGGGTTTGAACCGCCACACGATTTGATTTTTTTTTGAAAGGTGGGGTTTGAACCGCCACATGATTTTTGAAATGTGGGGTTTGAACCGCCACACGATTTTTTTTTGATTTTTTTGAAATGTGGGGGTTTGAACCGCCACATGATTTTTGAAATGTGGGGTTTGAACCGCCACCCAATTTTTAGAAGGTGGGGCTTGAACCACCACACGATCTTTGAAAGGTGGGGTTTAAACCACCACACGATTTTTTGGAAGGTGGGGTTTGAACCTCCACATGATTTTTTAAAAGGTGGGGTTTGAACCGCCACACGAGATTGAAGAGTGGGGGTTTGAACCGCCGCACAAGGTTGAAAAGTAGGGGTTTTGAACCGCCGCACAATTTTTTTATAGAGTGGGGTTTGAACCGCCATACAAGATTGAAGAGTGGGGGTTTGAACCGCCGCACAGTTTTTGAAAGGTGGGGGTTTGAACCACCATACAAGATTGAAGAGTGGGGGTTTGAACCGCCGCACAGTTTTTGAAAGGTGGGGGTTTTGAACCGCCGCACAGCTTTGAAGAGTGGGGGTTTTGAACCGCCGCACGATTTTTGAAGAGTGGGGGTTTTGAACCACCGCACAATTTTTGAAGAGTGGGGTTTGAGCCGCCACACGATTTTTGGAATGTAGGGTTGGAACCGCCACACGATTTTGATTGATTTTTTTTGAAAGGTGGGGTTTAAACCGCCACACGATTTGATTTTTTTTTTAAAGGTGGGGTTTGAACCGCCACATGATTTTTGAAGGGTGGGGCTTGAACCGCCACACGATCTTTGAAAGGTGGGGCTTGAACCGCCACACAATTTTTGGAAGGTGGGGCTTGAACCGCCACACGAGGTTGATTGAGGAGTGGCAACGTACTCCGTTCGGATATTGATAATGGTGAATTTATTGGCGGAATTTGATCATAATGTGAGATTCCACCGAAACATATCTGTATCCTACAGATAAGGAGGAAACAAACACGAAGCAGCAGTGGATGGAAAAAATATAGAACAAATGATAAATAGAAACAATCAAATCATGTATGTTGTATATGAAAGTATTCCCACACTACCCAAAGGTTTGCCCCCAGTATTTTATAAAAGCAACTTCCCTATCAAGAGAAAGTTCAACAAGTTTATGCATTTCTGGAGAACATGTCATCCATTTTCTATCATATAAGCATGCTTGATACAAGTCTAGAGAAGCATCTGCATCTTGCCCTGGAGATAACGACCTCAAGGACAAGACTTTCCCACAACATGTAGACGTAAGCAATCCTCACCAGATATTAGTGTTTGCGCTCACACTCAGAAACAAGGCTACGTGTTTACACTCATAAAAATGCAACAAACAGCACAAAGTCAGATTTGCAATGTCAATCCGAGTGAATAAACTTCAAATGAAGATGCACATGCATGGGCCTTCAAATATTCGAAAGGACTTTGCAAGAGAACAGAAATATGTAGTGGATAGAAAGAAAGAAGAAGAAAGAAAGAATTTGTTTAGAAAGAAAGTGCCCCTTTTTTTTTTAGTAGAAGAAGGAAGGATTTAATGAGCGATACTCAACCGAGGTCGCTATCCGGAGGTAAGGTGCACATTGAGAATAGTTCGTGAGAGTTTTGTGAAACCCTGTAGCTTTTCCTTTTGAAATGGGAGTCTTCTTCTCCACAAATTGTTGTTTGAATACAACTTGAGACCCCTTCTTCCAAATACACAACTGGATTTTTGAGTTTTTCTTTTTTGGGTCCGAGATGGGCCGGACCAGTTGCTACTGCTGTGCACCATTACTGCTTTACTATTGCTCTGGTTGCTGCACGAACAAGTAGCCTTCCCCTCCTTTGGAAGATTGACTTGGAGCCATTTTTGTACTTGCTTCTGCTTTTCGCTAATTGTGCTTTTTGAACACTTTTTTTTTTTTTTTTTTTTTTTTTTTTTTTTTGCTCCCTTTTTTTTGCAAGCGAAAGCAAGTACAAGTTTCGCATTATTTTGATGGGTTTCAAGTCTTGGTTTAAGGCAGAGGCGTTCAAGTCCTGGCTTCCTCGAATTTCTTCTGACGTTGACCATCAACGATCCTCGGAGCTTTCGCATCCCCTCTTTCGCAGACTAAGTGCGATGTGAACCTTACCTTCGGTTAACCACCTCAGTTGAGCACTGCCCATTAGCTAGGGATTTCAAGCGGAGGCAAGAGATTTTACAGGCGGCTTAGAAAAGAAATGAATTGAATAAAGAGCAAAGATAAGTGTTTGAAGACAAGAATAAGAAGACCAAACAAATTTGGAAGCAAAGAGCAAAGTCCAATGTCATCTTACTGCTATCCCATGTCTGATGGTGCATGTACCCTGGATATTATGCAGACCTAACTAGCACTTAGTTTAGCATTTGCACTCATGAAAGAAGTATGGCGTAAAGGCCCAAAATACTCACAGGGATGTGTTTGTGACTGCTTACATCTAAAGCATGTTGTAGATACAAGAGCTAGCAGGCGAGATCATGTATGTCATATAATTTCAAACGGATGCACAAGTTATCCATGATGCAATAAAATGATGAACACGCTCAATTTATGGAAGTTTTTTTGAAAATTTGAGGGTAGTGTGGATTTTATTTAGCAAAAAAAAAATTGATTTCACAAAAATCTCAACAGTTTTAGCAATTCTATAGACAGAATGTGAGGACGTGGTCACTCGTAAATTTTTTGAACAATTAGAAGAGTTGCCCCCAATATGGGAATGAATGCATACTGTTTGTACAAAATTTAAAGAGGCAGAGAGGTAGATGAACTTCTCTGAACATATGCAACAGAGCAGAAATGACGGTCATTTCAAAGTTGGTAGGAGGAGGATTCCTCTGTCTCACTGAGAATCATACAAGTAACCATGGTATGATTCAAGTTCCTGCAAAAATAGAGAGAAAAGTAATGGGTAGGACTGAAGGGCGATTTAGGAAAATGGACAACGTAATCAATAGGTTTTAAACTCTCCCTTTTCTAGTGAGGGATTATGCAGGCAACCACGGCCTGATTCAAACTCTAACTCGGGATCTTTTCTGGCAAGGCTTTATGCAGATAACCTCGACGTGATTCAAATTTTGACTCGGGTTCCTGCAAAAAGAAGAAATGGTTAGAATGAAGGGTGATTCAAGAAAATGATCAATATAATCAATGAGTTCTAGAATCTCCCTTTTCTAACAAGGCGTTATGCAGATAACCACGACGTGATTCAAATTCTGACTTGGGTTCATGACGATATTGGAATCAAATCCTAATTATCTCCTTCTCAATCTCCCATGGATCATCACCTGTCAAGTTACAAAATCCAATCCATTAGTAGCATCAAATTCATGCATGTGCTAAAGGATTAATGATATTGATATGGTATGAGAAACATCCATTGGGTATGGTGTCGGGATGTTGGAGTGTTAGGGTGATCTGAGCAAAGCGAAGTAGTTGGACACGCCTTAATTTCATCTTTTCTGGCGGTTCTTTTTTTTTTTTGTGGTTCTGTGTCTTGGGCAAGACAAAATATGACTAATCAAAATGAGAGTTTTTGGACCCCGAGGATCTAGTTTGTCTTCTCCAAGCCTGGTTATAAACAAAAAAGTGTAAATAAGTATAATGAAAACTATACAGTAATACAAAATATGTGGTTTTCGTTTTGATTATGATATAAATCATTCTCCAACAACGGTGTCAAAAATAATTACAACTCATCACTAGCTACAAAAAATATAATGAACTAGATATGTAATTAAATGCTCCTTGATGAGTGGACATGTTAGAGGAGCAATTCCACCAAACTCTCTTCGTGCCCTCCTTCTGCAAGGATGACAAAAAATGGATCCTAATCAGTAGCATCTGAATGGAGAATGTATATAAAGGTGAGTAAAATCATAGGAAAAAAAAGAATCATGGTATCACAAGAAAGAAAATAGAATCATAGCATCGCAAGGGAAAAAAAATGAAACCTTGTATCGCAACAAGAATTATCATGGTATGATGGTAAAAAAAATGGAGAATCATGGCAATAATGAGGCATTTTGGAAATATACATACGATCATGATGCATATGTCGGGTAATTTCAACTATTTCTAACTGGCTGAAAGGCTCCCGGACGATACCATAAAAGTGGTCCCTCAGTAAATGGATATGTGATTGCTTACTGGGACCTAAGTCCATCAGGGCGCTCATCCATTTAGGGGTTCTAGTCCGAGTTTAGGGTTCATGAAAGCTTACTGGGACCTAAGTCCATCAGGGCTTCACTAATACCAACCTAATCCTATTTGGGAAGGGCCCGGCGGAAGGGCATTATGCGTGAAATGCACGTGAGAATACAACAGTTGATATCAAAGCGAATAAATAATCAAACAACACAAATAAACACCTCAAACAAATAATTCCGGCTTCGACCCTAAAATCCCCAGCGGAGTCGCCAAACTGTCGCACCGTCGCGAGCGAAATTCGGGACGCAATGAAAATCACATAACAATGAAGTCGCCACCCTAATTTTCTAAGGTTTAGGGGAACCTAAAAAGTCCGAAAAAGAAGAAAATAAAATAAAAGCTAAGGCACAAATAAAAAGGGTCTAAACCCGAGAACGATGGTTCGGGGTCGTTTTATGGACTCGGGAAGGTGTTAGGCACCCGAGTCTCATCCTAAAAAGGTTACCGGTTCTAAAAAGAGGTGTTTAAAAATCACATTGAAAACAAGTAATTTGGCCCTCAGAGGGGAATCGTCGCTTTAGCTTTTAAGTTGGTTTGATTGATTTTATCCTAATTATTGTCGAGTTGTTAAACAGAAAATAACATTTTTTATCCTCTAAAAGATGAAAAAGGTGGGTTGCATACCTATTCCGGTTATATTTAGCCAAGTTCAAAATTATTCCGTTTACATGCGAAATTAGGTGAGGTTACTACCATTTTGTTAATCTTTACCAAAGCGACGACCCTAGTGAACAACGATGCATCACTATCATCATCGGGCTAATGCACGTGCTTAACCCTATTTACTAGGTAATTCTACGCATGCATAGACTAGCAAAGTACCATTTATATAAATGCGAGAAAACACGTTGAAAAGAGAAAAAACCGGGAAGTGGGGTCGAAGCCGCGCACATAACACATTTGTCAAGATAGCATAAATTAAAAATACAATCATGGGGTCGAAGCCGCACACGATACACATTCATCAAGATAAGCATAAATTCATGGGGACGAAGCCGCACACGAAACAAGCATAAAATAAAGAACATTCATTGGTATAAGCATCATGCAAACAAATTAATTCGAATTCTAACAATTCTAAATAATCATGCATACGATAAATAATAAATTAAAGTACATTTATCCAAAAGAAAAGGGAAAAAGGAAAACATACCTGGACGAGCTTAACCTGTAAATCAATGATTAGTGGCAACAATTGATAATAAAATAAATAAATACTGAAGATAAATATTACAAATTAATTACAAATTCGCAAATAAATAAATACAACGATTAAATTCTCCATTCGAGCTCCGCAATTGGGAATGACACATCGAACTCCTCATCAAACTCCGTCAAACTCGTTGAGCATCATCACGACGAACGTGCAAGCAAAAATAGACAAATAAACGCGTATTAGTAAGGGACTCATAAATAAATTTCAAATGATCAAATATTAATAAAAATGAGATCACCTTACCCATTGTTCGTCCCGGTCCGAATATTCAAGTAAGAAAACTAACTCATTTCTTTCTTTTGGGCCACGTGGGCCCTTTCTCTTTTTTATTCTTTTCTTTCCTTCATTTTTTCTAACCCTTTCCCGACAACATTTTTGCTTTTTCTTTTCTTCCTTTCTCTTTTTCTTTTACTTTCTTTTCTTTCCTTTTTCTTATTTCTTTCCACGAACCCACTCCTTTTTTTTTTCTTTTCTTCTTACTTCTCTGCACAACATCAAACACAAATCAAATCTCTCTTCTTTTTTTCTTTCCTATTCTCCTTTCATCAATCGAGCTCTCACTGCCTTCACTCCTCCTCTCTTTCTTTCTTTTTGTTTTCCTTGGAATCACAACACACAACACACACAAACAATGGATATTTGGGTCAGATTTGGTTGGTGATTTAGTGATGGGTTTGGTGTTTTGGCGTTGACGAATTGATTCAATTTAGTGTATGGATTGGGTTTAATTTGGTGTATGGATTTGGGTAATTGATTAGGGATTTGGGTACTGATTTTTTGGGTTTGATTTTGGTGATTTGGATGGGTTTGGTGTGGGTGTTTTGGCCGGAGTAATGGGTGTTTTGGGGGCTGATTCTGGACTGTTTTTTTGGGGGCAGATTTGGCCGGATAGATGGGTTGTTCGGGTGGATTTTGGTGCTGGTTTTTGAAGTGGGTTTACGGGGCTGATTTGAAGTGGCCGGAGACGGGTGGTGGTGATGTGGTGATCAGGATTGGTTTTAATAGATTTTGGGCTTGGTTTTGGTCGGAGTTTGGGGCTGACCGGCGGTGGTTTGTTGATTGTGGTGGCTGTTTGGGTTGAGGTAATTGGGTGAGATGGTGATTCGGATTTTTGGGTTGCAGTGATGGTTTGTTGGTGACGGAGAAGGGATCGGCTGTATTTTTATTTGATGGTTGCAATTTAATTTGATTTGGCAGAGGTAATGGTTGAATGAAGAGAAATTGAACGAGGGAAATTTGGATTTTTTGCAGAGGGATGATTCGGGTTTGGAAATTGGCAGACCGTGCCATTTAATTTTGGTAGAGGCTGTCTCTTTTAGAGGAAAAAGATGGTGGGTGGCCGGAAATGGCGGGCATGATTAATTGAGAAGGATGTTTTCAATGTTGTTGGTATGGTCGTGGAAAAAATGGAAAGGGAGAGGGTGTGATGATTGTGGCCGAAAGTGAGAATTTATTTTATTTGGTTCAAGCCAATAGCTCGAGAAATTTTTATTATAAACTGTCAAAAGTTCGAATGAAAAATAAAATACGTACAAAATAAAATAAAATGACATGAAACAAAAATAAAACAAGATGATAAATAGTAAATAAACGGAAATAATAATAATAAAAATAAGATCAAAATTGAGCAAAACAATGAACAATTTAAGTTAATCGTCAAAATTCGGGTATCAACAGTAAGGAAATTTATGATATGAATTACTAAAAAAACATGTAAGGAAATGTACCATGAAAAACATTTGCCACACAGCTTCAGGTGCATACACAATGTTTAAACTTGATTGGTAGGTGACTCCTGTATGCTCTAACAAATCTGAAAATTGGCGATGTTTTTATCGCAGTCGATTGTATTTGCCTAACAACTTGACTGGTCCAAATCGTTCACCGGAAGCTAAGTATAATTCGTTATCCATGTCTCCCCAATCCGTAGCTTTAAAACTAGGAGTACCATTTTGATCTACCTTAACTCTCTCGTACAATATTTCTAAAAAATTCAATTCAGTACCATCAGACCATTTACCATCTTCTTCTCCGTCATTTCTTCTTCCCATCTAAAAATCCTCAAAATTTCAGAAGCACTCAAATGACCCACATGAAAAAATTAAATCCCGGTAGGACAACATAAAAATCAATTTATACAATCAATCTAAAACAGCTAACTCAAACATCATACTATAAATAAATGACAATATTTAAATTGACACAAATGTGTTAATATTAAAACTTAATTAATTACCATAAGCAAATTCATTTTTATAGATAATCTTGTCGGGAAACATGGATGAGCTTTACTTATGCTAATTAATTCAAAATTTGAATTATTTGCTGCATGGTTTACTATATAATTTAATTGAATTTATTTATTTAAATTTGATGGAGTAAAATTCATCCTTTAAGTACAATATTATATTTTTCATAAAAAATAATAATTAATAATTATTATTACAATACTAAATATTAAATTCATGATATACATTATAAAAATAACATATACTAATTAATTAAACTAAAACTTCATGTGTAATCAAAATCTTAAATGTTATCATTTAATTAAAGATTTCGCATATACAATTAAGTTATCAACACACATTTACTACAAGTTCCAATAGTTAAATAAATTTAAATCTCTCTCAAAATTCTATTTTTCATTTAAAACATCACATAAGTTTTTTCTTCCCACAAAAATTCAGACTTACAAATTCGAATTTGAAAGTTAAAGCCTTATTCTTCCTATTTTAAAAAAGAAATAACACTAAATTATATAAACTCAATGTTCAAACATATAATTAATTTAAAGTGTGTGATGTCACCACCATGAATTATCAAATGTATTTTAGTGGCGTAGAACGTCGAATCCAAATCTCTAATGTGTAGTATTCAATTAGTGGGAGGTGGGAGGTGCAAAGTGGCACCTAGATGAGAGATCGTTGGCCAATCAAACATCAACGTGTCAACGCATGCTTACATCAATGTATATACATTACTTAAAAACCTGCGAATCTCAGTTTCAAACTACTCTACAGTTGACAGAATAGAATTATTGTATAAATAATTGATGTGTACAAAAATTACCCATATAAAAAATGACTTTTGATGAAACTTAACTAATTACTAATAGCAAATGATGCCAAAATATAAAAACGAATCCAGATAACTGACCGTAATGACGAGGCGAGAAGAACCCAGGTGGCGGCGAGGTTAGAGGTGGCTGGAGTGGGCTACACGCGCCGGCGCGTGGAAGATTCCAGCGGAGACGTTGGCGGCGCGTGGGGGAGCGTCGCAGCTCGGAATGACGCACTTCCACTTGCTCCCGACTTGACTCGTCGTTGCGCTCCTTCCTGTGCCGGCGGTGAAAACAGAGGACTCCGGAAAGTGCTCAGACGGAGAAAACAGAAAAATTTGGATGTGTTTAAGGGTTTGGGAAGAAAGTAGATACGAAGTGAAAGAAAGTAGATGAGCTTTTTACTAGATGTAAATAATAATTGAACTTGTAGTAACAAATGTTGTCAAAAGTAGATGAGGTTTTTTTTTTATTGTACTCGTTTGTGAACAAGGATTCTCTTTATTGGAGACTGATGAGCAATGCAGTAAATAATGTCATGTATGCAATAATTCAATTGCTCTTTCTTTCATGAGAATAGTGAGCAATGCAGTAACTATTTTGTCACTATGTAATAATTCAATTGCTCTACTCTTTCAATTGCTTTGCTCTTTCATAACTCAATTATTTGATATTAAAAGTGAGAATAAATTAAGGAGTGAGTGAATCCTATGTGTATATATTAATTTTATTTTTTTTAGACGACAAATTATTAAATATATTTGTTACATATAATTGTAATTTTAGTATGAACTCATTTAATTGATTTTTTAAAATTAAAAGTGAATTCATATTTATTAATTTGCAAAATCAAAATGAGGAAAGTGACCGAATATAAAACTACTATTCTACATAATAATTTGTCAAGCTCCTTAACTTCATACTTATTTTCTTAATAAAAAACCCGAAGAGAATGTTATGACTTAGTCAAATCATAATTAATTAAGCTATTGGTGCGCCACGTGCCATAAAATTTCTTATAACACGGTTGGTTATTAAATTTTATTCGTATTATTTTAATTAGGAGTATTAGTTAGTTAAATATCAATTATGAAGTATTTTTATTACAATTTGTATCGATCTACATATTAACTATTTAAATTATGAGGGTAGATATGTTTAAAATAATATTGTTTTTTTTAGATTAACAATATGAACTTATTGAATTAGAGAAATAAAAAAAAAAATTGGAAAATGTTTTCCAAATGGAAATATTTCCGAAAATTTTGACTGTGAAATAGATTTTGGAAATAATTTCAGTTTTGAAAAATTTTCAGAAAATTCTCCATAACTAAACAGCACCTAAGGTTTTATGTTATGATATTGGAACTAACTTGAGAGCTGGCCAAGATGTGCTATTCGTAAATCGTTTTCGAGATTTCGAACAGAGACGTTTTCCTTTTCTTATGCTGCTAGTAGTAGTACTGCTAACTCCTAAAAATTAGTGCACCAGTTTTCTCTCTTCCCCTCCGGTCAGCCCACTGCTGCCGGAGCAACCAAAATACCAGCTGCCCACTGCAGCTGGCGTAAAATCATTGCCGTTCTAGCCTCTCTTCGCCGACACTTCTTCTCCTCTTTCCCGATCTGCTGTGTTTCCGTTTTGTCAGGCTCCTTTTTCCCGTTTGCTCTTGGATTCGAGCGATCCCGACGACTTCTTTGGGGTGCGGAGATCTGCTTCTTCGGGTCGTCGCTCTTTTCACTCTCTTCTTCCCCTGCGGCTCTCGGATCTGCCGACTCTCCTTCCTCTGTTTTGTTTTTCTTTTGCTTGGTTTTGGATGGTTTGAAGGGACTTCGTGGGCCCTTGTGTGAGTGTTTCCTTGCAGATTCGTGGTCAGATTGTTGTTTATTTTCTGGATCTGCTGGGACGTTGTGGCCGTTGGTGTTGGGTCGGGGGTGATTCTTGTGGGGTTTGGGGTTCTCGTGTATACCAAGTGCTTGACGATTTGCCACAACTAGTTGGTGCTCTACTCTGCCCTTGCCTTCTCATGGCGTCTCTTCCTGACTCTGAGATGTCATTCTATGTGGAAAATCTGCCCTCCCATGTTGATCCTAGGGCACTCCGGTATTTGGCTGCTAAGAGATGGAGGCTTCCTCAATTCAGTTTTGTGCGAGATGCGTATGTAGCGCAACAGCGTAATAAGGACGGGAAGCGTTTTGGCTTCATTCGCCTGGTTGGGGTCAAGAATGTTGACCATATGTTGAGGTCCCTCAACAAACAATGTGTAGGAGCATCTATCATCAAGTGTGCTGTGGGTAGGAATAGACGTCGCGGCATGCCTTATGCTGCTCCCCAACGGAATGAGGGGAAGAGCACCAAACAGCGAACTCTGGTAGTGGAGCCTGCTAAGTCTAGGACTTTCGGATCAGCTTCAGTTACCAACAGGGGATGGAAAACCCCTGTTTCTAATGATATTATTGATCTACCTATCCCTAGGTCCAATGAATGTTGGCTTAGGAAGAGTGCGGTAGGAGTCATTCGCTCCATAGAGAGACTTCCGGAGATTCAAGAGTTGGTTATGGAAGCGGGGTGGATCTGTGATACCCGTATCTTGGGAAGGGGCTTGGTTCTCCTTGAGTTCGATAGAGAGGAAGAGTATGACCGTTGTATGGCGTCCTCTTGCGCCGCTGTTGACTCTCTTTTTTCTAAGGTTATCCCTTGGAAGGAAGCGTCTCAAGATGGAGGCAGATTGGTGTGGATCCAGTGCACCGGGATCCCTCTACAAGTGTGGGGTCACCATGCTTTCCAAGTCATTGGAGATAAGGCTGGAGGTCTTGTTGCTGTTGACGAGAATACGGTTAACAGGAAGCGTATGGATGTTGCACGTCTGTTGGTGTCGACGAAGTCTGTTAGCTCTGACTTCGAGTTTCAGATTTCTGTCAATGGGGTGGTTCATAAGGTTAGGTGTCAGGAAGAACCGATGCAAGGGGCTATATCCAATTTGGATTGGATGGTTGGAGTTGGGAGCCAGGACTCCGATTGCGATGAGGAGGCAGAGGAGCATGATAGCGTAGGGACAAATTTGTGTGTGAATTCAGGGGCTCTTGTTGTCCGTTCTGGGTCCGCTTCCAATAGAACTGTTAGTCAGGCTGCTACCTCGGGGGAATCGGGGACTTTAGTCCCTACTAGCAACGTTTTATGTCCTTGGGTGAATGTAAATAGGAATTGTGGCAAGATTAAAAGAATAGTGGGCAAGGAGGGAAGTCTTCATACGACCCAGGACGCTGGGTCTGTTGGTAGTTCTGCCCATATATCGGACGCTGGTATTGAACGCAGCAATAAGGCACAAGCTGCATCAGTGTTGAAGGGAGACGTGTGGGAATTTGGCAAGAAGCTTGGGCTGACTGATCATGCAAATGAGGAGGCGATGCGCATCTTTGATCAGCAACGCTTCGCTGGGGAGCTTGAAAACCTCATGTGAGTTACTGTTTGTGTGTGTTAGTTAGATTTATGGTTAACATTCTATCCTGGAACAGTCGTGGATTACAGCTTGCTGCGAAGAGGAGATTCATCCGTCAGCAGGTAGTTCACGGAAGTGTGAGCATTGCGTTTATTCAAGAGACTAAGAGGAGTTCAATGGATGACTTCTTTGTGAAATCCTTTTGGAAGAGTAATAAGATTGACTGGTTAGATGCACCCGCGAATGGCAGATCGGGAGGGCTTCTTGCTGTGTGGAACTCGGATGACTTTAGCTTGTCTAGGAGTGGGGCTGGGGATCGATTCGTGTGGCTGGAAGGCAAGTACGTCCCAGCAAACTTTGATTGTACAGTGATTAATGTGTATGCGTATTCCACGGCGGTGGAAAGGGGTGAGTTATGGAGGGAACTTGCTGAGGTTATTTTGCAGGCCAGATCTCCTGTGTTGATTGCGGGGGACTTTAATGAAATTTTAGAGCCCTCTGAGCGTCTCCATGGGGTGGAGGTCACTAGTGGCATGAGGGACTTCAGGAACTTCATCGAGGAGTGTAGGCTTCTAGAATTCCAGCTCTCTGGGCGTCGGTTTACTTGGGCTAATTCCAGCAGCCACAGTAAGATTGATCGCTTCTTTGCCCAGGTTGGGTGGTTCTCCGCGTGGCCGCAACTATCCTTGGTGGCTCTTAGCAAAAACCATTCTGACCATACCCCTCTTCTTCTGAGATCCGCAGGCAAGAATTGGGGGCCCAAGCCTTTCCGCGACCTAGCTGTGTGGTGGGAATCGTTCGAGTTCAAGGATAAGGTGAGGGATTGGTGGGATAAACTAAGTGGTGATTTTCCTGGAGATTTTCTGATTTTAAAAAGGTTTAAGGAGCTTAAGAAGTACCTGACTCAGTGGAATAAGGAGGTCTTTGGTAACGTGGAGCATGTGCTCTTGACGATGCAAAACCGACTTGACTGGCTGGACAGTCAAGGGGACACGCGCACCTTATCGGGAACTGAATTAGAAGAGAGAAACCATCTTGTATCTTCCATCTGGATTAAGCAAGGGCAACTTAGTAGGATATGACAGCAGAAGGCTAGAGTGAGATGGAACAAGGATGGGGATCGGAATACCAAGTTCTTTCACCGAGTGGCGAAAAATAGTATGCATCGAAATAATATTGGGGAGTTGATTACCAGTCATGGCAGGCTTAACTCTCCAGAAACAATCAAAGAGGAGGCGTGGAGATATTTCGGTAATTTTTTCAAAGCGGATCACTGGGATAGGCCAAAGATTCAGAACTTGGGCTTTCCGTGTTTATCTACTGTCCAAGTGGATTACCTTGATAGAGAGGTGACTGACGAGGAAGTCTGGGAGGCTGTTAACCAGTGTGGTAGTGACAAAGCTCCTGGTCCTGATGGGTTTTCTATGTTCTTCACCCAGCGTGCATGGGATATAATTGGGAAGGATATGTGCAGTCTGGTCAAGAACTTTTTCAGATTAGGTCGATTTCCTCATGGAGCTAATACTTCCTTCATCACCCTTATTGCTAAAAAATCAGGGGCTTGTAAGCTCCAAGACTATCGCCCCATTAGCTTGGTTAACAGTTATTATAAAATCGTTTCCAAGGTGCTTGCTGGGAGGTTAGGTAATGTGATTGCATCTCTGATAAGTGACAATCAACATGGGTTCATCAAGGGAAGACAAGCCTTGGACTGTGTTCTAACTGCCAACGAGGTGGTTCACACCCTCAAAGCTTCGAAAAGTAAAGGATTTTTATTCAAATTGGATTTCGAAAAGGCATATGATTCGGTTGATTGGGGATATTTAGAGGATGTCATGAGACATATGGGTTTCAGTTTGAGATGGAGAGGATGGGTGCAGCAGTGTTTAAAAACGGCGATGGTCTCTCTTTTAATTAATGGGTCCCCGTCTAAGCAATTTCCTGTGGGTCGAGGTCTCCGTCAAGGCTGCCCTCTCTCTCCCTTCTTATTCAACATTGCGGCGGAGGGTTTAAACAGGTTGTTCTGTGAAGCGTTGGAGGAGGGTATTTTAAAGGGAGTCAGTGGGAATGGATGACTTATCAATCACCTGCAGTTTGCAGATGATACTTTGGTATTTGTTAATAGCGAGGAAGAAGAGATTCAGGCTGTTAAAGGTATACTCAGGTGGTTCGATGCTTTCTCTGGGCTTAAGGTTAATTTCCATAAGAGCTCGCTTGTGGGGATAAATATATTCACGTCGGATGGGGAAGTACTAGCTAAGAGAGCGGGTTGTAAGTTTGAAGTAACCCCGTTTAAGTACCTGGGTTCTTATGTTGGAATTAATCCGAAACGTCTGTCTAACTGGGAAGTTCTGTTGTCCGCGGTTAGAAGAAGACTAGCATCTTGGAAAGTATCTCTTCTTTCGTTGGGGGGTAGGGTAACCTTAATTAAGTCTGTCTTGATGAGCTTACCGGTCTACAACATGTCCATCTTTAGAATACCCTTGGGGGTTGTGCGTCAATGTGAAAAGATTATGCGCAAATTTCTTTGGGGTGGTGATGACAACCACAGGGGATTGCCGAAAGTTCAGTGGGGAAAATGCATCAAAAGTAGGGAAGAAGGAGGCCTTGGGTTAGGTTGCTTGCGGACCAGAAATGAAGCCTTGTTATTGAAACGGTTTTGGGGAGTTGTGACAGGTAAGCAAGGAACTTGGGAGAGAATTATAAGGGCAGAATATGGGGTCAATTCAATTGGGGATGTGTGGCGTTCGGAAAAAGGGGCGACCTCCTCGATGTGGGCAGATATGCTTGCAGTTTGTGGTAGAAATGGCTCGGGGTTCGATTTATGGACTTCTCAGGTGATGATCAAGGTCGGGAATGGAGCTCATGTGAAGGCATGGTGGGATCCTTGGGCTGATAGAATTCCCCTAGCCTTAAAGCATCCCCGACTATATCAACTAGCGACGAACAAGTTGGGGACGATCAGGGACAACGGTTCATGGTCAGAAGGGGTTTGGGAATGGAGTTTCAGATGGCGTAGAGCTCTGTTCGAATGGGAGTTGGATGAGGTTAGGGATATGCAGCGTCAGATACCCTAACCGTTGGTCGGCGAAGTAATGGATAAGATTATGTGGAAGCTAGATGGTTCTGGCAAATATACAGTTAATTCCTTCTGCAGAGAGAGAGCGAGGTGGAATGGGTTGCCCGACAGAGACAAGTATCTTCAGCAATGTTGGAAGGCAAAGGTTCCTCATAGGGCTCAAATTTTTACTTGGTTCGCCTTGAATAACGGGATTGCTACTAGGGACTTCCTGCGGCATAGGTCCATTATTACTATAGACAACGATAGGTGCCCTCTGTGTGGAGAAACTGAGGAAACGGTTGATCATCTCATTCTCCACTGTAAGTTTACTCTTCAAATTTGGACGTCGATTTTGAGGTGGGCGGGTATGCAGTGGGTGACTCCTAAGTCAATGTTAGCCCACTGGGAGAGTTGGTCGTCGCTGCTGTTGTGCAACAAAAAGGTTGTCCAAGATAGCTGGTCGATTCTTCTTTATGCCGGGTGTTACTCAATTTGGCTTCAACGGAATAAAGTGGTCTTCAATGAAGGTAGGTGTTGCTCCTTCGGCTGTCTGAACCTCATCTTTAGTACTTGGCAGCAGTGGTTGCTGACCTTGGACCCTCGTTTTCCCTATTCTCATTCTCAGATGATCATTGGTCCGGATTGGCTGTATGGGTTAGGATGATGGTATTGTTTGCCGTTTCTGTTTTATTGTTTCGTTGCAGCTTCTGTTGTTGAGTAGCTAGTGTGTGGTTTAGTGAGTGTTTTTCTGCAGGTAGCTTGACTACCTGCCCTGTTTCTCTCTGTATTGGTTCGTGTTTTTTTGGTTATTTGTAATGACTTTACACTAATATATATATATATATATATATACCTGCATATTAAAAAAAAAGTAGTAGTACTGCTGTATATATTTTGTAGTCACAGTTTACCAATAAAGGAAAATTTTCAAACCAAAATGCTACTATCCATTTTTTATTTTTTCACGATTCCTCTTAAATATTAATGTAAAAAAGTGGAGTATAATAAGATAAAAGTCGACAGAAAAATGGACAACACACCAGACGACGCCTAACAACATGCCAGAAGACACTTTGCTTTCGTATATGCCGGTCTACTAATACTCCCTCCGGTATTAATTAATTGTCATTTTCCTACTTAATTTTACTGTACACATTCCATGATTTTTTGGTGTTTATTTTACTGAATGTTACTGTTTCAGAAAGTTAATTAATAAAGATCAGAGGGAGTATCACCAATGGTTCTGTATGCCGATCTACCATCTCTTTATATGCCGGCATCTACCACCTCTTTGTATGCCGATCTACCACCTCTCTATATGCCGATCTATCATCTTTGTATGTCAATCTACTACCTCTATGTATGCCGATCTACCATCATCTTTGTACGTCGATCTACCAATGAAGTATGCATGTCGTTCTTCAGTACCTCAGTCTCCTTTTCTGTATCAACGTATGTGGAAGCTCCATTTCACCACTCTTTCATTTCTGTTAACCGCATCTTGTAACCGCTAGGAACATATATGGAACATTAAAGCCGAGACATGTATCATACTTTGATCTATTTATACTTTGGCCTGTATCTAAATTCTTTCCCAGTTTTAACATCAACATTTAGCGTTGTCAGTGGGGAACTGAATTAATAATTTGTATTCTGTTTCCTGGAATATAAATTTATTTTGTTGTGTTGAGGCTCAAAGGAGGAATGAGGATGCCGCTGAGGAAGAGTGCAAGAAGTAGAAGCAAGCTGATGAATCCAAGTCTTAGTCCATCGCCATCTCAGCATATCGCAACTCAATCTGACCAGGCGAATGAAGCCGCCCACTAGGTTGAAGTAGATTGATTAACGGCTGTGGTGCACAAACAGTGCTTGGTGATTGAAGAGCTTAAACGCAGAGAGAAGGGCAAGAAGAAAGTTGTGTCTATAGAAGATGAACTCGAACGAATCTACAAGAAGTCAGAGTCAAAAGGTGTGACGTGGAACAAGAAGCAGGTGTATGTACTAGTTGATCAGATGATTGCAGCCAAAGCAGAAAGAAACGAACAAACCACCATTCACAAAAGCAATCATGGAATTTTGACTTCCAACTAATTACAAGATGCCAAATATTGAGCTTTATGATGAAACATGAGATCTTTATGAGCATGTGTCTTTCTTTCAATCGCTAATGGTTTTTTCACGTTTATCCTAACACAATCATGTGCAGGGATTTCTCTATGACATTGCGTTTTGTAGCAAATAATTGGTTCTAAACTTTGAAGTCTGAGAGCATCTCTTCAATCCGTTGAAGAATTGGCCAGAGCATTTATTAAGCACTTTGCTAGCAACAGGAAGCCGAAGATGACTACAATCAGTTTGATGGTAGTGAAGCAGCGTGAGGGTGAATCTTTGAGGAGCTTTGATAATCCGTGGAACGGGGTGAGGGGTTTTCTATCAAATGGCACGCCGGAGTGTGGTGGTTGGAGCTCCGTGAGCGACCTGCAAAGCGCCGGAAGTGTTTTCCGGCGTAAAAGCTCCGATGCCAAAGTCAGTCTTTTTATTCAGTGTAGAGAAGGTGTATGTGTTTTTCTGTGTGTGTTCTTGAGCTGAAGGAGAAGCCTCTTTTATGTACCTCCCTCTAGTCCTTATGCAGGGTTAGAGTGGTTAGATCTTCTGACATCTTTTCCCCTTTTTCCTCAACCGGTGGTCTGAGAGTAGGAATTGATCATTGTAGCGTGGAGTGAAGGCCTTTTTGGGGGAATAAAGTATTCCCCTTGTCTAGTTATTAGATGGTGACTTGATGGGAGCAGGTTATCCTCCCTGCCAACTTTGACTAAATGTGTATTGACTACTGAGTATTATATAAATTATACCTGTGAGTGGAGCTTAATATCTGTGCCCAATCGGTATGATGCCGTTGGGGTGGAATCGGCAGGCTGCCGTTGTGTAGAATCGGCTGGATGCCGTTTGGTGGTATATTGACCAGGTCAATGCATATAACGGTGCCGATCCGTTTCCTCATGCTTTGGCGGATGGATCGGCCTCGTCCCGATTTGAGACAATCGGGCTAGACTTGTCCTTTGGTCCCTTGTTCCTGTTGACTTGGTCAATCGGTCGCGATGCCGTTTTGACTGGTCAACAGTACTTTGTGAAGGTACAAAGTCCATTATGTCCTTCTGATAATTTTATGTATTATCAGAGGCCCAACAACAAACGAGCCCGAGTGTTTACCAAGGGCTTGCCGTTTCTAGCTTGATGTTTGACAATCGGCATGTTGCTGTTTTGATTTATTTCCAAGTATTTGAAAAGTTTTTCTTCGCTCCTGCAAATAAATATTAATTAGCAATAAAGTTAAATTTAACTTAAAAATATACTTGTGTCGTGGCGCTTCAATGGCCAAGTGTTTATAACCGCTTGCTTCTTTTGAGGAGTGAGCGTCTCTTCATCTGTAAAGTTTTTTGAATTTTGAATTTTGAAATTCGAAAACCCTTTGGGAAGCGCGTGCGCCGTTCCTCATTAAATGACAACTTGCTGCCTTTTCAGAACAGACCTGCTACTTGTCAGTGTCCGATTGAACATGCTGACGGTTGAAGTATTGTTTCTTTTAAAAGCGGTTTCCTCTTGGAAACCTAATTCATTTTCATTTCTCAACGCCGCTCTCACTCATCCTCTTCCTCCAAAATTCTTTTGCTTTCTTCTTCTTCCGCGCAACCATCTCCTGCAACTTTTAGGGCTCAACTCTTCAAGCAATCTCTGCAATACCTGGTATTTTTTAACCCTTTCTCCTTCTTTGTGTGGTTTGTGATTTGAGATATGGCTCCTAGGCGCCCTGTTGTTACTACTGATGAGCAGCTTGAACAAACTGCTACCAAGCTTATGACTGGAGAACAATTAGATTTTGAGCTGCAGAAATATGGAATTGATTTGCCGATAGGATACAAAACCACGGTAGCTCCTCCCAATGTTAGGTTGAATAGTGCCTTTACGGACCACCATAGAGTCTTATAGTCTAAGATGTTTGCATACGGCTTTCACCTCCCTCTGAATTCCATGGTGAAAACTTTGTTAACACAGCATGTGCTGAACCCAGCCCAGATTACTCCCAATTCCTGGGCTTCAATTTATGCCTTTATCAATGTCTGTTCCTTTCTAAAAATTAAAGAGCCTTCCCTCCAGCTTTTTAAGTATTTTTTCCACTTGAGTACCCGTAGCAGTTTAATTACCCTTCGTCCCCGTAAGGATGATAACCTTCAACCCTTTTTGAAGAACTTCGATAAATATGAATCTTCCATTAAGGGATGGAAAGATCATTTCTTCCTGGTTTCGACTACCACCAAGCCCCAATGGATATCTGGGTTTAACCCAGCGATGAATGAACTGCAGTGGGTGAGACCAGAGGACCCTTCCGGTCCGTTGCAGGCTCAGATTGATATTCTGTTATCTTTTGACACAAAATTCCATGTGCAAAAGATGGCAATGGGCGTGCCGTTACTGAACTGCGCCGTTGATGGTAAGTTACCGAATTTTTGTAGGAGATGGCATACATTTCCTTGCAGAACTCTGATGCCGATTTTGATTTTATGCAGAAATGGGACGACCAGCTAGAACGGTCACTATAGCAAGAGCGGCCCCGGTCCGTTTGCGAGTTACAACGGCCGATTCTGATGATGAAAATGCAATGGGGATAGAGGATCCTCCATCAGGCGAAACGGCTGCTGAAGAGGCCATAGCCGACGAGGCCGTAGCCGACGAGGCCGTAGTTGAGGGAGATGAGCAATCGGCAGAACCAGAAACTGTTTTTGCCGTTGATGAAGAGGAAGAGGATGAAGATCCCCCTCTCATCATAAAACGACGACGAGCCAGCAGATCATTTGAAGACTTAAATCTGCCGGAACCTGATCCTCAGGTTATGAAAGCGGCCAAAAGAATTCTCAGAAAAAGAAAGAAAGCTGAAGCAAAACGGGCTGCCGATAATGCACAACGGGATTCTGCCGTTTCAAAACCGGAGAATATCGTACCGGTAGAAACCGTTTCAATGCCTGCCCCCGATATCCCTTCATCTGCTTATGCTGACGGCTCAGGGACTTCCGTTCCTCCTTCGGAGACACCTTTAGCGCATCATTCTCTCGTTTTCTTCAATCCACCGACTTCTTCCGAGAGTGCTCCTCATTCAGTTCAACCAGATCCTTCGCCGCCAGTGCCGATTAACCTTCACTGGATTACCGGTCCGCCTTTGCCTGAACCATTTGTGTCCAACGATCATGTCGTTGCTCCTCCTTCTAATCTCAAAGGCTATCTCTCCAGTCATGGTCCTGACGGGGAGATTACTCATGCAGTCAGCTTGAATAACCTCGGAGATAGCAGCTGCCGTTCACTCGGCTTGAATATTCCCGGTAGCAAAGATTATCGGACCGGTCAACTGATTGGTGAAATGCTGGCAAACGATGCCGACAGAAAACATTATGCTCACTTGGAATTGAGTTCTCATTTCTCTAATATGCAAAGCATTTTTTACAGCGGCCTATGCGCTGCCCGATATGCTTCTGAAGCCGTTGAATCAAAACTGGAAGAGGCTAGGGCTGTACTTCGGCGATCATCCGTTGAGAAAGCTTCCATTCAGAAAGAGGAGGCTTTAATGGACTCTCGGGAGGCGGACAAAAAGGCAGTAATTGAGGCGCGCAAACGGCTGGCTGATAGTTTGAATGAAAGAGATGGTATTTCGGCAAAGATTAGAGAAGAGCAGGGACGGATCGGGGAATTGATGAAAGACAAATCTGCCTTGTGTGATTCCGTTACCAAGCTTTCTGAGGACAAGGCGTCCTTAATCAATACCCTTGCCAAGCTTACTGGAGAGCTAAATGTGGCCCGTTCCGATCTGGAAGCCAAATCGGCTGAGTTAGCTACGGCCCATTCCGATTTGACAGTTAGAACGGCTGAGTTGGAAACGGCTCGGAGTAGCATTGCAGCAAAGGACGCTGAGTTGGAGAAGGTTCCATAGAAGATTGGTTGGTGGCGGGAAAAGATGAAGAACATCATGCTGGAAAGTTTTGTTTCCTACTACGGCGAGAAGCTTTTCCACCCCGACAATCTTTCCCGCTATGTTGCCGCCGGAGAAAGGATTGCCGAAGCTAAAGAGTATGAACCCTTCTTTGATTCAGACGCAGAGGACGATGACGATATTCCTGTTAGACCTGACGTTGCTTCTGGATCTGGACCGTCGGCCTGAACTTTAGCTATACTTCATGATCACTTGCCGATTGGCATCTTTTGTAATGAACAAATATTATTCGGAATGTAATTTTGCAATTTTTAGTTATTGCGAATGCTTAATTATTTCTGTTATATATATATACAACTCCAGAAATTTTTAAAAAAAGATAAAAACAATTGCAAACAGAACTTATATTTGTTTTGCAGAATCGGCTGTTTGTCGTTCTGAAGATGCCGTTTCGAGGTTGAAAAACCTTCTGAGATGGCTTTTTTAATGATTCGGCACTAGGCCGTTTTGAAGATATTGCCGTTGCACACTTCACTATCTGGTTTACTAAGACACAGATAGGTTTGAATCTTTCTTTACCTGGTTTACTAAGACACAGGTACTTCTATCTGGTTTACTAAGACACAGATAGGTTTGAATCTTTCTTTAGCATTCTTAAGCATTTGTTACTATCTGGTTTACTAAGACACAGATAGGCATAAGAATGCTTTGTAGGACTTATCAGGCTCTCGTTGATCAAGCCGTTGGCATCCCTAGGCTACGCCTTAGGTAGCCCTAGTGGCGATTTGAACCAATCGGGCTACAGCCGATTTGGTTGTCGGCATCCCTAGGCAGCGCCTTAGGTAGCCCTGGTAGAAATTTGAACCAATCGGGCTACGGCCGATTTGGCTGTCGGCATCCCCAGGCAGCGCCTTAGGTAGCCCTGGTAGAAATTTGAATCAATCGGGCTACGGCCGATTTGGCTGTCGGCATCCCCAGGCAGCGCCTTAGGTAGCCCTGGTAGAAATTTGAACCAATCGGGCTACGGCCGATTTGGTTGTCGGCATCCCCAGGCAGCGCCTTAGGTAGCCCTGGTAGCGTTACTGTGGCCGATTCTTAGATTTTGGTAACGTGGTTCGGTTTAGAATAACCTACATCCGCGATTCTTTTAAATCTGCAACCATATGATAAGCACAATACGGGCAAATATATACTTTTGACATTATTAGTTGCGAATAATTTTGCACCCACAATATTTTCATCATTTATGTGGCAAGTGAAAACAACATATTCACTCTGGAATGATATAGCTTTAAATTGCAAATATTCCAAGAGTTGGGTATCGGAGTACCGTTCATTGTTTCAAGGTGATATGCACCTTTGCCGATGACTCTGATAACGCGATATGGTCCTTCCCAATTCGGCGTTAGCTTTTTCTTCTCTCGGCCCGTTGCTGTTACCTTGCGCAGGACTAAATCTCCTGCTTTGAGTAGCCGTTCTTTGACACGCCGATTGTGGTATTTCGCCATTTTGCGTTTGTAGTGCAATGTTTTGAGAACGGCTTCTTCTCTCATTTCTGGTAAGAGATCTAGCTGCTCCCTTAGTCTTTCTTCGTTTTGCTCTTTGTTGAAGTATTCCACTCGAAGGCTGATTGCTCCGATTTCTACTGGAGAGACAGCTTCTACTCCATATGTCATGGCAAACGGAGTCATGCCGGTGGCGGTTTTTGTTGTCATCCGATAGGCCCACATGACAAACGGCAATTCTTCTGGCCACTTCGTTGGTTTGCCCTCAAGATTTTTCTTGATTCCACTAAGGATTGCCCTGTTGGTGACTTCTGTTTGTCCGTTCGTTTGTGGATGCGCGACGGAAGAGAACCGTTGTTCGATTGAATATTCTGCACATTTCCTTTTGAAGTAGGCACTGGTGAATTGAGTCCCGTTATCGCTTACAAGAATTCTTGGGAATCCGAATCTCATGATAACGTTGTTCATGAAAAACCTCCAAGTGTTGTCTGCCGTTATCTTTGCCACAGCTTCTGCCTAAGCCCATTTTGTGAAATAATCGACAGCAACAATAACATACTGGAGCTGATTTTTGGCGATTGGGAAAGGTCCCAAGATGTCAATTCCCCATTTTGCAAACGGGCACGGACTCATCATATTTGTCAATTCTACTGCTGGCCGTTGTGGTTCTTTTGCAAACTCTTGGCATTTATGACAAGATTTCACAAAATTATCCGAGTCTCTTCTGATCGTTGGCCAATAAAAACCTGTTCGAAGAACTTGAGCAGCCATGGTATTTCCTGAGGCATGCATTCCGCATATTCCTTCGTGGATCTCCCTGAGAGTATATAAACCTTCCTCTTCCGTGATACATTTTGCCGCTGGATAAGTAAGACAACGGCGAAGAAGCACCCCGTCGTGATAAGTGCATCTGGCAGCTCTTTTGAGAACCTTTAACTTCTCACTCGTATTTTCTGGTAACTTGCCATGCTTGAGATAGTCAATTACTGGAATGCGCCAATCATTCGCAGCTTCTAATACACATAACACTTGCTATTCTTTCATAAAAGAAGGAATGGAAATTTCTTCTATTATGACATCGGGCGACATTACTGCTTCGGAGTTAGCTGCTAGTTTGGCGATCTCATCAACCTCAACATTTTTCTCTCTAGGAATGTGGTTGATTTCAACATGAATTCCCATACTTCTGATTTCGGTGAGCTCTTTCTGTACTTTCTTCAAGTATTGAATCATGATAGGCTCTCTAGCCTGAGAGTCGCCGTTGGCTTGATCAATGATCAATTTTGAATCTCCATAAATGACCAAACAGATGCCAGCCGTTTGTGCATTACCGATCAGATTCCCTCCGATACGTAACCCTGCCAGTAGAGCTTCATACTCGGCAGCATTATTTGATAACGACCTTGAGATTTTTAAGGCGTACCTCATTTTAATCCCCTCTGGACCTAAAATAATAATGCCGGCTCCTGCTTCACTTTGATTCTTGGCGCCATCCACGAAAATCGTCCATTGATCTCCGTTCATATCAGGAAGCGGTAAGCAAGCTTCTTCTTCGCTTTCTGGCGGAGAAATCGATTTCTGAACAAACGTGCATTCAGCAATGAAATCGGCCAGCGCCTGGCATTTGATGGCGGGTCTGGACTGATACTGAGTCCATATTGCTCCAACTCGATGGCCCAAATGACCATTCGGCTAGACAATTCAGGTCTTCTAAAAATCCTTCTTAAAGGCTGGTCTGTCAGCACAACCACTGGATGAGCTTGGAAATACCTAGCCATCTTTCTAGCAGCTTGCAACAGAGCGAATGCAATTTTTTCAATTTGAGAGTATCTCAGCTCAGCATCCTTCAAGATCCGGCTGATAAAATGAATCGGCCGATGTATGCCGTTTTCATCCCGAACCAAAACGGCACTGACTACCTCATCGGCCGCCCCCAAATAAAGGAAAAGGGTGTCTCCATTTTCGGGCCGAGTTAGCAACAATTCAGAAGACAGATACTCTTTTAAGTCGTGAAAAGCCTTTTCACAATCGTCCTCCCATCCGAATCGTGCCTTCTTCCGAATGACTTTGAAGAACGGGAGGCATTTCTCACCTTGCTTGGATATGAATCGACTCAAAGCAATTATTCTTCCTGTGAGTCGCTGAACCTCCTTCACACTCTTTGGCGAAACCATGTCCGTAATTGCCTTCAGCTTGGCGGGATTAGGCTGAATTCCTTTTCTGCTGAGAATATAACCAAGGAATTTCCCAGTTTGGAATGCAAACATGCATTTTTTGGGATTTAACTTCATTCCAAATTTTCGCATTATCCCAAATACTTCTTCAAGGTCTCGCAGATGCGCCTCAAAATTTCTGCTTTTCACCAGCATATCATCCACATATAGCTTCAAATTTTTTCCGATTAACGGCTCAAAAATCTTATTGGCCGTTCTTTGAAATGTTGCTCCAGCATTCTTCAGACCAAACAGCATAGCCCGATAGCAGTAGGTGGCCTTCGGCGTGATGAAAGCCGTTTTCTCCTCGTCTTCAATCGCCATTGGTATTTGATGATATCCAGAATTGGCATCAAGCGAACTCAGATATTCATATCCAGCCGTTTGATCCACCAATTGCTCTATCTGTGGCAGCGGATAACAGTCCTTGGGGCATGCCTCATTCAGATCGGTGAAATCAATACACATCTTCCAATCCTCGTTTGGCTTTCTCACTACCACTGGATTAGCTAACCATGGCGGATACTGAACCTCTCGGATGAAGTTAGCCTTTAACAGCTTGTCCACTTCTTTCTCAATTGCATCTGCTTTTTCTTTGGAGAAAGCTCGTCGTTTCTGTCGAACCGGTTTGGCGTTCGGATAAACGTTCAATCGGTGCTCTGCCGTTTCCCTCGAAAGGCCCGGTATGTCCGTCGGGACCCAGGCGAATTCTCCTTTACACTTATTTAACAGAAACGAAAGCTGGTCACACTCTCCTTTGCTCAGCTTCTCGCTTATTAAGAAATGCTCAGTGGGCAGATCAGCCACTGACACTTGGGCCATTTTCTCCAATGGCTGAGTACGCTGCTTGTCGCGCCTCGAAATTTAAAAATTCGCGAGTGTGCAACGAAATTTGAGACCTTCAGATGCTCGGCGTAAAAGGACGCCTCGCAGCATGCAATGAAGTCGCCACCCTAATTTGGTTGCTAGGCTTAGGGAACCCTAATCGTCATGGCATAGGAAATATAATAAGTAAAAAACTAAAGGCACAAAAAAAAGGGTCTGGACCCCAGACAAAGGTTCGGGGTCGTATTATGGTCTCGGGAAGGTGTTAGGCACCCGAGACACATCCGAAAACGGTTACCGGTTGATGAGAGAGGTGTTTAAAAAGGTGTTTGAGAAATGCGTTTTGAAAAAGGGGGCCCTCAGAGGAATCGTCACTTTAGTCTTTTTTATGATCGTGATGGGACTGAATTTTCCGTAAGACTGAATGAGCGCCCTCTTTTTTCATCATCGGGCCATGCATGATTAACTTAATTACTACGTGATCCTAACATGGATTGCTAACAGAGTACCAATTTAAATGATTGATTTTAAAGTGAAAAACTGAAGTGGGATCGAAGGTCCCCATGTACATGCAGTCAATACAAGCGAGAATTTAAAATCATATGAACATGGCATTTTAAGCAACTCTTTAAACACGTTGTTCATGTGGGTTGATTTTAATTCTAGCAATTCTATATATCATGCATGCAGTTGATATTTGCGAAAAGCATCGAATAAATAAAAAGGACTTGTGAGGCGTACTTTCGAGCGAAGCTTGAAATTAACCTACAAAACGAGAGTGTTAGTGATAGCATGAGAAATAACTGAGCAATGAAAATTTTAAATGACAATTGATTGTACACGTAAAATGATGGATTGTACGCATACGAGAATTAAATGCTGAGCTTGATGAGTGCATGAAAATAAATGACAACAATTGATTGCATGCGAGAAATGATGAATTTTACGCATACGAAAACGAGATACTGAGTTGATTGTGTGCGAAAAATGATTGATTTTAAGCACACGAGAATTTAAATGCTGTGTTGATGGCATGCGAAAAATGATTGATTTTACGCATACGAGAATTTAAATGCTAGGTTGATTGCATGCGAAAAATGATTGATTTTACGCATACGAGAATTTAAATGCTGGGTTGATTGCATGCGAAAAAAGATGGATTTTACGCATACGAAAATGAAATGCCGTTTTGATTTGCATGCGAAAAATGATGGATTTTACGCATACGAGAATTTAAGTGCTAGGTTGATTGCATGCGAAAAATGGATCGATTTTACTCATACAAAAATGAAATGTTGTCTTGATAAGTGCAGAAAAATTAAATGCTAGGGGCGATTTACAGGGAATAAAAAGTTTGGTGATTGGCAGAAAATAAAACAGGTTGATAATGTAGAGAATGAGCAGTTGGATATTTGCAGAAAATAAACAGTTGATATTTGCAGAAAATAAACAGTTGATAGATTGCGGAAGAATTTCCAGCAGTTTGCAAAAAAATTAAAGCAGTTGAATATTTACGAGAATTAAAATGCGACCGACCATGTAGGCGGTATTGAATTTAAATTGCTGAAATTTAAAGTGCGGAAAAGTAAAAGGCAGAAATTTAAAGTGCGGAAAAGTAAACAGTTGATAAGTGCGACCGACCATGTAGGCGGTATTGAATTTAAATTGCTAAAATTTAAAGTGCGGAAAAGTAAAGTGCGGAAAATTAAAGTGCGGAAAAGTAAACAGTTGATAAGTGCGACCGACCATGTAGGCGGTATTGAATTTAAATTGCTGAAATTTAAAGTGCGGAAAAGTAAACAGTTGATAATTTGCGGAAGGATTTCCAGCAGTGTGAGAAAAATTAAAGCAGTTGAATATTTACAAAAATTAAAAAGCGACCGACCATATAGGCGGTATATTAAATGACTGAAATTAAACGGTTAGATATAAATGACTGAGGTTAGATAACAATAAATATTATGATAAAGAATGAGCAATTCATGCGTAAAAACAATTCACGAACCAACTTGATAAAATATGCATACGAATTAAATTAAACATTACATACGAGCATGAAATGAAATGATGTTAAAAACGACTCGAATGATTGACGAAAATTATTTTGGGCCGGGCCCGCATGCTGAATTTAATGAAAAATGGGCTAGGAATAAATTCTAGCCCATGACCACTATTTAAAAGGAAAGATGGGCCGCATTGTTGAAACAAAAGGAAGGGAAGGGGACGGATGGGCTTGGCTTAAGCCAAGGCCCATCCGGGTATTTTAAAACAAAGGACAAGGGACGGGCTCGGCCCGTCACCTTCCTTGCCAAGAACAGCAGCCATGGCTGCTGCGTTCTTCTTCTTCCTTGCGCCGGCGTTACTGCCGGCGGCAAGGGAAGAGCTCTGGCCACCCAAACTCAAGAAAAAAAGCCTCCATGCACAGAGTACGAACCCCCGATCAAAACCCCATAGAAATCAGACCATTTCATCCGCAAACGAGGAGCAATTTAAAGTTTGAATATATATGCACATTAAAATTGAAAATTAGCAATTAATTAAGACAAACATTAGTCATTTAAATTGGAGCAAGCTGTGCGATTATAACTTGAAAAAATAAGGGTTTAGAATAGGTTTTAGTCATTTGTTGCAAGGTTAAGAAGAAAAACGAAATTTGCAAAGAAATCCTAGAGAGAGAGAGAGAGAGCTCACCTTGATTCCTTTTCTTTTCTTTCGTTCGTGTTGAGGTTGAGGGTACAGAAACCGTGTGTATTTTCGTGTGTGACTTGGCTAGGAGAACGGAGAGGGAGTAGTGTGGTTTTTTTGGCAAAAATTCGGACCCTTTGCGCGTGGGGAATGGTGGCTATTTATAGCCAAAAACGCGTGGGTGGCCGGACGTGGGAGCTGCGCGTGGTGGCCGGCTGGTCACGGTGGCAAGGCTAGGGGAACCGTGATGATGGCGGAGGGCTAGGGAGCTAGGTAGCAGTTGGCTCGGGCGAGGACTTCCTTTGCCTCCCTCGTGCGTGCACTGTGCATGTGCATTATGCACATTAAATCAAGGGCCATTGATCTGGTTGACTTTCCTTGGTTGACCAGATCAATGGCCATGATCAAATGGCCTTTCATCTGATTTAAATGGCCTCGAGCCGGTTCCCGCGACCAAACGTTCTGACTTTTCGAGCCGAAGGTACCGTCGCGTAGAAAAAAATACGACGGGTTTAACCGTCTACAGCGAATGACGAGAATTTATCGTTTAACGTGTTTATTTTCGCGTTCAAAAACGTGAAACGTTTGAACGGAAAAATGAAGACGTTACGCCGAAAATTACACGAAACGTTGTAGACCGTTGCGAGCAGAAAAAAAGCTAGCAACTAGTTGATGGAAAACATTTTAAATTCAAGCTATTGTCCGAGCGGACTTACTCGGGTCCAATAAAAGCTCGAATAAAAATAATAATAAAATAATAAAAATACTAAAAAAAGCGCTAAAATATAAAAAATCCTAAAATTCATGTGATGACCTAAAACGAAGAAAAAATTAGCAAACGACTGCCGGATAATTAAAAATGTGATTTTTAAAGCTAAAATATTAATGATAATAATAATGAAAATACATGCCGAAAAATTAAAAATGCAATTTTGAAGGCTGACGATGATGCAAAAATGCAACGAAACACCTAAAAATGCTAGCGACATTAAATCAACTGAAAATGACTGTAAATTGGCTGAATAACAGAAATGCTAAAATTAAATAAAAATGGCGTATAAATTCGGGTACCAACAGTTGCCCCCTCTTTACTGTCTTATCGAAGTATTTGATAAGCAGTAAAGACAGTTGCCCCTATATCCGAATTTTGACGACACAGCGGGTCTTACCTCAAACTTACAGTGATGATGTCGCTCTGGGGGGAGGTATGCTTTAAATTCTAGTCTAGGCGAGGCTATCGCATTGCTAGATGCTGGCATGAAAAAAAATGAGGTTGCATGTCCGTGCGAGGCTATCGCTCTTCGGATGCTGATCTGGAAATGAGAAGGGAGGTCCGTGCGAGGCTATCGCTCTTCGGATGTCGGCGTGGCAATGGGGATGAAGGTCCGTGCGAGGCTATCGCTCTCCGAACGTTGACATGGCCATGTGAATGAAGGTCCGTGCGAGGCTATCGCTCTCCGGATGTTGACATGGCAATGTGAATGAAGGTCTGTGCGAGGCTATCGCTCTCCGGATGCTGGTGCTGAAAATGTAACTTCACGACCGTGCGAACGCTGGTGCTGAAGATGTAACTACACGACCGTGCGAGGCTATCGCTCTCCGGACGCTGGTGCTGAAGATGTAACTACACGTCCGTGCGAGGCTATCGCTCTCCGGACGCTGGTGCTGAAGATGTCACTACACGACCGTGCGAGGCTATCGCTCTCCGAACGCTGGTGCTGAAGATGTCACTACACGACCGTGCGAGGCTATCGCTCTCCGGACGCTGGTGCTGAAGATGTCACTACACGACCGTGCGAGGCTATCGCTCTCCGGACGCTGGTGCTGAAGATGTAACTACACGACCGTGCTAGGCTATCGCTCTCCGGACGCTGGTGCTGAAGATGTAACTACACGACCGTGCGAGGCTATCGCTCTCCGGACGCTGGTGCTGAAGATGTAACTACACGACCGTGCGAGGCTATCGCTCTTCGGACGCTGGTGCTGAAGATGTAACTACACGACTGTGCGAGGCTATCGCTCTCCGGACGCTGGTGCTGAAAATATAGTCACTCAAGGAGGAGTTATTTAGACATGCAGAAAAGTAGTCGCTCAAGGAGGAGTAATAATTATGCCGAAATGTAGAATTATGTAAATGAGAGTGGTAACATACCTTCGCTCAGATATTGATTGACGGTAACATACCTTTGCTTTGATGTTGATTCGATGGCTATTTATGAATTTTTGGGAGACGTGACCGTATGAATCCATTGGATTTTGATGAAAATTCCAGATGGCGAGGGCTTTACAACGATGTTGTCATCGAAGACCCAAGGTTGAGGAGTGGTAACGTTCTCTATTCGATGTTGATTGGACTTTGAGGAAAATCCAAGATGGCGAGGGCTTTACAACGATGTTGTCATCGAAGACCCCTGGTTGAGATTTCACTGGAGCATATCCGTATCCTGTAAATTGAAAGGAAACAAACCCGAAGCAGCAACAGATGGAAACATGAAGAAGCAATTGACCTATGTGAGAAATATCAAATATTCCTACATTTATCCCATGGCTTGCCCCCAAGTTTTTTTGTTTGGAATGAAAATGATTTCTTTGTTTAAGAAAATAAATTCAAGCCTTTGTCTCTTTTCTTCTTCTTTTTTTTTGGATAAAAATGTTCGTTCAGTTTTCGTCATATGAACATGATTGATTCAAGTCTAGGTAGCGTCTACGTCTTGTTCAAGAAATAACGACCTCAAGGACAAGACTTTCCCACAGCATGCAGCCGTAAGCAATCCTCACCTGATATTAGTGTTTGCACTCACGCTCTGAAACAAGGTTAAGTGTTTTACACTCATAAAGATGCAACTAACATGATACATAATTTACAGTTCGCAATGTCAATCCGAGTGAATATACTTCGAATGAAGATGCACATGCATGGGCGTTCTAATAATCGATTGGACTTTTACGAAAAAGAATGAATGGACATGAAATGTCCGGAAAGGAGCTTGTTTTGGGAAAGGATTGCTTTGTTGAGGAGTTGGAAGGCTTTTGATGAGCGATGCTTTGCTGATTGGCCAGGATGAGGGCGAGGTGCGCGAGTCTTTTCGCTTTTTGCTGGGGATGCTTTCCGTGTGGCCAGGGGCCCTTCTCTTGAGTCTTCATTGGGGAGCGTCGTCGCTGTTCCTTTTACGACTCACTACTTGAGTTGGCTTGGGGCCCCTTTCTCTTCTCGGGTTCTCACTAGGGATGCTTGCTTTGAGGTTTCTTGAGTTGGCCTTGGGCCTCTTTTGCTTGACTTTACTAGGGGAAGGCTGCTTTGAGATTTCTCGAGTTGGCCTTGGGCCTTTCTACTCGAGTTCACTGGGGAAAGTTTTCTTCGAGATTTTCTTGAATTGAGTTGTCCCCGGGCTGTGATTGCTTTGGCTCTTCGATTGTTTGTATTCGTCGAAGGTCTCTGAGCATTTTTCTTTTCTTTTCCCTTTTTCCCCTCTCTCCTTTTTCTTTTTTTCCTCTCATTTTCCCTTTTTTTTTTTTTTTTATATATATCCCTCCCCTTTTTTATTTGATTTGAAAATGCAACAGAGCAGAGCAAGCACATCCTTTGTCTTGATCTCTTCCCCTTCTGTCTTGAGGCCTCGGCCTTCGTCGTTGCTGCTTCTTCGGTGATGGTCCTTAGCGATCTCCTGGTGACCTTTTCCGTCTCTTTCATCGTGCTCTTGGACTCGACGTGCTTTTACTTTCGGCTGGCGATTTTAGCTGAAACTGCTCTTTGGCTCCCAGGGTATGAGTGATATTGCCGGTTTTGGGGGAGTGATGACATATATGGTGGAAAGAGGGAAGAAACGAAAAAAGTGGAGAAAATCGTAAAAGTCCCATGTCACTTTATATCTATCCCATGTCTAATGGCGCATGTACCCTGGATATTATGCGAACTCAACTAGTATCTAGTCAGGCCCTTACACTCATGAAAAAAAAAACAAAGCGTGAAGGCCCAAAATACTCACAGGGATATGTTTTGTGATTGCTTACGTCTAGACGTGCCACGGATATAAGAGCTAACAGACAAAATCATGTATGTTTCATATAATTTCTAATGAATGCACAAGTCATCCATGTCGTGATAAAGTGATGAATATGCCTAAAAAAAAATGTTCAAAACGTGGGATTTTCAAGCCAAGCGACTATGCCTTTATTTCTGTTTTTTTTTTGTTGCAAAAACTATGAACCTTAGCAGACATGACACACACACTCTTGCAACAATATAAATCGTGGAAACGTAAATTGCAAAAACAGAAAATGCAGAAACGGAAATTGCAAAAATGTAAAAGGACAACTTCCTTGAAAAATGAGCTTTGACATTTTTCAACGCCTTCTTTTGGTCGTCCCTTCATTTGCTTGCCCCCATGTTTACAAATCTCATTGCATCTAAAATGACAAGGGAATTAAATATTAAATTCGCTAGAAAAGGGTATCCTAAAATGTTTGAATTTTATTAAAGAAACTAGAAATATTAAAAGGAACACGTGGGTTGCCTCCCACGAAGCGCCTTTGTTTATAGTCATGGGCTCGACTATTATACAAAAAGTATTGTAGGTATCGCCATTAGATGAGTAAGCAGGATGGGTCCCTTATGGGAGAATGATCATTCAAAGGTTGGTAGGAGGAGGGTAGACGGTCGTGTCAGGTCCTTTGGCTAACCCTTTAAAAGAGATCCATCCATTCTTGATCAAGTGGTGAACCTTTCCTCTTAGGGCGAAGAAGTTTTCTATCGTGTGACCCTGAGCTCCAGCATGGTACTCACATCTAGCGTTATGATCGTACCACTTTGGGTAAGGAGGTTGCAGAGGTGCCATTGGGGTGGGCACGATTTGTCCAGCCGCTAGGAGATGTTTATAAATTTCCCCCAGAGGAGCGGGAAGAGTTGGCAGTGGCCCCCGGTTCCAACGGTTACTCGGGTTATTTTGGTTGTTTGGCGGGTTATATGGAGATGGTGAAAATGGTGTAGGATTTTGAGGAGGTGGCGAGGAAGGTGGCTCGTAGCTAGGCTGGTGAGAGGCAAAGTTGACATCTTTCTCCATGATGGGCTCTTTCTTAGGTGTTACCTCTGGTCTGGAAACATCGATTCTCCCCGACTTGATCCCTTGTTCGACTCTTTCCACCACCATGACCATATCAGAAAAGTTATTTGATGGATTGGATATAAGATGAGTGTAGTAGGGAGCCTTGAAGGTATCCACGAAAATGGATATGAGTTCTTTGTCATTCAAGGGCGGTGAAATCCTGGAAGCTAGTTCTCTCCACCTCTGAGCATAAGTTTTCACCGATTCTTCAGTTTTTTTCTCAAGATTTCGGAGATCAGAATGGTCTGGCGCTACCTCCAAATTGAACTTGTATTGCTTGAAGAAAGCATCCGATAAATCTCTCCAAGTTTTGATCTTAACCCCATCCAAACTCATGTACCAGGTCAAGGCATGCTTGGCCAAACTCTCTCTGAACAGATGGATTAACATGGGCTCATTGTGTATCATATCGGCCATTTTGTTGCAATAGGGCTTGAGGTGAGTTTTTGGGCACTCGATCCCACTGTACTTCTCAAAATCTGGAATCTTGTATTTTGGAGGCATTATGATCCCCGGGACCATGCACATGGTGGCGGGACTTGTAGGGTCGAAGGGGTCTGTTCCTTCGATGGCCCTGAGCCTTTCCTCTAGCAGGTTCATTCTATCCATATTCGGTCTTTCTGTGACGAGAGCGTTTGGACCAAGGTATGGCGGGGGTTCTATCATGAATGGTGGTTGCATCGGATTGACAAAAGGTGGCCGACTTCCCATAGGATTGGGAATCGCGACTTGAGTGGGATAGCCCTAGGGTGGGTAAAATCCCCGGGATTCCTGACGAATCAGATTCTGACCAGGGTCCACAGTAAGGTTGACAAAGGAATGTTGTAGAGCTGCATCAACTCCTTCACCCGTGTTGGCTACAGGGTTCGGGGTGGTGGGTACAAAGACGGGAGCAGTCCATTTCCATTGACCCCCAGGAACCGAAAATGATTGGGGTCCCGAAGATCCAGTGATGGCGGATGAGGAGGGTCCCATCATTTGACTAGGATCAAAACCAGGTGGGAACTCAGTGGTTGCTTCATCTCGCTCTTTTTTACCCCGAGTGGCCTTTTCTGTAGTAACCCTTACTTGCTCTTCTAACTCTTTTATTCTAGCAGCCAATGCCTCTTCTGTCTTGGTTTGTTCGGCCATCTTCAGCGTTTGAATTCTTGTTATGGGGGCCTCGGTGGAGTAATTCGCTTGCGAGGAGCTATCGTGAACCTGAAAAAAAGAAAATGAAAAAAGAGTAAGTACAAGTGATGGACGATCCCGAGGCCTCCACGTTGCTCATTCGCTTTTCCGGCTACACTTTCACTTGACATTTTCAGGGCGGTCGGAGAGGTGTGATCTCCTGGTTGTGGATGATATGCGAAGGAAGCCTCTATTCATTCCAACGATATGGAGCAATCTGAGATGTTATCGGCGAAACCCAAATTAGCAGGGGCAACCAATGCCGTCATGCTAGGAAGATCTCTTTTCTACTGTGCTCGCAAATGACGCAGGGCCTGACGCCTGGTGAACCCCACCGAGGGGAGGGATGACAATCTACGCTATGACTTTGGAGTTTGCGATAAGCTAAGAGGACAAGGCCACGAGTGGGCAATATTTGGCTATTTTTCGAATGTTTGGTCTGATTTTTCGGTTCTTTGGTGAAACGATTGTGTTTATCCCGGAGGGATTTTCTCTTTCTTTTTGCGATGGTCTTTTGAGTTGTATTTGGATGGATAATTGATACGGAAAAGATGAGGTGATTAAATAAATATCCGAAAGAGGTACGACTTTATTAAAAGTGTTTACAAGATGTAGTAAACTAGCCAACTACCTAAATTCACCAAAAAATGGCTAAAATTGATTAAAACAGGGATTCTAGTTACATGAGAAAAATGAAGGTTTGCTGATATTCGAGTCTTCCAATGAAGGTATCAATCCTGGACGTCAGAGTTCTGCTGCCAAAGGCACTCCATCGAAGCCAACTCCCCTTTCTGCATCTCTATCTCAGCCTCTAAAGTGGCAATTCAGCTTTGTAGTGTCTGATCGTTGAAACTTCATTCCCCGAAAATATCAAGTGAAAGTAGTGTAAGTGCAGATATATCGAATGAGCAAAAACGGGTCCTGTGGGACAAAAATAAAATTTTAAATGCAAGGTAACCTGCGCATGTAAGAAATTTACAATTCGTATAAAAGAAAAATCATGTCAATATGCCAACAAGACAAATAGAGCCACGACAAACAGGTATAATCATGATGCATGTGCTGGGGCTCTGATTCCAACATTTCTAACTGGCTTCAATGGTTCCCGGATGATACCATGAAAAGGTCCCTAAAGTGTCGTCCAGTCGCCCGATTCCTTGCGAAATCGTATAACCTTTCGACTGGCTTTAGGGGTTCATCCGAGTTGGGATTGGTGAACACTACACAGGACATGTGTCCTAGGGCGTCACTACTACCCTCCTATTTTGGTAATTGTCCCCTGGGTGTAGGGCGCCATGAAATGCATATGACAATTGATAAAGCAAATAAATAAACAGACCAGCAATTGATCAAAGCAAATAAATAAACAAATAAAACACCTCTCTAAAAAGATAAAACCGGCTCCGACCCAACATTCCCCAGTGAAGTCGCCAAACTGTCGCGCCTCGAAATTTAAAAATTCGCGAGTGTGCAACAAAATTTGAGACCTTCAGATGCTCGGCGTAAAAGGACGCCTCGCAGCATGCAATGAAGTCGCCACCCTAATTTGGTTGCTAGGCTTAGGGAACCCTAATCGTCATGGCATAGGAAATATAATAAGTAAAAAACTAAAGGCACAAAAAAAGGGGTCTGGACCCCAGACAAAGGTTCGGGGTCGTATTATGGTCTCGGGAAGGTGTTAGGCACCCGAGACACATCCGAAAACGGTTACCGGTTGATGAGAGAGGTGTTTAAAAAGGTTTTTGAGAAATGCGTTTTGAAAAAGGGGGCCCTCAGAGGAATCGTCACTTTAGTCTTTTTTATGATCGTGATGGGACTGAATTTTCCGTAAGACTGAATGAGCGCCCTCTTTTTTCATCATCGGGCCATGCATGATTAACTTAATTACTACGTGATCCTAACATGGATTGCTAACAGAGTACCAATTTAAATGATTGATTTTAAAGTGAAAAACTGAAGTGGGATCGAAGGTCCCCATGTACATGCAGTCAATACAAGCGAGAATTTAAAATCATATGAACATGGCATTTTAAGCAACTCTTTAAACACGTTGTTCATGTGGGTTGATTTTAATTCTAGTAGTTCTATATATCATGCATGCAGTTGATATTTGCGAAAAGCATCGAATAAATAAAAAGGACTTGTGAGGCGTACTTTCGAGCGAAGCTTGAAATTAACCTACAAAACGAGAGTGTTAGTGATAGCTTGAGAAATAACTGAGCAATGAAAATTTTAAATGACAATTGATTGTACACGTAAAATGATGGATTGTACGCATACGAGAATTAAATGCTGAGCTTGATGAGTGCATGAAAATAAATGACGACAATTGATTGCATGCGAGAAATGATGAATTTTACGCATACGAAAACGAGATACTGAGTTGATTGTGTGCGAAAAATGATTGATTTTAAGCACACGAGAATTTAAATGCTGTGTTGATGGCATGCGAAAAATGATTGATTTTACGCATACGAGAATTTAAATGCTAGGTTGATTGCATGCGAAAAATGATTGATTTTACGCATACGAGAATTTAAATGCTGGGTTGATTGCATGCGAAAAATGATGGATTTTACGCATACGAAAATGAAATGCTGTTTTGATTTGCATGCGAAAAATGATGGATTTTACGCATACGAGAATTTAAGTGCTAGGTTGATTGCATGCGAAAAATGGATCGATTTTACTCATACAAAAATGAAATGTTGTCTTGATAAGTGCAGAAAAATTAAATGCTAGGGGCGATTTACAGGGAATAAAAAGTTTGGTGATTGGCAGAAAATAAAACAGGTTGATAATGTAGAGAATGAGCAGTTGGATATTTGCAGAAAATAAACAGTTGATATTTGCAGAAAATAAACAGTTGATAGATTGCGGAAGAATTTCCAGCAGTTTGCAAAAAAATTAAAGCAGTTGAATATTTACGAGAATTAAAATGCGACCGACCATGTAGGCGGTATTGAATTTAAATTGCTGAAAGTAAATTGCTGAAAGTAAATTGCTGAAATTTAAAGTGCGGAAAAGTAAACAGTTGATAAGTGCGACCGACCATGTAGGCGGTATTGAATTTAAATTGCTGAAATTTAAAGTGCGGAAAAGTAAAAGGCAGAAATTTAAAGTGCGGAAAAGTAAACAGTTGATAAGTGCGACCGACCATGTAGGCGGTATTGAATTTAAATTGCTGAAATTTAAAGTGCGGAAAAGTAAAAGGCAGAAATTTAAAGTGCGGAAAAGTAAACAGTTGATAAGTGCGACCGACCATGTAGGCGGTATTGAATTTAAATTGCTAAAATTTAAAGTGCGGAAAAGTAAAGTGCGGAAAAGTAAACAGTTGATAAGTGCGACCGACCATGTAGGCGGTATTGAATTTAAATTGCTAAAATTTAAAGTGCGGAAAAGTAAAGTGCGGAAAAGTAAACAGTTGATAAGTGCGACCGACCATGTAGGCGGTATTGAATTTAAATTGCTGAAATTTAAAGTGCGGAAAAGTAAACAGTTGATAATTTGCGGAAGGATTTCCAGCAGTGTGCGAAAAATTAAAGCAGTTGAATATTTACGAAAATTAAAAAGCGATCGACCATATAGGCGGTATATTAAATGACTGAAATTAAACGGTTAGATATAAATGACTGAGGTTAGATAACAATAAATATTATGATAAAGAATGAGCAATTCATGCGTAAAAACAATTCACGAACCAACTTGATAAAATATGCATACGAATTAAATTAAACATTACATACGATCATGAAATGAAATGATGTTAAAAACGACTCGAATGATTGACGAAAATTATTTTGGGCCGGGCCCGCATGCTGAATTTAATGAAAAATGGGCTAGGAATAAATTCTAGCCCATGACTACTATTTAAAAGGAAAGATGGGCCGCATTGTTGAAACAAAAGGAAGGGAAGGGGACGGATGGGCTTGGCTTAAGCCAAGGCCCATCCGGGTATTTTAAAACAAAGGACAAGGGACGGGCTTGGCCCGTCACCTTCCTTGCCAAGAACAGCAGCCATGGCTGCTGCGTTCTTCTTCTTCCTTGCGCCGGCGTTACTGCCGGCGGCAAGGGAAGAGCTCCGGCCACCCAAACTCAAGAAAAAAAGCCTCCATGCACAGAGTACGAACCCCCGATCAAAACCCCATAGAAATCAGACCATTTCATCCGCAAACGAGGAGCAATTTAAAGTTTGAATATATATGTACATTAAAATTGAAAATTAGCAATTAATTAAGACAAACATTAGTCATTTAAATTGGAGCAAGCTGTGCGATTATAACTTGAGAAATAAGGGTTTAGAATAGGTTTTAGTCATTTGTTGCAAGGTTAAGAAGAAAAATGAAATTTGCAAAGAAATCCTAGAGAGAGAGAGAGAGAGCTCACCTTGATTCCTTTTCTTTTCTTTCGTTCGTGTTGAGGTTGAGGGTACAGAAACCGTGTGTATTTTCGTGTGTGACTTGGCTAGGAGAACGGAGAGGGAGTAGTGTGGGTTTTTTGGCAAAAATTCGGACCCTTTGCGCGTGGGGAATGGTGGCTATTTATAGCAAAAAACGCGTGGGTGGCCGGACATGGGAGCTGCGCGTGGTGGCCGGCTGGTCACGGTGGCAAGGCTAGGGGAACCGTGATGATGGCGGAGGGCTAGGGAGCTAGGGAGCAGTTGGCTCGGGCGAGGACTTCCGTTGCCTCCCTCGTGCGTGCACTGTGCATGTGCATTATGCACATTATATCAAGGGCCATTGATCTGGTTGACTTTCCTTGGTTGACCAGATCAATGGCCATGATCAAATGGCCTTTCATCTGATTTAAATGGCCTCGAGCCGGTTCCCGCGACCAAACGTTCTCGAGCCGAAGGTACCGTCGCGTAGAAAAAAATACGACGGGTTTAACCGTCTACAGCGAATGACGAGAATTTATCGTTTAACGTGTTTATTTTCGCGTTCAAAAACGTGAAACGTTTGAACGGAAAAATGAAGACGTTACGCCGAAAATTACACGAAACGTTGTAGACCGTTGCGAGCAGAAAAAAAGCTAGCAACTAGTTGATGGAAAACATTTTAAATTCAAGCTATTGTCCGAGCGGACTTACTCGGGTCCAATAAAAGCTCGAATAAAAATAATAATAAAATAATAAAAATACTAAAAAAAGCGCTAAAATATAAAAAATCCTAAAATTCATGTGATGACCTAAAACGAAGAAAAAATTAGCAAACGACTGCCGGATAATTAAAAATGTGATTTTTAAAGCTAAAAATATTAATGATAATAATAATGAAAATACATGCCGAAAAATTAAAAATGCAATTTTGAAGGCTGACGATGATGCAAAAATGCAACGAAACACCTAAAAATGCTAGCGACATTAAATCAACTGAAAATGACTGTAAATTGGCTGAATAACAGAAATGCTAAAATTAAATAAAAATGGCGTATAAATTCGGGTACCAACACTGCTCCTCATCATTTTCTAATGAATCGTCAGCTACGCAAACATAACGATCACAACAACCATCGACCATCGTTATGTAGCATTCGGCATCTACCTTCTGATCTCCTCGGATTGTAACCACGCCGTCCCATGAAGGGTATTTCATTTTCAAATGCCTTTGCGATATTACTACCCCAAAAAAATTTAAAAACGGACGCCCCAAAATCACATTATATGGCAGGTTTAAATCCACCACCATAAATAGCTGCTGTTCCTTTCTCCGGGAGCTGTCTTCCACAAAAAAGATTGACAAAAAGGTTAGGCCTACAACAGGAATGGGAACGCCATTTACCCCAATAATCGACCGTCGGCAAGGCTTCAAGTCTGGCTTAGATCCTTGCAAACGGTTAAAAGCGTTGGAAGAAATGAGGTTCCCCGCACTTCCGTTGTCCACCAGAGTTCGCCTGACTCCGCAATCGGCAATGATGGCTGTTACCACTAATGCTTCATTCTGAGGATATGTCACTCCGATCTCATCCTCTTCTGAAAATGTTATGGCCATTCGGTCCAGCTCCGATAGACCTGTGTTTTCCACAACGGGATCATTCCGTTTTCTCTTCTCCCCAATCGGTACATCTTCCGATTCCACCTGCTGGGTTCCTCCTGCTATCAAATTGATCATGTGGAACTCATTGAGAGAGGTTGTCAACACCTCCTTTCCTCTGCCTCCCTGGACACTGGTTCCGGCAGTGTTGGGATTTACGGCCGTTTCTTTCCTGTTGCCGTTAGCTCAATCCTCCAAAGCTTTATTTCGAGCTTTGACCGCAAATTCGCCCAAATAACCCTCTTCAATTAACTTTTCAATGGCCTTTTTCAAAGAGAAACAATCCTCTGTGTCATGTCCCTTTGCTTTATGGAACCAGCAGTAAGAATCTCTATGCGGTCCCAGAACGACGCCAGGTTTGCGTTTGGGATATTGAATCGGTAATCTCCGTTCTTCTATGATGGCAAAGATCTCCGCTACCGGCTTAGTTAGCTGCAACGTAGAGAAGTCCGCGAGACGATCCGTCTGTCGGCCCCCAGCCGTTTGCTTCTTTTCTCCCTGTTTGCGGACAACCGTTTCTTTCTTAAGAGGATCGGACTCCTCCCGTTTCTTCCGCTGGAAGTTTGCTTCTTCCATCCTTGCATATTTATCCACCTCAATCCGCAAGAGGTCCAAGGTCTTCGGTGTGCTCGCGATTAGAGCATTTTCCAACTCCCGATACCGGCAGTTTCTCCTCAAAGCCTCAGCTGCAAAGTTTGGCGCAACGTCGGGTAGAGTCGCCAACTCAGCATTAAATCTGGCAACATACACCGTTAAGGATTCCCCTGACTTTCGCACCATATCAAACAGAATCGCTGGAGACTTTTCCACAGGAATACAAGAACTAAATCGGCTTGTGAAAACTTTTGCCAATTGCTCAAAACAATCGATAGATCCGGCTGGTAATTTCTCAAACCAGGTGTTGGCGATTCCTTTCAGAGTCATCACAAATATTTGGCACAACGCCTCATCTTTTCTAGTAAAAAACTTAACATGTTTCTTTACTAAACTCACATGAACTGTTGGATCCGTCGTCCCCATGTAAGAATCGGTTGGCAATTTGACATGTCTGCTTACTCGATGCCTCCTAACCCGAAAGGTTAAAGGATTCTTTGGATCATCATCTTGCTCTTCACGAGCTGGTAGGGAGACAGAGCCTCTGGAAGCATTCCGATCAGCCCTCTCGCGATCTCTTTCAGATTGAGGCCGTTCCATTGATCTCTCTCGACCTCTTCTTCTCTCGGATCTTCCTTCTACTGACTGCCTCTGGCTCCTTCTTGGGTTATGCTGGACTGCCCGGCTGTTGGCCTCTTCTATGTTGTCCAAGTATTCTTCCCCTCTAAGCGGATTTTCACTTTGACGGGGTGGCCGGGGTTCATTCGAAGGATTTCCCTGTTGAGCTGGCTGACTGACGTGCTGGTGCACAAATCTGACGGGCTGGAAAGCCAAGGACGGGGGCACTAAAGATGGTGTCACCACTGGTTGATCATGGATCTGCTGAGGAATAAACTGCTGGTGGATAGGCGGAGGGATCCTTCCCATAAACGTTTGCATCATCATATCCATCCGTCGATGCAAGGCGGCAAACTCATGCATGACTACTGGTGGGATGACTACTGCCGTAGACGGTCCAGGTTGTGGAGTACTGGGAAGTAACGCTTCTGGAATTTCTGGGAAATTAAGTCGGCGAGCTGCAGCGTTCATTTCGACATGGGAAGATGAAAATTGAGGGGGTGGAGTTTCATGTTGACCAGCAGCACCACTGGTAGGTTGATTCGAGTGAAAGTTTGGATCGGATGCCATTTTTGGAAATAAAACCCCCAAAAATATAGAGAAGGAAGAGCTTTGAATTTCAAGGTTTGCTCACTTAAAATTTCAAAAGCTCTCAATGAAAGAACCAAATGATAATCCGTGGAACGGGGTGAGGGGTTTTCTGTCAAATGGCACGCCGGAGTGTGGTGGTTGGAGCTCCGTGAGCGACCTGCAAAGCGCCTGAAGTGTTTTCCGGCGTAAAAGCTCCGATGCCAAAGTCAGTCTTTTTATTCAGTGTAGAGAAGGTGTATGTGTTTTTCTGTGTGTGTTCTTGAGCTGAAGGAGAAGCCTCTTTTATGTACCTCCCTCTAGTCCTTATGCAGGGCTAGAGTGGTTAGATCTTCTGACATTTTTTCCCCTTTTTCCTCAACCGGTGGTCTGAGAGTAGGAATTGATCATTGTAGCGTGGAGTGAAGGCCTTTTTGGGGGAATAAAGTATTCCCCTTGTCTAGTTATTAGATGGTGACTTGATGGGAGCAGGTTATCCTCCCTGCCAACTTTGACTAAATGTGTACTGACTACTGAGTATTATATAAATTATACCTGTGAGTGGAGCTTAATATCTGTGCCCAATCGGTATGATGCCGTTGGGGTGGAATCGGCAGGCTGCCGTTGTGTAGAATCGGCTGGATGCCGTTTGGTGGTATATTGACTAGGTCAATGCATATAACGGTGCCGATCCGTTTCCTCATGCTTTGGCGGATGGATCGGCCTCGTCCCGATTTGAGACAATCGGGCTAGACTTGTCCTTTGGTCCCTTGTTCCTGTTGACTTGGTCAATCGGTCGCGATGCCGTTTTGACTGGTCAACAGTACTTTGTGAAGGTACAAAGTCCATTATGTCCTTCTGATAATTTTATGTATTATCAAGCTTCATCTCCAAATTCAACAAATAATGTTACGGCATCTCCAAGTTGGAAGTATTATCTATGGTAGCAGCGCTAATCAATGGTTTAAAACATGAAGCTTTAACGATGTTTTTAGCCAAGAATCCACCAATGACTAAGGAAACATAAAAGACTTGAATCAGAAAATGCATTGTTCTCAGGATAAAAAGAAAAAGAAAACACCTTAGAGAGCAACACAAAGGAGCTCTAAGTACGGAAGACTGACATATAAATATGGTTCTCCTTGCAATTCCCTAAAGGACGAAGCTTGTATATGAAGTCGTCCCTCGTTCTTCCAATTTCCCTAAGAGATGGAGATTGTACATACAAACGCTCTTCTTATCAGGCTCTTACGCCTCATTTGTACAAATAGGCTCTATGTCTCTATTATCAGTGAAAAATCTAGGGTCACAATATCTTATATTCTTATGGTTGGGCGTTTCCATGATAGAATGTGATAGGAAAAATCAACAATAGGCTTTACTGCAACTTAGATTGTTTGATGATTGAGGGACATCTGATAAACAAACAGCCTGGTGGGACAGAGCCACCTGGCGTCGCTACTAGGAGGCAGACTCATATTCCACCCGGCACACAAGCCCTCATATCATCAGCCATTCCATGAGGACTCACAACAACTCATGTCATCTCGTATTTTGATCTTTCTACAAGTGCAATAACTCATTTAGGGCTATTTCACAACGCAAAATTTTCTACCCTTGTAAATTTTCCAATATATATATATATATTTTTTTTACTCTAGTTCAATAAATCCATATTGTTAATCTAAGAAAAAATAATGCTATTTTAGACATATCTACCCTTATAATTTATGTAAATTGATACAAATTGTGCTAAAAATACTTCATAATTGATATTTAACTAACTAATACTTCTAATTAAAATCATACGAGTAAAATTCAATGTTTAACATTGTAATGAATAACATTTTTTATTAAGTTATTATCGAAAGTTACATTATGAAATAAATACAAACTCGATTTAAAACAAATAACTTCATACATCATAAACAAATAAGAATAAATATGGTTAAAGATACACATTTTTTGATATTTATCTAAAATTAATTTTGGTAAATTGATTCTAATGTTCCAATTGTTTTAATTAATCAATACTCCTAATTAAATTCATACGAATAAAATTAGATCAATATTTGCCGGAAAATTAATTAACCAATACTCTCAATAATTTTGGTACAGTATTACGGTAATATCGAACTACATACAAACATTAGTTTAATAAATATTAAATAAGTAAAAATATAATCTTGGAACATTGGAATTACAAACATTAACATTAGTTCAGTCGATAATTCGATATACCATACAGTAAAAAGCCCCCCTGTACTAACGCGAAAAATAGAAACCGCTCATGACTTTTAAAAATACTATTTAACCTCCCATATACCAAGGGTCAACGGCAAAAGTAACAGACCGTTAGTGTTGAATGTTGACTTTAATTAAAAAAATTAGAAAAAATATAAAATTTCCAAAAAAAATGTAAAATTTCTAAAAAAATTAATTAACCTAAAAATCAAGAAACAATATGTAAAAATTTCAAAAAACTATTTAATTAATCTAAAAATCCAAAAAAATGTTAAAATTCTAAAAAATGTAAAAAATCCAAAAAAATGTTAAAATTCACAAAAAAAAATTAAAAACTTCCAAAAAAAATTAATTAATCTAAAAATCCAAAACAGTATAAAAATTCCAAAAACAATTGTAAAACATCCAAAAAACTGTAAAAATTCCCAAAAAATGTAAAATTCTAAAAAAAATTAATCTAGAAATCTTTTTCCAAAAAATTGTAAAAATTCACAAAAAAACGTAAAAATTCCAAAACAATAATTAATTAATCTAAAAATCCAGAAAAATGTAAAAATGTATAATTAATTATTTTTTTACAATTTCTTGGATTTTTAGATTAATTATTTTTTTTTGGATTTCTACAATTTTTCTGAATTTTTAGATTAATTAACTTTTTTTTGGTTATTTTTACATTTTTTCGAATTGTTTATTTTTTTTGGAATTTTTACAATTTGTTTTGGATTTTTATATTAATTTTTTATTTTTATAATTTTTTCAGTTTTTTCTTGTTTTTTAGATTATTTTTTCTTTTGAGTTTTTACTTTTTTTCGGAATTTTTACAATTTTTTTGTATTTTTATATTAATTGTTTTTAAATTTTTTGGATTTTTTATATATATTTTTTAATTTTTTACATTTTTTCTAAACTTGTAGTGTTAATTCTAAAAAACCGTTTTGCAATTGCAAAACTTCAAATATGACGTTTGCAAAATTTTCTAAATTTGTTGTGTTATCTGTTTTGCAATTGCAAAACTGAAAAATTTGCTTCCATTTGGAAAATGTTGCTGTGAAACAGATTTTGGAAAATTTTCTGAAAATTTTCCAAAATTTCTTTTTCCTTAAATGGCTTGTGCTTTTGAATTTAGACATGAATATATTTAGCATATTTATATTTGATCTTTAACAAACTTAAAATAGGCTACTATTTAGTTTATTATTATTTTTTAAAAAAAATATTAGCATTGTTTTTTAATTAAAATAAAATTGATTTAACAAAAGTAGTAGCTGTTGTTGTTCAAAAAAATAAAAAATAGTTGTTAGGTGAATATGATTTCGAGTTTTCTAAAACTGAAAAACAGAAAACGTAATGTACATGTGAAACAGAATTGAAAATTTTGCAAATTTTTTTGTTGTTTTGCAAAAACTGAAAATTTTACAAAACAGAAATTTTGCGTTGTGTAACGCAGCCTTATTCACTCAATAATGGGATAAACGTATTCATTCACTTGGCAATTACAATGGGGATGTTAACATTGTGTGTTACTTCCTTCTCTAAGCCGTCAACCTCATAGTCACGCTTGAAACCACGAGGAAGTTGAATACTATAGGAGGATAAAGAACATATCTAGCAATCTAATACTGAGAGGAGAAGTACTGCTTGTATTTTCTTTTCTATAAATACTGAATAAAGCGTGGTAGAAAGAGTAGAGTTTTCCCTTCATCTTTGTTGTGATGTCCTAGTCATCTAATAATAAGTAATTAGGTTACAACAATTGGTAGCGGAGCCAGCAACGTAGTGGGGCAGCGAGTGGTGAAGGAGACGGTGGGTACGGTTATCTACCCCATGCTAACTCGCACGAACTACGACGACTGGGCTCTTCTGATGAGACTCAACTTACAAGCACAAGGACTATGGGAGGCAATTGATCCCGAAAATGCTGACTACCGGGATGATAGGATGACATTGTCTGTCATTCTCCGAGTCGTGCCATCTGAAATATTGGGGACTCTCGTTGTGAAGGACACAACTAAGCAAGCATGGGATGTTGTGATGACCATGCCTATGGGTGCCGAGCGTGTGCGCGAGGCAAAGGCGCAGACGCTGCGTATGGACTTTGAGTCCATCAAATTCAGGAATGGTGAGACGGCAAAGGCGCAGACGCTGCGTATGGACTTTGAGTCCATCAAATTCAGGAATGGTGAGACAATTGATGACTTTGCTATGCGTCTCACTAGCCTCGTGAACAATTTGAAGGTTTTGGGAGACAACATTGATGATGAGAGGGTGGTGAAGAAGTTTCTTCGCGTGGTTCCCCCAAGGTATATGCAGGTTGCCATCTCCATCGAGACGTTAGTCGATCTCAAGACGCTTACTCTGGAGGAGCTCACAGGATGATTCAAAATCATTGAAGAGCGCTACGATCTTGAAGGTGACACTGGCAGCACGGGCAGTCGTCTTCTCTTCACCGAGGAGGAATGGCTCGCGCGAAAAAGAGAGGAGAGAATATGGCGAGAACTCTTCTGATGACTAGAAAAATACTGGTAGTGGCATTGGCAATCGACATCATGTCAAGTAGCATGGTCGTTGGCGCAGCAATGGAGGCCGCTATGGGAGGACGCTGTAGTTGCAAGAGGCAGCTGCGACATAACAAAAGTTAAGTGCTGCAACAATTACGGGCACTATGCCAAGGAATGCTGAAAACCACATCGCGAGCGCAAGGAAGCGGTGAATCTGACACAAGTGCAAGATGAAGACTACACGCCAGCACTTCTGCTGGCTAAGCATTGTGAACACATCCAAGTGGTTGTAGACACACCACAGACGATGTTCCTCAATGAGGAGAATGTGTTCCCAGTAGATAGTGGCAACGGAATCCATGGAAAAGGTACTCCAAATAGGATGGAGGATGGGCTTGGTGCTCCTACTGGTAGCAGTTGGGCTGTTGCAGGGACTGGGCTCGGGCCTAGGGCAGCTGAAGGAACAAGGGAAATAGAGGGTCGGGCTTCGTTCTCTTCCGAATCTGACCCGGAGGAAGATATTATTCCGATTTTAAGCAGCAGGCAATCGACTAGGCCAAAGGTTGGTGGTAAAAGGAATTTGGACCTATTTTACATGGCTCGGGAGGCGGATCGTCTCATCTCTTTGCACAAGAAGTAAAGACAGTGCGTCATGTTTAAGGGGGTGGTTGTTGGACTTAATCATGCCGCACATGTGGAATGCATGAAGATAGGATTAAGACAAACTTGAAACAACAGTTGTAACTGTTGGAAGTTTTTTCTTTCTTATCTAGAATAGAAGTTGTAACTGCTTAAATAAAGTGTGGTAGAAAGAGTAGAGTTTTCCTTTCATCTTTGTTGTGATGTTCTGGTAATCTAATAATAAGTAATTAGGTTACAACAGTATCTATGCAAGTCGGCTTGACGAAAAGAGTATTTTTTTAATAAGCTGAGAATTATTATATTAATTAGTCATGAAGTTCATGACAAACCAGAGAACCAATCAAGAGCCTGCTGCACAGAAACTGCAAGCTCTACCAGTACTCCGAAAACAGAAGGAAAAGACCTACAACTTACATCAGATTCAGCACAAGAAACCAACTAACGACTCACTAGCCATGCCGGACTATGCATCAAGTCGTCCATATTGTAAGCAAACAGCCGATCCTTACTCTTCATCCACCAATGCCATACCGAAAAGATCATATTCACACACTTCCACGCTGAAAAAGCTTGTTGCCTGAACACCACTTCATTCCTCTGTTTCCATACTGTCCAAACTATTGCATAGAAGAGAGTAGTCCAATGGTTATCAGATTGAGCAGCGCCCTTAGGTTTGTATGACCCCCAAGTCTGCCAAAGAGTCTTCAAATCTCTTGGTTGGCACCACAGCACTTGGAGCCATCTCATGAAGAACATCCACACGTCTGTTGTGGCCACACACTGCAGGAGTAGATGATCAACGTCCTCCGGCTTGTTGTGACATAGAGGACAGATGTTCTGGTCAGCTGGTATCATATTCCGCCGCGCTAGGAAAGATCTAGTAGCTATTCTATCACTTATCATCAGCCACAGGAAGAGTTCCACCAGGTATGGCACAAGCCCAGTCCAGCACGAAAAGAGTATTTATGCAAATAATTTGTGTTTTTTACTACTCCCGTTTATAGAGGTAGCTGTTTGGCCTTCTTGCGAAGAGAACGTAAAGAGCAAGTTGTAGCATGGGAGGATGAAACTTCGGTTTAAACAAATGATGCTACTGCTTTCTAGTTTTCATAGTTCATTCTTTCCAGAGATAGTTGCTTGGTCATCAAGCGATCATGATTCAAATTCTTGTTGCCGGAAAATTATTTTATGCGTGGATCAGTCCATATATTCAAACAGAGAAGTTGCAAGTCATTCTCGTGATGGTATAGTCGTTCGTACACCAGTCATTCTCAAGTCCATGCATGCCAGTCACTATTAGATTAAATTGCAAAAACCTAAATTAAGGTAGTATTGTTAATCATTTGAGCACTAAAGTTTCTCTAGTTGCAGAAGGTTACTCGGTCTACCTCTAAGGATCTGTTTGGCGTTCCGGTTTGGTGGGAAAATGACTTTTGGGAAAATGTTGAGTGGGAAAATGACTTTTGGGAAACGGAGTGTGCTGTTTGGTAAAAAAAATCAAAAGTGTTGTGAGGTATCTGAAGTGTTTGGTAAAATGACCATAAAGGGCATAAAACTCATTTTTAAAAAATTAATAAAAATAGGAAAAATGGATCTAGAATTATTTATCTTGAAATAAAGATTTTATTGTGATAGTTTTTAATTTATTTTGTTGGTTATATAACGTTAAAAAATTAAAAAGAAATGAAAAAGAAAAAAAAAAAAGAGAGAAAGGCCAAATTGGCCTTCAATTTGCGGAATGGAGCATTTTGCTCCATTCCCTCACCCCCTACTTTTCTCATTTCCCCACCCAAAAACCCACTTTTTCATTTCCCCAATGGTGTTTAACAAACACCAAAATTTCATTTTGGGTTGACAAATGTTGGGTTGGGTATCCAACCTCAAACCCCAAACAGCCACTAAAGTGAATGCGTAGAACAAGCTACAACATGAAGGGAAAATGACTTTGACTATAAACATGACGTGACTGTGGGAGTTTTTTTTTTTTCTCTCTAAAGGAGCAGACTATCAACAACAACAACGACGATTTAAAAATAATATGGCATGAAACTATTGACAGTTGTACTCATATTAAATTTTACCCTATTTTTCTAATATTTTCAATATTTTATATAAATTTGTACTGAATTTTTAATTTTTTTATTTAAAACATAATCACATTTACATTATTTTTTCCCTATTTATATAAATTTTATGATTTTTCCTGATTTTGTTATTTTATTAGTTTTTTCTATAAAAAAATTCACAATTTAAAATTTCCTTTTTAATTTCAATTTTATTTTTTCCAATTTCTTTTGGATTATTGATATTTTTTCTTTCGTTTCGGATTTTCTCCTTTTTTTTAAAAAAATTGTTGACTTGCCGATATGAAGTGATATGCCGCATCAAAAAATATATTTTAATTTATATTTTACCATATAAGACGTTGACAAGGTAGATAGAGGGACATCGAGTGTTACTTTCAAGTTAGTGAAGAGGTATCTAGTGACACTTTAAAAATTATATGACATGACAATTACTTTAAATTTTTTGACTAATTATTAAAAATTGTATTCATATTATTGTTTACCCTATTTTTCTAATATTTTCCTTTTTTAATTTCAAATTTTCTTGTATTTTATATAATTGTTTACCAAAATTTTCAATTTTAAAATTTTTTCTTTTAAAAACAATCACATTTACATTAATATTTCCCAATTTCCCTTATTTATATAATTTTTTATGGTTTTCCTGATTTTGATTATTTATTAATATCTTTTGGATTACAGATATTTTTCCTCTTTTTTTTTCTTTCAAAATTGTTGACTCGCAGGTGAAGTGATATGCTATATCAAACAATTGTATTTTAATTAAGATTTTTCCATGTAAGACGTCGGCAAAATAGATAAAGGGATATGCTTTTACGTTAGTAAAAAGTTATCTAGTGATACCTTAAAAACTATATGGCATAAAAATTACTTTCAAAATTTTGACTAACTATTGAAAATTGTATTGATATTATTGTTTACCCTATTTTTCTAATATTTTTTTATTTTTTATTTCAACTTTCAAATTCCTATCAGTGATAGCTTTGGTTGTATAGGTTATGGCTGTCATATGTTTTAAAAGCTTTTGTAGCAGTACAACTATCTCAAGTGAGTTACTTATTAGTGTTACCGACACACATGTTATCATGCAGATGTCAAGTAATTGTAGGGGTGTTCAAGGAGCTTTGATGAAGCCAATGGATTCATGCTTTTTGTCAACTTCCTCAAAGCAGCTGAATGTTGAAGAAGAGACTGAAGACTGAGGTATCCAAGACTTTTATCCATCTTGTTAAAATGTTTTATGTACTAATTAGAGTTTATAGGTCATCATTCAGTTTAAACCTGGATCAACCTCACATAATTAGTCAATCCGTGTATCTAAACGAGTTCATCTTTCCTTGAGTAGTGTTAGTTGCAGTATAGGATTGCAGTGTGCAGATCTACCTTCATTTCTTAAATGTCGTAGAAGATCAGTTTGTGAGTTTCATCACTAAGAAGAAAATGTGCTATTAATTTCAGATTTTTGGATCACCATTCCTTGGTTATGATGTTAATGCAGCTTCTTTTATATTGTTTTGGTGCAGAAAGGGGAGGTCCCAGGGGGTGAGAAGCCAGAACCAGTGTATACACACTTGCGTAGTATGATTATTGTGCTTGAAATGATTGGAAGCATTATTAATGTGTACAATAGAAAAAACCTAACAGAATTTGACAGATAGTTTTGTGAGTAGATAATTGTGCAAGAGATCATTTATATTTGTAATGTACAAAAATCAACTCTATATTTGATGTATTCCTCCTATTAGGTACATTTAATTTTGTAAAAAAATAAATGAGTTCAGTTATTTTTATGGGTGAAAATGATCTTTTAAATCCAATAATAAAAAAATTAAACAAGAGTTCTTATAATAATTTTAAATTTCATATAATTATCATCCATTAATTCTATTTATTAAAGAAGTTATAAACTTTAAATAAATTTAACTTGCATAGTTAATTAACTTTGTTTAAATGTTATTGATGATATAAATTATGGAATATGAAATGAACTTAAATTTAATTATCATACTCAATATTTAACTTTTTCTTCTTCTTCTAATAAAGTTTTAATTCTTATTATAAATAAAATGTTAACTATTTGTTTAAAAAAATAAATTAATTTAAATAATCTAAATATATACTAAAAAATATTAATTATAATGTCCAAAATAAATTGTATCATTTATAGTCATTTTACATTCCAACCATAGTTTTAATAACAATTTTTACCAAACACCATAAACAATTTCTGGTTTCTCACAGCACTTTTAACAAATATTTACCAAACAACATATTAGCTTTTTCAGAAGTGATTTTCACACAATACTTTTTTCCACAGTACTTTTTCAATCAGAACCGAAACACCAAACAAGCTCTAAGGCAAATTGTGGTGGTAATTTTGAGTAGGATAAAAAATTGGTGAATATATATATATATATATATATATTTTTTTTTTGAGAAGGTTGGTCGTGAGACTTTTACCCCCATAATTAAAAGTCAGGCAATGATACATGACGACATTTTAGCTTCACGTAGGCGGCAAGTCGTTCGGAGTTCATGCTGTCTGAGTCTTTTCCTGCCTTTGTCAACGTCGTCCCACCTCACTCTCAACCAATTCAATTACACCACTAGGAGCAGCAATCGCAGCTCCGTCTTGACTACACACTCCTACCGATGACCTAGATCCCAAATCCCCAAAATGCCCACAACCACCACCGCCGCCGCCGCCGTCTCCACCACCGCCATCCTCCTCTTCTGTCTCCTCCTTCTCACCTCCGCCTCCACCTCTCCTCCAATCCCAGGCCTCGACACTTTCCTCTCCCACCAATCCACTCTCGACCCACTCTCCGGCAACGACTCCTTCTCCTTCCTCCCTTCCTCCCTCAAAAAATCCCTCTCCTCCTCCTCCTCTACTCCTCCTCCTTCAATCCCTTCCCTCATCTCCTCCCTCCTCTCTCTTTCCCTCCCTCTCTCCCTCCACATCCGCCTCGTCGGCTCCTCCTTCCCTTCCTCCTCCGCCTCCCTCCTCCACTCCTTCCTCTCCTCCGCCCACTCATCCGATCAGTTCCACGTCATCACCCCCTATCCTTCACCAACCCCCTTCCATCATTTCTCCGTCAAGCATTCCCCTCATATCGACATCTCCCATGCCGGCCCTACCCTTTCCTCCCGCCTCTCTACTGCCTTGTCCTCCGCAATCTCGTCGTCCACTTCTTCCCTGCGGTCCCCTCTCCTTTCCATCAGCTATGATGTTGTTGATAGTATTATAAAGGAAGATTTCGATAAGGAAAAAACCGTGCAAGGGGTTTACATTTACTTGTTGTCTTTAGGTTCTCAGGCCAAGACCTATGCGTATAGCTATTCTTCTGGTGATTCGTCTCCTGGGTTTACCAAGTGTTTAGGAACTGTTTGGACTGGGAAAGAGAGGTATATATGGATTGATTTGTCGGCCGGTCCAGTGGATTACGGGCCTGGGTTGTCTGGAGATGGGGTTTTGCCTAGAGGGGAGTTTCATCCTTTGGCTACAATGCATGGGCGACCCAAGTCAGAAAAGGCTATGTTAGCGGACTTGTCTTCATTGGTTTTGAGTGCTTATCAGGTATTACTTGTGCCTTCTCTAAGAGTTCCTGTGAATTTTGACAATTCTTTGATTGTTGAGTTTATCCATGTGTATGGATCTGAGAGTGGGAAAGATGTGAGTGGACTGGATTTTAAGGAGATTCAAAGGGTTTTTATGAATGAGGGTGGTGGGTTGTTGTTAAGGAATCAGAGTTTGACGTTTAGGAACTATGAAGTGAAGTATGATGAGTGTTCGATTTGTTCATTCGCTATTTCAAGGTCGATTAATTCATATACTTCTAGGTTTTTGTTCGCTAACTACACTTTGATTGTGAGTGAGTATTTGGATTCAAAGAGATTGCATCAGATATTGACTGATTCATCTGAGGAGATTAGGAGGATTGCGGGGTTTCCTGAGGAGGATTTTGCTAGAGTGCTTCCAGTTTATGTGTTTGATTTGGATTATAACACACTGTTGTTACTTGATCGCTATCATCAATCTGTTGCATTTCGGGACATGGTTATTGCTGTGAGGACCAAGACTACACAGACTGTGAGTGATTATAGCTGCAACGCTCGTCATGTATTCACTCATACTCGGGAGCTTGAACGACCACTTGTTGGTTCAATTCTACAGAGCATGTGGGGAGTGTCACCAACCCATTTATTGTGGAGTTCAAGGCATAATAATACTCTAGTGGATTATACATGGAGTATTGGGCAGACGCCATTTGGTCCCTTTTCAGAAAGTTCATCTCTGTCGTTTGTGCAGATGGATGCAGCTAGGAGAAATGTCCTATTGACGTCCTTGAATTACAGTATAACAAGTGCGATTGATGTTCTTGAGTCTATAGCTTCACATGGTGGGGATAGGAAACTACTTAAACAAAGTCGCGTGGAGTTCATACAGAGATGGAACTTGTTCAAGTACAAGTTGGACAAGATGATTACTGCAATGTCACATATGAATTTTGATATGGCTTTGTATTATTTGAAGTCCTCGGATCACGATCTGTATGCCATTCACTCTCTTGTTTATCTTGCATCTCAGAAATTGGAGGCATCCCTCGTTTGTTTCAAGGACCCACCATTTCCATGGGGTTCAGTTTTGATTTCTGCACTAGCTGTCGTTGCTCTCCTTTATGTTTGGACTAAAAGAGAGAAACTTTTTAGGAATAAAAGAAAGCAGTTTTGATTGCCTTAGAGGAATAGAAGCTTGTACCATTTGAACACAATACAACAGAGATGTATTTCAGTGAGATAGGTAAGTCTCGAACTCAGAAATCGATGTTCAGTTTGCTCGAAACAATTAGCTGTGTTAACACTGATTTGTTTGCCCTTCTGCTGAGTTGTTTAAACTGTATGCTTGTATTTTTTCAGATAACTGCTTCGCTCTCAATTATTGAATGCTTAGGGAAGTGGAAACCTTATTTTGCTTGATATATATCTTGGGAGAGCTCACTTGGTTGTGGCATTTTAGAATGCTACCAGTATTATAACGCGTCTTCCTCGTAAAACTTGTCTCTGTAAGCACAAGTTCATGCGGATGCATACATTCTGTAGAATCCGTACATATACGATGTTGTTGGTGAATTATGTCCCTTTATCAAACAATTAATACTCAATTTCTTGTGACCGGGTGAGCTTATTTTAATTCTAGTTTGCATGTTCTTTTTCACTTGTATTGTACAGCTTCCTCAATTATCATAGGCTATGAGATTTTCTCTTGGACACGCTTCATTTTTTCATAGGGTAACTGTGGAAAGATGTGTCCCGTTACATCGTGTCCGATATCACCACTCGAACTTCCTAGTTAAGATTATACGCTTAGGAATACTTGTAGTTCGAATACTTGTAGTTCGGACCTGTGAAGTGCAAACAGTTAAGAGTGCAGTTCTTTCCTAAAAGACTTGACACTACAAAAAAAAAACTGCACTACTGGAAATTTCCGACCGGTCTCTTCCCGTTGGAATTTACCGACGGATTTCTGATGGGAAACCTATCACAAACCACATAATGCTACTTTTTTCCGCGCGAAGCTGGCACGAAAGGTTTTCAACTTAATAAATTTCCGACAGACTGAAGTACCCGTCAAAAATCTGCATCTTAAACTTCCACCTTTCCGACGGGTGTCTAGCCTATCAAAAATTCTTTTCTTTTTAATTTCTTCAAATATGACATAGTTAATTTAATTAATGACCAATTGATATTCTTTTATTTATTTATTTTTACCTCTGGTATAATATTTATTTAATACACTTTTTAAATAATAAAATTATATAGAATAAGATAATTATTTGATAGGTGATGTGTACTTTTAATTACAGATATATATAATATTTGTACGATATATAGGTGATGTGTACTTTTAATTACAGATAATTATAGTATAAGTTATAATTTAGTTGTATTTATATATTGATTATATAAATTTTAATTTCAAAGTATATATATGATTTTTTACAAAAACAATTGTACATAATTAATTAATTATCGATTAAGAGCTTGTAGCTTGTGATATATATCAACCAAATATCATAAAGTCTTTTACATATATAGGATTTATATTATAAGCTTTCCAATAAGGACCTAACTGAAATAATAAAAAAATTATAAATATTTTTTATGTGGTTTACTCTTATATTTATAGAATTGAGTATTAGTGTGAGGTTCAAACCGAAATCTTAACAAAGCTACTATATATATATTCATGGACGGCGATTGAGAGAATTCTAATAAACAGTTTAGTGAAAATAATTTATTACAATTCTAATCTAATATCAAAATTATATAATATATATCGATTGGTGTTTCACATCGGAAAGTAAAAGTCACCTAAAGGTTCATTTGAACCCAAATAAGAAAAATATTTAAATCCAAAAATAGCACCTATATGAATTGATTGACTCATTTGAAACCTTCACTATCCCACTCCATATCAGCATGCATTAAGTCATTATCACCTGTACTAGACCTCTCCCTATTGTGCATGTTTGATGCCAAAAGGTTGCACATTATTCACTATTCAACATATCTAAATAATCAAGTTATGGAGAAAAGTAAACTACATTAATCGTGATGTTTTTCTTATGGTTTAAATCCAAAAATAACACCCGTACATGAATTGATTGACTCATTTGGCACATCTACTTCAAAAACGGTCTAAAAGGCACCTCTACTTCTTACATATGACACATTTGGCACCTCCCACGAACGACATCACCATTCCTCCGTTATCCACTGACGTGGCACACCTAATGATGTGTCATGCCACGTCATACACATGATGACGTATCATGCCATGTGGCAAATTCGACCCAAATCATGCTGGGACGGACCTGAAAATGGGTCATTTATTTGGGTCGTGAACGACGCGTCGTTCAAACAACGAATGACACGTCGTTCGTTTCTCTTTTCTTCTTTTTCTTTTTTTTCTTCTCTTTTCTCTTTTTTTTTTCTTTCTTTTCATCCTTTCTTTTTAATTCAATTTCTTTTTTAATTCAACCTCTCATCTCTTTCGTTTCTCTTTTCCTTTTCTTTTTTTTCTTCTCTTTCCTTTCCTTTTATTCTTTTATTCCTTTCCTTTTATTTCTGCAGCCTCACTCTCCCTCTTTCCTTTCCTTTTATTCTTTTCTTCCTTTCCTTTCTGCAGGCTCACCATCACCAAATCCAGCAACCCACCGCTGCACCTCTTTAGCCAACTCCCAAATCAACCACCACCACGTCAACCGCACCGATCTCCATCTCACCCAACCACCACACAACCGCCGGCTCACCATCACCAAATCCAGCAACCCACCGCTGCACCTCCTCAGCTAACTCCCAAATCAACCACCACTGCATCACCATCACCACCCAAAATCCCTAACAATCACCACCGCCGATCAACGCTAAATCAAACCATCTCCAACCGCCGGCCACGTCAACCACACCGATCTCCATCTCACCCATCCTTCAACAACCGCCAGCTCAATCACCCATCCCCAAATACAGTCGCACCACCCAAACTCCTCCAAGAACTCTTTCTTCTGCATAACACAAAGCAAGTTTTTTTTTTGCTGTGATAGAATTGGAATCCTTGCTGCTGCTGTTTGAATGTGTTTTTGCAGGAAACAAAGGAGAAGAAGAAGATGAGGATGGGTTAGGAATTTTAGGGTTTTAATTATTTGGTTGTTCTTTTTATTATGCAGAAGAAAGAGTTCTTGGAGGTGTGGATGTGGCTATTTTGAAGTCGATGAAGGTTGATTGGCTAGAGGATTGGATGGTTGGATGGCCAGAGAAGAGTGAGATGGTTGGATAGAATTAATTTGGGATTAATTTGGTGCAGGGATTGGATTTAATTTTGGTGCAGGGATGAGTGATTAAAGGAGAGGGTGATGATTTGGTATAGAAATCAAATTGAATTAAAAGGAAAGGATGAAAAGAAAGAGAGAGAAAAGAGAGAAAGGAGAAGAAAAAGAAGAAAAGAGAAATGAATGACGTGTCATTCGTTGTTTGAATGACACGTCGTTCACGACCCAAATAAATGACCCATTTTTTGGCCCGCCCCAGCATAATTTGGGTCGAATTTGCCACGTGGCATGACACGTCATTATGTGTATGATGTGGCGTGCCACGTGGCATGACACGTCATCGGATAACGGAGGAATGGTGATGCCGTTTGTGGGAGGTGCCAAATGTGTCATACGTAAGAAGTAGAGGTGCTTTTTAAACCATTTTTGAAGTAGAGGTGCCACATGAGTCAATCAATTCATGTACAGGTGCTATTTTTGGATTTAAACCTTGTTCTAAACCTTATGAACAACAATCCAGGACCGGAATCAATTCAGATTGTTGCATGAATTAAACGGAATGCGGAAGCGTGCCTGATGATGATGCCATAATCTTGCAGAAATCCGGGAACGAAGGTCTTCTGGTGAATCGTTGCTTCAGGGCCGGATGAGGAACCAAAATAGTTCTCTGTTTTGTTCAACCGTGCATTTTCCTTTTGTGTTTTTACGTACAGTTGTTTTAACAGAAGAACTGTATTTAAAAGCAACTTCCACCAGGGACCTAATCCCAATTATTTAATTTATATTAATTACTAACTGACCCATCAACAATTAGTAATTAACCCGGGATTCTGCACAATTACAGATTGTGCCCTCACACTGTATTAATTAGACAATTGGACCCCATAACTTTATTAGATTATTAAATTGGTCCAATAAACCTTATATTAACATTATACTATATGATTAAATATACTCAACATATGCGTCCATATGCTATAACGTATATATTACGGTACTAATGCAGTAGTCCCGTTGTCCAAAATCCAACAATCTCTCACTTGGACAACTCGACAATGTGCGATCCTCATAGTATCAACCTTTAGTCATATATGTATATGTTAACTTCCCAAATGCTAGCATGATACCTGTCTAATTCAATCCGGTCCATTAGTTTCATCAATACAAGAACCAAAAGAGCAGTAGTCGCATTTCAAGCGACTAAACTCATGATGATTACGAGCACTAACTAATTAATGACATGGATCCAGTGTGCATGTGCAACATGGAAATTACATGTGAAATGATCTATACATGTTTATTTCCAATTGGTCCTCTTTACTTTTTGAGATCAAAAATCCAGAGCATATATTGAATAAAATCAATATCCATAAACTGTGAAATAACATAATACACAGTCAATACATATATGAGTCACAAAAATACAAACCAAACTCCCACTAATCTCAAGCATCTAAGCTAAGGACACCCATGCTAGATACATTGCCATGAAACGCAACAGGTGTCAATGCCTTTGTTAGCGGATCTGCAATCATTGCGTTTGTACCCAATAACTCAATGCTAACTTGACCACTCTGAACTCTTTCCTTTACGACAAGAAACTTGATGTCAATGTGCTTAGACCTGGATGAACTCCGATTACTGTTGGAGTACAACACTGTAGCCCGGTTGTCACAAAAGATCCTCAAAGGTCTCTCAATGCCAGTGACAACTCGCAGTCCCTTAACCATATTCTGCAGCCAAATAGCATGTTTGGATGCCTCGTAGCAAGCTACGAACTCTGCCTTCATAGTGGAAGAAGCGACGAGTGACTGTTTGGCACTCTTCTAAGAAATCGCTCCTCCAGCCAATAGAAAGACATCCTGAAGTCGATCTCCGACTATCCTGGCATCCAGTGAAATTAGAATCAGAATACCCGACGATCTCAAGCTGATATTATTTCCTATATGTGAGCATGTAGTCTTTCATTTTCTGTAGATACCGAAAGACTCTTTTGGCTGCAACCCAATGGTCCCTTCCGGGATTGCTCTGGTATCTCTACAACATACCAACTATAAACGCAAGGTCCGGATGGGTGCAAACTTGTGCATACATGATGTTACCCATAACCGAAGCATATGGAACACCCTCCATGAACTTACGGTCCAAATCTGTCTTAGGACACTAGTTAAGGCTGAATTTTTCTCCTTTGGAGACAGGAGTATCATGTGGTTTACAATTTTGCATGTTAAACCTCTTGAGAACTTTATCAATGTAACCCTTTTGTGACAACCCGAGAATACCCCGTGAATGATCACGATGGATTTGTATTCCCAGCACAAAAGATGCTTCACCAAGGTCTTTCATCTCAAAGTTATCTAAGAGAAAAGTCTTAGTATCCTGAAGAAGCTTTACATCATTCGTAGCAAGCAAAATGTCATCCACATACAACAATAGAAATACAAACCTACACCCACTGAACTTGTGGTATAAACAGTCCTCTACAACGTTTACCTCAAAACCGTATGAAGTAATAACGCGATGGAACTTTAAGTACCATTGACGAGAAGCGTGCTTGAGCCCATAGATAGATTTCTTTAATCTACAAACCAATTGACTATCCTCGTTAGAGGATAAATCCTCTGGTCACTTCATGTAGATTTCTTCCTCAAGAACCCCATTGAGAAAAGCAGTCTTTACATCCATCTGATGTAGCTCAAGATCAAAATACGCCACCAAGGCCATAATAGTCCTAAAAGAGTCCTTCGATGAAACTAGAAAGAAGGTCTCTTTATACTCTATTCCTTCCTTTTGGGTGAATCCCTTCGCAACAAGACGTGCTTTGTACCTCTCAATATTGCCTTGTGAATTCCGTTTGGTTTTGAAACCCATTTACAACCAATCGGTTTCACATTCTTAGGCAATGGTACGAGCTTCCAAATGTCATTGTCCTTCATGGATTGAAATTCATCCGCTATGGCCCGTATCCACTCTTGAGCATCAGAACAACTAATGGCCTCGGTGAAGGTGAGCGGGTCATCCTCCAAATAGTCAATAGTCTCCTCATATTCTTGTAGAAATACGATATAATCATCCGGAATCGCATTTCTTCTCACTCTAGTGGGCCTCCTAAGTGCCATATCTGCCTGGTTCTCAACCACTTGAGGGTATTGAATTTGATCCGGTTGTGGATCTTCATGGACTTACTGATGATTCTCAGGTATAACCTGTGGATCTGGTCCTCCAGGAAGATTAATAGTATCGTTTCTTTCCTGTTGAGGGACAAATGCAGGAATATGAACGATGAGCTCATCTTGACTCTCAGGAACTGCATGAAGAGGTATAACTAAATCCTCCTAAAAAACGACATTCGACCATCTATCTTCCCCCCAAACTCAACATCCTCAAAGAACCGGGCATTTCCCGTCTCAAAAAATGTTCGGGTAGTAGGGTTGTAAAACTTATATCCCCGTGACCTCTCCGGATATCCAACAAAATAACAACTAACAGTCCTTAAGTCCAATTTTCTTTCCTCAGGCCTATAAGGCCTTGCCTCTGCTGGACAACCCCAAACCTTTAAGTGCTTTAAGACAGACTTTCTGCCAGTCCATAACTCATATGGGGTTTTATTAGTCGCTTTAGTTGGTATCCTATTGAGAATGTAGACTGCAGTTTTCAAGGCATCTCCCCAGAGTGATGTAGGTAAGGTGGTATTGGCAATCATACTCCTCACTATATCCTTAAGGGTACGGTTCCTCCTTTCAGCTACACCATTCATGGTCGGAGACCCCGGCATGGTGTACTGTGGAACTATCCCACACTCATCGAGAAATTGAGCAAATGGCCTAGGACGCTATTCACCTGATCCATCATATCGACCGTAGTATTCACCACCACGATCCGATTTGATAGCCTTAATAGCCTTTCCGAGTTGATTTTTAACTTCGGCTTTAAAAGACTTGAAAGCGTCTAATGCCTCGAATTTTTCCTTTAAAAGGTACAAATAACCGTAACAAGAGAAGTCATCTATAAACGTGATAAAATACCGTTGACCATTCCAGGATACTGTAGGGAATAGACCATAGATATCGGTATGTATCAGTCTTAGAGTTTCCGTACATCTCTCAGCCTCAAACCTCCTCTTATTAGTGGTTTTGCCCTTTATGCACTCAATACAAACCTGGTGGTCTGTGTGATCGAGTGCTTCAAGGATTTCATCTGACACGAGTCGGTCTATTCTCCTTGCAGATATATGACCTAAATGTCTGTGCCATAGCCTGAATGAATCCTTAGTTGGCAATTTATGCTTAACCCCTCTAGACTCGCTAGCATAACATTCATTATTGTTGTCAACCGAATGCAATAAATACAAGTTATCGGAATCAATTAATGTACCGGTTCCAACCAAAACAGAGTTAAAATAAAGGAGACTTTTATTATTCCCAAATCTGAAAACATAACCTTCTTTGTCCAACAAAGAAATAGAAATCAGATTCCGTAGAAAAGACGGTACATAAAGGGTCTCTTTTAACTCTAATATATAACCAGTACATAGAATTAGTTTAATAGTAGCGATGCCCTCAAACGGTACCGGGTCACCTGCACCCATATAGAGAAGTCTCTCATTTTCCATGGGCCTCCGGTACGCTCTGCAACCCTGCAAAGAAACACTTATGTGTTTAGTGGTTCCTGTATCTAACCACCAAGTGTTCTTAGGCACAGAAACAAGAAGAGAATCTATACTAACAAAAGACAAGGACATACCTTTCTTTTCATGCCAAGCTATATATTTAGCGCAGTCCTTCTTAAAGTGGCCTACTTTCTTATAGAAGAAACATTTTGGTCCCTTATGCTCAGTATCTGAGCCCTTATGCTTCTTCTGAGAACTAGACCTTGCAGTCTCTTTGCCTTTCCTCTTCTTGAAACCAGATGAAGAGGTAGTAGCCAGGTGAGCACTGTCCACCTTAGCATGTCTCAATCTGTCTTGTTCCTGAACCAGCTGAACCGTAAGCTGATCAATTGTCCATTTATTCTCTTGACAATTGTAACTCACCTCAAATTGACTGCACTGAGGTGGTAGTGAAGTAAGCACATGATGCACCAGATAATCATCAGGCAAATCAACTTTAAGTGCTTTCAACTTCTCAGCGAGATTGACAATTTCTTGGACATACTCCCGTATGTCGCTATCACCCCTGTACTTTATGGTCGAGAATTTACGAATGGTATCGCTAATCTCAGCCTTCTCCGTATGGGTGTAGCGACTGGCTAAGATCTCTAAGATCTTACTGGCACTTTCTTCCTTATCCAGTGAACTCTGCATGGACATAGGGACAACACTGAGTATGACCAAATGGCAAGCTCTGTTCGATTGCTGCCAGTCCTCGAAAGTCTGGAGTTCCTTATCAAAACTTTCGAGGTCTGGTTCCTCAGGGCAATCCTTATAGAGCGCCAGATCCTTATTCATACAACACAGTACTGTCTCTACCTTTCTCTTCCACAACTTGAAGTTACTGGAAGACAATAGTGGTACACTGTTCAAATTGGCAGATACCGAGTTTGCTGAGTTCATATCTGAAAGAACACAACATTTAATTAGCTCACTTTAGTGAAAATATGAAAGTAATAAACTTAATGAATAACACATTGACTAAGTCAAAGATTAATTATATGACATTGTGTTTAGTCTTTGGACTAAAAGCACAACTCACACAATTAATTAATCTATCACAGTGTGAATTTTAGAGCTTGATTCTGCTAAATGTTTGACCTTCCTTTGGGCCGATCAAACACTTGCAATAAATCTCTTAATAGCTATAAATCTTGAAATTTATCACTATAATTTTATAATTTCTGCCAAACAGTCATCTTCCTTTGGGCCGATAACTATCCGCATAAAATTATGAATACCACACTTGAAATGTCTAACTCGGTAATGTCCGTAGCAGAGGTCACTTTGGTGACTTTACTACTTTTATTAATCGAGTTAGACAAACAAGCTAAGCTTAAAAGCTTCCATAGTGTTATTCCACTTTCTTTCATAAATCAATTAATTTTTGAACTCTGGCAAACATCTTAAACTTTATGATGTTCATGCTCAAAATAATTGAATCAACTTTAAGTCCGAGAAACCGAACCAATACTAATAATTACAAAAATAATTAAAGTATGCAATTAATTTTGTAATCAAGATATAAGATTACAAATAAATGCGCAAACAATGAATTACAAAGTTAAAACATATGCTTATGAATTTATGAATTGGGCAACAATTAATTCACCCAACGCAGAATTTGCATAAGTATTAATTGGGCAAATCCAAATCATAATTGGCAGAATCAATCCCAAATTAAAACAAATGGCATGTGCAAATTAATCAATCCCATAATTGGCAGAATCAATCCCATAATTGGCATAATTGGCAGAATCAATCCCAAATCATAATTGGGCAACAATTAATTGCACAGAAATAAAAAAACAACACCACAGATTTTGTGTAATTAAACAAAAAATTTAATTGCCAATTAAAATCAATTAAAGTGGGAAATTGCTTGACATATAATACCAAACCAACCGCAAGCGGCACCAAATTGCTTCACATTTGGGCACGACACCAATTGTGAGTTTTATATCAGAATTGATTTTTATCAATTGATATGTGAAGTTGATTTATATCAGAATTGAATCAATTGAGTATGCAATTAATTAAAGATGTTTACCAGTTTCAATTAAACAATTGATTATAATTGATTCCATGGATTGAAGAATAAATCAATTATTCTTAGAACTTTATGCACAACACGTTTCACAACCATGCAATCTGCGAATTCATCTGTTGTCGCATACTTAGGGTCTGTTTGGCGTTCCGGTTCTGTGTGGAAAAGTTCTTTGGGAAAAAGTTCTATGGGAAAACGACTTCTGGGAAATGGAGTGTGCTGTTTGGTAAAACATTTTAAAAGTGTTGTGAGATACCTGAGGTGTTTGGTAAAATAGTTTTTCAAAATTATGGTTTAAATGTAAAATGACCATAAAAGGCATAAAACTCATTTTTAAAAAATTAATAAAAATAGGAAAAGTGGATCTAGAATTACTTATCTTGAGATAGAGATTATATTGTTATAGTTTTTAATTTATTTTGTTCATTATATAGAGTAATAAAATTGAATTTAAAAAGAAAAAAGAAAAAAAAAAGTATAAGAGAGTCTGGTTTGCTGGCTGGAGCAAGTGCACATCCATTTGCAATGGTTTGCAGAAGCCCAGTTTGCATTGGTGTTGCCAAACACCAATGTAGTGGTTTTGGGTTGGGAAAAGTTGGGTTGGGTACCCAACTCCCTGTTGGCCCAAGGGCTCATTAAATCTTGTTTTGATGAATTAAGGATACACAAATTAATTAATATATTAACGCAATTTTAAGTTAAAGTATTTGTAGTTTGCAACGAGACAACAAAAGAAGCAACAAATCAATTATCGCAAGCTCGAAGAATCAAGTGTATATTAGAGCATTAAACGTGTAAGTATGATTCTAATTAGCACTTGATTTATGTTCGATAATACCTCAAGAAAAGTGTCAAAATATTTTTTACACGAAAAACAATTTTTGGAAAAAGAGTTTTTGATTTCACTGTAGCAACGGAGAGTTTCACTGTAGCAACGGATAAACTTACTGTAGCAACGGATAGTTTCACTGTAGCAACGGTTATATTTTTCACTGTAGCAAACGGATATATTTTTGTTACTGTAGCAAACGGCTAGTTTTTGGCTCCTTCCTTCATGGATGAGCCTCTACTCATTTGACACTATAAATACTCATCTAAGATGAGTTATAAAAAATAAGAAAGCTATTACAAGTTTTATATACAAAATCACATTTACAAAATCTCTCAAAATCAGTTTTAAGGCGCATTCGTTCATAATCGGATTTCAATCAATTTTGCGTCATTCGTTCGAGTTTGATCAAAGCTTTCTCTTGAGGTAATATTGTTCATTTATTGGTGCTATTGTGAATCATACATTTATTATTTATACACCAATTATTTGTTGCAATTTCACCATTTCAATTGTGAAGGTTTGAAAAGTGTACCTAACACTTTTGGGTAAAGGGTAGTGTTCTCATCCCATTGAAAGAGAACTTAGGTTGTAGTTGAGCCTTGGAAAACTACTTGTAAGGTTGTTGGTGAGTCCGGTAAAACCAATTGTAAGGTTGTGAGCTGAACCCGTAAAAGCTCAAGTGAATAGCAAGGGTTGCATTCGAAAATCCTAAGAGGAGGACTCTTAGGTAGTGGAGTACAATTCGGTTGTGAATTGGAACCACTATACATCTTGTGTTTGCTATTCTACTCTTCTCTTGTGTGCAGATTTTTAAAGTGCCTATTCACCCCCCTCTAGGCCGGTTATTGTTTTATCAATTGGTAGCGGAGCAAGGTCACTTGGAACAAGGTTTAACGACCTCAAGTGAAAGATTCAAATGGATAGAGGAGGAATTCCCAGCACTCAAGATAGATGAGCACTCAATCAACCACCTTACCTTGATGGCAACAATTATCTTCATTGGAAGATAAAGATGAAGACCTTCCTTACTTCCTTTAATTGTGAAATGTGGGATTGCGTTGAGAAAGGATTTGTGGCTCCAACTGAACCTTCCGGAATAGATGGAACCACAAGGATTCTTGACTTTGAGCATTGGTCTAATGCACAGAAGACAAGGAAAACCATGGAAGCAAAAGCCATGTATGCTCTTCAAGTCTCCATCTCTTTCGGTGAGTTCAATCGCATCAGCTCATGCAAAACAGCAAAGCAAATTTGGGACACTTTGGAGATGGCACATGAAGGTACTGCTCAAGTTCGTGATCTCCGGTTGGACCAACTCAAAACAGAATATGAGTTATTCAAGATGATGCAAGGAGAGACTATCTATGATCTCAGCACAAGATTGCAAAATCTGTGCAGTGCCATGGATAATCTCGGATTGACTCAAAGCGATTCAGAGATGGTTAGGAAACTTCTAAGCATTCTTCCAAGCAAGTGGGTAGCAATCAAAACCACCATCAAGCAAAAGGAAGTGAAGCCCTCTTACACTCAACTTGTAAGCTCCCTCACCGCTTTTGAGCATGAGTTAGGTGTGTACAACTTAGAAGAGGAAAATACAAAGGAAAAGAAGAGCATTGCCCTTGCAAGCAAGCTGATTGAAGAAGATGAGGAGACTCGTGCCTTCTTCACAAGAAAACTCCAAAATCGGTGGAAAACTAATTCCAAGAAGAATAAATATCAAGGTGAGTCTTCTAACCCTTCTAAATTCAAGTCTAATACTGATGTTGTGTGCTTTGAGTGTGACAAACCAGGACATATTAAGAGTGAATGTCCTAGACTTGAAAAGAAGAAGAGATATGAGAAACACAGCTCAAAGAACAAGAAGGATGGAAAGAAGCATCATAGGAGAGCATTTAAAGCAACCTCCACTTGGAGTGATGAGGATGGAACTTCAAGTAGTGATCCTTCAGAATCATCATCCGAAGATGAAGTGGCAAACTTGTGCTTAATGGCTCAAAGTGATGATGAGGTAAGTTCTTGCAATTCTTCTATTAATGAACGTGATTATGATTCTTTGCAAGAAGATTTTTATGAACTTGCTGAACATTTTAAGAATGTTTCTAAGAAAAATGCTAGTCTTGTTAAGGAACTAGAAATCCTTAAAAATGATATTAGTAAACTAGAAGAGCTAAACAAAGAGTTGACAAACAAGAATAAATTGCTTGATATTGCTTGTGGTAAGCTTAAAGAGGAAAATGGCAAATGTGAATTGTGTAAGAGTTCTTCTAAAGAAATCTTAATTTTAGAAGAAAAGATTAAAACTCTTGAGAACACATTAGCCAAATATATGCAAAGTAATCATAGCCATCATAAATGCATAAATGATCAAAAGAAAGTTGGTAATATGCATGGCATTGGTTTTAAGTCTTCCACAAGCATGAACAATGCTAAAACCGTTTTTGTCAAAGCAAACTCTTCAAATGATCATGCTAGTTCATCAAGAGTTCAAACAAATTTCTCACATGCCAAACCTATTTATAAATGTAGCTATTGCAGAAAATTTGGTCACTTATCTTATTTTTGCTACATTCGTAAAGGTTTTGTTGGTTGGAAACAAATTTGGGTACCAAAGGGTACACATGCAAATGAGGAAGGACCCAAACATGTTTGGGTTCCTAGAACTAACTAATTTATGTTTGTAGGAATGCCGGAAACCCAATGAAGGAAAATGGTATTTGGATAGCGGGTGTTCACGACATATGACAGGTGACAAGTCAAAATTCACCCATTTGGAGAAGAAAGACAAAGGAGGCGTGACGTTTGGCGATAACAAAAAACGCAAGGTTTTGGGCATCAGTAAAGTTGGTCACTCTCCTTCTATTGAAAATGTGTTGTTTGTACAAGGCTTGAAATTCAATCTTTTGAGCATAAGTCAATTATGTGATAGAGATTTATTTGTTATTTTTACTTCTACTCATTGTGAAGTTAGGAACCAACACACACAATCACTTGTTTTTATTGGTAATAGAGTTGGGAATATTTACATGATTGATTTGAATGATATTTCTAACAATGATCATACGTGTTTAAGTGCTTTAGTAGATAATTCTTCAATATGGCATAGGAGACTTGTTCATGTAGGAATGGACCATATTGCAAAGCTATCTAGGAAGGAGCTTGTTCAAGGATTACCTAAATTGAAGTATGAGATGTAAGGCTTATGTGATGCGTGTCAATATGGAAAGCAAATCAAGAGCTCATTCAAGTCCATAAAAACCGTGTCTACTTCAAGGCCACTTCAACTTCTTCACCTTGACCTTTTTGGACCAATAAGGACAGCTAGCTTGGGTGGTAAGAAGTACTGTTTTGTAATTGTGGATGACTATTCTAGATTTACATGGGTTTTATTTTTGTCTCATAAGCATGATGCATGTGATAACTTCAAAAGACTTTGCTATAAAATTCAAAATGAAAAAGGTTTCAAAATTTCCAAAATAAGAAGTGATCATGGTGGTGAATTTGAAAATGGCATGTTTCAAGATTTTTGCAATGAAAATGGTATTGATCATAATTTTTCATGTCCTCACACTCCTCAACAAAATGGGGTAGTTGAGAGGAAAAATAGATCTTTGCAAGAAGCGGCTAGGACTCTTTTGAATGAACATTCTTTGCCAAAATATTTTTGGGCCGAAGCCGTTAGTACCGCATGCTATATTTTAAATCGTGTTTTAATTCGTCCTCTCTTAAACAAGACTTGTTATGAATTATGGCATGATAGAAAACCCACCATTGCACATCTTAGAGTCTTTGGTTGCAAATGTTTTATTTTAAATATCAAAGACAATTTGGGAAAATTTGATGCAAAGTCGGATGAAGGTATTTTTCTTGGCTACTCTACTTCTAGTAAAGCTTATAGAGTTTATAATAAAAGAACTCTAGTTGTAGAAGAATCCATGCACATTGCATTTGATGAAACTAATCCTTTTGAAAGTGTGAAAAAGATAGCTAGTGTTGATGATGTTGATGAATTTGGAAGCCTTCAAGTGTATCCTCCAACGACGATTCTTGATGATCCAAAGGACAACACACCATCTCTAGAAAATCCAGAAATTCAAGAGGAAAAGGAAATGGAAGAAGAGGTCATTAATGCAAGTGATGTAGTCAACCAAGATGATCAAGGCCCCTCTCATTCCAAACCATGGACCATAATGAAAGCACATCCACAAGAGCAAATAATAGGTAATCTAAATGGCAAAGGTATGACCACTCGCTCTTCTCTTAGAAATAGGTGTGATCATCAAGCTTTTGTGTCTCAATTTGAGCCTAAAAAGTTTGATGAGGCTTCGCATGATGAAAATTGGATGATTGCCATGCAAGAGGAACTAAATCAATTTGAGCGTAATAGGGTTTGGAAATTAGTTCCTAGGCCTAGCAACCATACTATCATTGGAACCAAGTGGGTTTTCCGAAACAAACTTGATGAATCGGGAAATGTTGTTCGTAACAAAGCTCGTTTGGTGGCCCAAGGGTACAACCAACAAGAAGGTATTGATTTTGATGAAACATTTGCCCCGGTTGCTAGACTTGAAGCCATTCGCATGTTATTAGCATTTGCATGTTTTAAAAATATGAGTTTATATCAAATGGATGTTAAAAGTGCATTTTTGAATGGCTACATTATGGAAGAAGTGTATGTTAAACAACCTCCCGGTTTTGAAGATCATAAATTTCCTAACCATGTGTTTAAATTGGAAAAGGCTTTATATGGTCTTAAACAAGCTCCTAGAGCTTGGTATGATCGTTTAAGTCAATTTTTATTGAAAAATGGTTTTAAAATGGTAAAAATTGATTCTACACTCTTCACTAAACATGATGGTAAACATATGATAATTGTGCAAATCTATGTCGATGATATTATCTTTGGTGCTACTAATGTTTCTTTGTGCAAGGACTTTGAAAAATGTATGCATAGCGAATTTGAGATGAGCATGATGGGAGAATTGACATTCTTCCTTGGACTTCAAATACGACAATCTCAAGATGGTATCTTTATCAATCAAGCAAAGTATATCAAGGATCTCCTCACAAAATATGGATACGACAATATCAAGGAGAGTCCAATTCCCCTTAGTCCTACCACTAATCTCGACAAAGATGAAGATGGTAAAGATGTAGACATTACTCTTTATCGAGGTATGATTGGTAGTCTTTTATATTTAACTGCAAGTAGACCGGATATAATGTTTAGTGTTTGTCTATTTGCTCGTTATCAATCTTGTCCTAAAGAGTCTCATTTATGTGCTTTGAAAAGAATTTTCAGATATTTGAAAGGCACGTCTAAATTAGGACTTTGGTATCCGAAAGGATCTAGCATTGCTCTAGTTGGCTATTCCGATTCTGATTTTGCAGGTTGTAGAATTGATAGGAAAAGCACTAGTGGCACTTGTCATTTCTTAGGACAAGCTTTGGTTTCTTGGTCTAGTAAGAAACAAAATTCAGTTGCCACTTCCACTACGGAAGCTGAATATATTGCATGTGGATCTTGTGTAGCACAAATCTTATGGATGAAACAAACCTTAGAAGATTTTGGTCTAAAGTTTAGTAAAATTCCTATTTATTGTGATAGCACAAGTGCACTGAAATTAGTCAAGAATCCTATATGTCATTCACGGACTAAGCATATTGATGTGAGACACCATTTTATCCGTGATCACTTGGCAAAAGGGGATATTTTGCTTAAATTTGTTGGTACTAATAGTCAACTTGCAGACATTTTTACTAAGCCTCTTGCAAAGGATCGTTTTGTGGAGCTAAGACATGAAATTGGCATTTGTTATCCGTTTTGAATAACTCTCCATCCGGTATTCCTAAAACTCTATCCTTAATATCCATGCTAGTTTGATTATTTACTTGATGCAAATTGTTCATGTGATTGATTATTGAGGACATGTGATGGGTGTGATATATTTATTTTGAGTCAAAATACAAGTATGCTTTTGGAGGTTTTTCTTCTTCGACGTCTTATCAAATCTTCCCTAAATCTATCGAATTTATTCAATATCCTCGAATGTTGTGATAGTCGAAAAGGCTAAAGATATTGAATCTATCCACGCGTAGATTGTAGACTTTTTGTTGCTACAATCTCTGTATAAATACCCCTTGCTAGAATTATAACATTCAAGCAATCTCTACTCGTCTAGCAAAAATTCGAAATTCCTAAACCAAAAGCCTACTCTTAATTTTTCCTTCGGATCTTTCAAGATGTTATCGTTTGAAATGAGGATGATGCTGGCAATTTTGGCATTGATGATCTCTCTCTTTGTTTTACCCTTTCTCATCATGCAAAATTGTCCCAAGAATGTCGACTTGTTCATGTGCCCTAAGTGTCATTGTCCTCCATGTGATTGCCCTTCACCTCAATGTCATCTTTGATCACATCCGTGCAACATTAGTATTCCTACTAAGTTTCTATTTTTGAACCTATTTGCTCTTATGCTTATGTAATGTTTTTGTTTGAATAAATGTTGTACTATTCCTTTATGAAGGAATTTTATGTATGCCTGTATTTTTATATATTCTCCATGTTTTAAATGTTCTATATGTTTTATCTATGTGAAATTTATATGAGAAATAATTCTGTATTATTTATGCATATATGTGGTTATTTATGTATTTTCGCATTTATGTGTGGTTGATCATTGAGAAATAGATTGAAATTGATTTTACATTAGATTATGAGGCCTTTGATTAATTGTATAAGGATATTTTCTAGAAGTTTTTATTAAAGAAAAATACATTTTGAAGCTAAAATTGCTGAAAAATTGATCTCATAGTTGAGCAGATGGTTTGCTGTATTAAACCTTGATGCTACCCATGAACTATTTCGTTTTTCAAATTTGTTGGGTAAGAACGTCATATGGGCATGAGCTCACCCATGAGGATGACCATGAAACCTTCGTTCTTCTATAAAATTGCAGGGTCATGGGCATGAACTCACCCATGAGGCTGACCATGAAACCTTCGGCAAAAACACTTCAAAACTCAAATTTTCAGCTTTTAATTATGTTACCATTTATTTAAAAAAAAAAAAAAAAAAAAAAAAAAATTCGATTGGATAATTGTTGCGCTGGATAATTTAAAAATTTATGAAGTAATTTTTAAATTATGCTTGCTCCTTAAATATTTTTCTTGCCTTAATTAATTGGAAGAAATATTTTGATGTTGTTTTCCCTTTCTGTTAATGACAAAGGGGGAGAAAATGTATATGTGGGGGAGAAAATATGTGGGAGCAATTTTGATTCTTTGCTATGCTCCATGTGCACTAACGCTTTTATGTAGGGGGAGCATTGAGGCTCCATAATCAAATTGCTATGATCAATTTGGTAGCATATCGATAGGGGGAGCATTTCGGCAAAGATATAGGGGAGTAATTCTTCTCATTTGTTCTTTAATTTAAAATTGTATGTTCATATTGTCTTAAATTAATTTGTGGTTGTCATCATCAAAAAGGGGGAGATTGTTGGCCCAAGGGCTCATTAAATCTTGTTTTGATGAATTAAGGATACACAAATTAATTAATATATTAACGCAATTTTAAGTTAAAGTATTTGTAGTTTGCAACGAGACAACAAAAGAAGCAACAAATCAATTATCGCAAGCTCGAAGAATCAAGTGTATATTAGAGCATTAAACGTGTAAGTATGATTCTAATTAGCACTTGATTTATGTTCGATAATACCTCAAGAAAAGTGTCAAAAGATTTTTTACACGAAAAACAATTTTTGGAAAAAGAGTTTTTGATTTCACTGTAGCAACGGAGAGTTTCACTGTAGCAACGGATAAACTTACTGTAGCAACGGATAGTTTCACTGTAGCAACGGTTATATTTTTCACTGTAGCAAACGGATATATTTTTGTTACTGTAGCAAACGGCTAGTTTTTGGCTCCTTCCTTCATGGATGAGCCTCTACTCATTTGACACTATAAATACTCATCTAAGATGAGTTATAAAAAATAAGAAAGCTATTACAAGTTTTATATACAAAATCACATTTACAAAATCTCTCAAAATCAGTTTTAAGGCGCATTCGTTCATAATCGGATTTCAATCAATTTTGCGTCATTCGTTCGAGTTTGATCAAAGCTTTCTGATGCGCCGCCGAGACGCACATCAAATGTAGAAATTATATTCCTGATAGGCTAGATGCACAAATTAATGTATATAGCAGCAAGTCAGGGTCGAACCACAGGGAAAGTGAAGAACAAGAATTAATCTTGGCCTAGATGTATGACGAGGATAAAAATGCCCTAGACAGAAAAGTAAGTCTGGGGGGGGCTTTGGTTGGCCTAGACGAATCTAGCCAACGATGGCAGTTGATGTTGAGACACAATATGAAATTGCAAATAACAAATAATAAGATAAACAAAATAACAAATAGAAGAACAATAGTAGAAGTGGTGCAGACGAAGAAGCAAATGGTGCAGACGGATTAATATAGCAAAGACGAAATTAAAACAAATAGAGATAGAATATCAAATAAGATGGAAATAACAAAACAGGTAGGGACAATAAATCAAGTAAAGGGGAAATCTTAGCAGGGGTAGACGGTGGATTGCGTCGAGGCCTAGTCGGTCATTGGTACAAGGATAGACTGTTTTCACACCATAGACGTGCTATAGGAATCCTATTTTCACGTGGATCCCCTACTTCTCTTCTTAAGAAAAGTCACTCCCAAGGTAAGCTTATGGGAGTGGCCGTGACACTGCGCCCAAGGTACGCTTATGGGTCAGACACGCAGGCCCGTGAAGTGGAGAGAAGACACGTCTAGGGCTGGACACTGAGAAGTCTGCCCTAACTGGTTTCTTGCCCTAGACAGATTGGACCAAACGACATGGTGACTCTGGGCTAGGTGCCTACTCTATTCCATGGCCTCACGTTAGTTATTACCCTGGAAATGACAATATTCATGAGAAACAAGCAAATAGGTGATCAAACTACCAACAAATCTCACACAAAAAGACAATAAGATGGCAAGAAAGCAGATACAACAATGAAAACGTTTTAAGAATACTTTGACCTCCCAACTATCCTCTTGCAATCCTTAAAACACCCCTGCCAAGACTAAGGGATTTAGCCAATCATATTAGAAATTATGCACAAGACGGATGGAAAGAGCAACATAAATGGAAAAGAGGTGCAGATGAAAACGAAAATATATATTGAAACCAATTGGAGCTTGGGGCTCCAATTTCTGGAAAGATAGGGGAAGAACAACTCTTAATGTTGAAGGTGCGGATACAATCACTCCAAAGCTGAAAATATGAAAAATACACTCCGAAAACAAGTCCCCCTCAACTCTAAGAGTTAAGGGTCTATAAATATAATCTATACAACCCCACCAGGGGACAAAATGGGCTGGAAAGGTAGGAATAAGCTGGAAAGGAAGGAATGAGCTGGAAAGGACTAGAGGAGAATATTCTCTACTGAGCTGGATGGTCCTTGCATGAAATCCCGCTAGAATCTTTTAAACATCTTTGGTCAAGCGTCATCTGGCGTCTAGGTTAGACGTAGACGACACAGTAGCGTTTAGGCCAAGACGACACAGTAGCGTTTAGGCCAAGACGACAAAGCTGCGTTTAGGCCAAGACGATGAAGATGCGTTTAGGCCAAGACGATGAAGATGCGTTTAGGCCAAGATGGTGAAGATGCGTTTAGGCCAAGACGGTGAAAATGCGTTTAGGCCAAGACGGTGAAAATGCGTTTAGGCCAAGACACGTTTTTCCTCAAGTTTCTCCCTTTAGTCCAAATCTACAAAATAGTTGGAAAACAACCCAAATTAGTAGTATCAAGCATGAAATTGGACCTGAAAGGAAGGGAAAAACATATATAAAAAGACACTATAACAAACTCCCCCACACTACCCATTGCTCGCCCTCGAGCAATCAAAACAGAAAACACACCCCAAGACATAGACAGGCACAACCAACCATAGCACAAGAATTAACAAACCAAACAATCAGTCCTAACCATGGCAAGACATACTCTGCCTAGATAACCCTGCATTAAATCATTAGGATAACGACCCTAACGAAGAAACTTTACCACATCAGACCTAGACATCAGCAATCCTCACCGGGGAAAGTATTTGCACTCACACTCAACTAGCTTTGGTGTTTAATCACTCAAGTATGCAAATTAACAAAACAAACAACAAAGTTTATACATCAACCCGAGTTAAAATCCACATGCTTCGGCAATCAACAATCAGAAATGAACTTTGCATCATGAAAAAGGAGTGAAAGGGAAGAGAAAGTGGAGAGTAGAACGAAAAACCCGGATGGAGATGAAGCGGTGAGGTAGTATCCGTCATGGGCAGATAGTCGAGGGCTAGACGAATTTCTTTGTCTGGGGGAGTTGTTCTCTTGGAGACCATGCTGACAATACTTCATTCTTCATGTTATTGCTTTTGCCTTCTCTTTTTCTTTTCTTTTTATTTTGAGACCAATTTTTTTTTTTTTTTTTTTTAAAATAAAAATAAAAATAAAGATGAGGCACAATTTGACAACTCATTTCAGCTAGGGCTTGATTTCCTTTTGGATTAGCTTGATGATTTTGCCCTAGCTCTGCTTCAGCATCTACGCTTTCTTATCGGTCTCCCCCACACTTAGGCTTTGCTGCTCATCTAGCCCTCCACCTCTGACAAATACTACTCACCTGCCAAGGAAAAGAAATCAAGGGAAAGTGAGAATCAATTGGAAGAGAAAAAATGAGAACAAAAAGAGATGTCGGGGCCTAAACGAAATAGGGGGTCGAGGGTAGAAAGAAAAAGAAAGAAAACATAGATGCAAAGTTTTTTTTCGTCTTTTTGTTGCTTTCCTAAGACTGATGGTGTCCATACCCAGGGGTCTCATGCAAACCAAGTTGAGTGCCTAGCTAAGCATTGAATCACACATGAAATATAATACTGTTTAGCTCAAATGCTCACAAGGTGCTATAAATGATTGCTAATATCCAGGGCAAGGTGTAGGTTATAAGAGCTAGCAGACAAAGCATGCAAGATTTAGGGCAAGACCAACATGAAAGGTAGTTCATTTCTATGTGCTCATAAGTCAAAAGTGTGTCCATACAAGGGGGTTTAAAAACTGGGTATGCAAAATCCAAAAATCTTTTGAAAATTTTTAAATTTTTCACAAAAGCATGCAATCAACATAAATACTCAAATATCACACAAAACACATAAATCCTCCCCCACACTGAGGCTTCGCATTGTCCTCAATGTGAGAGAAGTATATAAAACAAACAAGAGAGTTTAGATAAAGGAGAAGAGGGAAGGGAGAGGAGAAGATCTAGACGTCACCGGACGGTGGCTGTGAGTGAACGGACTCGCCGGAGTCGGTGGTTTCTTCATCATCCGGCCTTAGATCGGAGTGTCGTGAGTGGCATGGTGATGGGTTATTTTGGCCGGAAGTGGGTCGGATGTGTTTGTGGGCTACCATTTTAATTCGGGTGGGTCTCTGTGGTAACATGGTGATGGAGATTTGGTGTTATTGTTGGATGATTGTCTGCGAAGAAAGAGGGTGTTGCAATGGAGGTTCGGTTTACGGTTGAGGAAGAAGATGAATTTGGAAGAGGTAAAGGGTGGTAAGTTTGTTTTTAATTTTTTAATTTTTTACCTACACAAAGAAAACAAAGGAATTAAAAAAATGCATAGGTAAATGAATGAGGGAATAAATAAAAGAAAGAAAGAAGGTGCGGGTAGAAAAACGAGGGAACATGTTCAAGGGGTCACGCATAGAGAAGCATGCATGTGCAATGGTACATGGGTAAATAGTAAAGAAAGGAAAGAGGGGGACAAACACGTTGGAAAGAAGGAGGATGATGGAGCAAGAAAAAATAAAAATAATAAAATAACAAATGAAAGGACACGCATGCAATAAAGAAAGGAAGGAAAGAGACAGCACAAAGAGGGAGTTGTCTGCACAAGGAAAACAATAAATAATAAGCACAAACAAAGGAAAAGGGTGGGATGCATGCGTTTGGGAAAGCGCATTATTATTTTTATTTTCATATATATATATATATAAATATATATATATATTTTTTAATGATGACAAAACCACACGGAAGGAATTTAAAACCAAACAAAAGATGTTAAGGAAATAATAAAAACTAATTAGAAAGAAAGATTGGTAAATAATAAAGAAGTGGAGTGTGGGTTGTTTGGTGATATGAGAAAGGAATAATAAAAATGATGAAAAAGAAAAGATGAGGGAGCGTGGGTTGTGATGATGGGAAGGGAATAATAAGGAGTATTAAAAAGAAAGATGAGTGGAGTATGGGTTGGTGCCGAACTCATCCTTCCAAAAAAATAAAATAAAATAAAATAAAATAAAATAAATTTCAAAATTTGAAAAGGGAGAGGAGGAAAAAAAACAATGATAAAAGACTATCATTATGTTCTCCAACAGCTAAGAAAATAATAATAAAATAAAAGAAAGGAATAACGGAAATAATTAAAGGAAAGGGATACGAGAAAAAAAATAAATGAGGCGTATGGAATGCCTCCTTGGCTGGCCAAATTTTTTTTCGTTTAGGCCTAGACGATTTTAGGCGTCTAGGGCAAGACTGGTGGATCAGCCACCAGGGGGTGGAAACCTTCGTGGAATAGCTCCAATCTGCGGTTACTCACTTCGGAAATGAGACCCGTGTCCATATTCTGGATCGTAACCACACCATGATCATTCACCTTCTTGACAAGGTAAGGGCCGGTCCATTTTTGCTTCAACTTTCTGGAAAAGAGCCTAAGACAAGAATTATAAAGTAAAACCTTTTGTCCAGTATCAAAAGTTTTAGAAGAGAGCAACTTATCGTGGTGTGTGTTAGTCTTGGCCGTGTCTTGGGCAGGTTGCGGCGTTGGGTTATCATTGGGCGTCTTGCCCTCAATGGTCAAGGCAGTGGCAGTAGCATCTGGGGCGGGGGTTACCGTAGCCTCAAAAGTGGTCATGGCTACAGCTGGAGTCATGGCTAGTTGAGGAGTGCAAAGGTCTGGGTCAAAGTCGACGACCGTCCATCCAAGGGTTTCGCGATATCCTTTGAGTATAGACACCAGCTCGCGTTCTGCGTCTGGATCAAGCTTGCTAGAGATGATCACTGGGAGAGTGTCATGTTCGCCAAGGTAGGCGTACTTGAGGTGCAAGGGCAAGCTCTTTAGCTCCAACTTAGGGGTCTGCAGAAAAGAAGGGGCAGACACTAAATTTGTAGTGATGTTCCTGTCGAGGGCAAGATGAGAAAAGTTGTCAGCGTTAAGGTCGAAAACTTGTGTAACTATAGGGTCATCACCATCAACAATTGAGTGCTTTGAAGTCACAAGTGTCAAGACCAATGGGTCCAGCGCGACGGGTGAAATAGTTCTGTCTAGGGCAAGCTGGATAGAGTCGTCTGCGTCATGATTGGAAATTTGTGTAGCAGTAAGGTCTACAACGTCAACAATTGAGTGCTCTTCTAACGCGGTAGTGACTTCATGTAATTCTGATGGAGTCTTAATTGTTGAGGCCAAGACGTCCAATGATGCTGACGTGATACTCTTGTCCAGGGCAGACTGAAAAGGTTCAATAGAATTCAAGTTAGTAACTTTATCAACCATAGGATCGATCAAATCAACAAAATTCACACAAGAGAGATCAGAGTCTAAATCGGAAGGGTATCGCATGGCATCCATCATTTTGAACTTGATGATTTCCTCATCAAACTCTAGAGAGATAGTTGCATCATGAACATCTATCTTGGCCTTGGCTGTAGCCAAAAACGGTCGCCCTAGAAGAACATCTGTGGCTCTAGTGGATTCTTCATTCTCCATGGCGATGACATAGAAGTCTGCGGGAAATAGGAAGTCTCCTACTTGGACCAAGACGTCTTTGATTACACCTTCAGGGTGAATTACGGAGCGATCAGCCAATTGGATAACAAGTGGAGTTGGCTCGAGGGGCCCTAGGCCAAGACGGTTGAAAATCGTCAAGGGCAAGACATTAATGCCAGCCCCTAGATCACACATAGCCTTGCCTATGTTGACGATCCCAATGGTACAAGGGATAACAAACATGCCCCGATCCTTGCATTTTGGAGGGATCTTTTGTTGGATAAGGGCTGAGACATGGACTCCCACACTGATCTTATTTACCCCGGTCAAGTTGCATTTGTTGGTGCAGAGTGTTTTCAAGAACTTGGCATAGCGAGGCACATTTTTGATGGCCTGGAGAAGTGGGATATTGACAATGACTTTTTTGAACATATCAAGGATTTCACTATCCTCTTCTTTCTTCTTGGTCTTGACGAGCCTTTGAGGAAAGGGCGGCTCTAGGATCTTGTGTATATACTCCTGGGTGAATTCTTGTGGGCTTGTGTCACCTCGTGGAGCCATCCCTCTTGGAGATCTAATGCGATCCTCCATCACTTCTGGGAGTTTAGGCCCAATGAACTTGGCTTTGGGGAGCTTCTTGGGCATGATTTCGGTCTCAACTGGTGGACCTTCGTCTAGGCCAGGATGTTCTCTAGTTGGTAGCTCTAGACCACTACGAAGCGTCATAGCACATGCTTCATGCTTCGGATTTGCCTCTGTCTGGGGCGGCAATCTGCCTTTATTTTTCAATTCCTTCATGTCCGCGGCCATGATGCTCATTTGTTTTTGTAGATCAGTGATGATGTTCCTATAGTGAGCTACCTCATCAACTGGTGGGGCAGATGAATTGGAGGTCTGGCCCTGATTGGCTTGATAGAAAGATTGTTGGTTGTTGGGGTGGGTAGATCTAGGCCTGAAATTTTGGGTATTGAAAGGTGGCTGAGGCTGATTCATGTACTGATTATGTTGCATTGGCTGTCCTGGGCTAGACGCTTGCTGATGGTTGCCCCAACCGGAGTTTTGTGGTCTCCACACCTGATTGTAGTTTTGTGCATATGGGGCCTGATTGTAATTACCAATGGCATTGATACTCTGGATCTCATCAGGGATATGAGGGCATGCATCTGTTGGATGGTCGGTCAAGTTGCAAATCTGACAAGCCTTGACCTGAACTGATTGTCCAGGGGCCATATTCTGAAGCATGCCCATCATAGCTGTTAATTGGGTCTGCATCGCGGCAACTTGGGCATCTTGCCCTGGATGATTGTTTTCCTCAGGTATGCAATTTCTTGCCATTAACTCTATGGTGGCCTTCGCGGCTGAAGGGGTGAGTCTAGTGATAGCACCACCAGCAGCGGCGTTGAGCAATGCCTTGTCACGACCTTTGAGACCTTCACAAAAATATTGGATTAGGGCGTGTTCGGTAAGGTTATGTGAAGGGCACATAGCTTGCATCTTTTTGTAGCGTTCATGGTATTGGCCAAAATCTTCTTCTTTCCTCTGGACTATAGACACCAATTGCTTGCGAGTCACATTAGCCATTTCTGATGGGTAATATTTTTCAGTGAAAGATTTTGACATTTCTGCCCAAGAATTGATGGAATTTGGGGGTAGATCATAAAACCAGTCTAGGGCATCATCTTTTAAAGACCACATGAAGGCTCGGAGTTTGGCATGCTCAATACTAACATTGGGCGGCTTCATGGCGTCGCATACAGAGTGAAGTTGTTGAAGGTGGCGATGAGGATTTTCCTTGGAAACGCCACGGAAGAGGGGAAGATGGTGCATGACTGCGGACTTGAGCGTCCAGTCATGGGCAACAGTGGGCCAAACGATACAAGTATTGGGTGTTTCAGGGGCACCATTGAGGTCCTCAATGGTCTGCGGAGGGTTGTCGATATTAGGACGGTCTGCCATAATGAACGTCTCGGGGTAGACAATTGTTGAGTCGTCTAGGGCAGGATGAATATGGGATGGATCTGGGTGAAGATGATTGTTGGGATCGGTCTGACTAGAGATTTGACTGTCGAGGGCAAGACGAGGAATTACTCTGCTAGAGGTTGCTCCTTTGGTCTGTCTTCGAAATTCTCTCTCTGTCTTCGTGAGTTCGTGGTCTAGGGGTAGAAGGTCAGGTCCAGATCTCCTGGTCATACAAACAAAGGACAAAAATTAGTACCGTAAACAATACTGTTCCCCGGCAACGGCGCCAAAATTTGATGCGCCGCCGAGACGCGCATCAAATGTAGAAATTATATTCCTGATAGGCTAGATGCACAAATTAATGTATATAGCAGCAAGTCAGGGTCGAACCACAGGGAAAGTGAAGAACAAGAATTAATCTTGGCCTAGATGTATGACGAGGATAAAAATGCCCTAGACAGAAAAGTAAGTCTGGGGGGGCTTTGGTTGGCCTAGACGAATCTAGCCAACGATGGCAGTTGATGTTGAGACACAATATGAAATTGCAAATAACAAATAATAAGATAAACAAAATAACAAATAGAAGAACAATAGTAGAAGTGGTGCAGACGAAGAAGCAAATGGTGCAGACGGATTAATATAGCAAAGACGAAATTAAAACAAATAGAGATAGAATATCAAATAAGATGGAAATAACAAAACAGGTAGGGACAATAAATCAAGTAAAGGGGAAATCTTAGCAGGGGTAGACGGTGGATTGCGTCGAGGCCTAGTCGGTCATTGGTACAAGGATAGACTGTTTTCACGCCATAGACGTGCTATAGGAATCCTATTTTCACGTGGATCCCCTACTTCTCTTCTTAAGAAAAGTCACTCCCAAGGTACGCTTATGGGAGTGGCCGTGACACTGCGCCCAAGGTACGCTTATGGGTCAGACACGCAGGCCCGTGAAGTGGAGAGAAGACACGTCTAGGGCTGGACACTGAGAAGTCTGCCCTAACTGGTTTCTTGCCCTAGACAGATTGGACCAAACGACATGGTGACTCTGGGCTAGGTGCCTACTCTATTCCATGGCCTCACGTTAGTTATTACCCTGGAAATGACAATATTCATGAGAAACAAGCAAATAGGTGATCAAACTACCAACAAATCTCACACAAAAAGACAATAAGATGGCAAGAAAGCAGATACAACAATGAAAACGTTTTAAGAATACTTTGACCTCCCAACTATCCTCTTGCAATCCTTAAAACACCCCTGCCAAGACTAAGGGATTTAGCCAATCATATTAGAAATTATGCACAAGACGGATGGAAAGAGCAACATAAATGGAAAAGAGGTGCAGATGAAAACGAAAATATATATTGAAACCAATTGGAGCTTGGGGCTCCAATTTCTGGAAAGATAGGGGAAGAACAACTCTTAATGTTGAAGGTGCGGATACAATCACTCCAAAGCTGAAAATATGAAAAATACACTCCGAAAACAAGTCCCCCTCAACTATAAGAGTTAAGGGTCTATAAATATAATCTATACAACCCCACCAGGGGACAAAATGGGCTGGAAAGGTAGGAATAAGCTGGAAAGGAAGGAATGAGCTGGAAAGGACTAGAGGAGAATATTCTCTACTGAGCTGGATGGTCCTTGCATGAAATCCCGCTAGAATCTTTTAAACATCTTTGGTCAAGCGTCATCTGGCGTCTAGGTTAGACGTAGACGACACAGTAGCGTTTAGGCCAAGACGACACAGTAGCGTTTAGGCCAAGACGACAAAGGAGCGTTTAGGCCAAGACGACAAAGCTGCGTTTAGGCCAAGACGATGAAGATGCGTTTAGGCCAAGATGGTGAAAATGCGTTTAGGCCAAGACGGTGAAAATGCGTTTAGGCCAAGACACGCTTTTCCTCAAGTTTCTCCCTTTAGTCCAAATCTACAAAATAGTTGGAAAACAACCCAAATTAGTAGTATCAAGCATGAAATTGGACCTGAAAGGAAGGGAAAAACATATATAAAAAGACACTATAACACTTTCTCTTGAGGTAATATTGTTCATTTATTGGTGCTATTGTGAATCATACATTTATTATTTATACACCAATTATTTGTTGCAATTTCACCATTTCAATTGTGAAGGTTTGAAAAGTGTACCTAACACTTTTGGGTAAAGGGTAGTGTTCTCATCCCATTGAAAGAGAACTTAGGTTGTAGTTGAGCCTTGGAAAACTACTTGTAAGGTTGTTGGTGAGTCCGGTAAAACCAATTGTAAGGTTGTGAGCTGAACCCGTAAAAGCTCAAGTGAATAGCAAGGGTTGCATTCGAAAATCCTAAGAGGAGGACTCTTAGGTAGTGGAGTACAATTCGGTTGTGAATTGGAACCACTATACATCTTGTGTTTGCTATTCTACTCTTCTCTTGTGTGCAGATTTTTAAAGTGCCTATTCACCCCCCCTCTAGGCCGGTTATTGTTTTATCACTCCCAACGCCAAACACTATGTTAATCAACCATGTAATCTGCAAATTCAACAAGATTGCGCAGAAGTACTTTGTTGATTAAAGTGCACATCAGAGGCACATCAATTAACTTTAATCAACTAATTGTTGTTTAACATCAATTCGCATCTTGTTGTTTAACATCAGTGCACAACAAATTTGCATTAGTGAAACAGAACTAACTAACCCGCTGATGATAAATCAACAAACACAATTTGAAAGCAAATTAAAAACAGATGGATTCAATCCCAAATTCAACAAGAAATTGTTGATTGATTTCAAATTTTTTTGACGAAATCAATCAACCATGCATCATAAATTATTTGCAATTCATGCAAAATCAAAATTGAATTGTTCCGCTACCAATTGTGAGAATTGGAGGAGATTACTGTTGTTCTAAACCTTATGAACAACAATCCAGGACCGGAATCAATTCAGATTGTTGCATGAATTAAACGGAATGCGAAAGCGTACCTGATGATGATGTCATAATCTTGCAGAAATCTGGGAACGAAGGTCTTTTAGTGAATCGTTGCTTCAGGGCCGGATGGGGAACCAAAGCAGTTCTCTGTTTTGTTCAACCGTGCGTTTTCCTTTTGTGTTTTTACGTACGGTTGTTGTAACAGAAGAACTGTATTTAAAAGCAACTTCCACGAGGGACCTAATCCCAATTATTTAATTTATATTAATTACTAATTGACCCATCAACAATTAGTAATTAACCCGGGATTCTGCACAATTACAGATTGTGCCCCCACACTGTATTAATTAGACAATTGGTCCCCTTAATTTTATTAGATCATTAAATTGGTCCAATAAATCTTATATTAACATTATACTATATGATTAAATATACTCAACATATGCGTCCATATGCTATAACGTATATATTACGGTACTAATGCACTAGTCCCGTTGTCCAAAATCCAACACGTTGTACTATGTGGAAGATGAAGGGCTCATGTGCTGCAAGGTCTGTCAACATCTTCGGTTCAAACCAATGAACTCTCTCGTGTTAGATAGGAAAAGCCCAAGCCATTCAAAGTGCTTCGGTACTTGTCAATATCGAGACTGTAAAGGTTGTTCGTGTCTGCTTAGATATGGTGTGACATGCCTCTTTTTATCATGAACAGGGAACCATGCCACGCCCTTCCCATTGTGAGGCGTGAAAATATTTTGATCGAATTCATCCTCACTTTGCAAGTATTGCAAGAAATGTTAGACTATCTCTATGTACTAACGACCTCACTTCATTTAGTAGTTCCGCGAAATCATATTCTTGTTGGCCGATACTAATAACGGTCCTTAATTTACCACTGTGGATGGCAATGAAACATTCTTACACAATTCTAGTTGCTTGTTTTCCTAGACGTAAAAGTCAAGGTAAAGATCTTGACTCATTTTTAAGACCTTTAATTGATGATTTAAAGTCATTATGGGAGGTTGGTATGAAGACATATGATGTTGCTAGGAATCAAACCTTTCAAATGCGTGCAACTCTAATGTTGACAATCTCGGACTTCCTGACATATGCTATGTTGTCTGGGTGGAGCACAAAAGAAAATTTGGCATGTCCATGTTGCATGAATGAAAGAAAGCTTTCAGGCTGAAAGAAGGTTGCAAACCTTGTTGGTTTGATTGCCAAAGAAAATTTCTCCCTCCAAGACATCCATATCGCACATGGAGAAATACTTTCACGAAGGGAAAAATCGTGACAAGATCAGCACAACCACTCCTTAGTGGTGAGGAAGTGTGGGATCAGTTTGTGTCTGACCTTCCTGACTATGTGCATGAGAAACACTCCCATAATCCAATGCCTAGCTATGGTGAAACACATCATTTCTTTAAAAAAATATCTTCTGGGAATTGCCTTACTGGAAGACCAATCTAGTCCGTCAGAATTTAGATGTGATGCACATCGAGAAGAATGGGTTTGATAATATCTTTGACACTGTGATGGACATGCTTCACAAGACCAATGGCAATATCCAAGTCCGTCAAGATTTGGAAGTGTGGTGCAATCGACTTGAACTCAACCCTATGACTTATGCTAATGGTCGGATTGTAAAACCAAATACTTCTTACACCTTGACCGAAGAACAAAAACAACAAATATTTGAATGGATATTTGATTTGAAGTTCTCCGACGATTATGCTTCGAATATAGGAAATAATTTTGATATTAAAACAGGCCACATATATGGTGTGAAAAACCACGATTGTCATGTTTTCATGAAAAGTTATTGGCGATTGCTCTTCGTGATATGATGCGTGAAGTTGTTTGAGATGCAATCACTGAGTTGAGTAACTTCTTCAAGGACTTGTGCTCTCCAACTTTGCGCGTTGAGCGTATGGAGGTTTTGCATAAACATATTATACTAATAATGTGCAAGCTTGAACAAATATTTCCTCCGGCCTTATTCAATTCAATGAAGCACCTATTGATCCATCTACCTTATGAGGTTATGGTTGGTGGACCTGCCCAATATAGGTGAATGTTTCCTTACGAAAGGTAACTTTAAATTGAAAGTTGCCAACAACCTATGCTTTTTTTAATGTTATAGTCCTCAAATTGTTTAATAACGAATAGTGTCGTGGATCGATAAGGAATGATGGACGTCGACTCCGTAAAAAATAAATAAAGAAATACAACTTCTACTAGACACAAAATTAATTGCAAATAGCAATAAGAGGTTCGTCCATGGGAAAAAAATTATATGATTTTGTAAATGCTCGAAAAGACCAACTGTAACACTTAAGTAAAATTGGGGGGTTTTTGTTTAAAACTAAGAAGATGAAAGTAATAAAAAGACAATAAATTCAATCGGAGAGTGTGTTCAAGAGTAGAAACAATCACAGTAGAAGCTTAACAAGTCATGATTCGTGAGTAGCAATTATCGATGCAAGAGTATTCATCTTTAATTTACAAAGTTGCTATAAGACTCAGGTACGCTTAGAGTCCATACTTTCCTCATATATCAAAACCACCTCAGGTACGCTTAGAGATGATTCCTAATCAATTAGCACCTTGCTGGTTAAAGGGTTTACTAAATTGATTGATTGTTGACTAGGGGAAGACAACTCTTAACCTAGTATCGTCGGTTGTCAATCGGGTCTAAATCAAATTAATCTTTCTCACTAGCTTTTAAGGGCTAGCTGTCTACTTCGATCTTCTTGGCCCGTAAATGGCCCAAGAACGAGTTGTCGTAGCAAAAAAGAATGACAATTGCTAAAATCAATTTAACCCTAGATTGGCCAAATCTAAAATAAAAAATAAGTCCAATACAATTATATTGGAAATCAACTAAATGCAGATATAAAAATTAATTAAGAACAATTAAATCTCATGAAAACTCAGAATCATGCTTTAACGCTTCTACTAGGAAAGATGAAGTTTATCTAGACATGCTCATGATTGAAGAAAATAAAAGGTTTAATTGCATATAAGAAATCCCTCGTTTCTATGAAGAAAATGATGAGAGCGAACGAGTTTAAAACCAACAGAACTAAAATGGGAGAGAAAGGAACGCCCCTTTCTCAAAAGCCCTAGGGAGACTTATATAGTTTTGCCATAGGTATTCTCTCTAAGGAAAAAGAAATAAAATAAATCCTAAATTAATATCTTAATCACTCTCCCTCTCCGATAAAAACTCTAACAACTGAGGTTGAGAGAAAGTCGAAGCTCTAACACTCTTGGAGACAATCCAGCTAGTCCAACGCATGTGTCTTCGAAATTAATCTTTAAGTAGTACATGGAAGATGAGACTCTCTACCTCGAGGTAGCCAAAAAGGATCTTCTAGGCCAAGACACTAACCAGGAAAGGATTCTGCGCAACTTTGTCCATTTTTCGCTATTTTCTCCCCCTTTTTCATCTTAATTGTTTCAAAAATATTTTCTGCAAAATGTAGAGAAATTCAACTCTAATTTGTAGTATCACTATCTAAATTGCATGAAAATAGATAGTAAAAACAGTCACAAAATAACTTCAATTAGGGAACTTGGAGACCTTAAAGACAAAGTAAAAAATAAAGCTACAGTGAAGGCCTCAAATTGCGAGGCTAACATAGTTCAAGAAGTCATGACATTTTGTTCAATTTATTTCAATTCTAATGTTGCAACAAAATTGAATCGGGTACCCAGAAATGATAATGGTGGAGAGGTTAACTGTTATGACAGACCAAGGATTTTTCGTTGTTCTAGCAGACCATTGCGTCATTCAATGACATCTAGGTTCTCGATAGGAACAAAACATACCTAAATATCTTTATATGTCTTAATCAATTGCGATTTAATGGACCCTATCATTGAGTAAGCTTACTACAACCTTCATTCATTCTGCCTTCCTCGTTTTAAAATGTAACATTTTCTTGTAGAAATTTCTATAATTATTTGCGGTTGGAAAATGAAGATATTACAGATTTAGAGCTTGAGAAAGAACGAGATGATAACTTCGTGTTATGGTTTAAAACTCATTGTTTGAGCACCAAAATGTCTTATTTTCATCGTCCTTTCCTCCTTTTTTAGGACGATGATACTGCTAATTCTTGGGTTCTCCACTCCTTTTTGTAGATCATGTTGCTGAGAAGCATAGCATTCATTAGGAGCTGAAATCGCCAAGTTAGAGCTGTTTTGCACCAGAAGCGTCCTTACCCCAGACCTGGGGTAAGGGAGACCCGAAATTCCAGCGTGGACCAGCTGTCTTGTTCTTCTAGAAGACCTCATTCTGCTGATCTTCTATTCCAGCAAGGAGTCCTACTGCCACAGAACGTCTCCAACGTTTCTGTTAGGATTTTGAACAATTAATTATATTAGATACTATCCTTTTATTATTTTAGGGATTATTATTTAAGGGAACAGAGAGTTGCATCTCTAAGATACTCCATCTTCCCGAATATTTCTTTTCCTTCTTTCTGGACAACTGCCATTAACAGAGCATCAAAACTCTGTTTGCTTTCTTCTTTAATTAATTAAATTCCTTTTTATGCTTTTAATCTCTTTTATTTATTTATTATGATAATGCTTGGCTAAATTCTATTTTCCTTGTAAGGATTCATTGCCATGAATAATTGATTGTGAGATCTAATTGTTCTTATTAAATTCCAGCTTATATCTCTATTTGTTTTAGTTGAATGTCAAGTTAATCTTATTCCTATTGAAGTCTGATCATCTACAAATAGGATTTGATTAATTACAGTCTTCTCTTGATACTTTGGAGTCTACATTGTAAAGAGAGATGCGAAGGCAACTATCTGATTAACGGATCAGAATAGAAAACGAATAGAGTCAGGTTTATAGGATTTTTATCCCAGACTTGGGATCGGTCTCTCCCTGTGAATTATCAATCATTTGATTAAATTCTATAGAGTGTCTCTTAGAATTGTCAAACCGATTAGGAGCTTTTAATAAAGTGTCTCTTTATTAGCCTTGTTTAGGAGGAGAGTAGGAGATTTAGGTGAACACCTGGTCTCTATAGCCGCCTATAAGTTCGGTCTTGAAAATACTTGAATCAATGATCAATCAGTTTAATTCGTGTGCTCAATCGAATCCTTACTAGGAACTTTGTCATCTTTGAACTCACACATAACACACTTTCTTTACTGTTTTATGCTATTTCTGTTTCTTAAGTAATTACAACACAACAATCAATATTGGTATTTACCACCTGTTACTCATCTTGTCATTTATAAAGAATATTAATTGCCACCGAATCCCTGAGGATGAACCTTTTACCACTTGCTACTGTTATAAAACTACATGTGCATTGGTAGATTGTATTATTTTATTTTGACGGTTTCGGCAACCATCACTCATGCAATGGTTGAAAGCGTGGATAATGACGTATTTAGTATGGGCATGGGGTCTGGTTCAATTGCAACTTGTCACAATGAATATTTTATAAATGGTTACAAATTTCATGCCCGACCATATGAAAGAGGGAGGAAGACCATGAATAATGTAGTTTGTGTGAAAGGAAGTTGCTACGATGAACAGAAAAAGACTACTACGGAACCATCAAAGAGATCTTGAAAGTTGCATACATCGATAGTAGAGAAATTGTGTTATTTAAATGCGATTGGTATGACCCCAAGAAAGGCGTACAGATGCACCCAACTCATCGTTTAGTCGAGGTTTGTCAGTCCTCAATATGGAAAACCAATCCATTTGTGTTGGCCGAGCAGTGTCACAAGTCTATTATATTAAATAGCCTTCAAAGACAAGGAATAGGCAAGGATGGATAGTTGTTTGTAATGTTGCTGCTTGAAGTACAATTCACATGCCTAAATTGATCGTGTTAGAGAATGAAGATGATAACATGATAGAAGTCATTTTTCAAGAAGAATCTTCAGTTGCACTAACTAAAATTGATCGTGCATCCTAACATCACCTATGTATTTGTTGATATGCAACACTTCGTAGAAGTTGACATATATTGAGGAGGCTTTTGATAGAGTTGGGGTTGCGGATGATGATGATGATGATGTTGATGAGGAAGATAATTAGTATATTGAGTTCGAGTGAAATATTTACCTTTCGGGATGTATTTATTGTTTAAGTCTTCGTGGGTTAACTTAACGCCCTTGAACTCAATCATGAACATTTTATTTCCAATTAAATTAAAAAAAATGAAGGGTTCATGGGTTAAATCCATGCCCAAGACATTACCCATGAACAGTTTATTTTCAATTAACTTCAAAAAAACAAAGGGTTCATGAGTTGAATATATGCCCATGAATATTTTATTTATAATTATTATATTTTTCATATGATATTTGTATATATTTTTTAAATTGAGTAGATGTCTTGTATGAACCGTGGTGTGCGCATAGGAGGTCGATCTGTATCAAGAGAAAGTTCTTCGTCAGATAGACAATTTGATTCTAGGGCCACTCTCAGTCTAGACCTAGTGTTCCTCATTCTGTTGTTCCTCCCACACAACGTCGTTAGACTAGTGTGTCTACCATCCCCACCCTGCAACACCGTTACGCAGGTATCTCTTCTCTCCCCACCACCCAACATCTACTGCGTATCTCTTCTCTCCCCACCACCCAACATCTAGATGAGATACCACATCCTATGGAGGATGATCATCTTGTAGTTCCTGAGGTTCAGGATGACATTGATATAGAGGCGATTTTGTGGAGTGAGAGTATTCGTAGGCGTTCTTGTATTGCTGGGTTTGAGCCACATGCAAAAGATCCTGAAACCAGATTGTTGATGGTGGTTTCTAATGGGAGGTACGTTGTATATTTTTTACTATATTGTTATGGTTTTATTAATTATTTTTTCACAATTAGTTTTTTGTATTTAATAATGTGCAGCTTTGATGGACATCGACTCCGTAAAAAAAAAAGTTACAACTGCTAGTAGTTCACAAAATGAATTATAAATAGCAGCAAGAGGTTCGTCCATAGGAAAAATTGTATATAATTTTATAAATGCTTGCATAGACCAATGAAAACACTTAGGTAAAATTTAGGTTTTTGTTTAAAATTAATAAATAAAACACAATGAGTAAATAGAAAATGAGTAAATCACAAAGTGAGATTAGTGTGGTGTCAATAGATGGAAAAGTTCCGAGTAGAAGCTAAACAAGTCATGATTCATGAGTACTCAACCATTGATGCACAAATATTGATTTCTAATTCACAAAGTTGCTATAAGACCCAGGTATGCTTAGGGTCCCTACTTCCCTCTTATTTCAAAACACCTAGAGAGGAAAATGCTCTAAAGAATGATCCTAATCAACTAGCATCTTGTTGGTTAAAGGGTTTAATAAATTGATTGATTATACATTTGGGGAAGACAACTCTTAACCTAGGATCCTCGATTGTCAATCGAGTCTAAATCAATCTAATCTCTTTAACTAGCTTATCAAGGCTAGCTATCTACTTAAATCCTCTTAGCCTGTAAGTGGCCTAGGAACAGGTTGTCGTAGCCAAGAAGAATAATTGTTGCTAAAATTAGATTAACCCTAGATTGAACAAATCTAAAATTAAAAGGAGTAATTGCAGAAAGGCCCCATGTACTATCGCGAAAAACAGAAACCTCCCCTGTCTTTCAAATTTTTTATTCCGACTCCCCTGTACTAAGAACTGAAAAAGAGGTCCATCCGTTCTGTTAATTTGACTTGTCCCAGTCGGTTGCTTCAACCTGCTTTTTCTTTTCTTTTTTCTGAATTGGGTTTTCTTTTCTTTTTTCAAAAATATTTCTTCCTCCCTCTCATCTTATTTCATTCTTTCTAATTTTCTTATTCCAAAAATTCCAAAATTCCAAATTTCTTTCTTACTTTCTTATTCCAAAAATTCCAAAATTCCAAAATTCCTTTCTTTCTTATTTTCTCATTCCATAAATTTAAAAATTCCAAAATTTCTTTCTTATTTTCTTATTTCTTAATTTATTTATTTCTTTCGTCAAACCACAAACCAAAATTTGAATAATTAATTGAATCGTCCTTTTATTTTTTTAATTAATTGTTACCGAGATTATCAATTTATTATAATTTATGCATTCAATTCCAATTCCAATTCCTTTGTTCTTTCCTCTCTTTCTTGCTCTCTCTTACCAATAAAAATAACATCAACAACAATAATAACAATAATAATAAGAGCAGCTGCTGGATCAGTTGAAGGAGAAGAAGAAGAAAAAGGCTCTAATTTATTATTCATGAATATGGCTTCTTCTAACAACAACAACGACAACAACAAAGTCATGCATCATCATCATCATCATTCAACTCAAATGGAACAACAACATCACCAGCGGCAGCAACAACAACAAATTCAAAGTCATCATCTTTAACACCAAACACAAGAACAAGAAAAAGATTAAATCCCCTGTCTTTCAATATTCAAAGTCATCATCTTCAAATTAGGCATTGACTAATGGTTTCACTGTTTGTCAAAATGGAATAAAAAATGATTTGTGTTGGTTTCTAATTTCAAAATTTGAGAACACAAGATGAAGATGCACACACTCCTCACTCTCTGCTTCCTTGTCTTCTTCCTAGTCCTCAGTCTCTCTGCCTCGCCGTCGCCGAACCATTTCCTGAAAGGCCACCGCCTCACTATCCTCAATCACCAGATTTGGGTTGCTTCTCTAAATCTGGGTTGCTTTGGTCAAGATCTAATAGGAATGGGTTAGTTAGGTGGTGTTTTTGCTTTTGATTAAGATTTTTAGGGTTTAGGTTTGGGGCTGCTGGAAGAAAGGAAGAAATTGAGAAGGAAGGAAGGAAGAAGAAAAGAAAAAAAAGAGGAAAGGAAATGGGTTTTGCGGTGTGGCTTAGAAGAGGAATATATTTTTTTTCCTGATTTTCTAAATTAATTATATTATTTTCTAAAATTTTAAATTAATTATATTATTTAATATATAATTACCTGTTATAATAGGTTAAAAAAAACCTATTGTAACAGGTCAAAATTGACGGAGTCATGGTTTGACTAACGAGATGTACCTCTTTTTCAGTTGACCCTTAGTACATGGGAGCCAGAATAAAAAATTTGAAAGACAGGGGAGGTTTCTGTTTTTTGTGATAGTACATGGGGTCTTTCTGCAATTACCCCCAATTAAAAAGAAATGCAATGAAGTTAAAATAGAGATTAATTAAATGCGGATGTAAAAATTAATTAAGAATGATTAAATGTCATGCATACTCCGAATAATACTTTAACGCTTCTACTAGAAAGATGGAGTTTAGCTAGATGATTACATTGCATTTCATCATATTTTTATTGTCCATTTACTTGTTATTTGGGTAGTAGAACTACTGATTTCCCTTTAATTTCCCATGCTTTTGCAGTACTAGCTTGGAGGCTGATTATTGGAGGTGAAGTTGATTTTCGGAGCATCTTGGCCAGAGGTTTGGCCAAACCAGTTTTCTGGAGCATAAATCAGGCAGTCTTGGCCGGAGGTTTGGCCAAGATCACGAAACAGGCTGCAGCTGGAGAATTTTGACAAAAGATAAAGATGCGAGCTGGCAAATTACAACTGTCCAGCAGGATCAGAAGGATCAAGAAGATATTTATTTAAGAATCCTATCAAGGATCTCCTTCTATCTTTGTATATTTTAAATTCCTATTTTTATTCAAAACAAATCAGGATAATTTATTTGGAGATTATTTAGGAGATTGAGTTGGAGAAGGATAGAGGAGTTTTAGCTTACTTATAGCTGAACTTGTCCTCCTCTTCTCGTGGCCTCTCTCTCTTCCGCCACTTTATACTATTGCTCCGGATTTAATTCTTAAAATCTCAGATTTAATTTATTTATGCAATCAAGTATTCTTATTTTCTATCCATGAGTATGAGTAGCTAAACACCCATTCTTGGTAAGGGTTGATGAGCTTAGTTCTTATGCATTCGTGAGATCAAACCATGCTTAATAATCTCTTTATTCGTATTCATTTATTTCTTAAGCTTATTTAGTCGCTTACTCACTAGAGACAAGAGTTGACCATTCTTGTACCCTAATAGAGAAGAGTTACAACCAGCCTAGAAGGAAAGGGAGCACCCGTCGGCTAGGCGAAGTAGGTGACTAGTCTCGCGCCAGACTAGAAGAAATAAGTGATCTAGGTCAAGACTAGTTTGACAACCTAGGGTTTCCACAGGGGGACAACTTGGCCAAGGTACTGTCTTCCCCTATACCATTGAGGAAGCGAACAACCATTCAAGACAACAGTCAAACGGATAAACCCTTTAACCAGCAAGGTGTCCCTTGGCTAGGATTATCAGGAAAGGGAGCACCCGCCAGGTAATTTGAAGAGGAGGGAAGTCAGGAGTGAACAGGAGCACCTCCACTCTATAGCAGTACTATGAATCAAGAGATAAACATCCTTGAGTCAATGATCGAAGCATAAGAACAAAAGCTCTCATATCGCCCTTACCTGGAATTCCCATTTTATTTGATTTATCTCAATCTAGACCCCCTGTCTTGGCCTAACCTTCGACCAAGACTACTTTGAGTTATTTTACTTCTTTTATTTTTGTCTTTATTTTCAGATTCTATCAACCAAATTCAGTGACGAGGAAGTCAACCAAGAACTACAATCCCCTAGAAGTCTCTGTGGACCGACCCTCTTACCACAATCTACAAACCCTTGTGGACAGTGATAAATTATATTTCTACCCCCATTTCCATACCTATTTCACTCTTATATTTGACGTGTTCGACGCACGATCACTAGACATCTCATAATAGAAGAAAACAACAAATTTGATTGCATAAAACAAATCCCTCATTTCTTAGAAGAAGACGATGGGAGAAAAATGAGTTCAAAACCAAACAGAACTAGAAACGAGAGAGAAGGGAGAGAGCCCCTTATGCAAAACCGTAGGGAGATTTATATAGTTTTCTCCATGTCATTATCTCTAATGAAAAGAAATAAAAATAAATCCTAAATTAATTCCTCAATTGTACCTTAATCTCTCTCTCCCTCTAATAAGGTCTTATAACAGATGAGGTCGAAAGAAGATTGAGACTTTATCCACTTCAGGAGACAATCCAACTGGTCCAAATGTGCCTCTAAAATCTTTGTCTTAAGTGATGCTGGTTGCGGGGACTCTCTGTCTCGAGGTAGCCAAGAATGTTCTTCTAGGCCAAGACACCACCCAAGAAAGGCTTTGAGTGCATCTTTGTCCACTATTTGTTCTTTTTTGTCCCTTTTTATCTTGAACTGCTCCAAGATTGTTTTCTGCAAAATATAGAAAAAGTTGACTCTAATCAGTAGTATCACTATCTAAATTACGTGAAAATAGATAGTGAAAATAACCATAAAATGCATTAAATCAAGCTTTGTTACGGAGAGGTCAAAGAAGTCAATGACCGTTGTGCTAAGGATGTGGTTTCACTTTTCATATATGAGATGGTGTCAAATGTTTGAGCGTTTAAGGGAGCACTTTTGGGGAGGATTTCAAGGTTTGTTTACCATTATTTATTATCTTTTTTACCGTAATTATTATCATACATGAAATTATTTATTTAATGTTAGTATAAGAATTTGGTAATTAACCTCAATTATTTGCTCATGTTATGATAGAAACGGTTCAAATGGCATGCATATGATACTACCGAGGTGAGAAGGATATGAAATATGAAGATGAGATAGCGATTTCGGGATATACTGTGTGGGTGAAAGAAGTATGAAAATAGTAAGGATCCTTCTTTTGATGGTGCGAGGTCGCCTCCGCCCAAAGGCTTTGATGTGCCGGTATGGAACCAACTTATTGACCATTGGTTAACACCGAAATCGATGCAAAACCGATTGTCAAGCACAAAGGATGGCAAAGCATTAGGGACCCATAGAGTTAGGCGGTATGAGTTTGATGATACGCGAGCCTATTGGTAACATTTCATACAATCGTATTTCTTACTTTGAAAGTAATATTGTATAGTTGAATTTATATGTTATTACTAATATATTTTGCTGATTTCATGAAGGAGAAAATAAAAGCATTCGGCGAGAAACCTCCAAACCGGTGGCAATTACATGAGGTTTGTCATATGTATAAAGGAGACCCCGAGAAGAAGCACATGAACGAAAAGCAAAAGGCGGCAATCGTGAATATTGTGAATATTTTATACCCATTTCATTAGTAATTATGATTTGTTTGTTCAATAATGGTATGTGTGGTGCAGGAGACTTACAAAAAGGATATAGAAGAGCAATATGTCGACTCTGAACTGCCTGAAGATTGTGATGATCGTCTAAGGGTCAAGAATCTTGGAACACCAAAGAGTCGAGTACCAGGCTACAGTCCCACTTTGCTTGTCACACAACTTATTGGTTCTGGTCGAGGTCGTCAAGGTGTGTAACTAAAGTTATCTTTTTTTATTACACTAATTTCGTGTATTTTTGTATTTTTTTTTTGACAAGTGTTCTTTTCATATAATGATATTTAGGATCCTAATCTTCTTCTAAATAGGCCATTACATATAGATCGATGAGCTTCGACGCGTTCAGAAAGAGCTAGAACTACGCAATACTCAATTAGCGGAGGAAAATGCTAGGCTTAAGGTCGAGGGTGAGGAACGAGAAACCGAGATCATTTGACGACATGCCGAGGATCTCAAATTCAGAGAGAAAATGTGAGAATAAAATGCTATGATCATGGAAGAGATGACGAGGTGGCATGATGCAAATCTGCACAGGGGACTTCCCATTCTAGGTAGTGGTCAGTCTACACACGATCCCTAGAGTAGTTAATTTATGATATAAGTAGTTTTCTTAGTAAAAGACATGCAGTTACTTGAACATTATTATGTAACAATAATTTTAGTGCTTTTAATTAAAAGATGTTTAATATTTCTAATTTTATTTGATTATTCTTATAATTAAAAAATAATTTTACTTTTTTTTACAAATAATAAATAAAATAATGTTATTAAAAAATTAAACTAAAATCTAGAACTTTAATAAAGGAAAGAGATGTTATATATGAATCACTCATATTCTTCTGAATTATTTGTATCCGCAAGATTAATTTGAAAAAAACATTAGGGATATGATTCCTCTTTGGATAATAGGTACTATAGTTGGTATTCCTGTGACCGGTTTAATAGGCATTTTTTTTATGGTTTTTGTGAGAAGGCACCCCTTCTTCTGAAGTTACGGGGCTATTTTGTCGAGTTCCTTAGAGAGAGTTGTCTCGCGCCCCCAGTCAAGCTCCCTTCTTTCTGCCTTTGCACTCGAGGGCCAATCTCCGTCAGGCTCGAGGAATCCTTTGCACGCCTCCGTTACCTTTTGGGAGGCCTACGCCTCATAGAAACTGTTTACCTGAGACTGTCCCTTGGCCCGTAGGTCATGACACGAGGTTAGAATTCTAGCTCTTCCAGAGTGGTATGTCACTAATGGCTCGGACCCTCCGGAAGGGGACCTTCTTCGCTTTCCACCTAAGCTGCGCAAGAAGGGCTCAAAGCCAATCCCAGGGAATAATGAAGCCCTTGGCCCGTAGGTCATGACACAAGGTTAGAATTCTAGCTATTCCAGAGTGGTATGTCACTAATGGCTCGGACCCTCCGGAAGGGGGCCTTATTCGCTTTCCAGCTAAGCTGCGCAGGAAGAGCTCAAAGTCAATCCCAGGGAACAATGAAGCCCTTGGCCCGTAGGTCATGACACAAGGTTAGAATTCTAGCTCTTCCAGAGTGGTATGTCACTAATGGCTCGGACCCTCCGGAAGGGGGCCTTCTTCGCTTTCCACCAAAGCTGCGCAGGAAGGGCTCAAAGCCAATCCCAGGGAACAATGAAGCTTCGTAGGGTCTTTCTGTTAATATAAATGAAATGTGCTACAAAAAACAATTGGCAGCAGTAGCTTCCACGAACCTAAGCCCGTCTAAAAGCATCTACAAAAAGAAGGATCAACAAGTAAAATATGTTTCGACGGACCAAGCTCGTCGAAAACATATTAAAAAAACAAAAGTTTTCGACGGGTAGAGACCCGTCAAAAACCAGCGCGCGTCTGTTTTGTTTTTGGAGATAGAGCGCGTCCTCTCAATGTCTGACAGGAACGCCCGTCGAAAACCTTTCCAACGGGACGTCCAGTCGTAAGGTTGCGTATTGCGACGATCTTCGTACTGACGGGAATTGAGATTTAAACTCGTCGGTAAATCCTGATTTTTTTTTGTAGTGTAAGGATCTTCCATCTCCTTCTGTTATGGCACACTAAGTACTCATTTATTTCTGGAAGAACTCAAAAGAAAAGTGAGAATTTACAGAAACTCTTGTAGTTCTTTGAAATCCTATCTTCCTTGGCGAATCGACAAAGATGAACGATTTACATGTTATTCCATCTACACGTTCTTATCAGATCAAAAGACGAACTGAAGTTCTCTTTCTTGCAACTCCACTCCGCTGTCTGAATTGGAAGAGTAAACAAGAGGGATATCTTCATTTTCGTCGTAAAACATTCTGCTGAACTCATCATCACAGCCGATTTGCGGTTCATTCTTTGTCTCATCTCCATCTGTCTCGGGTACGTTAGCGTTCTTCTGAACCAGTTCTCTGAATACTGAAGACCGAAGGAGAAGGCCAAGGGCGCTAGGCGAAGAAGTCTTACTATTGTAAGAGTTTGGTTGCATTTGGTTTTGAAACACTTCTTGATTCAATGGCAAGTTCAAGTAATCTGCAGCAAACTGAGCAGCAAAGAAGGATGAGGTTTTAGACTCTGCATTTTTATTGTAGTTATCGAATGACGGCACGGATTCACGCTCTGTAGCAGCATTGTTATTAACCTCAGGTTTGAGCCATCTAATATAAGTACTCAAATCAAAGTTTGTCATTGCATTGATCCCTCTGTACTCAATCGCTGCAATGTCATACGCGAGTGCAGCTTCCTCTTGTGTGCCTGTTTTGAAACATCAAAATCATTAGGTTGCCTAAGATTTTCTGCTTTGCTTTTGTAATGTATCATTTTCTACCAAGCAAGAGGTTAAATTATGTTCTTTCTAACTTAACTTACCGTAGGTCCCAAGGTAAAGGTATTTGTTTCCAAAAACTCTCCCTATTCTTGCTTCCCATCGGCCATTATGATGATGCCTGCACATATACACAGCAAAAATAAATTCTTTTTCAAAACTTTGTTCTGCATTTGTAATTGTTAGATTATGGAAATAATCACTGTATATCTTCTATATTGTGCATATATCTTATGTCATGTATATCCTTTATGTCATGTATATTCTAGGGTAGTTACCTTATTTGTAGCCTAAATTATAGCCTTATGATTAGCTTACACATGTATATTATGGACTAAGATCAATGAGAAAACCACAGATGATTTCTTACATGGTAGCGGAGCCACAAACCCTAACCGTGCTTCTGCTGTAAAATAATCTCTGCCTCCTTCCCACCTCCATCTCCCCTCCTTCTCCTCCTTCTAACACTCATCCTTCCATACCAATGGCAGAAACTAAATTTCATCCTGCTCTTGCCGTTAACAACGTCAAGAACTTCATCTCTATCACTCTTGAGATGGAAAAAGGCCACTACTCTTCATGGGCTGAGTTATTTAAAATTCATTGTCGAGCATACCAAGTCATCGACCACATCATTCCTCCTCCTAACCCAACTTCTGCAGCAGCCAAGGAAAAGCCTGTTGCACGTGATGAAGAACTCTGGTCCCGCCTGGATGCTATTGTCCTTCAATGGATTTACGGCACAATCTCCAATGATCTCTTGCACACCATCTTAGAACCGGATTCTACTGCTCAACAAGCATGGGAACGGTTGCAGAATATTTTTCAAGATAACAAGAGTTCTCGAGCTGTCTATCTGGAAAATCAATTCACTCAAGTTCATCTGGATGATTTTCCAAATATTTCTGCCTATTGTCAAGAACTCAAAATGCTTGCCGATCAACTATCAAATATTGGTGCACCAGTATCGAATCAACGGTTAGTTCTCCAATTAATTATGGGGTTAAATGAAAATTATGATGGTGTTGCTACATTCATTCAACAAAGCAATCCTCTGCCTCCTTTCTATGAGGCTCGTTCGCGATTGATTCTTGAAGAAACCCGTAAGGCCAAGCAAACTGCAGCCCCTGCTAGCGCTGCAGGTACAACTCTTCTCACTGCCAACAATTCTACCAATGAATCCAAGGGTCCATATCCTGACTCAGGAAATGCACCAAACCGTCCCAACTCTAATCAGAAACGTGGGCAGTATCGCAACCACAATCGGGGTAAAAATAATGGCAGTAGAGGGCGTGGTCGTGGTGGCAATTATCATTCCAATGGTGGCATCAACCACACACATCAATTGCAGCAGCGACCATGGCAACAACAGCCACAACAGTGGGGACAATATCCACCATGGGGTTGGGTGGCTCCTCCGTGTCCGTACCCTACCTCTTCTTGGGCTCGGCCACCACCTACTCGTCAGCCTGACATCCTTGGCAATCGCCCACAGCAAGCCTATGCTGCCTCTGTATCACCTCCTTTAAGTTCTGCTCTAACTGACATTGAACAAGCAATGCATACTATGACTCTTAATACTCCTGATGCGAATTGGTACATGAACACCGACGCAACCTTACACATGACGACATCTCCAGGTAATCTCTCGTCTTATTTTAATATGAGCAATTCTAGAAATATTATTGTTGGTAGTGGCCAAGAAATTCCAATTCGCGGTTTTGGAAACACTAATCTCCCTTCTCCTCACCCCCCTTTACCTTTAAACAATGTCCTTCATGCACCTAATCTCATCAAAAACTTAATATCTATGCGTCGTTTCACAATCGACAATAATGCTTCTATTGAATTTGATCCATTTGGTTTTTCTGTCAAGAATTTTCAGACGGGGATGCCTATCATGAGATGTAACAGCACTGGAGATCTCTACCCTATCACCACAACCACAACCCATCGTCCCACCTCTCCATCCACCTTTGCAACTCTTTCTCCGATTCTATGGCATAATCGTTTAGGACACCCAGGAGCATCTGTTTTACGCTCTCTTCAGAATAATAAGTTTATTGATTGTAAACATTCTTCTTGCACCTCAGTTTGTCAGTCTTGTATTTTTGGAAAACAGGTCAAGTTACCATTTTATGACTCATCTTCTTGCACTACAAAGCCTTTTGATATTTTGCATAGTGATTTATGGACATCTCCTGTTTTGAGTTCAGCAAGCCATAAGTATTACATTCTATTTTTAGATGATTACTCCAATTTTCTATGGACTTTTCCCATTGGCAAGAAATCACAGGTTTATTCCATTTTCTTATCCTTCAGTGCATTTATCCGCACTCAATTTGAGCATACAATAAAATGTTTTCAATGCGATAATGGAAAGGAATATGATAACACCCAATTTAAGTCTTTTTGCCATAACAATGGGATGGTTTTTCATTTTTCTTGCCCTCATACTTCTCCTCAAAATGGAAAAGCTGAACGTAAAATCAGAGTCATCAACAATTTGGTTCGAACCCTTCTTGCTTACTCCTCTATGTCACCATCATTCTGGCATCATGCTCTCCAAATGGCAACTTATCTCCTAAACATTCTACCTAGGAAGCTTCTCTCCCTGTGCTCCCCCACCCAACTTCTCTATCATCGAAATCCTTCCTACACACATCTACGGACTTTCGGGTGTTTATGCTATCCTCTTTTTCCCTTAACTACTATACATAAGCTTCATGCTCGTTCCACTCCATGTGTTTTTTTGGGATACCCTCCTAACCATAGGGGATATAAGTGCTATGATTTGTCTAGCGGAAAGATTATCATATCTCGACATGTTGTCTTTGATGAGTCACAATTTCCGTTTACCAAATTACATAGTCCCACCTCCAACACATATGACTTTTTCAATGATGACCTGCACCCTCTCGTACGCCATCATCTTCAAAACCAGCCAGCTCCAATCCACTATGACCCGGAGCCCACTTCTTCTCCTATAGTCCACTCTTCTCCTGACCCGATCTCATCTCCACCTCCTACAACATCTGGGCCTCGCTCATCGCAGCATCCCTCTGCATCAAAATTCTCCATTGTTTACTCACGTCGTCCTAGAACGACTCCTCAGACTCACACCTCACCCCAACCCTCTCTTGACCAGCCATCCCCTATCCTTAGATCAGCTCCTATAGCCCCAAGCTCACCTCAGACTTCGCCTGTCCAAACCAATTCTTGGTCCATAGCCACCCGTAGCATGCATGGGATTTTTAAACCCAAACAACCATTTAATTTGACTGTTACAGCTACACCTTCCCCCTTACCAAATAACCCCAAAGCTGCCTTGTCCGACCTGAATTGGAAAACGGCCATGACCGATGAATTTCATGCTCTTATTCAAAATAAGACGTGGGATTTGGTACCCCGTCCTACTGGTGTGAATATTATTCGTTCTATGTGGATTTTTCGTCATAAAAAGAATTCTGATGGTTCTTTTGAGAGGCACAAAGCCCGTCTTGTTAGTGATGGCAGGTCTCAACAGGTTGGTGTCGATTGTGCTGAAACATTCAGCCCGGTGGTAAAGCCTTCTACCATTCGTACTGTCCTTAGTATTGCTCTGTCCAAATCATGGCCCATTCATCAGCTCGACGTCAAAAATGCCTTCCTGCATGGTCAGCTTAATGAGACCGTTTACAAGCATCAACCTATGGGATTCAGAGATCCAGTACATCCAGATTATGTGTGCTTGCTTAAAAAATACTTATATGGCCTTGATTGATTGCTTATTTTGTATAAATTTATTATCTTTTTTTAGTCATAATCAAGATAATGATACTACTAATTTGAGTATATTCTTTCCTTTTTTTTCAGGATAGACTTAAAAGGATCAAAATAAGGAAAAGGATCGAATATCTCAAAGAAAGAAGAAAAACAATTAATCAATTGCGCTTAATTATTCGACTCGGCAATTGCAAAAAATTAATTGAAGAAACAAAAAGTGATTGCCGACAAATAAAGCTCAATGGAGGAAGAAAGGTGGCATTAATGCATCTGCACTAATCAAATTGCTTTGCCCAATTGCCGTAGTGCCATTTAGGGCTGTACACGGGTCGGGTCGGATCGGTTATAGATCTGACCCGCCACCGACCCGCCCAGTAATTGGCGGGTCGGTTCAGATCGGTTATGAGTGTATATAACCGCGGGTTGGCGGGTGTAGCGGGTCGGGTCGGTAACCGCGGGTTGGCGGGTTGATTCTGGGCCTAACCTATTGGGCCGGACTTAACCAAAAAAAAAAAAAAAAAGACAACATCTGCTATCAAAAATTAAAATCCATCCAGAACAACCATTCACCAACCATTCAAAAAGCTGAGGAACACGAAAATATCAGTATAGCTGCTATCACTATCTGCATCAACTAACAACCTCTTTTCTCTCCTACGATCACAACTTCTTGTGTTTCAGTTTGAACCTCACCATTTGAACCAGCAGCAACATTTGAAACAGCAACAACATCAGAAGCAGCAGCAGCAGCAACAACAACATTTGTACCAGCAACATCATTCATCTCGTCATCCATCTGTATAAAGCAAAAAAAGGTGATTAAACCAGGACTAATTATTTCATCATTACCAGCGACCACTCGCTCACTTTAACACACACTGAAGTCAAATAATGTGCCCACAAAAGAACATTTAATGATAAAAATTGAAATTGAAACCAAACATCTCTCGGGAAAAAAAGAAAAATTGAAACCCGAACATGTAAAATTGACCCATTTCCTCAAAATCATTAAACCATTAAATCATTAAATCATTTCCTCAAAATCATTAAATCATTAAATCATTAAATTGTTTCATCTTTCAAACAATATGAAATTCAGCATCCATTAACATGTTTTCCTAAGTTTCAGCTTCATAAGAAGGACGAGATGGAAAGTAAAGTGAATCAAGATTCCTCTCATCCTTACATGGAAACTAAAGTGAATGAAATGTCCAAACAGCATGCAAACCCCATTATAATCTTATATGCAGCAACAAGCAAGTAGCACTGACTTAAGAAGCAAAAATATCCTTAAGGATATCTAAATTAATAGGGAGAAATGGTCATTGTATTAACTACAGAAATAAGAAGAAAAATTCAACCTTTTCACCTTTAGGCACATATCAATAACATACAGAAAGCAGAATACAGCACCAAACTTCAAAGAATCCACAAAGAGAGAGCATCTGCTATTGCAATAGATCTTTATTTAAACTAAAATGAAGGACTAATAGGAACTGCGAAATGACATTCAAGTATTCTCCCTCTAGTTAATACAAGTAGTTAGAAACCCAAGCAAGAACAAAGTATTAGATAAATAAAACTCAGTGAAAAAGCCTCACCTCTGGACTCCACACAGCACAATTCTGATGCACCTAGCTTCTTTCAAGGAATCAAGATGAAGGAGGAGGAGGGAGCTCGGATTGAAGAAGTAGGACGGCGGCGAGGAAGCGCAGCAGCGATGGAGGCGAGGAAGCGCAGCAGCGATGGAGGCGAGGAAGAGAAGAAGGACGGCGGTGAGGAAGTGCAGCAGCGATGGAGGCTAGGAAGAGAAGAAGGACGGCTTCACGGCGGCTAGCAAGAGAAGAAGGACGGCGTGTTAGGGTGGGTAAGGAAATTGGAAAATGAGAAGAAGAAGAACGGCGTGTTAGGGACTTAGGGTAAGGAAATTGGAAAATGAGAAGGAGGAGTGAAGGACGGCGGCGTGTGTGTGTTAATGTTAGGGTTATTTGGGTAATGAGAAATTACTAAATTAGTCTAAGGGTTAGACCCTACGGGTCGGGTCGGTTATTTTGCAATATATGCAAAATTGACCCGCCTACCGACCCGCCATTAAATAAGCGGGTCGGTTATGTATCTGTAAATGGGCGGGTTGGCGGTTATTTACAATTTGGCGGGTCGGGTCGGTTCGGGTTGGCGGGTTTGGCGGGTCGGGCGGGTTAGATGTACAGCCCTAGTGCCATTACAAGAAATTAGCATGATGGAGTTAAAAACAAATGAAAAGAAATAAAAAGAAGTTGGCAATTGGCTTAGTGGATGAAAAGGAAAAATAAACAAATTGAAGTGCTATGCCCAATTGGATAGTGGAGGAAGAAAGGTGACATGGTGGCCTCTGCACTTGCTTTTCTAAGCCTATAAATAGGCAAGGATTGTAAGCATTTGAATTATCCCATCCCATCTTGCACGAGCAAAGCAAGAGCAAAACACAAGAAACAAAGTGAGAGAGAGGGCGGCAAAAATGAGAGAAAATAGTGTGTGTATGTAATAAAAATAAATGAGTGTTTAGAGCGAAATTCGCGAGGAGGAAGATGCGAGATTTATTCTAATCTCGAGCCTACTTCTATCGGTTATTTCGTTCCCCCTTTGTTACTTTTATTTTAATTAAGTTTTATATTTAATATTTTGATTGTTATTTTTATTATGTATTCTAGCTAACTCTTTCGTTCTTGGTAGAGATTAAAAGGTTCATAATTTGTGTTATTGTGAGATCTAATTGCTCTTTATAAAAATTATCTTTGTATTTATTCTCTTTCTAAATTAATGCCAATTTATCCTTGTTATGTTTAGGTCTGATCACCCTAGATTTTAATCTGGATAATTACAGTTAGTTCTAATAACTTTGGGTCTACATTGTTAAAAGAACGCAGTAAACAACTAATGGATTACAAGCATAATACTTGCTATTTGAAATTAGAGAAAGAGAATAATTAGGTTTATAGGGACAAGTGAACTGATCTCTAAACCTAGAGAAGTCTCTCCCTGTTTTTATCAATCGACTAGTTAAATCCTATAAGTGAACCTTAGGATTGCTAGAAGATTAGGGTCCTTAATAGAGAGTGTCTTTAAGTGACTTGATACAGGAGGAGAGTAGGAAGTCTAAGTGAACCTGATTTCTATAGCTTCTCTACAAAAAATGATTTTAAATATATTTGCATCAATGATCAATAATATTGAATTATGACCTTATAAAATCTCTATCAGGAATTTTAATTTATTGTTTCATAACTCATCACTTGTTATCTAGCGATTGTATTTTTTTTAATTAATTTAGAATATATATATATATATATATATATATATATTTCGAATTGAACTATCAACAATTCCCCTTTGTTATTATTATTGTCATCTTTATAAGAAAACTGAAGTTAGACTAACCGTCCCTGAGGATCGAACCTCTTACCACTGTACACAAGTGTTAAGTTGTATTTATTTTTGACGGGTTCGACACCCATCAGGCCTTAAACAGGCTCCTCGTGCCTGGTATCAACGGTTTGCTGATTTTGTCTATGCCATTGGTTTCTCACATAGCAAATGTGATCACTCTTTATTTATTTATCAAAAGGGACATGACATGGCATACATCCTACTTTATGTTGACGACATCATTCTCACTGCATCATCTGACACTTTTCGTCAGTCTATCATGTCACTACTTGCTTCTGAATTTGCTATGAAAGATTTGGGCATTTTGAGCTATTTTTTGGGCATTGCTGTCACTCGACATGCTGGTGGATTATTTCTCCATCAAAGGAAATATGCAGCAGAGATAATTGATCGTGCAGGTATGACCTCTTGTAAGCCAGCTCCTACACTGGTGGATACGAAGGCTAAATTGAGCACATCAACAGGTTCCCCTTATGACGATCCTACACATTATCGCAGTCTAGCTGGAGCATTACAGTACCTCACTTTCACGAGACCAGATATATCCTATGTTGTGCAACAAGTTTGTTTACATATGCATGACCCGAAGAATGAACATATGACTGCTCTCAAACGAATTCTCCGTTATATTCAGGGTACTCTTGATTATGGCTTACATCTCTACAAGTCTTCCGTTTCTGATCTCATCTCTTACACTGATGCTGATTGGGGTAGATGCCCAGATACTCGACGATCCACCTCTGGCTATTGTGTATTTTTTGGCGACAACTTGGTTTCCTGGTCTTCTAAGAGACAACCCACTCTCTCTCGGTCTAGTGCTGAATCTGAGTACAGAGGGGTAGCGAACGTTGTCTCTGAATCTTGCTGGATTCGCAACCTTCTCTTGGAATTACATTGTCCGGTTCAAAAGGCTACATTGGTTTACTGTGATAATGTTAGTGTCGTTTACCTTTCTAGTAACCCCGTGCAACACCAGCGCACTAAACATATTGAGATGGATATACATTTTGTCCGCGAGAAAGTAGCCCGTGGACAAGTTAGAGTTCTTCATGTCCCGTCCAGTTATCAAATTGCCGACATTTTCACTAAAGGGCTTCCGCGCATACTCTTCGATGATTTTCGGGACAGTCTCAGCGTCCGTCTACCTCCCGTTTCGAGTGTGGGGGCGTGTTAGATTATGGAAATAATCACTGCATATCTTCTATATTGTGCATATATCTTATGTCATGTATATCCTTTATGTCATGTATATCCTAGGGTAGTTACCTTATTTGTAGCCTAAATTATAGCCTTATGATTAGCTTACACATGTATATTATGGACCAAGATCAATGAGAAAACCACGGATGATTTCTTACAGTAATATTCTTTTATTTCTATCCTCTCTGCCCTTTCGGTGGGAGACTACATTTGTAACATTCGAGAAAGTGATTCAAGACATTTTCAAGAAGATGATCACCTTGCAACTCCTCTGTACTTAGAGACACCTCTCGAGAAACCGCTACTCTTTCTGTCATAAAAAAGAACCCAAACACAGTTTTTTCTTCAGAGAGGAGAAGAAAAAGAGAGACTTGAGGTAAATTTCAGTAAAGTAGATGATGGATCTTTACCTTCTTAGAGTGGCCAAATACTCCTCTTTCGTTATGTTCTGCATTGCCGCGATCTCTTTCTCATATTCTGGTATCTGTGAAGATTGCATCATAGGATTGTTAGATTAGGTGTTTTTTTGTGTTTATTGGTACGTAAGTAAACAAGTTGGATATCTGCATTTCATACCAGAAAATTAGTGAAAGTTGATGGTCCCCAATACTTCAGTGCAGCTAAATCATATGCTCTTGCTGCAGATTCTTCGTCATCATAAGCTCCTATGAGTTCAAAAGAAACAATTTTAGTAACCATCACTATTTGAGAAAAAAGCAGTAAAGAACCTCAATTCAGTACTAGTAAACAATGCTCACCAAGGTAAACTGTTTGGTCCCAACAATCGATATCGAAGCGCAATCCAATGCAATGACAGAAATTATAGAAAGGTTAAGAATTTGAAAATCAGATAATAATTTAATGAACTACTGAAGAGAGAAACAGAAGTACCAACCTTGTTTCCCTTTCTTCTTCTGTGTTACATTCCATGAGATCTTATCCCATAAATGAGCCTCGTATCTACCAGTCCATCTATGTCTGTTCATCATGAAGTTTAATCTATGTTAGTAACATGTTCTTACAAGATACAATGATTGTATACTTAACACATATGATTAACTTCTTCTGTTAATTAACCTGCTAACGCCGCGAAATTTCGAGCTTCTCTTAACAGTTATAGCAGCAGAAGTTTGATCAGGCTGTTCCTGACTTTGGTTATTGTTAACCTCACTCCCAAGTCTACCGACAGGGGGATCTCTTCTCCTTCGTTCGACACACCGGCCTACCTTCCTCTCACTATCAGCCATGCACATGGACTGCTTTCCTAGGTTCTCTTCTTTCTTCATAGTCATTGCATCCATTTTCTTGATTAGTTTGGTTTTTTGAAAGTTAAGTCTTTTTCTTCTATTGTTTGATTGGAAGAGTAACTATGATCAGTGGCGGATCTAGAAATATTAAGTCTTTTTTTTTTTTTAGTATTTTAAAGGGAAAGTAAACGAGCTGAATGAAAAATTGGAAAAATATTTAAGAGTATTTGTATCCGTCACTAAATTTTCGGGGGTTCGGGGGCAGCGCCACCGAAAAAAATTTTTTTGGAGTATTTTAAAGGGAAATTAAACGAGCGAAACGAAAAATTGGATTCAATGAAGCAAGCAATTATCAAGGCTATTCAATTGCAATTCCAGAATCACAAATTCAAACCCAGAATTACCAAATCCGTTTGCAATTTGTGAATTCAATTACATGGAATTGCAATTAATTCCATCACTGCTGCAATTTCATGACAAATTGCATCAACTCAATTAATCCATTATGGATGCGCAGAAAATCAATAAATTGCACCAAACGGGAGTAATAGGCACCAATTAATTTAAATCAATAAATTGCACCAAACGGGATTAATAGGTTTTCATTTTTCTTGGGTTGGGTTAGGGATTTGGGGTGGGTTGGGTTAGGGATTTGGGTTGGGCTTAGCATAGGAAAAAAAATATCTGATCCAGCCCAGTGTGGGCAGCAGCCCACGGTGGCCCTGGGCTGGATCCGCCACTGACTATGATATGTTCATATATATATGTATGTGTGTGGTTCTTTTGCATTGTATTGGTTTCTGTTGTTTTATGTTGTAATGTGGAATCTTGTCTTCGAGTCAAAACAAGTTGGGCGATAATCTCATAACAATGCAAGACAAAAATGTCGTGCTTATGCTGTTTTCCATCTCTAACCTGCAAAAAGAAATGCTTTTTTTCTGTTTTGGATTTTGCTCACTTTGGCCGGCTGGATACATGTGTGAGCTGTTGACCAACCATTTCTATGAAAACTGAAGTGAAAAAGGTCAATATGGTTTTACTATCACCATTCCAAACATGATAAAGGGTTTTCTTTTTCCTAGTTCGATCATTGTGTGCGGAGTAATTATTTGTTGGTAGAGATACTTGTAGGTCGGACCTAAAAAGAAAAGGATTTTGGTCATTCTCATTCGACTAAGCAACGATTTCTGATGCTTCATGTTAATCATTTGAGACAGTTTTTGATGTTCTAGGATTTCTGCCATGTCAGGTAAAAATAAAAGCGCAACCCATTATTCCATTTCCACTAGAACGATTCAAAAGACAAATCAAATATGCTTTCTAGTAGTAGTTTGCTTATGCTGTTATCGAACATGGATAACTAGTTACAGGTAAGAGTGTCACTCTTCCACATTCCTATCAGCTCTTCAAATGGAAAGGTACGGATGGAGACAGAAAATGAAATGAGACACGTAAGGGTTCCGTGTAAAGAAGAAAGTTGGTGAGATTCCAGAATCGTCTAGCAGTTTTTGTTTTGTATATGATGGGTGGATGAAAAGAAGAAATACTGCTTAATTTCAATGAACATATGCATGACAAAAGCTGCCACCCCATTCCAAATCTGTCAGCTTTCAGGTTCTCTTGGATTCATCGCTTAGCATCTTCGTTTTCCGTCTTTGTTTATGATCAATAGGAAATTGTTGTTTCAATTTCTGTGGTTGTGAACATGTATGATAGAGACAGGCTAGTTTCATCCACGGGTTTGTTTTGGGGTTTCCTATGGAATGGACTGATGATTGTTGTTGGAGTGTCTGTTAAGTAGTTAGATTAATCATTACAGCTTGGTGGAATAACCTATGCAATGTGTCTGCAGTTCCTCACTAGGGTTCATGGAAGAAAAACATAGTCATTCTCCCGCCCGACTGAGTGATTGAATTACCCATTGGGCCCACAACAATGCAAATGTAGTTGTGGCCCAATAGCTGTCTGTTGAAGTTGAAGAACAGCCCACAAACTTTTGACAATCGTAGCCCATCAACTTTATTTTAATCATGATAGATGGCAAAATTGCAGAGTAAGGGAAAAAAATTTAGGCTTTTTTTTTAGTAATATAAAATAAAAGTATAAAACCTCCATTCCTCCCATTCTTCAGTCTCCTGCAACTCTCTCAATCTCTCCGAGCAAGATGACTGACGGTCACCTCTTCAATAACATCTCCCTCGGCGGCCGGGGCGGCACGGTAAGTTCTTCCGTTTCATAGCTATTCGTATCTTTTGCGACGGCAGCGTTTCGTGGTTTTGTGAGATTGATTGTTTGATTTCTCCGGGATTTTGGAACCTAGGTCCTCGAAACGCTAACATTTTTCGAATTATAGCTGTATTTATCGGTTTTTTGTTATCTGTATAGTATGGTACTTCGAGAGCTAGAATTACTCTCTGTGTAAATTTATGGTTTTCGTGCTTCATTTGTGTTCATGGAACCCTAATTTGATGTTCGGAACCCTAATCCTTATTTATTTTTCACTGGACGTCTTTAGGGTGCTCTCTGTTGGACTTCTTGTTGATGATTTATAGGAGAAATTAAATTATAGTTCTTCTAGAGGTGCATGTTGCTTGTAGATTATATTATGGATTTCTTCTTGTAATGAACTTGAGGGGCATGTTGCTTGGTAATTATGCTTCTTCTTAATTTCATTTCTGTTTAAAAGTGGGTAATGTTGGTTGCTGAGAAGTGATTTTGTGGCTGCCATTTTTTAAATGTTAACTTAAGTTACTCAAATTCAAGAAATCATAAACAACAAAGAAGAAAAGAAACTAAGTTTAGGTACTTGTGATTTTTGCCTGTGACCTGTTTCCCGATATTGTTACAGAAGTCTTAAATTTGTCCCTTTTTCAACTTCTCTGTTGTTTAACTGGGGTGAAAATGATATTTCTAATACATAAAAAAGTATTTACTGAGTAAAACCTAATGTATTTGTCACATGAATGCAGAATGCTGGACAGCTGAAGATATATTCCGGGGGCATTCTATGGAAGAAACAGGGAGGTGGAAAGGCAGTAGAAGTTGATAAAGGAGATATTATGGGAGTGACTTGGATGAAAGTCCCTAGGACTAATCAACTTGGTGTCCGAAGTAAAGATGGGCTGTTATACAAATTTACTGGATTTCGTGACCAGGTCTAAATTCATCTTTTTTGGATGTTTTTCTTCATGTTTTTGGTGATGTTTCATGGGTTGGCATACTTATGTAGACTGCTCAAGAACTTAATGAATAGGACAACCATATGTTGTTAACAAGTATCATTTCTTCTCTTGGAACTTATGTCTGGTTTTAATGTCGTCATATTTTTGTTTTTCTTCTATAATCTGGTGGAGTGATGGCCTCTTACTCTCTTATCTTGTTCTTTTGTTTCTGGTATATTAGGACTTGGCTAGCTTGAGCAGTTTTTTCCAAAGCAATTGTGGAATAGCACCAGAAGAGAAACAGCTTTCTATCAGTGGCCGAAACTGGGGAGAGGTTGATTTAAATGGTGGGATAAAAGTGCTGTTTTTTCCTTTTTTGTATATTGTTAATTTCCTTTCTTCTATTTGTAGAGTTTACTAATTTGAAGTAATATCGTGTGCCTAACATTCTATTATCATGACCATTTTTACCTGTGTGTAGGAAATATGCTTACCTTTTTGGTTGGTTCAAGGCAAGCATTTGAAGTGTCGCTAGCAGATGTCGCACAGGCTCAAATGCAAGGGAAAAATGATGTTATCTTGGAGTTCCACGTGGATGATACAACTGGAGCTAATGAGGTGGGTTTCCATTACTTCTCACTGGAAAAATTCATGCATATGGTTGCCCATAGGAATGTGGTGTTAGGTGCATGCTTACATGATTGCAGTCTGTTGCAAGTCAGAGAGGGCCGTAAATCCATTGTAGTTTTACTTGTTCAGTTTAGCAACTCAGTTTTTTATTTGTTCATGTGCTTACAGAAGGATTCACTGATGGAGATAAGTTTTCACATACCTAATTCCAACACCCAATTTCTTGGGGATGAAAATCATCCTCCCGCTCAGGTGAGTTTGCTTCCTGTAGTGATTGTGTGGTCTTATATGCTTTGTGATTGCTCACCTATTTCTTCACAATTGGTTTTCTGTTAGGTTTTCCGTGACAAGATTATGGCAGTGGCAGATGTTGGTGCTGGAGGTGAAGATGCTGTTGTTACATTTGAGGGCATTGCCATCCTCACACCCAGGTATAAATTCTCGAACGCATCACGGATTCATGCAAGTGCAGACACTCACTATGTAGCTACAAACACAAATCATGATTCACCCATATTCTTTAATCTGGCAATGAATTTCATGTTCGGCTACTTGATGTTACTCTTCTGAAACACATGAAGTTGAGAGAATATTTGATTTATGCAGGGGTCGGTACAGTGTTGAACTTCATCTGTCATTCTTGCGGCTCCAGGGGCAGGCCAACGATTTCAAAATTCAGTACAGTAGTGTTGTTCGCCTCTTCTTGCTTCCAAAGGTTGCTTTTCAATTATCTTCCCTTGCATCTCTTGGGGAACTAATGTATGTTCACATTTGTTCTTTCCTAATCTTTCAATTGAATTTTTGGGTTCATGCAGTCTAACCAGCCACATACGTTTGTGGTAGTTACTCTTGATCCGCCTATCCGTAAAGGGCAAACACTATATCCACATATTGTGTTGCAGGTATTTTTCTTCCTGTTGTATTTGTGATTAAGTTTGTTTCTTATTGTTGCTATATTTCACATTCTAATCATTTTTTCATTGTTATTTTTAGTTTGATACTGACAGTGTGGTTCAAAGCTCATTGTCAATGAGTGAAGATCTATTGACTTCAAAATACAAGGACAAGTTAGAACCCTCTTATAAGGTAATAGCCTATACTTTTTGATGTAATTATGCTTTACATGGTGCGACCTACATTTGATATTTGATGATACTTGCTTTCAAGTTTGGATCAAAGTAATTTTAAATTTAAATGCTTTTGATTAGTGTATTGCATTCTTACCATAGGGCCTTATTCATGAAGTTTTCACCACGGTATTACGTGGACTGTCTGGTGCCAAAGTAACCAAACCTGGAAAGTTCCGTAGCTGTCAAGATGGTTATGCAGTGAAGTCATCATTGAAAGCGGAAGATGGATTGCTCTACCCACTTGAGAAGAGCTTCTTCTTCTTACCTAAACCTCCTACACTCATTCTTCATGAGGAGGTACAGTTTTTCAAGCTATGCATGACACATTGTATCTGGTTTGGAGCAGATGAATTTGAGTTGGATTTTGATGTTCTTTCTTAATTTCCTTTGCATGTTTCCTCAATGAAGATTGACTATGTGGAATTTGAGAGGCATGCTGCTGGTGGCTCAAATATGCATTACTTTGATCTTCTTATAAGACTTAAATCTGAGCAAGAACATCTATTTCGGAATATTCAGAGGAATGAGTACCATAATCTTTTTGATTTCATCAGGTTGGTTAATTTTTTTCTTTCTTCTTTTGACATGTAAGGGGAATTCTGCCTTCTTTTTTGTGTGGTTTGACTCTTTTGTTTTCATCTATCAATACAGTTCCAAGGGTTTGAAAATTATGAATTTAGGAGATGCAAAACCCACAAATGGAGTGGCTGCTGTCCTCCAGAACAGTGATGATGATGCTGTTGACCCACATCTTGAGCGCATTAGGAATGAAGCTGGTGGAGATGATAGTGATGAGGAGGTGAATTCTTCAGTTAATGTTAGACTTCTTTTTTCCATGGGAATAATGTTTTTGGTTTTGGGATCTGACAAGCTTATTGCTGTTGAATCTCAAGTTGGTTGGACCAATTCCATTTACTCAGTCTCACCCACCCTGCACTCTTCGCTTTAGTCATCATGTGTCCTTTAGCTTGTTTAGGCTGAATGGCCTCTGTATCCTAGTACTTGTGAGCCTAAGCAGGGTGATTTCTGTAGGATGAAGATTTTGTTGCTGACAAAGATGATGGAGGCTCTCCAACTGATGATTCTGGTGATGACAATTCTGATGCTAGTGAACGTGGGGAGGAGAAAGAGGCAAGTCTTTTATTTATTTTACACGCAGACTGTTTTAGAAAGAACTCATGCTGCATCATATTTAACGTGTCAGATGAATGGCTAATTACAGAAGCCTGTGAAAAAGGATTCCAAGAAGGAGGCCTCATCTTCTAAGGCAGTGAGTAAGAGGAAAACCAAGGAAGGAGGTGAAGAAGTTTCAAAGAAGAAGAAAACAAAAAAGAAGGATCCTAATGCACCCAAGAGAGCTCTTTCTGCTTTCATGTACTTCTCACAAAAGGAGAGGGAGGTAGGATATACTCATTTGTCTGTTGTCTGGGAATTCTTTTTATATGCTGCTGATTTCATTATTTGATAACAGGGGGTAAAGAGAGACAATCCTGGAATTGGGTTTTTGGACATTGGAAAACAACTTGGGGACAAATGGCACAAGTTGACCGGTATGTGTCTTTATCCAGTTCCAACTGCTTTCCACGACTTTTTATTCATTGAAATAGACTCAGTAGCATAACTGTTAATTGGAGTTTTTTTGTTTGTTTTGTTTCTGTACTAAAATGAAGCTGAGGAGAAAGAACCCTACGAAGCCATGGCTCGAGCAGATAAAAGGCGATACGATGAAGAAGTTCGTGGTTACAAGAACCAACCACCAGTGATGACCATCAACTCCGGAGACGAGTCCGACAGTGAATAGAGAGAATAGAGAGATGCTGTTTAGATGAGTAATTTAATCCCCTTTTCATAGCAGCCGCACATCTTTATGCCAGTGGTTAACATTATCAGACGAACTTGAACTAGTTTACGTTGGTTATTCTACGAGCCACTATTATATGTATGTGGTTCTCTTTTTTGAAGTCTGATTGTCGTAGTATTCTACTGTGTTAAAGAAAATATGATGCCCCTTGATGCACAGCTATAGAGAATAGAATATGTAAGATTAAATGAATCCTTTCTTTTCCTTTTTCGGTGATAAACAAAAAAGTTTCATATGAAAGGGTCTAATCATCACTATTCCAATATGTGAGCAGAAATTACAGAGTTTACATGTTGCATCTGTTTGGGATTGCTTGCTGTTTTTTCTCACCACAGAGACCAGACTTGAAGATGTCGATAATAAGAGGAATTCAAGAATTCGAAGCAATTCTTCCATAAACTCATTGGAGCAAGTTAGCAACTGCTGCAACTCTAAATCACCCGAGAGAAACCTTTCATTTCAATCATAGAAACTACGTTTGGCAGTAATGGTGGCGCAAATTCGGCAATTTTGTAACAACACAAGAAAAGTGTTGACTGAAATTCTTCTTTTTTGTGCATATTTAATGAAACCGATTTCAGATGAGAACATTACAAGAACATATCGAAAACAACAAAATTATCTGCAAAAAGAGGGTTATGGAGTTATGGAGAGGTGTAAGCAGCAAAAGTTCAATGGTGATGACTGTAATTATTATGTTCTTGGTAATGGTAACAGTGGCCTCCACATCCATTTCCACAGCTGGGAAATTAGTGAAGAATCCTGATCAACATAATTGCTGGCCCGATTCCACAGCTGTCATGAATTATGGGCAACAAGATGATGAATGTTGGCAGAGTTGCATGGAGAAATGCGACCTTAAGTATCATGATTGGGACTGTGCTGGGGATTGTATTGAGACGTGTTTCAAGTGTCATGCTCCTTGATTAATCTTTACAGCTCGTTTTATGTTAGAGGTAAGATTTTATAAATGCTATTCCTTTTACTCCCTCGATAAAATGTCATATATTGTGACAGGTGAGGCGGTTGATAGATGTGCAAGTAACCACTACTACTGCTGCAATATCCAATACTTATATATAAAGACATGTAATTAAATAATTAAGAAAAAAAAGAAATAAATGTTACAGTACGTACCTAATCAAAATTAGTGATGATTATCATGTTTTCATCACTTTATATACTTACAATGGGAATATAATACATATGGTTGATTTAATTATGCATTTAGTGTTTTAAAAAAATTCTTAACCTGGTCAACTCAATCAATATTGTGTTCTTTACTAATATTATGTAACAAATCATGTTAAAGTAAAGTCGTTAATGAATATCGGATATAAAAAAGGTTGTTAATGAATGTGCTTTTTTTTTCTTTAGAAAGAAATGAGCTAAAATAACAATTTACGCTCTAAGACAGTGAGAATGGACATCATTTAATAAAAAAGACAACTCATGAGAAACGATTAGGCGAGCTAGCGCATCCATCATCGAATTTGTTTTCAATAAATACATTTGCAGCTAATATTCCACTCATCTAGCTTCAAAAGGAGTCTGATACTAACCAAGGTCGTAAATAAATGTGCTCTTTAAAAAACTATGAAATGATAAATTAATAAATAATTAATTAATTAAAATGTTAACCTTTGTTTGTATTAATGGATGCATTTTTTTTGTGATGGTAGTAGTAATTAGGGATGACAACTGGACGGATTTGGGCGAATTTGGGTGTGTTAAAATGAGTATGAACAGGTATGGATAAATACCCAACTCATACCAAAAATTAAATATTCATTATCCTCCATACCCAATATGCTCAATACCCAATTGTGTATGTAATGGATATCCAATTACACTTATTTATTTATTATTTTACTTAATAAAATTATTTTACCAAATTATTTTATTTTTTTATAATTAAGTGAAAATTTACTACTTACGTTCATTTTTTACCATTTTGGTTCATTTTATACCATTTTGGCTCGATTTTTTTACCATTTTAACTTTTTTTATCATTTTTGCCCACTTTTTTCCATTTTGGTTCGCTTTTTATCGTATTGACTCTCTTTTTTATCATTTTGGCTCGCTTTTTTTATAATTTGACTCGTTTTTTACCATTTTAGCTCGTTTATAAATTTAAAAAAGTAGTAATTTATTTTGCAGAGAATGCTCATTTTTCTTCTTCATGAAACTAACATAATCATAAACTCATCATTAAATTCTTCATTTTTATTTATTTATTACCCATCTCTTTTTTATCATTTTGGCTCGCTTTTTTTATAATTTGACTCGTTTTTTACCATTTTAGCTCGTTTATAAATTAAAAAAAGTAGTAATTTATGTTGCAGAGAATGCTCATTTTTCTTCTTCATGAAACTAACATAATCATAAACTCATCATTAAATTCTTCATTTTTATTTATTTGTTACCCCATCCTGTTCCATTTGCTTGTACCAAATGTCGCACCCCCCTTCGTAAGCGGTTCGGACAATGTGAGACAAAAAGGAAGTCTCACATAATGTAATGAAGTCACCACCCTATTTCACATAATGCAATGAAGTCACCACCCTATTTATTTCTAAAAGTTTAGGGAAACCTAAGGTCTGAAAAAGAAATGAAAATAAAATAAAAATTGAGGCACAAAAAAAGGGTCTAAACCCGAGAACAACGGTTCGGGGTCTATTTATGGACTCGGTAAGGTATTAGGCACTCGAGTCTCATCCTAAAAAGGTTACCGGTTAAAACAGAGAGGTGTTTAAATATTAATCCAAATTAATTATCATGTAAACGAAGTGATTCGAGTTCTAACATTTTAAATGATCATGCATACGAATATACGTGCGGAAAGCGTCAAAAAAAATAAAAAGGTGAAAAAAATGTACTTGTGAATGGGTACCGATTGATTTAACCTACGAATCCGAGATTATTAGTACGAGTAATAATAAATGATAAAACAAACAAATAAACTTTTAACTAATTATTCCAAGCAAGCAAAATAATCAATTAACAATTAAAAACAAATAATTAGCTAACAATTAAAAGCAAATGATTAATTAACAATTAAAAAGCAAGCAAAGTAATTAATTAAACATTACGGATGAACAATTGATTAGCACGAAAATAATGCGATGGGCTTTAACTAACGATACAACCTATTAGGCCTAAAATTCCAGCCCACTACCCAAGCCCAGCAACTAAGCCTTTCTTCTTCTTTCTTTCTTATTTTCCGCTTGGGCCAGGAACAGTTTCAGCCCGACTCCCTTTTCCCTCCTTTCATTTTAAACATCGTCTTCTTCCTTGGGTCGTCGGCGCCATTGTCGGCGACCAAGGGTAAAACCAAACAAAAAACACAGGCAAACAAACGACCAAAACAGACCCGACAAAACAACAAATCAAACCAACCGAACAACAATCCAATTAAACCAAAAAAAGCAAGCAATTTAACAAAATAAAAGCAAACGAATTAAATTAAAACAAAGCTTTTAAATCAAACCAAAATAGCAAGCAATTTAACGAAGCAGAACAGTGAAATTAATTTGAAACAGAGGCAGCAATTGATTAACAGAGGTAGCAACAATTAATTGAATCAAAAGCAAAAGCAATTAATTAATTGAAAGAGAGGTAGAAAATTAAATTAAAAGCAACAATTAAATAAATTAAACAGCAGCAATTGATTAAATCAAAAGAAATAAACGACTTAAACATTGTTGTTGAGCAGTTGCAGAGAGAGTGAGAATTGAGAGGGAGAGAGTTTGTGAATTGGTTCCCCTGGTTGATGATGCAACAGTGGGTATTTATAGAGGTGGCGATGAGCGCGTGAACGTAGGGAGCAAGGGAGAGTGGGCATCGCGATCGTGGGCAACAAGGGGAGAGTGGCGGTGACGAGGCAACGGTGATGATGACCAAGACGCGTCGATGCAGCGTGATGATGGCCACATTAATGGTGGTATTAAATGTGATGATAAGGGTCGACGATGGCGGGTCAGCTAGGCAGAGGCGTGATGATAAAAAAAAGTCGACAGCGAGGCGTGAGGATGAAGGTGCATTAAATGATGCATTAATGTGCATTAATGTGTTGAACAAAGGTGGTGAAAATTAACAAAGCTAATAATCAACCGGGTGGAGATACGAACAAAAAACTGAACTTTTAATTAATGGAAGTAGAAAAACTACAAATGAGATATAATATTTATTGCCTTTGGATAGGCATACAACACTCACTCTCACACACACTTTTATTTCACTACTATGCCTCACTCCCTCTCTTTTATTTTCTCTCTTGTGCACTGCGTTGCACTTCACTCTCTTGCTCTCCAATGCACTGCATTTTAGAGAATGCATGCATATGTATTTATAGGTACAAAACTTCACTACACCAATTACCTTTTTAATTTTTTTATTATTATTATTTTTCTTCATTAGTAGGTACCTACCATTGAAAATTTCCTTCATCCTCTTTTTCCTTGCCGACAGTGCAAGAATCAACTTTTGCTTATTTTTTATTTATTTCTTCATTCATTTTCTTTGGTCAGCTCATAACCAAAGAAATTTTTCTTCATCTTTTTTCTTACCGACGGTGCAGAGAATCAACCTTTGCTGCACCTTAGAAATTTTTCTTTGATTAATTTCTACGGTGTTGACAATTTCAATACTCCCCCTCAACACCGACTTTCGCCCTTATCATACCCATCTGATGACAAAGCTTTTCAAGCTTAACTCCACTCAAACTTTTTGTGAACAAATCTGCAGCTTGATCTTCTGTCTTAACATGCTCCAGTCCAATTTCTTCTTGCAAAACCTTTCCCCTGATAAAATGATAATGCACTTCCACGTGTTTAGTTCTTGCATGAAAAACTGGATTCTCCGCCAAACGTATTGCCGACAAATTATCACAATACAATGGAATTGCATACTCTGTTGCTTGATGCAAGTCCTCCAGTAGCTGCATTAGCCAAGTACTCTCTTGAGCTGCCATTGCTGCTGCTCGGTACTCTGCTTCTGTTGTTGACAAAGACACCGTTGGTTGTCTTTTGCTACACCAAGAAACTGCTCCAGATCCAAGCATAAAAACATACCCTGTAGTTGAGCGTCGAGTATCATGATCACCTGCATAGTCAGCATCACAGTAGCCAACTAGTTTGCCATCTCCACCTTTCTTTAACTTGGCTCTAGCTTTCCTTTGCATGTGGCAATGGATGGACCCTTCTTCTCTGATAGAAAGGACTCCTATAGAATGTTCAGTTTGTTCCTCAACTGATGGGTCTATGGAGTCTCTACATGAGCTCTTAGTTTCTAGGATATGCTCTGAAGCTAGACTCTCCGTTCGAGGATCCTGTTGCGGCTTACTGTCCTTCAATAGGACTTCTTTGCTTCTACGTGTAGCCAGATAATTCCTAAAAGCCGATTGGATGGCGATTGCTGCATCTTCTCTGTGAAACAATGAGTCGGTTGAATTATGCTTCACCTCTTTGATGCTTTCCTTGCTATCTTCACTTTGGACATCTATGTCTGTAGTGCCCTGTAAGATAGGCTGGGTTACCATCACCTCCAAGCTCTCAACTGAAGTTGAATCCTCATTCACAAGCACTACATCGAACTCATCACTCCAGAGATTTAAAGTAACAGTGCTCCACATTTTCTCATCTCCTGTCATATGATTTGAGCAACTCGAATCAACAATCCAATCGTCGATTCCATTGGATGTTATTGTTGTAAAAGCACTTTCCTCATCTTCTACAGCAAAGTTCGTCTCCATATCCCACTCTTCTTCATATTTAGAAGTAGCGGCACTTTCTTCCGCAATAAAGTCTGCTTCCATATCCCACTCTTCTTCATAGTTAGAAGTAGCGGCACTTTCTTCCCCAATAAAGTCCGCCTCAATATCCCACTCTTCTTCATAGTTAGAAGTAGCGGCGTTGCTCTCCATTGTCTTTTTCTTTGACCAACAGGATTCTGCTTTGTGTCCTATCTTCCCACAATTGTAGCACTTCCCTTCGAACCTCTTAATTTTTTCATAGGCTCCCCCTGCACGAGCGCTTCCTTCACCATGATTGCTCGCCGCGTTATCATCATTTCTTTTAGATCCACCAACTGTCCACTGCCTGAAATTTCGCCGATTTTTGTTGGTGTAGAGTGCTTCCTCTTCACCTTTTAGCGAAACTCCACCAATCTGCTTAGCTAATGCTTCTTGACTAGCTAGCAAATTTTCGAACTCAACAAGTGATGGTTGGGTCGGCCATCCTTGTACTGCAGCGACGAAACCTCTGTACTCGGGCCTCAAACCATGGATGATTATTCTTTTCATCCTGGTTTCTCCGATTGGAGCTTCTGGATCTAACTCGGAAATTTCTCGGCACAACGACTTCACTTTATGAAAGTACTGAGTAATTGTCAAATTATGTTGCATTATTGACAATAACTCGCTTTCTAAAAGTTGGAGTCTTGTGTCATTCTTCTTCGAGAATCGCTTGGCGAACGTATCCCAAGCTTCATTGGGAGTTTTGGCATCGCGGATATACTCCAGGACCTCTTCATCAACTGTTGTCTTCAAAGCGAGCATTGCTTTGCCCGCTTTGATCTTCCATTTTCTAAGAGAACCGTTTGTATCCTCCGTCTCTGGTGGTGTGACTTCACTTCCATTTACTATCTCCCACAAATCTTGTCCTTGCATGTAAGACATCAAGCAAGTAGACCAAGAAGTGTAGTTTTGATTATTGAGCTTTTTAATTCCACCAACAACTTGAAGGTCACCCATGGTCCGATAACCAACCAAGCTCCGCTACCAGATTGTTGAACAAAGGTGGTGAAAATTAACAAAGCTAATAATCAACCGGGTGGAGATACGAACAAAAAACTGAACTTTTAATTAATGGAAGTAGAAAAACTACAAATGAGATATAATATTTATTGCCTTTGGATAGGCATACAACACTCACTCTCACACACACTTTTATTTCACTACTATGCCTCACTCCCTCTCTTTTATTTTCTCTCTTGTGCACTGCGTTGCACTTCACTCTCTTGCTCTCCAATGCACTGCATTTTAGAGAATGCATGCATATGTATTTATAGGTACAAAACTTCACTGCACCAATTACCTTTTTAATTTTTTTTTTATTATTATTTTTCTTCATTAGTAGGTACCTACCATTGAAAATTTCCTTCATCCTCTTTTTCCTTGCCGACAGTGCAAGAATCAACTTTTGCTTATTTTTTATTTATTTCTTCATTCATTTTCTTTGGTCAGCTCATAACCAAAGAAATTTTTCTTCATCTTTTTTCTTACCGACGGTGCAGAGAATCAACCTTTGCTGCACCTTAGAAATTTTTCTTTGATTAATTTCTACGGTGTTGACAATTTCAATATAATGATGGGTAAGGAACGAAGAAGATATTTTTGGTTCGAGCCGACAGTACTAGAAATCCTGTTTGAAACTGAACCAAAATATACTAAAGTACGGAATAAAATAAAACGACACAAAATGAAATAAATAATAAATAATAAACAGTAAACAAGGAAAAATTCAATCTACGGTCCGAGGAAATTCGCTTGGAATCGATAGAAGCTCAACGGAAAAAATGCTAGAATACAAACTAAACGAAATAAAATGAAATGACATAATAAGTAGTAAATGAATGAAAATAATAATAAATAAAATATGATTGATATTAAAAAGTCAATAACAGGATGAACGATAAAAATGCAGAAATGCTATGACGAAAATGTCAAAATTCGGGTAGTAACACCAAATAACAGCACTATCATCATCATCACCACCACCAAAAAGTCTCTGCTGATGTGCAGGTGCCGACCTCCCTAGACTATTTTTGATCTTAAACCATTTCCCATGATATCATGGGAACCTCGAGTTCAGATCTGGATCTAGATCTGTTAAGCCATGGGAAGCTCGGGTTTAGATCTTGATCCAGATCTACTAAGCCATGGAGGAGGAGGTGGTGGTGGCCGGCTGAGGTCTCCATCGCTGCCTCCGGTTGGTCAAACGACACCATCCACCTCTACGACCTCTCCTCTTCCGCATCTCTCGGCTCCCTCTTCCACCGTACCCTTTTTTTCAATAAGTGAAAAAAATCAAAAAATAGGTTATACTAGTTGGGGTATTTTGCGGGCACCATACCCAATTATACCCAAAATTATAAATGCGGGTATTACCCATACCCAAACCATACCCAGTCAAAGTTGTCGCACCTTTTTTTTTGGAAATTTACGCGACGCGGTTTGGGACGGATGTGAGACAAAATCAGACTCATCTCATATAATGCAATGAAGTCACCACCCTATTTTGTTTCTAAGGTTTAGGGAACCAAAAATCATGGCATAAAGATAAAAAAAACTAAGACAAAATGGGTCTGAACCCGAGAACAGTGGTTCAGGATCGTATTATGGACTCGGGAAGGTGTTAGGCACCCGAGTCACATCCTAAAAAGGTTACCAAATAAAAGAGGTGTTTAATAATGTTTGGAAAATAAAAAGTTCTAATTTGTGTGATCATGCCCAATAGATGAATTAAATTCTAACAATTCTAAATATTCATGCATACGAGCGTACATGCGAAAAAGCGTGAAATAAAAGGGTGAGAAATGTGTACTTGATGAAGGGGTATGGGCGGATTTACCCTTTTGATCGAAGTTGTTGGTACAAGGAGAAGATAAACGTTTAAGGACTCGAAGATTGTTGTATGCGAGCAAAAATAATTAATTTAAACAAACACGAACATAATGGTTATTTAAACATGCAAAGCATACGAAAATAGGCAAGCATACGAAAATAAATAATACAAACAGACGAAAAATAAATGAATAGTACAAGTGTGAAAATAAATAAACAGTACAAGTGCGAAAAATAAATAAATAGTACAAGTACACGAAAATCGGTACGAAAAATATGCGACGGGCCTAAAAATTGGGCTCTGCCCACTAGGCCGAGAGTGGGCCCACCAGCTGGGCCAAAGGCCCAACCCTTCCTCCTGTCATGCGAGAGGCGCGCTGTGCTGCTGTTTGGGCCCGCGCGGCCCAAACCTAAAATTTAAATGGAGAGAGCAACGACTCTCTCCTATTCATCATCTCCCACCTTGTGTCGCCGGCGACCGAGGTCCGATCATACGGTGACGAAAACTGGATTTATATATATAGAAATGATCGTCTCAACAACATATATTTAATAAAATTATTACAGCAGTTCAATTTCAACAAAACAGTGCTCAATTAAATAAAAATGAATTAAATTTTAATTAACGAAAAAATCTGAAATTTGTCCGAATCGTTGAGCGATTCGTTAAAAAGAGGCAATTTAATTAAACTAGATATTAAAAAAGAGTTATTTGAAAGCAAAATAGCAAGTTATTTCATCAAAATACGATTGATTTAATTTTTGAAAAGATTGCCGAAGAACGTTGAAAAATAAAAATTTAAAGAGTTAGAGTTGGAGCTTAAACATTTGGGTTGAGCAAGTCTGCTTGCAAGAGAAAGATTTTAGAGTGTGTTTCGACTCGTGTTTTGGTGAGGAGCAAGCTTGAAGGAGGCTCGCTATTTATAGGCGAGTTAAGTCGGTTGAGCGAGGTGATGACGTCGCCGAGATGACGTCCGAACTGTGATATGTGATGACCACGATGGGACATGACGAGGCAGCTGGAAGCTTCGAGTTCTGCTGGTCGCGTTGGAGGGACGATCGAGGAGCGATTTGATCGCGAAGAGATGAGGAGAAGCTGGTTTCCTGGGTTCGTGCATGAACCAAATGAAGAAGATGCATGCCTACGTGGTAATTACCACAACTGTTTGATCTTGGTTGACCATCTTAGTCAACCAGATCAACGGCTATGACCAAGAGTTGACTCTGCCTTTGATATTTTGTAGCTCGAGTCGGTGGTACGAGTAATCTCGCCTAAAATTGAACAGAAACTAGAACCGAAATCGCTAAAATATAGAATAAAATAAAACAAAATTATTAGTACGCAGTTAGTGGCGAAAAGTTCGCCATATAATTCGATAAAAAAATTCGCTTGTAAGCGATAAAAGTTCGAGCGTAAGAAAATGCTAAATTAAAAATTGAGCGAAGTGACGCGAATTGAAATAATAATAAAAAATAAGTAGCTAACGAATGAAAATGTTCGATCATTGGTTTCGAGAATTTTACTCTGAACTGATATGAGTTCGAACGGAAAAAGCGATAAAAACGTGAAAAATGTACGGAATAAAATTTAGATGACATGAGGCGTAAAAATAAATATCAGATGGGCAAAAATAAGTGGAAATACGATTTTAGAAAACTGAAGTTAAAAATGCGAAAATATTTTGATGAAAATTTTAAAATAAAAAATCCGGTAGCAATAAAAGCGGGTATTACCCGGTCAAACGATTATGGTTATGGACTGGTATGCGGGTATGAGTACCCATTGCCATCACTAGTAGTAATTAACAAGAAAAAAATGATCTTACCAAAAAAAGAAAATAAAAATACATTCGAGACCATGGAGGAAAACATTAATGAAAAAATCAAATAATTCCAAGATGAAAAAAAAAAGCAAACCAGCACAAATTTATGAACATGAAAAACCCAAATCATGACACACCATTTTCTACATAATGACTTTAATTGAGGATTTCCCCCCCTCAATTTGTAAGATATTTCATCAAATTTTATATAGAAGAGGATTGCATTTGAGTTTACATGATCTTCCAGCAAGTACTTTTTATCTAACATTTTTTACCACTAGTGCATTTCAGTACTCCTGCAAATCGTGTCATCCTAGTAGCTGATTTCCCAGGTTTAGCTTGGATCATATAATGGTTGTTTGGTCTGCTTGTCAATGGCTTCCCGGACTCGACAAAGAATGCTCCGTTCATGAACAGGTCACCCTCCGATCTCCAATTCCATTTCTTCCATTCGTCTTCCGACGCGTAGTCCCTCTTCGTCACCTATATCATCGTTAAAACCAAGTCATTGAAACATAAGACATTGAAGTTTCGTCGAGTGATAAGAGACTTATTCATTCTTAATTAAGGTCTCGATAGTTTTACCTGTTTGAGGTGTGCATCTGGTGGTGCGATGAAGCGATTTCCCTGGCTAAGAATGGTAGGATGTCTACTACCACCAATGGCATACAAACGCCAATGTGTGTAGTCATTGTTAACCACATGAGCGAAACCCCATCGGCACCTAGGCATCCTCTGCACGAGACCTTGACCGAAATGGTTGAACGCGACGGTCACTTGCATAAGTTGATCTCCAGCGAAACTGTCACTCGCACCCAACAAGATCACCTGCCCAAATTTTTTTTTTGTTTCAATATATAGATCTAATCCTAGAGTATTACATTAGGTCTTGACTAATCTGAAATTGAGCAGCTCGTGTTCGATTTTGCTTATTGCTATTGGTAAAAATTGAATTCGATATCAAACAAAATCTTAATTTTAGTACTTACATCGTTGTGGTGGGTGAAATGGGAATTAGAGATGGTAATTGCGGTTGAACCCATGATGGCATCAATGAGACCATCGGTGCACCGAGACATGGTAACGTGGTCAATCCAAACATTGGTGGAACCAAAGATTGAAATGCCATCTCCATCACTCATTGTCCGCAAACCGTAATGGTCGACGGAGTCTCTAATTAGGCCACCGGAGCCGGGAACGATGTGATGGATACGGATTCCATGAATGATCACATTATTCACATATTGTATGGTGATTCCAGCACCATAAGCAATGTGTACATTTGCTCCACGCCCATCAATGGTCTTATCGCTTTCCATAATTAGCTCTTGGCACAACTTTATGTTCATGTCCTTTGCAAAGGTGATCCACAATGGCTCCTTTTGGATCACGGCATAGCGGAGGGTACCGGCTTTTGGGTTCATCGCATCGTCAGTGTTATCGGTCACCACGTAGTACTTTCCGGCCTTTCCTCCAGTGGTTTTGCGGCCGAAACCTAGGGCACATTTCGCGAGGCGCTTACGTTGTGTTGCCCAATTCGGCCGGCATCTCCAGCACCTATCAATTGGGTTGGTTGCAAGGCATGGACCTTTGTACTTCTTGAACTTCCCTTGCATTAGGTTCCTTCTAGTGGCATTTGGGGTCAATGCACCACCATCAATCGTGTAAGTGCTGTTTTTTCCTCCACTAGGATCCCTGAAAAACAAATAAAATCGTAACAAATTAACATTACCGTTCAAATTGAAAACAAAAAGATTTGTGCATTTCTCTATTTTATAAAAAGTATCATTGAAATTATGATATGTGTTATCTAAAAGAAAATGAATGTGGATCTAATATTACATGTTTGCCACAGAATTTAGTTCATCAGTGACTGCAAAAGGGTCAGCTACATAGGCCTGCATGGTCCTCTTCTTAGCCTCCTCTGCTCGTTGCTTCCATACGTCGTCGTAATTAGCCATGTCAGCCCATAGACTTGGAATTATGGTGGCAAAAGAAAAAATTAAGACTAACACCACCTTCCCCATCTTCATATTTGAATAGCAAAATTTCAAATCCTACCTATATTATTAGGATTAAGATCTTGGGTTGAACCGATCAATTTGAGTTATTTCCTTTGGAAAATTGGGGATTCAAACCCAAGAAATGAAAAGAAGTGTCCTAATCCACCAAGCTTAAGGATTGGTGAGATGGGGCACTGAGTTTTTGAAAGTTTGGTTATGTGTTTAAATACTAAGATGATAACGTTACATGTTTCTAAATTTAGAAGCGTAGATGGTGGATTACCACTCTTGTAATCGCCCAAAAAAGACAAAAAAAACTAGTTGACAAAAATGAAATTAGTGGTGCAAAAGACCTATTAATTTTGCTTGCTAACATACCTTGTTGCCATTGTTAGCGTTTTGTTTGTTATAAGAAAATCCTATAATTAGAATTGTCTAAGCAGTTGATTATTAACTATAATTTTTTTAGTTAGACCAATGCGCTTGTACATGAGTAAAACTTGGGTAGATCATAATCTACCTACATCATGATGTAGGATGATAACACGTGTCCAAAAGTATCAAGAATAGTGGTATTCTAGCACTATTTGGGGCACGTGTCATCATCTTAGATCATGATATAGGTAGATCATGATCTACCCAAATTTTTTCCGCTTGTACATCACTGATCAGTCATATTTTCTGAAAACTAAGGGGAGATGGGTCATCATCATGGGTCTAAATCTCTTAAATTGCTATTTCTATAATAATAATAAAAACCTCGTTTAAATACATAATATTAGTTCACTATTCCAAAGAAAATGTGAAATTAATTAAACTAATTAAAAAATAAAACATAGGACTAACCTGAATTTGTAAAAATAAATCATTACAAAACATCATTCAAAAGTAACTATTAACATTTTGATTAAAACAAGTTGTTGGCCTGAGATAAATTTTTTAGTATGTTGTTTGTTAAAAGAGTTTAATGAATTTATAAATCAAAATAATTTTTATCTTGTGACCATAATTATTGTCCCGAAATATTTTTATATCATGCATCAATTCTTTAGGTTATTAAATTTTATATATGTAAAATTTATGGTACTATTAGTAAAATATATTTTTTCATTTTATTGTACTTTGATTTATAAATGAGTTAAGTAAGTTTACGAATCAAATTAAATTTTATTTTTATAACTATAATTATTGAATTTGTATTTTTTTATAATTGGAAATAGTAGTAAAATCATCTCCACATTTGTACCTAATATCCGAATCACACCCTACGTTTCATTTTTGTTCAAATTGAACCCCACATTTGCCATTTTTGCTAAAGCACACCTTAATTTAAAAATTGCATTAAGACTTGTTTGACCACTCTTTAAGAGGAGTAATTATACAGTACACCCAGTTGTCATATCACTCTGTTCACCCACTCATATTAGCCAATAAGGAAACTACACGTTATAACTCGTGGTTACATATTAGAAGGTTTTTAAATTTTGAATTTTGAAAATACTATAAACCTAGGTAGTGGTCGATAAACCTCAAAAGGACCCGTCCACGTATAACCACCTTATAAGTTTGAGAGTATACTTAGCACACTTAGTTGGAATACTTGGTGCACGATATATTTTTTTCCCTTAAGCGGACTTACCAATTGTTGACGTGGGAATTAAAATATATATATATGACATGGAAATTTTTTATATGCCTCTCTTTACACGTCAGATGATGATGTCTAAATACAAAAAAAAAATCAAAATCAAAATTAAAACGACAACTCGCCACTTAAGGAGTGACCAAACATGTCTTAAAATAATTTTGATTTTAGGGTGTGCCTTGCCAAAATTGGCAAACATGGGGTTCAAATTGAACAAAAATAAAACATGGGGTGTGATTCAGATATTGAGTAGAAACGCGGAGGTGATTTTACTACCTTTTTCGTTATAATTAGGTAAAACCAATTATCTGATCAATTAAATTAATTGAGTGAATTTCCTCTCGTCTCTGTCTTTCTCTTTTACGTATTATTTATATACACAACTAAGATGTATTTAAAATTTTCAATCACCTCATTTAGAAAAATTAAATATCTAACATTTTAGATGCTATTAATTGTCATTTGTAGCTTAGTTTGGTTCCTACAAAATTTGCAGAAAAATATTTCGAGTTCGAGTCTACTTGTCAACATTCCTATCTATGTAAAACAAATAACTATTTGTCTCCCTCTTTATTTCTAAAAAAATCTTTTAGCGTGAATTTACCATTACTATATATTTTTCACAGTACAAATTATTCAAACTCTTTAAACAACAATATTGTCTATTTGTATAATTATTTTTATTTTTACATTTGTTTAGCGTGGCTTTAACAGTAATATGTAGTTATTGGACACTAATAGTGTCCAGACACTAATAGTGTCCAGACACTACAGTGTCCAATAACTATATGCGTGGACACTTTCTGACCGTAGGATGAGGAGTATTCCACCCATCTTCTCTTTTCTCTCTCACGTGGTCATCGCATCCAACGGTAGGGGAGTGTCCACACATATAGTGTGTAGACACTATCTACCCTTTTCCATATATATTTTTGTTGGTTAAAATAAATTGATTCTTATAATATAGAGTAAACCACTTCCCGCCGTTTATTCTCTTATCTTCATGGTTCATTTTATTATCAATTTTTCTATCATTTTTACCATCTCTTACTCTCTTTTTCTATTTCTTCCATTTTTCACTCTCTTTTTTTCCCTATAACTTATACACATAGTTATACTATATCAAAGTATTGCATTATCTTAATCGTGAAAAAGTAGTTATCTAACATTTAAATATTTTTAACCATTCGTATGACTCTTTATTTTTATAGAAAATTAGAAAATTGTTTTTGCATCATGACTTTAGAAATATATTTTTTCTCCCAAACTTTTTTATTTTTCTATTTCTTTGTTTGCTATTTATATTTTTATTTTAAATTTTAATTTAAGTTCTTACATTCTAACTCATCATATTCCATGTTTTAATATTATAACGTTTTAAATTATAGTCATTTGTACTATAACAGTATAACTACATTCATATTCAAATTGATCTTAGCACATGACTTTAGTAGATTTAATTTTTACTTTATATTCATCTTTTACTTATTTTGTATACATATAGGTGAGTTATACTAACAAAAAATCAATTATTTTATTTTAATTAAACTATTTATCTAGGTTTTTTAAATATCATTAGATAATTTATTTAACAATCTTTTTAATAAATTATTATTGCAACAAAACTTTAGTAGTAATATATATTGTTATGACTGATTGATTATTTTGACTATATTTGTTGTTTAAATTCTTGTAATTTGAATGGGAAAAACACTAATTAGAGTTACAATCTTTCATTTTTGCAGAAAATAACCCTTGGGACGATTTTGGAGGAAAATAAGGAGCATAATCTGTCGCATTTTGGACAAGAATCACTTGAAGATTAGTGATTTTCCATGCTAGGAATGAGCATTCTCCAATTCAAGCCAAGATTATTTTCAAGGGTCAAGAATATTTTCTTGGTCAGAAGAGTCTATTAAGCTCGAAGAAGCAATGGGTTGGGATATTGGCTCAGGACGCGAAAATGGATAAAGAGACTAGTTGTGCGCCTCTGGACAGTTCAAATTCAAAGAGGGATCTTATCCTATCTTCAGTTATAAGTCCTTTGAATCTGATACAATTTATTTAACTTTTGAACTTAGGATTTGAATATATTTTAGAGATAATCAAGAATCCTTTGAATCTGATACAATTTATTTAACTTTTGAACTTAGGATTTGAATATATTTTAGAGATAATCAAGGAGGAAAAATTACTATTTAATCTCTCCTTGTATTATAAAAAATCAGACATCTATCTTAGGAATAAAATTCTAGCAATTCTTTCTCTCTTTCTACTTCGTCTTCTTCCTTGGAAACAAGGAGTTTTAAGTTATGCAATTTATTTGTATGCTTTTAATTTACATCTGTAGGTCTAGGTAAGTTTCTTTACTCCCGGCAAAGACCAAAACATGTATGATTCCATGTGTTTGTGTGCTCTAACTGATCTTATTAGTTTCTACATTGCGTTTATAAACTATCTATTTGCTTGTCAGCATTATTCATATCATGTTTAAATTTGGCCAATTTAGATTTAGATTTGAATAGTCATTGTCATTCTTTAAAGATGCAAGAAACAACACACAAAACTAAGAGGATACAGTAGACACCTAGATTAATCTCAGTTTAGTATTAATTCTTTTAGATTAGAGAGAGCGAGTAACTTGAATAAGCCCCGCTTGAGAAACGAGGTATCTTAGTCAAAAGTTGTCTTCCCCTAATCAAGATCAATCAATTTAGTAAACCCTTTAACCAGCAAGGTGCTAATTGATTAGGATTACCTAATCGAGGGTGTCCTTAATTAGATGATTTGAAACATGAGGAAAGTAGGATCCCTAAGGTAATTGGGATCTATAACAACTTTATAAATCAGAAACAAACACTTTTGGATCAATGATCGAACACCATAAATCATACCCTTGGTTGAGTCTTTACTGGGAATCTTTTACACAATTGTTTGATCACACACTTCACACTTGATTGTTAAATTGAGTCCTTTTTTTTATTTTATTATTTATGGTATTTTTAATTCATAGTGTGAAACTCATTTTTACTTAAGTGTTAAAATCTGATCTTTATCTTGTTTTAAGGTCACTCATTCTCTGTGAATTGAACTTCTTACCATTATTTGCAATTTTTTGTAGCTAATGTTAAGTAGTATTTATTTTTGAAGGTCTCGACAACCTATTATATTATCAGAATCGAACCAGACAACGAATGGGTCACTGGTTAAATATGGTTGAACTATTGGATCATTTTGATTTGTTTAGGCATTGGACCATTCAATTTTGGAAAGTTGAACTGGATTAATCGGCTGGTTTTTACGAGCAATTTTTACTTTTTTCTTTAATATAAAACTTCATAGTTTATACCCAATTAATCATAATTTTTTTCCCATTTTTTCCAATTTTTCAATCCCAAATCTTTACTTTTGCAGATCCAGTCTAATTGGCTGGACGAACCGGATACCCCTTTGAGTGACCAGTTAACTAGTTGAAACGCCAATTCGATCCGGTTCTGATAATACTTATAAAATATATTTTACTTACTAAACTAAATTGTTTCTATTGCATGGTGCTAGGGCTGTCAATACGGGTCTGCAGGCCAGATCCGGCCCGAACCCAACCAGACCCGAGAAACCCGAGTCTGGACCAGACCCAGTCCTGATAAAAAACGGGACCAAAGGTCCCGACCCGCCTAAATTGTCCGGGTCCCGGACCAAACCCAGACTCGACTTATTTATTTATTTATTTTTCAATTAATTTTTTTTATTAAATACATTTTTCAATACCCTTGAGTCGCAAATATGGCCATTTTGGACATGAACACAACCAACACACCCACAACAGCAAAGTTGTACAAGACAACAAGAAACGTGATGCAGTCGATGGGAAAACGAAAATCACTAACCAAGAACAAGGAAATTTCAGCACCTAGAAACGCCAAAACAATAAAAGAAGAGAAACCCATGTAGTATTTCAAGAACTCAATGCATCTGAGGTAAAAGAGGAGCACCAGAAGGAAAGTGACGATAGTGACAACAACCACAAACACAAGTGAGTTCAAAAGGGCACCTTGAAATTTGTCCCAGAAGGAGTCCGAGGTTGTCTCAGAGTAAGCAACGGTGCCAATACTGCTTCTTGTTGAGGATGAAGAGGGTCTGAGTTAAGAATTGATACCAGATTCACCACCATGAACATGCAAATTGAGACCGGTGTAATAATTCTGATTAATTCTTCACCTAAAGAATCAATGACGGTCGTGGGTTTTTGATTTCGGGCTATTGGGTGTGATATTTTCGGATCAAGGTTGGATCTTTGAGAGTGTTTTGTGGTGTTTGAAGGGTGGTGACGAGGAGGAGGCACAGTGGCAGTGGACGAGGAGGTCAGAGCAGTGGTGGTGTGAAGAAGAAGAAGAAGAACGAAGGCGACTGAAGTGAAGAAGAAGAACGAAGAAAGAGGGTAAAACTCAAAATTAGGTTTTTTTGGCCTTGTAAAAAAAATTGCCGGGTCTCGGGACAGACCCGGTCCTGCACGACTCGGAAATTCCCGGGACACGGACCCGGCCTAAATTTCCCGGTCCGGAATCGGGTCTTGGGTCCCGGGTCTTATTGACAACCCTACACGGTGCGAGCCCTTCCCCCTCTATTTATTTCTCTAATGTTAATTTTTTTATTTTAATTTATTTTGTCATCTCTTGATTTTAATGAAAATATACATTATTATAATTACATGTGGGTTAGACCATCCACAGCAGCGGGTGTTAAATTTAGGGTGTTATTCACTTTCTCTCACTGCCACATCAGTTTAACACCCAACCAAAAAGCATTTAACACCCACTTCTCACAGCAGGGTGTTATTCACTTTCTCTCCCTTCCACATCATTTAATCATATACCCCACCATATTTTTCATTTCTTTTTCTTATTAAATTTATAATTACTATAATAATTACTTTTTATAATATAATAAATAATAAATAATATTTTTTTAATATAAATTAATTAAATTCATAATTTTTTTTCAGATTTCAAAAAATATATACTTTTTTAATACAATAAATAATATAATATTTTTTAAAAGTAACACACGATATTATTTATCACTCAGTAAATCAAACATATAGATTATTGCAAACGAACAAGAAAATACACACAAAATAAACTGGTAAACTTGAGAAACACACAAAATAAACTGGTAAACGTGAGAAATAATTTTTTTAAATCTAATCGAGGGTTGTTGATATGATGCCTTTTTATGCATGTTTTTCCCTCTCTTTTAGGTCTAATTTCAACCTTGATACTACTAATTTGGTTTGTTTTCCAACCACTTTGTAGATTTGGACTAAAGGGAGAAACTTGCTGAAAAGCGCGCCATTTGGATGCATTTTTGCTGATCTTTCATCGTCGAGCCCTAGACGCAGTTTTGTCGTCGAGACCTACCGTCGGGGCCTAGATGAGATCTTACGTCTAGGCCTAGACGAAGCACGTGCGTGTTTCTTTCCGAATGACGCTTGGCCGAAGATGCTAAAAAGATTCTAGCGGGATTCCATGTGCAAATCATCCAGCTCATCAGAGAATATTCCTCTATACCATTTTGTCCCCTAGTGGGGTTGTTAGGCTATATATAGAACCTTAACTTTAGGTTAAAGGAGGCTACTCCTTAGGATATTTTTCATCTTTTTAGGGTTTTCAATCATTGTAGCCACCTCTCTAACATTGGAATTTGTTCTTCCTTTATTTTTCCAAAAATTGGAGCCCCAAGCTCCAATTAGTTTTTAATCTAGATTTTCGTTTTCATCTGCACCTCTTCTTTGTTTATGTTGCTTTCTCCATCTATCTTGTGCATGATTTCCAGCATGAGTGGCTAAATCTCTTAGTCTTGGCAGGGGTGTTTTAAGGATTGCAAGAGGATAGTTGGGAGGTCAAAGTGTTCTTAAAATGTGTTCATTGTTGTATCCGCTTTCTTGCCATTTTATTGTCATTTCGTGTGAGATTTGTTGGTAGTTTGATCACCTATTTGCATGTTTCTCATGAATATTGTCATTTCCATGGTAATAACTAACGTGAGGCCATGGAATAGAGTAGGTACCTGGTCCAGAGTCATCATGTCGTTTGGTCTAATCTGGCTAGGGCAAGAAACCGGTTAGGGCAAACTTCTCAGTGTCTAGCCCTAGACGTGTCTTCTCTCTACTTCACGGGCCTGTGTGTATGACCCATAAGCGTACCTTGGGCACAGTGTCACGGCCACTCCCATAAGCGTACGTTGGGAGTGACTTCTCTTAAGAAGAGAAGTAGGGAATCCACATGAAAACAGGATTCCTATAGCACGTCTATGGCGTGAACGCAATATATCCTTGCACCGATGACCGACTAAACCTCGACGCAATCCGCCGTCTACCCCTGCTAAGATTTCTCCTTTTATCTGATTTATTATCTTTACTTACTTTGTTATTATCTTTATTACACTTATTAGTTTTTACCATTTTTATTGATATTCTCTTACTTTGTTTTCGTTCCCTTTTTATTTAATTATTTCGTTTGTCTATTATTACTTGTTATTTGCATTTTGATTATCTGTCCCAACATCAACTGCCATCGTTGGTTAGATTCGTCTAGACCAACCAAACCCCCCCCCCCTTGTGTTACTTTTATGTCTGTTGCATTTTCATCCTCATCATACATTTAGGGCAAGATTAAATTTAGTCCTTCATTTTCCTTGTGGTTCGACCCTGACTTGCCGCTATATACATTAATTTGTGCATCTAGCTTATCAGGATCTATTTCTATTACTTTTGACGCGCGTTTCGACGGCGCGTCAAATTTTAGCGCCGTTGCCGGGGACAGTGTTTATGGACTAATTTTCTTTCTTTTACTTGTATGACCAGGAGATCTGCACCAGACCTTCTACCCGTCGACCACGAACTCACGAAGACAGAGAGAGAATTTCGGAGACAGGCCGGAGCAACCTCTAGAAGAGTAATTCCCCGTCCTGCCCTCGACAGTCAAACCTCTAGTCAGACCGGTCCCAACAGTCATCTTCATCCCGACCTCGACAACCCAGTAGTTGTCTACCCCGAGATACCCATTATGGCAGACCGTCCTAATATCGACAATCCTCCGTAGACCATTGAGGACCTCAATGGTGCCCCCGAAACACCCAACACTTGTATCGTTTGGCCCACTGTTCCTCATGATTGGACGCTCAAGTCCGCAGTCATGCACCATCTACCCCTCTTCCGTGGTGTTCCAAAGGAAAATCCTCACCGTCATCTTCAGCAATTGCACTCTATTTGCGACGCCATGAAGCCAGCCAATGTCAGTATTGAGCACGCCAAGCTCCGAGCCTTCATGTGGTCTTTGAAAGATGATGCCCTAGACTGGTTCTATGATCTACCCCCAAAGTCCATCAATTCTTGGGCTGAAATGTCAAAATCCTTCACCGAAAAATATTACCCATCAGAAATGGCTAATGTAACTCGCAAGCAATTGGTGTCTATAGTCCAGAGGAATGAAGAAGATTTTGGTCAGTACCATGAACGCTACAAAAATATGCAAGCTATGTGCCCCTCACACAACCTTACCGAGCACGCCCTCATCCAATATTTTTGTGAAGGTCTCAAAGCTCGTGATAAGGCATTGCTCAATGCCGCTGCTGGTGGTGCTATCACAAGACTTACCCCTGTCGCCGCTAAGGCCACCATAGAGTTAATGGCAAGGAATTGCATACCCGAGGAAAGTAATCATCCAGGGCAAGATGCCCAAGTGGCCGCGATGCAGACCCAATTGACCGCTATGATGGGCATGCTTCAGAACATGGCCCCCGGACAGATAGTTCAGGTCAAGACCTGTCAGATATGCAATATGACCGATCATCCAACAGATGCGTGCCCGCATATCCCCGATGAAATTCAGAGTATCAACGCCATTGGAAATTACAATCAGGCCCCATACGGACAGAATTACAATCAGGTGTGGAGACCACCAAACTCCGGTTGGGTCAGCCATCAACAAACGTCTGGACCAGGACAACCAACGCAGCACAATCAGTACATGAATCAGGCCCAACCATCTTTCAACGTCCAAAACTTCCAGCCTAGATCTACCCCTCCCAATAACCAACAATCTTTCTATCAACCCAATCAGGGCCAGACCTCCACTTCGTCTACCCCACCGGTTGATGAGGTAGCTCACTATAGGAACGTCATCACTGATCTACAAAAACAAATGAGCGTCATGTCTGATCTACAAAAACAAATGGGCATCATGGCCGCGGACATGAAAGAATTGAAAAACAAGGGCAGATTGCCGCCCCAGACTGAGGCCAACCCAAAGCACAATGTGTGTGCTATGACTCTTCGCAGTGGCTACGTCTTACCCCCTCAAGAGCATCTAGGCCTCGACGTCGACAAATCCTTTCCAGAGCATCTAGGCCTCGACGTCAAAAAGTCTCCTGAATCTGAAATCTTGCCCAAGAAAATACCCAAAGCCAAGTTCATTGGGCCTAAACTCCCAGAAGTGATGGAGGATCGCATTAGATCCCCACGAGGGATGGCTCCACGAGGTGACACGAGCCCACAAGAATTTACCCAAGAGTATATACACAAGATCCTCGAGCCGCCCTTTCCTCAAAGGCTCGTCAAGACCAAGAAGAAGGAAGAGTATCAAGAAATCCTTGATATGTTCAGCAAAGTCCTCGTCAATATCCCACTTCTCCAGGCCATCAAAAATGTGCCCCGCTATGCCAGGTTCCTGAAAACGCTTTGCACTAACAAATGCAACTTGGCCGGGGTAAACAAGATAAGTGTGGGGGCAAATTTCTCTGCCATTATCCAACAGAAGATCCCTCCAAAGTGCGAAGACCAGGGCATGCTTGTCCTCCCCTGCACGATAGGGACAGTCAGTATTGGCAAGGCCATGTGTGATCTAAGGGCTGGCATTAATGTCATGTCCTTGACGATTTTCAACCGTCTTGGCCTAGGACCCCTCGAGCCAACCCCGCTTGTCATCCAATTGGCCGATCGTTCCGTAATTCACCCCGAAGGTGTAATTAAGGACGTCTTGGTCCAAGTAGGCGACTTCCTATTTCCCGCAGACTTCTATGTCATTGCCATGGAGAATGAAGAATCCGCTAAAGCCACAGATGTTCTTCTAGGGCGACCGTTTTTTGCTACAGCCAGGGCTAAGATAGACGTTCATGACGCATCTATATCTCTTGAGTTTGATGGAGAAATCATTAAGTTCAACATGATGGAAGCCGTGCAATATCCTTCTAATCTTGCTTGTGTTAATTTTGCTGATACGATCGATCCTTTGGTTGATAAAGTTACTGACTTGAATTCTATTGAACCTTTTCAGTCTGCCCTCGACAGAAGCGTCACGCCAGCAAGATTGGACGTCTTGGCCTTGACAATTAAGACTCCACCAGAATTACATGAAGTCACTGCCGCGTTAGAAGAGCATTCAAATGTCGACGTTGTAGACCTATTGTTACACAAGTTTCCAATCTTGACGCGGACGACTCTATCCAGCTTGCCCTAGACAGAACTATTTCACCCGTCGCACTAGACCCTTTGGTCTTGACACTTGTGACTTCAGAGCACTCAATTGTTGATAGTGTTGACCCTATAGATACACAAGTTTTCGATCTTAACGCTGACAACTTTTCCCATCTTGCCCTCGACAGGAACATCACTATAAATTCAGTGTCTGCACCTTCTTTTCTGCAGGCCCCTAAATTGGAGTTGAAGAGCTTGCTGTCGCACCTTAAGTACGCATACCTTGGCGAACATGACACACTCCCTGTGATCATCTCTAGCAAGCTTGATCCAGACGCAGAGCGCGAGCTGGTGTCCACACTCAAAGGATACCGCGAGGCCCTTGGATGGACTGTCGTCGACGTCAAGACACTTGACCCAGCCCTTTGCACTCCTCAACTAGCCATTACTCCGGCTGTCGACATTACCACTTTTGAAAAGGAAACCCTCGCCTCAACTGCTACTGCTACTTCCTTGACCAGCTAGGGCAAGACGCTCAATGATAACCCAACTCCGCAACCTGCCCAAGACACAGCCAAGACTAACACTCACCACGATAAGTTGCTCTCTTCTAAAACCTTCGATACTAGACAAAAGGTTTTACTTTACAATTCTTGTCTGAGGCTCTTTTCCAGAAAGTTGAAGCAAAAATGGACTGGCCCTTACCTTGTCAAGAAGATGAATGATCATGGTGTGGTTGCGATCCAGAATATGGACACGGGCCTCATTTCCAAAGTGAGTGACCATAGATTGGAGCTATTCCACGAAGGTTTCCACCCCCTGGTGGCAGACCCACCAATCTTGCCATAGACGCTTAACAACGTCCAGGCCTGGACGTAAAAACTGGCCAGTCAAGGAGGCATTCCACGCGCCTCATTTAATTTTTTTTCCTCTCTCCTCTCTTTTAGATAATTATTTCCGTTATTCCTATATTTTTTTTATTTTTTTTTATTTTTATTATTATTATTATTTTCGTATGTATTATTCCTTTATCTCCTTTTAATTTTTCCTCCCTTGTTCGTTTAATTTTCTCCCTCTCTCCATCCCGTTTTCAAATTTTGAAATGCAGGTTGTAGGGCGCGGATCCAGCCAGCGCGCGCCACGTGGCAGCGCCTCATCCGCAATCGGCGTCGTCCTCTCAAGCCCAACATGCGTCATGCAATCCACGAGGGCGAATCAGCGCGCGCCACGCGTCTTCAACGCATCATCCAGCCAGTCAACGCCTCATCGTTCTGCAATCCGCCTCGGCCAATGACGCGTTGCCAAGTGTCGCGCAATCCGCCTACCCAGCCAGCGCGCGACACGCGCCCTTCCCTTATCCTCATCCGCAATCCGTGTCGTGCAACCAAAGAGCGCCGCGTGTCCCACAATCCAAAGTGCCTAATCCCGCATTGCCACGTGTCAACGCGTCATCCAGATCCGTTCACCCAACCACAGCGCGCCACATCATCAGGAATCCGCGTCCTACCGCAGCGCCCACTCACGTCGCGCCACGTGTCATGGACTCTCCCCTCCTCCTCACTTACCCATTTTTTTCGTTTTAATTTTAATTTTAATTTTTCTTTTCCCTCCCACTCTTCCAACGTCCATCTTCCTCCCTCACTCCCTCACTCCATCTTCCTCCCTTGAAACCCTAGCCACACACTAACCATTCACCACATCCCTAAAACAAATCCACAAAAATTAAAATGGTGGCCCACAAAAAACCCATCACCCACCAGCTCGTCATTCTCCCAGCCGCCGTCCGATGAAGGCCTAAAAGTCACCGGATCTAAGCCGGCGACCTCCACCATCACTAAATCCGACCGGTCGGTAATGCACAATCGCCCTAGGGCACTCTACAACATTCTCCTATCCCTTCCCCCTTCTCTTGAACTCCTTTTACGATCTGAACTCTCGTCTGTTTTGTGCATCTCTCTCGCATTGAGGACAATGCGAAGCCTCAGTGTGGGGGAGGATTTGTGTGTGTTGTGTGATATGTTAGTATATATGTTTGAGTGCATGCTTTGTATATATTTGATTGCTTGCTTTGTGCAAAAAAATAAAATTTTTCGGATTTTCACTTTAAAGGATTTTGCTAACTTGTTAGCACTGCCCAGTTTTAAAACCCTCGAGTGTGGACACACACTTCTGACTTGTGCACATGAAATAAACTGCCTTTCATGTTGGTCTTGCCCTAGATCTTACATGCTTTGCCTGTTAGCTCTTATAACCTACATTTGCACTAAACATCAGCAATCATTTATAGCACTTTGTGAGCATTTGAGCCTAAACAGTCTTATTTTTCATGTGTGATTCAATGCTTAGCTAGGCACTCAATTAAGTTTGATAAACGGCCTAGAGGGGGGGTGAATAGGCAAATAAAATTCTAACTCAAATGTAAGGAAATATGAGTGCGGAAATAGAAAGTAAAAACACAAGGATATATAGTGGTTCCAATTCCTCAATGAATTGTACTCCACTACCTAAGAGTCCTCCTCTTAGGATTTTGAACAACGAACACTTCGTTATTACCTTGAGTTTTTACGGGTTCAACTCAAACCTTACACCTTGGTTTTTGCGGGCTCAACCAATAAACCTTTCACTTGGTTTTCACGGGATCACCAACAACCTTACACTTGGTTTTTGCGGGCTCAACCAACAAACCTTACAATGTGATTTTTCCGGGCTCAATCACAACCTAACACAATCAAGATTACTTGACAAGAGAAAATGTGAAATGGCAACACAAAATTGGTGTACAAATAAACTATGTATGATTCAATAATCAACACCAATAAATGAACAAGAATACCTCAGAAGAAAGCTTAAAACTTACTTGAAATATAGACGCAAGAATGAGTAAAATCGGATGAGTATAGCTTGCGTTATGAAAATATGAATTTGTAAGCTTTGCAAAAATCCAGATTTTAGCTTTGTAAATTGATGAGAGCTTTCTAAATCTTTCTTGTGTTTTTATGGTATTCTAGTTAAGTATAGACTCATATAGGATGAGTATATATAGAGAAGAAAGAGTATAGGTTCGGACATGGAAGCATGGGTTTAAAACTAGCCGTTATAAGTGGAGAAAATAGCTGTTGGAGCTTGTCTCCTGGGCTCTGGCGGCATGCCGCCAGAAACGAAGACCTCGGGGCGGTATGCCGCTACATTCGCTTGGGAATTAATTCAAATAGCCGAGTCTGGCGGTATGCCGCCAGACACAGACCATTCCTGGCGGTATGCCGCCAGGAACAAAATGTCCCATAACTCGAGTTCTGAAAATCGTTTTCGCACAAAACCTTTTTGAAAACTTTTCTTGAGGTATCCTGAACATGAATCAAGTGTTAATTAGAATCATACTTACATGATTAAAGTTCTAATGTACACTTGATCTTCTAGCTTGTGATATCTTGATTTGTTGCTTCTTTTCTTATTTGCTTGATCACAAACTACACACACTTTAACTTCAAATTGCATTAGTAATACTAATTAGTTTGTGTGTCTAAAATCATCAAAACAAGAGTAAGTTGCCCTTGGGCTAACAATCTCCCCCTTTTTGATGATGACAACCACAAGCTAATTATAAATCATAATTGAACTAGCAATTGAAGTTGAAGTCAAAATGGAGAAAACTTACATCTCCTATCTTTGCCAAAGGAATGCTCCCCCTACATAAAACATTAGTTGCACATAGAGCATAGCAAAGATAAAGAGTTTTGCTCCCCCTAAATCTTACCATTCTCCCCTTTGATGTGAGCTTCATTACCAATAGATAGATATCTTCCCCTTAACTCACTCTCCCCCTTATTCTCCCCCTTTGTCATTAACAAAAAGGGTAAAAAAATAGGAGGTCCAAAAGATCAAATAAGGAGTAAATAAAGGAGCAAGCAAAGATTAAAATCCAAGAATACTTTAACAAGTATTAAGATCAAACAATTATCCAATCCAAAGATAAATATCAACAAAAAGATAAAGAGAGGATAATCAAAATTTTACTCATATGGATTAAAAGAGATGATCATTAAAGGATAAAACAATAAGTGAAATCATGTTCAAAGCAATCCTCTAATGATCAATCAAATAAAATAAAAAAAGTAGCAATACATCATACAAAAATTAAAACAAGTATTGCATAGCCAACTAAGCACAATCTATGGCAAATTAAAGCATATATGATTATAGATTTTAATAACTAACACAATCATTTAAATCAATTATTGCATCAATAATTAATCACATAAACATAATTTAAAAGGAATAGATTTTAGGAATACCGGTTGTGATTACTCATTATATAGCTTATGCCATTCCGCGAAAATGGCTTCCATATGTGCAACCGGGGCAATCATCAAAATTAAGGCCTACTTGTTGGTTTACCCTTGGGCTACCAATCAAGTGAAATTCCTACAAAACAATTCTTTCTAAACAATTCATGAGATAACTATAAACACAACAATTAATTATAATCAATATTAGAAATATAAATCAATCAAATATATTAAATATTATTGCCAAAAATTACCAAAAAGGGTGAGCTTCGATTCATCACCCGACTTGTGCCACGAATACCCTCTTATATTCAATGAGCATTTATCCGCATTGGGTTCCCGGCACACCTACAAAACAAATTATTTCACTTTTGGTACCCAAATAGGTTTGGGTCCTTCCTTATTAGCACATGTACCCTTTGGTACCCAAATTTGTTTTGTCTTTCCAAGACCTTTACGAATGTGACAAAAATATGCCAAATGACCATTCTTATGACAATAATCACATTTATATAAAGGTCTAGCATGTGAGGAATTAGAAGGACTAGCATGGTTGCAATTTCTTGCCTTAACAAAATATGTTTTAGAATTACTCATGCTAGTAGAATTATCAAATCCAATTCCTCTTCTATCACCATCTTTCTTAAGATCATTTATGCAATCATGGTGACTAAGTTTGCTTTGGATAGATTTTGCTAGTGTAGTCTCAAGATATTTAATCTTATCTTTTAACTCTACAACATCCTTGGAGGAGTTAGCACAAGAGTCACATGTAGAAGTTTTCTTACCACTAGCAATTTCAAGTAATTTACACTTATCTCTATTTTCAGCCAAAGCAACTTTTAAAACTTCATTGCCATTTTTCAAGAAATCATTTTCTTCTTTTAAACATATATTGGATTTCTCTAAATCAACAATCTCCTTCTTAAAAATATCCAAATTACTAACATCCTTTTCAATGCTTTCTAATTGCTTAGCAAGCTTTAAATTCTTTTCATTTACTAAATCATAGGATGTAAGTAATTCATTAAAACTAATTTTCAATTCATCAAACGTGATAACATCATCACAAGAATTGAAGGAGTTTACCTCAATATTACTTTGCCCAATAAAGCAATAATCCATGTTGTCATTTGAGGTAGAGGTGGATGTTGGTGAAGAGCTCCTTTGATAAGCTTCACTATCTTCATAGCTAATGACTTTAGAATAGTGTTCACCATCACTTCTCCAATCCTTTTTTCTTGAACCCGAATTTACGAACTCAAAAAAAATGGTGATGAAGTGGGCAAGAGATTCTTCGTCTTGAACACAAAGAAAGGTTCTCAACCTTGTCTTCCAATGTCGGAAATTTTTGCTATCAAGGTATAGTGAATGATTGCGTGCAGCACCCTCTTTAGCCATTTGATCTTTCACTTGAGGCGATTAAACCTACAAAACAAGTACCTTGCTCCGCTACCAATTGATAAACGGCCTAGAGGGGGGGTGAATAGGCAAATAAAATTCTAACTCAAATGTAAGGAAATATGAGTGCGGAAATAGAAAGTAAAAACACAAGGATATATAGTGGTTCCAATTCCTCAATGAATTGTACTCCACTACCTAAGAGTCCTCCTCTTAGGATTTTGAACAACGAACACTTCGTTATTACCTTGAGTTTTTACGGGTTCAACTCAAACCTTACACCTTGGTTTTTGCGGGCTCAACCAATAAACCTTTCACTTGGTTTTCACGGGATCACCAACAACCTTACACTTGGTTTTTGCGGGCTCAACCAACAAACCTTACAATGTGATTTTTCCGGGCTCAATCACAACCTAACACAATCAAGATTACTTGACAAGAGAAAATGTGAAATGGCAACACAAAATTGGTGTACAAATAAACTATGTATGATTCAATAATCAACACCAATAAATGAACAAGAATACCTCAGAAGAAAGCTTAAAACTTACTTGAAATATAGACGCAAGAATGAGTAAAATCGGATGAGTATAGCTTGCGTTATGAAAATATGAATTTGTAAGCTTTGCAAAAATCCAGATTTTAGCTTTGTAAATTGATGAGAGCTTTCTAAATCTTTCTTGTGTTTTTATGGTATTCTAGTTAAGTATAGACTCATATAGGATGAGTATATATAGAGAAGAAAGAGTATAGGTTCGGACATGGAAGCATGGGTTTAAAACTAGCCGTTATAAGTGGAGAAAATAGCTGTTGGAGCTTGTCTCCTGGGCTCTGGCGGCATGCCGCCAGAAACGAAGACCTCGGGGCGGTATGCCGCTACATTCGCTTGGGAATTAATTCAAATAGCCGAGTCTGGCGGTATGCCGCCAGACACAGACCATTCCTGGCGGTATGCCGCCAGGAACAAAATGTCCCATAACTCGAGTTCTGAAAATCGTTTTCGCACAAAACCTTTTTGAAAACTTTTCTTGAGGTATCCTGAACATGAATCAAGTGTTAATTAGAATCATACTTACATGATTAAAGTTCTAATGTACACTTGATCTTCTAGCTTGTGATATCTTGATTTGTTGCTTCTTTTCTTATTTGCTTGATCACAAACTACACACACTTTAACTTCAAATTGCATTAGTAATACTAATTAGTTTGTGTGTCTAAAATCATCAAAACAAGAGTAAGTTGCCCTTGGGCTAACAAAGTTTGCATGAGAACCCTGGGTATGGGCACCATCAGTCTTAGGAAAGCAACAACAAGACGGAAAAAAATGAAATTTGCATCTTTGTTTTCGTTTCTTTTTCTTTCTATCATTCCTCTCTTTTTCTTCATTTAGCCCTCGACACTCTTTTTCGTTTAGCCCCCGACATCTCATTCCCTTCTCATTTCTCTCTTCTGTAAACACTTGTTCTCACTTTTCTTGCCCCTTTTTCCTTGGCAGGTGAGCGGTATTTGTTAGAGGTGGCGGGCTAGATGATCAGCAAAGCCTAAGTGTGGGGGAGGCCGACAAGAAGGTGTAGATGCCGAAAAAGGTCTAGGGCAAAGTCATCAAGCCCTAGCCGAAGTAAGTTGGCAAAATCCTTGAGCTAACTCAATCTTCATCAGCTGAAGTTTGTCAAATTCGTTTTCATCTTTGTAAAAATAAAAAAAAAAGAAATTCAAAACCAGAAACAAAGCAAAGAAAAGAAAGTCTTATCTGGTTTCAAAAAAAAAAAAAAAAAAAGAAAAACGAAAGAAGGCAAAGGCACGAACAAGAAAAATGAAGTATTGTCAGCATGGCTCCCAAGAGAAGAACTCCCCCAGAAGAAGAATTTCGTCTAGCCCTCGACTGTCTGCCCTTGACGGATACTGCCTCACCATTTCATCTCCATTCGGGTTTTTCGTTCTATTCTCTTTCTCTTTTTCTTCTCTTTTGCTCTTTATGTATAATCTTTCTTCTTGCTCTTTCTACTTTCTTTCTTTCTTTCCCTTTTCTCTCCATATTCTTCATATTCTCTATACATCTTTCCTTTCAATCTTTTTTTATGGTGCAAAGTTCATTTCTGATTGTTGATTGCCTAAGCATGTGGATTTTAACTCGGGTTGATGTGCAAACTATGTTGTGTGTTTTGTTAATTTGCATATTTGAGTGATTACACACCGAGCCTAATTGAGTGCGAGTGTAAACACTTTTCCCGGTGAGGATTGCTGATGCCAAGTCTGATGTGGTAAAGTTTCTTCATTAGGGTCGTTATCCTAATGATTTGATGCAGAGTTATCTAGGCGGAGTATGTCTTGACATGGTTAGGGCTGATTGTTTGGTTTGTTAATTCTTGTGCTATGGTTGGTTGTGCTTCTCTGTGTCTTGGGGTGTGTTTCCCTTTTTAATTGCTCGAGGGCGAGCAATGGGCAGTGTGGAGGAATTTGATATGATGCCTTTTTATGCATGTTTTTCCCTCTCTTTTAGGTCTAATTTCACACTTGATACTACTAATTTGGTTTGTTTTCCAATCACTTTGTAGATTTGGACTAAAGGGAGAAACTTGCTGAAAAGCGCGCCATTTGGATGCATTTTTGCTGATCTTTCATCGTCGAGCCCTAGACGCAGTTTTGTCGTCGAGACCTACCGTCGGGGCCTAGATGAGATCTTACGTCTAGGCCTAGACGAAGCACGTGCGTGTTTCTTTCCGAATGACGCTTGGCCGAAGATGCTAAAAAGATTCTAGCGGGATTCCATGTGCAAATCATCCAGCTCATCAGAGAATATTCCTCTATACCATTTTGTCCCCTAGTGGGGTTCTTAGGCTATATATAGAACCTTAACTTTAGGTTAAAGGAGGCTACTCCTTAGGATATTTTTCATCTTTTTAGGGTTTTCAATCATTGTAGCCACCTCTCTAACATTGGAATTTGTTCTTCCTTTATTTTTCCAGAAATTGGAGCCCCAAGCTCCAATTAGTTTTTAATCTAGATTTTTGTTTTCATCTGCACCTCTTCTCTGTTTATGTTGCTTTCTCCATCTATCTTGTGCATGATTTCCAGCATGAGTGGCTAAATCTCTTAGTCTTGGCAGGGGTGTTTTAAGGATTGCAAGAGGATAGTTGGGAGGTCAAAGTGTTCTTAAAATGTGTTCATTGTTGTATCCGCTTTCTTGCCATTTTATTGTCATTTCGTGTGAGATTTGTTGGTAGTTTGATCACCTATTTGCATGTTTCTCATGAATATTGTCATTTCCATGGTAATAACTAACGTGAGGCCATGGAATAGAGTAGGTACCTGGTCCAGAGTCATCATGTCGTTTGGTCTAATCTGGCTAGGGCAAGAAACCGGTTAGGGCAGACTTCTCAGTGTCTAGCCCTAGACGTGTCTTCTCTCCACTTCACGGGCCTGTGTGTATGACCCATAAGCGTACCTTGGGCACAGTGTCACGGCCACTCCCATAAGCGTACCTTGGGAGTGACTTCTCTTAAGAAGAGAAGTAGGGAATCCACGTGAAAACAGGATTCCTATAGCACGTCTATGGCGTGAACGCAATCTATCCTTGCACCGATGACCGACTAGACCTCGACGCAATCCGTCGTCTACCCCTGCTAAGATTTCTCCTTTTATCTGATTTATTATCTTTACTTACTTTGTTATTATCTTTATTACACTTATTAGTCTTTACCATTTTTATTGATATTCTCTTACTTTGTTTTCGTTCCCTTTTTATTTAATTATTTCGTTTGTCTATTATTACTTGTTATTTGCATTTTGATTATCTGTCCCAACATCAACTGCCATCGTTGGTTAGATTCGTCTACACCAACCAAACCCCCCCTTGTGTTACTTTTATGTCTGTTGCATTTTCATCCTCATCATACATTTAGGGCAAGATTAAATTTAGTCCTTCATTTTCCCTGTGGTTCGACCCTGACTTGCCGCTATATACATTAATTTGTGCATCTAGCCTATCAGGATTATATTTATATTACTTTTGACGCGCGTTTCGACGGCGCGTCAGTTGTTCCAAATTTATTCCAGATGTGCTCGACGAGATCCTTTTTCAACTGAATATATTGTGCTCTATCACGTAGCTCGGCTCTAGTATGAATATATGATTCGGATCGGCCTTGGACATGCACTTCATATTGAGGCAGCACTTGCGTTTGGACATTGAACAAAGAGCTAGACCCGGGACTATCCGACTGATCGAAGTCGATATTTTACCAATTTCGTGAATATGTATCTCGTTCATCCTCCACAATCATGTTATGTAAAATAATGCACGCCCTCATTATTTTACCTAAGACATCGATATCCCACATCCTGGCTGGTTGACGAATAATGGAAAAGTGTGCTTGGAGTACCCCGAATGCACGTTCCACATCCTTCCTACATTATTCTTGTTGTTTGGCAAACAATTGCGCTTTATTTCCTTGGGGCAATTGAATCGACTGGACGAAGACAGACCATTTAGGGTAGATTCCGTTGGCAAGATAGTATGCAAGATTGTACTGTAGGCCATTCACAGTGTAGTCCACCGTTGGAGCTTCACCAGACTCAATGTCGTCAAAAATTGGTGACCTATGTGAAAACAATCAGAGATCTGGCAAAAATGTATTTAACACTCTGTTTTTTTTTATAAGTAAGATTCAAAATTTATTTTGGATAATCGATCGAATATCATTTCTCTCTCTTTGAAGTTGGATAACAAAGTAGCTTCTACGGATTTTGAAAAACTAAAACTTGAAAACTTGGTAGAAAGGGGAGGATTATGCATGTAGTAAAAGAAATGTTGTTTTTTCTTTCCATTTTAACAAGGAGATGAAATGTTTTAGGTTTAGGGTTTTTGGTATCTTATGTTAGTTTAATAATTATATTTTAAAATTTAAATATTATATAGTAAAAATATACTATTGGTATACTACTTTAATTCATTATAAAACTCAATTAATTTAACCTTTAAACTATAATCAAACATTAATTTTGTGTCTAGTATGTTATTTTTTCTATTTGCATAAAAAGATATACACAGAATATTGTAGATTAATATAAAATTTGTTTTCTTATGTTTCATTAAAAATAAATCCAGTTATATGTAGAATTGCATACCTTATATCAAGACAAATGAAAACCTGCAAAAGAAGAAGAAGCAGCAGCATGAGTACCGGGAGAAGGTAAGGGACAAAGAGAAAAAATTGTAAGCACAAAAACAAATCAACCATATCCTTGAGAAGAGATTGGTTACAAATTTAGTTTTTATTTAAGATTTTAATTATTAATTTTATTTAATTGTTTTATTTAATTTGACATATATGATTAAAAAAAGTACACATGGATAAATTTAGAGATATTGAAAAGTGATGTGGCATCATGAAAACTCTCTAAACCAACAATTTTGCATTAACTTTATATATATAATAGATATATTATATTTTTCTAATAAACCGGGTGATTTAATCCGGTTCAACTAAGTTGAATTAGATAAAATCTAGCGGTTTGATGCTGAGACAATTCTTATCTACTTTTTAATTGAACCAGTGAATCATTGACCCGAAATTCATTATCTGGATCGATTCTAATAATTTTGTAAATAATTGATATATTTTTCTTCAATTATTTTATATATTAGAAAACTATCAACAAAACTAAATTAGGGATGATTATATATTCTTGCTAATATAGGATAATGATATAAAAGCATTAATCGAAGATGTTCCAATAAATCTCACAAACATATGTCTATTCAGTATTCAACTAACTGCTGGTTGACAAGAGGTGCTAATTCGATCGTATTAATTACGAAGAAATGATGAACACTTTAATTTGTAATGGGCTAATTAATTTGATATGTACATGATTATAAATCAGCAGGTGTAGGAATAGATTTGGTTTAGACCTAACCGCATAAAACGACACTGCAAGAAAGCCAAGTTCCTAGGCAATGCTCAATAGGATGAGGCATTCATTATGCAGATGAAAGATTTGAGCATGTAAGCTACTATCTTTTTGTCACTTTCTTGATTAGAGAATTGATGATTCCTATTAACTAGAAGTCAAGTCAGAGCACATATATACTTTAAAATAAGTTTATAGTTCTGAAACTTTGCACCAGATGAAAAAGATCCAAGAAAAAAAAAGTGGGTTGGAAAGAAAGTATGCATATAAGTTAATCAAAATGCATTTGTATCAGATTTAAACTGTAGTATCATAAATTCACAGAACCGACATTGGTTTGTCCACCCTTTACCAATATTTCAACCTCGAATTTTAAAAATAGAGCAAAATATAATGAGAATTCATTCTCCTTTAAGGTCCGATAGCGCTCGAACGGTTATGGAACTTTTGACAATTGGGTATGAAACTAAACACATCTCCCCTTGGTATACAGCAGAAAGTTTCACCAATTGGGAGATTTCTGAAGTAATAAAGCAGATAATATTCATGGACATTGGAACTAGGAATTTGTGCTTGAAAGGGTATAGGATCCTTCTTGCTAATGGTCTTAGACTTTAAAAAAACATGATATTTCATCTTGGATTTTTTGTTTGTGATATGTTTTTATTTCTGTCTGGACCATAACACCCTTTCTTGATCAAGATATATTCATTCACCATCTCCACTTCTGGTCCGGACCCATTTTAAGAATAACATTGAAACAAATCTCACAAGTATTGTAATTTCTGGTAAAACTCTCACTTGAAGAAAGACACCATAATAGGCTTTTTTTTAGAAGAAAAAAAATAAAGTGAGAATTCCCTTCAACACTCATTCTCACACTTTTGGCTAAATTTAGCAAAAATTCTTTCTTCCTTACCACTGTCATAAACCATAGCAGCAGTATACTTTAATTACTTCTGCAGCAATTCACTTCTTTATTCCTCTCCCTCTCTAAGTATACTAGGTTTAGTAGCATATACTTTAAAATCATCTTTTTCTATGTTTGAGATTAAATTTTGATGAAAATTAAACCAGACCCTTTTCATTTTTCTTTAAAAAGATGTAAACTTAACTGTTGTCAGGTACATTACTCTTCTTTATCTAAAGAAACTATTGTACCAAAAGACATACACAAGAAAGAAGTATAGGAATCTATTTTTTTGTAGCTTAGATGACAAAAATACCCTAACCTTTCATTAATAACATAGATTCTCATGATTGTTTGATCATCATTCCTGCAAAATGAAACTTAACATCGTCCATGTGGTAAAGGACTTTAGTTTTCACTCTTAACTTAGGTCTCAGGTTCAAGTTTCGGAATAGAAAAAACCATACTGAAAGAACCACCTTTTTATGGACTGAACATGTTCGAACAGAAAAATAATAGTAGGAACTAATAAGCTGTCCTGATAAAAAAACGGTCAAAAATTATAAACCTAAAGGTCATTTGTGGGAATTAGGAGATGCTTTAATGAAGCTTCTATTGAAATAAGGTAAGGCCACATCAACTTTTTCATGATCTGATAAAAGTAAACAAGAAGAGAGCAGTAAGCATATATAAAAGAGTTTTGCTGCAGAAAAGGATTCCCATATTAGAAAAGAATAAATAAACAAAGCAAGAACCCATAAGCTCATTAATTCCTTCAATCTACACTACTACTGGTTGTTGCCATGATTGCCTTAGAAGATATCTCTCATGTGGTCTCAGCCATAGTTCCATTATATTTTGCCATGTTATTGGCCTACGTATCTCTGAAATGGTGGAAACTCTTTACACCAGATCAGTGTGCAGGGATAAACAAGTTTGTTGCTAAATTCTCAATCCCACTTCTATCTTTCCAAATCATCTCTCATAACAATCCTTACAAGATGAGCCTGAAGCTCATTTTCGCAGACTTTCTGCAGAAGCTACTGGCCATTGTAGTTCTTGTAGCTGTCACAAAAATCAGCTCGCGCGGCCGGCTGAATTGGATCATTACTGGCCTCTCTTTATCAACATTGCCTAACACTTTGATCCTGGGAATCCCCCTCTTGAAGGCCATGTACGGGCTCGAAGCCGAGACACTCCTTCCTCAGATAGTTGTCTTGCAAAGCTTAGTTTGGTATAATCTACTGCTGTTTCTGTTTGAGCTAAATGCCACCGGCTCATCCTCAGTACATGTGACTATAGAAACCACAGGTAGGTTGTTTTTCAATTGCAAATACATCTCAGTCAACTCTATTTTTTAACCTTTGAAGATTTTTACTCAAAACCCATATCTGATATTATATCCTCCTCGAGTTAAAGTTTTCTCTTTTCCAATTTGCATGAGTATATCACATAGTAGCATAATTTATTTACTCGATCTCTCCGGATATCCTCTCTGTCATGCCGGTAGGAGACTAACCTTGTTCGAGCACTCAGAATCCTGAAAATGGTTTTAATACCTTTTTATAGTGGACATCTTGCTTTGTTTGTGTTTGTATTCTATTCTGTCAAAAATAAAATGCCCTTTTCTGTTCTGTTTCATGCAGACCAAGAGGCCCCTCGAGAAGAACAATCAAAAGAAGGAGAGGAACCAGAATCAAAGGAAATATCAGAAGAAGCTCAAATTACCAGAGTACCAAAGAAAGTCAGACCCTTGTTGCTTCTCTTGACAGTAGGGAAGAAACTGATAGGAAATCCAAATTTTCATGCAACTTTGGTAGGTCTTATTTGGGCAACCATACAGTTCAGGTAAATTAAATTCTGAAAAACTATAGACTACTCCAACTTATTGGGACGGCTCTTTCGACAAATTTGTCAAATTTTGTTTGAAACCTGTTTCAGGTGGGGGATAAAATTGCCAGACATTGTTGATAAATCTATTAAAATTCTATCAACAGGTGGACTTGGTATGGCTATGTTCAGTTTAGGTAATGACCATAATAAACCAACATGTCTTAATATCCTTGAATTTAGAATGTTTGGCTCAATCCAACTTCACTTCTTCTGAAACAGGTCTGTTCATGGCATCGCGCCCGAGTATCATCGCGTGTGGCTATCGATTAGCAGTGATAACCATGGTAATCAAGTTCCTTGGAGGTCCTGCACTAATGGCAGTGGCTTCTGTTGCCATTGGACTAAAAGGAACAGCCCTTAAAGTTGCAATTGTACAGGTAACATATATACAACAAATACATCAGATTTTTTTATACCATTAAAAACAAAAACAACATTCTGCATTTCGCAATGCAGGCAGCTCTTCCTCAAGGGATTGTTCCGTTCGTTTTCGCGAAAGAGTATAATGTTCATCCAGACATATTGAGCACAGGGTATTGCTAATTCTTTGTATACATTTTCAACAATATTTAGTTCTCTGACTCCTTCAGGATTCTGAATTTTTTTTTGGTTGCAGGGTAATCTTTGGAATGTTGATCTCTGTGCCAATTGCATTGGCCTACTTTTCACTGCTAGCATTGTGATATCATATACCAGAATTGCGCGGCGAAAACATCTGCAGAAATCATACAAGTTTCCATTCATTTTCTTTGACAGGTTGATGGGATATAACAGATATAACAGATATAACAGATTTGTTGGCAAGAACACAAATAAATAAATGAATACTGTATTTTATATCTAATAGTAACATTTACTGATTTACTGAAAGGAAAAGAAATAGCAATAAAAATCAGTCATGTCCTTGTAATTCCACTGTATTCATTTCTGATTAAACTAATCATGAAATGTACTATATAAATTTAGTTAACTTCCTTTTAAATACCCCAATATCTTCTACAAGACATACTATATCAAAAAAAAAATTTAAGGGAAAATATAATTGGACTAAATCAAATCTACAAATACAAAAGGCGCGATCGCCTCGGGATATTCCCCTATCCATACATTTCCTAAACTGGAAATCAAAGCCAATTGGTCTAACTCATGTGCTGGAGTATTCGCGGACCGTCTTACGTGCACAAATGAGCAACTGTGGAAAGTAGAAGCCAGGTGTGCCACCTCCTCCAGCACTAATCCTGCGTAGCTTAAAGGGAAATTGCCATTGGTCAGGGCTTGGATGTTCTGCAGGCAGTCAGACTCAACAATAATCTTGTTCCAACCCCATTGACGAGCCTGGGTAATAGCGTCTCTAAGTGTCAGGGCCTCCGCTGTTTGTACCTCAGTTCTATGCGGAAGGTAAATTGCTCCTGAGAATACCGTTTCACCCCTAGCATCCCGAGCAATAAAGCCCAATCCAATTCCCGTCGCCCCTATCGTTGCGTCCGTGTTCAGCTTTACCACCCCCAAAGTTGGAGGCTGTCATTTCGGGGCAGCGAGCCTCTATTGTGGACACCATGCCTCCTTGAAATCAGATAATAATTTCCCGCCTCTAATAACAACCTCTTGGGTTGATTCACTGCACTGGCGGAAAATCTTGTTATTCCTCGATGTCCATAGGGACTAGAGGATGGAGATGAGCTGCTATATATCCGATACATCCAATGATGTCGTTAGCCTTGCTAGCCAATTCACCCAATTGTCACCTTGCAACCCCGGAACTCTCTCCCAGAAAGCAAATTTTCCCCACACTCCCCTTGCAAATGGGCAAGACACCAACAAATGTGGGGTCGATTCCGCCTCTTCATTGCAACAGGAACACACTAGGTCCACCAATACACCTCTCCTTACTAGGTTTACTCTGGTTGGGAGGGAACCATTACCCAATCTCAACATGAAGTTTTTAAACTTATGAGGGATAGTAAGCCCCCACAAGAATTTCCACCAACTTCTGCTAGTATCCGGGCACTCTTGCGACGTTACTGTCATAAGGCAGTGGTATCCGCTTCGGACTGAATACTTCCCAATTGTGGTTCCTCTCCACACAAGAGTATCATTCGCCTCATTCCGACTAAGCGGTAGGCTTAATATCGTTGATATTTCCTGTGGTAGAAATAGTTGCTCCACTAGTTCAGTCTTCCAGCACCTTCGCTCCCTGTCAATAAGTACAGCCACTGTTGCCTCCTCGTCGAGGCTCATCACCGGCGATGTAATCATCCCATTTACACTTGTCGGAAGCCACGACACTTTCCAAATCCGTATTTGTTCATCGTTCCCTACCCTCTAGAAGCAACCTTTGTGTAGCACGGTTCTTCCTGCCAGAGTACTATGCCATACATAACTAGGGCGAGAGCCCATCCCAGCCTCTAGGAAATCTAATTGGGGGAAGTACCTCGCTTTCCAAATTTGAGAGAGCAGTGAGTTTGGGTTTTTATGCAGCCGCCACCCTTGTTTGGCTAGAAGTGCAAGATTGAAATCTCTGACTTTCCGAAACCCCATTCCTCCCACTTCCTTAGATCTACAAAGCTTATCCCAAGACACCCAGTGCATCTTACATTCATCCGAGTTTCCACCCACCAGAATCTTCTAGTCGTCTTTTCTATTTCCTCGCAGATGGAGATTGGGATCTCAAAACAACTCATCATATACGTCGGGATGGACTGGATGACTGATTTAATTAGAACATCTCTCCCTGCCTGGGATAGCTTTTTCTCTTTCCACCCTCCCAGCCTCCCATACTATATCAATTTTTAGAATCCATTTAGTTATTTGTTATCATTTATTTTGGATATTTGACATTAACATTTGAGTTTTGAAAAAAAAAATCAAATGAAAACTCATAAATTAAAATATCTTAATAGCCAAACTAAAATGTGATTTGACTAGTGAATATGGATGACTGAATTATTTCAGTTTAATTTTTTTTTTAATTAAAAGATTCCATTACTCATAAGTTTGCGAAATAATCAAGTTGTTCAGAGCATAAACCATCCCAAAATTCAGACAGACCAATAACAAAGGCTCTTCTAGCGAGAGCATGAGCTTCTACATTTGCAGTTCTTCTAACATGCACAAAAGTGCAGGAAGTGAATTGCAGAGTAAGGAGAGAGATATCAGCAGCGATCATCCCCAAACTGGAGAAAAGTTGAGTCGGCGAATGAATAACCCGGATTAGTTCAAGACAATCAGTTTGGACCTGTACCTGGCTGAAGCCCCAACCTTTGGCAAGTTCGAGGACTCTACGAACATCTAATCCTTCACCCACAGCAACGTCCATGCGAAAGGATGTGCACTCATGACCAAAGAAGATGCATGGTCCGTCACTCTCACGAGCAAGGAACCCTAGGCCAGTTCAAGAAGAACCAATTGCCGCATCAGTATTAATACAGATGATCCCCGCACCCGGGTGACACCAGTCAGACGATGGGGCTTGAGTGTGAGGGCTAGTCTCATTCCCAAATCTCTCGTTAACTTCTCTATACTCCCCCAATAATCGAGCGCCACGGAAAAGGACCTCCTAAGGGGATGTAGACACCAATTTGAACACCAGGTCATTTCTAGAATTCCAAACAACCCAAAGGGTTACGATCACCTCTTCAAGAACTAAAGGTGATGCCGAGTTCCTAAGAGTACCAAGCCAATTGATAACCAGATCATTTGGAGAGAATTGACAGCCAAGGGGGAGGTGTCTTAAAATCCAAAGATTGAGAGTGACCGGGCAATGCAAGAAAAAATGGTCGATAGACTCAGTCAACTCATGACAGAGCGGGCACGAGTCTTCTTCAATAATGCCTCTACTGAAGAGGTTCTCTTTCGTCGGAAGCCCATTATGGACCATACGCCAGATGAAATTCTTACATTTTAGTGGAATTTGTAAATTCTACAGAGATGGCCACCAAAACCCACTAGAAACCTGGTGCCCAGCATCAAGGGGCTCCGACAAAAGGGAATGATAACAACTTTTAACTGAGAATTTCCCCGAGTCCGAGAAGCGCCACACGATCCTATCAGGGAGGCGAAAGAGACTCACTAGCATTGACAATGGCATCGCACTCAGCAGGCTGAAGATCTGTCGCACCAACTGAACATTCCACCCACCAACATCCGGCTCCATCAGAAAGTTGACTGTTGCGTCTGATTGGAAATGAGAGACTAGGGATTGAATGAGACCAGAAGGGACAGACGGGATCCAAGGGTCTCCCCAAATGCGAATACGTTCACCATTCCCCACTTGTCAGATGCACCCTTGTCGCACCCCCTTTTTCGTTGAAAACGAGTTTAAGGATCGGGACGGGCCATAATGATAGACGAGCATTGGACTTGTCTTAACATTACGCAAATGAAGTCGCCACCCTAATTTTGTAAGGTTTAGGGAACCTAATCGATGGCAGAAAAATAAACAAACTAAGGCACAATGGTCTAAACCAAAGAACGATGGTTCGAGGTCGTATTTATGGACTTGGGAAGGTGTTAGGCACCCAAGTCACATCCTTAAAAAAGGTTACCGGTATGAGGTGTTTTTAGAAGACATTTGAACATGAAATTTGGCCCTCTAAGGTGACGTTACATCTTAGCATAGGGTCATGTTATTTCCGTTTGGGGGTTCGAGGGATGGGGTTACCATTTTGTCTCGATGCTAGAGCGGACGCTCACCTTTTTCATTGGGCCATACATGACTTAATTACTACGTGATCTATCATGGCTAAAACTAGCAAGGTACATTTTTATGAATGCACGTAGGTTGGCATGGCCTTTGGAGCCATCATGCATATCACTTAACAAGAAAAACAGTTTATTTCATGTCATATAAACGCGAGTGATATAAACACGTAAGCATGTGAGATTGATTTTATTTGAGAGCAATTCTATATGTCATGCATACGCGTAGGGCGGTTCTATGGTTACCTAAGTGGTCATGCATACGATAAGATCTAAGGCTTTGGACCTTGGTGTGAACATACAAGGAAACGTTTTTAAGGTAATCTTACCTTTTGGACGATCCCCGATCGATCCATCTCTTCAAAACCGATGTTAAATGACAATTGACATAAATATGTAGATATAACAAACATACACGATTTTTTAACTACTTAATCTAATTATTACAAATTGACAAATCATAATAAAACTACTTAAGTAATTATTACAAACCAACAATTCATAATAAAACTACTTACCTAATTATTACAAATTGGAGATCGGAATAATTATCTAAATAATTATTACAACAATTGAAATATCTAATTAATTACAACAAGTTGATAATGAGTAATTACCTATTACAACAAGTGGAAATAAGCAATTAATTGTTACAACAAGTTTAGCAATTAATTATTGTTCCAGACTTTTTATCGGACGATTTAAAATTCTACCTTGAAAATGAGAGTGTTAGTACGAACTTTAAGATAATAAATAATAAAAGCACATACATCATTTATTTCATACAAACAGTCATGAAAATAAATAAACATATCATGTGGGCATTTTACAATTTTTACCACAAATTGGCACAAACACATAACAAATAAAACATCATGTAAAACATACAATTTAAAATTCAATGGTAAATTACATGGTATAAACTAAATAAATCTCATACATAGCATAAAAATAAATAAAAACAGCACACATACCATGCAATTAATTTCAGCAAATTAAATACGTCGAAACAACCATACGACCAATTTAAATAACTTGATGATTCCATATGAATGCTTAAAATTGGAACAAATTAACTAAAATGGACATATGGGCTTGGCCAAGCCAAGCCCATCAGATATTAAAACAAAGAAGGGACGGGCTGAAGCCCGTCACCTTCCTTCTTCTTCGCAAGAACAGCCATGTTGGCTGTTCTTCTTCCTCACGTCGCCGGCCACCATGGCCGGCGACTCAAGCTACCAAACCGCCACCAATACCACCCCAAATAGCCCAGAAATTAAGTACCACATATCAGCAGTAAAACCAGCCAAAAACAGTAGGCAAACATCAAGCAAAACAGAAGCAAAAAGGCATGCGAAGTCTTCGGGAAACCGAAGCAAACCATAGACAGTAACAAGCAATAAATCGACACGAAACTGACTCCTAACGTGCAGGGAATTATCAGGACTATCCTACGACCAAAACCTACCAAGAACTAACTCAAACCATCCATGAACCGTAGACAATTTCATCATGGCAAGAAGTATGCATTAATGTCAATAATTCATGATTAATTAGGTCGAACAGTAGATGTTTAAATTGGAGCAAGAACAGACCATATAACTTGACAATCAAACGTTTAAAACAAGTTTAAGCCATCAATTCAGTATATTCATGCATAAACGCAAATTATCAAGAGAGAAGTTAGAGAGAGAGCTCGGAAACGACTTACCTTGCTTGCTCCCTTGGCTGGTTTGACGTTGATGATGAATAGGTCCGACCACCCCCTCTCTCGCGCGGAGTGAATAGCTTCTATTTATAGGCAAAAAGCCATGGTTGAATGAGCTAAGTCCGTCTTGGTCTCCGACCGTGAGTGGAAAGGAAAGCAAGCAAGGGCGTGGTCCTCCAAGCCTCTGTGTTCTGTGTCCATCTGTTGAAAATAATATCAAGGGAACCATGCTAATTCGTGTCTGCCAGGCCGTGGGAGAGCCAATCACAAAGAAGGAAAACAAAACATGCATTAAAATGCATTAATTCCCATACGAACGAGATATTTTGGTACGAGCGAAAACGCTCGAGAACGAAAATAAATCCGAACCGAGGGAACCAAAGCGTGCAGAAAAATAAGACGAGAAAAGTAAAATACAGTGAAAATATGCGAAAGTTGATTTAACGTATTTATTTTCTCCTTCGGAAACAACAAAACGTTCGTGCGCAAAATAAATGTCATTACGACAAAAATTGAACGAAACTGAACGCGGCGTCATGAAAGAGAAATTAGCACATAATTATCCATTAAATAAATAAGGCGTTCGACCCTCGGTCCCGGAAAACTTACTCGAGACCGATAGAAGTTCGCGAAAAGACAGTTAAAAGTACGAAAAAAATTAAAAAGGCACGAAATGACAAGAAAATTTAAACAAACTAGCCTAGGACCAAGAATCCACAGAAACTTGATCTAGACAAGCTAAAAATGGCAAAAACGTAAAGGTTGTGATGGAAAGTCAAAAATCGGGTAGCAACAACCCTTTAGTAAGAGCGTCTCGACCAGCCAAGAAACTCCTCCAAACATAGCTAGGGCGAGGGCCCAACTGAGCATCATCGAAGTCTCATGACCCTCTCCATCTCATCACATACACCCCGAGGGATCTCAAAATAGCTCATAAGATAGGTTGGAATAGCTTGGGCAACAGACTTGATCAGCACCTCCTTCCCTGTTTGGGACAAAGTTTTCTCCTTCCACCCATTAAGGCGTTTGCAAAGACGTTCACGAACAGAATTGAATAACACTTTCTTCGACTGACCGAAACCTACCGAAAGGCCAAGATACTTCGAGTGATGGCTCACCGTCTGAACACCAAGTTCGCGCTGAGCCGTCATCCTACTACCAGCACCAACATTTTTACTAAATACCACTTCCGATTTTTCCAAGTTGATTTTTTGTCCCGATGCTTCCTCATACTCGGCTAAAATACCTGAAATGGTTGCAGCCTCCCTAGGGGTAGTTCTAGTAAAAATTAGGCTATCATCAGCATAGAACAGATGACTAATCGAAGGACCACCCCGACAAAGCGAAATACCATGGATCATTTGACGTTGGTTTGCTTTGTATCAGTTTAATTTGTTGGGGGAAAAATGAAAGATCCGAAATCCAATTCGAACCGATCCAATTCACTTCACACCCTCCACTTTAACAACTTGAAGTTTCAAATTCTCTATTTCCTACGGTACATCTTACTAAAAAAGTGTTTCTAAATTTATACCGTCACTTATTTCATATATGTTTACTGGTCAAACTAAAACAAAATACTTTTTTACGCTAATTCGTTCGATAGTTAATTTTTTACTTCTTTTATTCCTTTGATCCCTTCATTTTTGTTTTTAAAAAATTATTAGATACACATCGGTGCAAGTTACATTTGGATCGTCCACTCATAGAAAACATGAGATTCATTTGCTTTTTTAAAATTTAAAGTGAGTCCAAAATTGCTGATTTTTACCAATAAATGTGAACGAACGAATATATCTCTACATGCACCGGGTGCATCTAATAATATGTGCTCCACATGCGACAATTCAAGAAAAAAGAAAAAAGATATTTTTTCTGAATATAGATATAATATTATGAAGATTTTTTTTTTGGTCAGAATTATAAATTAAAATATCCGATTAGAAAAAAAAATATAAAATCCAAACTCAAAACAAAATTATAAAAAAGAAAAAGAAAAATCTTTTAGAATTTTTCGACTTGGGCCAGACCTTTCTGACCCATCCAGGCCCAAGTCTATTCACCGCTAAAACCCTGCGAGATGAGCTACAAGCAAGCAAGCCTAAACCCCTATCCTTGAGGAAAAATTAAAAAGAAATAAAAATAAAAATAATAGCTTACCATTTGCTTAAGCCAGAAATGCCTTGGCTTGGCCAGAGGGTCAGCTGAAATTACAAATCAACGGTCTAAACTCACTGATCCTTCGTATCTAACGGTCTGAATATATTATATAAAAATGTAAAATAAAAATCCCACCGATAAAAAATGAGAAAGTAGGGTTCTTTTTTTTTTTTTTGGACTTCTTCCATATAAATATAAACACCCAAAAACTAACTCCAGCTTATTTAGAAAAATCCCCCCTTTTTTTTCCTTGTTTTCTCTTTAGCTTCTGGGTTTTTGTTGCAGTGATCCAATATGGCAAAGGGTCCTGGTCTTTACACTGATATTGGCAAGAAAGCCAGAGGTACACATTTTTTCCCCCAAACTATCTGTTCATTTTGTGTTATTTATCTGTTTATTTTGTGTTTAAATGATGTATTTTTTTATGGGTGCTGTTGTGTTGAATAGATCTGCTGTACAAGGACTACCAGACGGATCAGAAGTTCACTTTCACTACCTATTCTCCCACTGGAGTTGTGAGTTTTCCTCTTCTATAATGTTATCGCTTGTTTGCATGTGTTGGTCTTTTGGGTTGTTAGTTTGGACTGTATTTTGCTGCTTGTTTGATACGGGTAAGGTTAAGCATGTGTTTTTCTGGGATTGTACAGCGCCTGTTTTTGGTTTGTTTAGTAATTTAGTTGCATTTTAGCTTTGTTTAAGTAGAAATGATTTGTGGGTATGTGTGTTGATTGGCTGAAGTTTCCTTCAACGTTGGCTGTGATCATTGTTTAGGCATAATTTGATCGAGTTTTGACTTTCCCAGTATTGTATAGTTTGTTTGGCGGTGTTTTGGTATGACTAAATCTCAGGTAAGAGATACGGGACACCATAGATTCTAGGCACGTAATCCTCCTTTTGATTGCTTAAGTTATGCTTTTGTTGCACCAGATATTGTTGGAGAAAGATGTATGATTCAAGTAGCTTTGTTCTTGTCTTTGTTTGTTTGTGCAATATTGGCCTGCGTTTTTGAATTTTACTGTATCATGTCTTTATTATACTGACCAGAACTAGTTTTGTTGCAGACTATTACTTCTACAGGACTGAAGAAGAATGATGTCTTGGTTGCTGACGTCAACACTCAGCTGAAGAACAAGAATGTCACAACAGATATCAAAGTCGACTCCTCCTCCAATGTAAGATACCTATAAGATTATCATTTGACTGTTTTTTCTGTTTTGTATATTTGCATATTTGATGTATTAGGTGGTCTTTTCTCTGTAGATTTGTGTTACTCATATCTTTTGGGATTTTCACTTTGTAGCTCTTGACGACCATCACTGTTGATGAACCTGCTCCTGGGCTCAAGACAATCTTGAGCTTCAAAGTTCCTGATCAAAGGTCTGGCAAGGTGAGTTATTTGGTTTTCAGTTGTTATCTCTTGATAATCTTGTTGCATGCTAGGTTGAATCCTCTTAGAGTTATATCCATTGTTTTACATTCTACTGTTTGATCCTTTGTGTGACATTCATAACTGACAATTCAGTTTGTTATTCGATTTTGTATCAGGTGGAAGTTCAATATCTGCATGATGTTGCTGGTATCAGCTCAAGCATTGGACTGACAGCAAACCCCATTGTTAATTTCTCTGGTGTGGTTGGAACCCCTGCTGTTGCCCTTGGTGCAGATATTGCATTCGATAGCAAAACTGGGAACTTCACCAAATGCAATGCTGGAGCTAGTATCCAAAAAACAGACCTTGTTGCTTCTATGACTGTGTGAGTGATGCCTTTTTCCTATCTAATTTAAAAGTCCAAAAGAGTAAAAAAGCCCTTTTCTTTTTCTCATTTTAATTCTTCCCTAGTCAGTATCTATGTAATAAACTGGTTTTTTATTCTGCTTCTGATTGTGACCTGGTACAGGAATGACAAGGGTGATTCTCTGAGTGCTTCCTATTATCACATTGTGAACCCCTTCACATCTGTTGGTGCGGAAGTGACCCACAGCTTCTCAACGAACGCTAACACTCTCACTCTCGGCACTCAGCATTCGTTGGATGCATTGACCACACTGAAGGCACGTTTGAACAATGTCGGCAAGGTTAATGCTCTCGTTCAGCACGAGTGGAGGCCAAAGTCATTCTTCACCATTTCTGGAGAGGTTGATTCCAAGGCTATTGACAAGAGCGCAAAGTTTGGACTGGCTCTAGCCCTTAAGCCATGAATGTGCATTCCTGATATGGTGGGGAGGTAGTAGTTTCGGCCCTAGAATTTTAGCATAGTTCTGTCTTTGTTGACCAGCTTCCTTGCTTCTATGACTCTTGGAAATGAGATGTCCATGTGAATGTGATGCCTCTTTCTTTTCATGTTTTGTTGGTTTCGGATGTAAAAATAAGTTTAGGTGGTGTAAAACCATGACTTTACTTTTTGAGGTCTTACCATTTCCAATTACTCAAAACTGGAGTTGGATACCCTTTTACTGAGAAGTTTATGATTTTGTTTCTCAGTTTCTCCAGCGGGTTTTTACATTTCTTTGATCTTGTTGGTTGGTTCTGGTTTTGCCAAGCAAATTGTTGTATGCTTGATTGATACACAGGCTTAGATGTGCCTGCTGGTTTACGAACCTTTTCGTTACGAAATGGATTAGAAGCTACTCGCTCCGTTGGATTTTACTCATCAAAACACACAATTTTCAAAACATAAATAAGTGATGGCTTTATACATAGTGTTTTAGGCAATCATTATAAAAGAAAACATAACGATATAGTGTACAAGATTAAGAGAAACAACTTATTCAAGCACCAATATCACCATTTGCTGCCTGAGAAACTTTTCAGAGATGGGCAGAATTGCCCTGAAGCAATCCATCTCTAATCTGGGTGGCGACGTCGCTGACCGCGCCAGGACCGTGAGGGATGAAAATAGCAGAGGATTTACTGGAAGCACCTATCTCCTTCATGGTGTCAAAATACTGTGTTATAAGTACCATATCCAGAACATCCTTAGCTGTAGTTCCTGGCACATTGACAGAGAAACCAAGCACACTGTCTCTCAGGCCATCAACGATTGCCTGGCGCTGGCGAGCAATACCGAGTCCTGACAAGTACTTGGATTCAGCCTCACCCTCTGCGCGCTTAATCTGAATAATCTTCTCAGCTTCAGCTTTCTCGTGCGCTGCTAGCCTCATCCTTGCAGCTACATGCCAAGTTCAGAAACTTGGTCAGAGAAACACAAATCAACAACAAAAGGTATTCCTAATCCTAATTCCTACCCTCATATCAGGATAGAAAACGATGTCTTACCGGCATTAATCTCATTCATGGCTTGTTTCACGTGCTTGTCAGGTTCGATATCGGTGATGAGTGTCTGAGCAATCTCATATCCATAAGCAGACATAGCCTTTTCAAGTTCATTTTCAACAGCTCTTGCTATGTCGCTCTTTTGCTCGAAAACATCATCTAAGATTAGTTTTGGAACAGTTGCCCTGATCACTAAAACAATTCCATAAAACTTTAGTTCTCCAAGTACTATGTTTTAGTAAGCTGTAAGAATTTTTATGGGTTCCTTTTCTTACCATCAAAAACATAAGCTTGGATCTGAGTTCTAGGGTTGCTTAGTTTGTAGAAAGCTTCATTTGCTTTCTCTGCAATGGCACGGTATTGGATCGAAGCAACAACATTGACAAACACATTGTCCTGAAAAATGAAAGGGAAAAACATGGACAACAAGCTCAGTTGCAGGTAGGCTATTTTAGCAGAAAAACGAGAGGTTTGTCTACAATAGGAACTGTCTGTATGTACAAATTAAGCTTATAACCGCCGAATGGAGCTTTAAGGAACTTAAAAGTTTTATCATTTTCAGATTTATGACACTCATTCTTACTTATACACGTACGTACCTTTGTTTTGGTCTCGCAACGAACATCCAACTGTTGCAACCTGAGAGTGAGATGGCCAGCAACCTGACTTCCAATGATCCAAGGCATGCAGTTGCAACCAGGTTGAAGAACTTTATCAAACTTTCCAAATCTTTCCCTAATAGCAACTGTGGATTGGTCCACTTTTACACAGCAGAACAGACCATTACCCATCTTTTTCTGTATGATTTCTCAAACTTTTCTTACAGCTGAACAGAACAAACAACGAGGATTAAGGATTCATGCAACTAATAAGAAAGTATCTTAGGAAGCAAGAAAAGTAATGATCAGGCTTAGCCAAAGAAATTCCAAGAAACTAAAGAGAGGAAACTTACATGTGAAAGACTAAGGTTTAGTGGTGAGAAAAGCTGTGAGATGTGCATAGGTTTATATACTCTGTCCCACTGATATCCGGTACTTTGCAATCTAATATTTTGATTAGATAATTTTTGGGGTTGCCCTTGCCCCCATTCCAAATCCAAGCGATGAAAACTATATCTAAATGGTACATAAACCTTCTTGACTTTCTCTAGTTAGGAACTTAGTAACAGGTCAATTCTATCAAAATCAAGAAGAAAGTTTCTGCGTTGTTTACCACTAATGATTAAATATGTTGAGTACTTTTGTATTGGATGGAGTAGAATAAACATCGTGGAAAAGCTCTAAACTTTCTCAAATAAATATAAGATTCCTGATGGTTACAGGTTACATATTTTGTATTACGTAAATAAAAAATAAAAAATAAAAAATAAAAAATAAAAATTAAGATGATATGAATTATCTAGATTTAGACGGTCACGCACGTAGCTAATAATCATCAATCCATGTCAACTCAATTTATTCTGGTATTAAAAGATGTCAAGTAAGCAATAATAACGAATAATGATGGTTTCAAAGTAACTTGGTTGGTACATAAGCATAAATAAATTAACAAGTGGGTTATTTTTGTAATTTGATTAATAAAATTCCAGCTAAGAAGGATGTGTATTAGAAGACTATAATATAATAACTGAGAACAAAATGTGGTGGAATATAGGATCTTACTAACTGAGAAATTTACAAGTGATTGTCATCAAGCATATAAATGATGTAGACTTTGTAGTAGTAGTATTCATGATAGGGAGATATGGTTTATCTTTGACTTGGTGCTTAATAAAACCTAATAATTTTATTTTTTTTATAAAAAAAAACTTCAATTAGATAAGGTTTTCACCCATAATGGAAGAAAAAATAGGCTAGTTTTCTATTTCACAGTTTTTTTCATGACCAATCCTAGTTGTGATATAAACTTTTCGCAGGAGTTCATTTCACTTCACTTGTTGAGTTTTAAAGGTTCAACTAAATACGAATTGAATTTGTCACGAATCATACTAAGCGAGTGATTCGAGAGCTTCAAAATTCAATTCAAATGAATTAAATTCTGTCATTCACGAATCACACCAAGCAAGTGATTTAACACGAGAAAATGTAGGAATTCAACAAGGTTTACATGGTAAGAAATTGCATTATGACTAGAATCTTTCAAAGGTCTTAACAGAACTGTTGAAGAGTGGTTTAGAGCGAGTGCAAGGAAATTTCGTATTAGGTCAACTAAGGGTTTCGTTGTTTGAGAAGGGTTTAGCTAAAACCTCAAAGTTACCATATCAGATTATATTTCAAAAAAATTAAGGGTTTTGAAAAAAACATGACGACCAATGAACTAGTAGCTCAATAATATAAGTAAAGAATAGTTATATCTCGAGTTTGAATCACCTAACTTGTGATACGAGTAAGCATAAAGACAGTGCACATAATGCTCATGCTAGAATTCGTTCAAGTGTCTAGAAAGAAAACTACAAGTACATGGAACCAAGTACTATAGGATTGTACTTTCTGTTGTCCTGAAACTATACAGTTTCATGAGACGAAGGGAAATAACAAAGAAAGCAAGCATAATAAAGATCACCCAAATTACGTTTTGCCTACAAATTTAGGAAAATCTGAGTTTGTAAAACCTAAAGCACCAAACATCTTCCAAAGTCATTAGTAGCATATTCAAAAGTTGAATTCGACTACTTTGGAATAGCATGGTTGCCCTGAAGGAGTCCATCACGAATCTGCGAGGCAACGTCTCTCACCGCGCCCGGGCCATGTGGGATGAAAACAGAAGATGACTTTGAGGATGCTCCAATCTCCTTCATGGTGTCGAAGTACTGAGTGACCAACACCATATCCATCACATCCTTCGATGTCGTTCCAGGAACATTTTCTGAGAAGGCAAGCACACTGTCTCTTAGCCAATCGACAATCGCCTGGCGCTGACGAGCTATCCCGAGCCCTGACAAGTATTTCGACTCTGCCTCTCCTTCAGCTCTCTTGATCTGCAATATTTTCTCAGCTTCTGCCTTCTCGTTCGCTGCCACCCTCATCCTAGAAGCTGTTGGAGCAATTTCGGGAAAGAAAATCAATTCATAAATTATAGACAAATGTACCAAAGAGAGCAAAGAAACATTAGTTAATTATCAGGAGGCAATTTAGTCCTTTATGCTTTCCATATAACATTCTGTTTTAGTGATCATCTAGAGTTGTTTGAACGGTATTCCGAAATCCGATGGGATCACAAAAAGCTAGAGCAAATGAGATATAGGTATGGCAACTTTAGCAACATTAGACAGTATCACAGGTTGGAGATACCAATCTGACCTGCATTGATCTCATTCATTGCTCTCTTCACATGAGCGTCAGGCTCGATATCCACTATTAGGGTTTGCACAATCTGATAACCATAGACAGACATGGCCTGTAAAGGGAAGAGAGTAAATAGATAAGCAATCCTCAAATTTCATTCCGACTTCAATAAAAACCATGTCAGTTGTAAGTACTATGATACCTTTTCAACTCCTCTTCGACAGCATTGGCAATCTCATTTTTTTGTTCAAAGGCAGCATCAAGGTTCAGTTTAGGTACACTTGCCCTGATTACTGCAGATTGCAAAAATTTACTGTTAGCATTACATGCAGATAATATCACCCATGCATGTCTGAAATAGAATCATGATTGTGTACTGTAAACAAAGTTCCACAAAATTATTAACATTTCCTAATGAGCTCTAACATTTCAAAACAAACAGTTGGATGTATTGTTGAATTAGTTATTTATATACTTTTTTGATGAACCCGTATGCAGCTACACGTACCATCAAAGACATAGGCTTGGATTTGTGCCTTGGTGTTAGAGAGCTTATAGAAGGCATGTTGAAATCAACACCACCTTGGCGTTAACAATCAAGCAGAAGCGTCATCATGTTGGAATCTCCAAACCTTGGCGTCAAAGGCATGTTAACAATGAAGCGGCAACTTGGCGATACCTGCAAGCAAGCGTAATCATCAAGTGGCAATTTCAGCGTTATCAAGAAGCCATGTCATCAAGTTCAGCGTTATCAAGACATCATGGTCAAGCGATATCACTCAAGCGATATCATGGTCAAGCGATATCATCATGCAGCATCATCAAAGCATCAACGACATCTCAAGCGGCAGCATGGTAAAGCGTCATCAAGCACAACAGAGTTATCAGACCAAGAGATCTTGGGCGTTAGGATATCTTGGGCGTTAGCTAAAGGGTGTTATCAAGCTGTCAAGCAAAAGTGAAGTTATCAAAGGCGTTATCTGCAAGGGCGTTAGCTGTGCATTATCAAGCAAAATATTTGTCTGTTTCTAGATTTGCCAAGTGTCATTAAATGGTGTGCACACATGTAAAAAATCTAGAATAGTGTACACGTGTAGAAAATAGAAATGTGTAGAAGAGTGTAGGAAAAGTAAGTCGGTGGAATACATATATATATATATATGCATTCACCAAACTGCAGAAAAGTGGGGAAACCAACGTTCCCACCCGAAATCAGAAATCAGAGAATCAGAGAGTGAGAATTGTGCACACTGTGCACCACTCTCGTTGTCAGATGTTATCAAGAAAGAAAGAAAGTTTGCAGGTTCTACCATGGTGTAGAACAAGAGAAAAAAGAAGAAGCTTGTGCGGTTCTACAATCTAGACCGTAGAACAGAAATTTTCCAGAAAAAAGAAAGAAGAAGAAGAAAGAAGAAGAAATCAGTTGTGTCTGTAAAATACTTTTCCTCATCTATAATATCATCTTCATCTTATCATCTGTTTATGCTTTTAGATTTTTGGATTTTCTAACATGGTAGCGGAGCTTTTATCTTAAGGGACCTGTGAAAATGGAAGAACATCAGCTAGCACACCAGCAAAATCAACAGTAGTGACGCCGACCACAGATGCAAAAGTTACAGAGAAAAAAGGAAAAAAAATCAGATGAAGTTGCAGTTGAGAAAGAAAAGAGCTGATCCTGTTTTTGTGGCAAAAAGGAAAAATTATCAAGTTGGCGTTGAGGGGGAGTGTTGAAATCAACACCACCTTGGCGTTAACAATCAAGCAGAAGCGTCATCATGTTGGAATCTCCAAACCTTGGCGTCAAAGGCATGTTAACAATGAAGCGGCAACTTGGCGATACCTGCAAGCAAGCGTAATCATCAAGTGGCAATTTCAGCATTATCAAGAAGCCATGTCATCAAGTTCAGCGTTATCAAGACATCATGGTCAAGCGATATCACTCAAGCGATATCATGGTCAAGCGATATCATCATGCAGCATCATCAAAGCATCAACGACATCTCAAGCGGCAGCATGGTAAAGCGTCATCAAGCACAACAGAGTTATCAGACCAAGAGATCTTGGGCGTTAGGATATCTTGGGCGTTAGCTAAAGGGTGTTATCAAGCTGTCAAGCAAAAGTGAAGTTATCAAAGGCGTTATCTGCAAGGGCGTTAGCTGTGCATTATCAAGCAAAATATTTGTCTGTTTCTAGATTTGCCAAGTGTCATTAAATGGTGTGCACACATGTAAAAAATCTAGAATAGTGTACACGTGTAGAAAATAGAAATGTGTAGAAGAGTGTAGGAAAAGTAAGTCGGTGGAATACATATATATATATGCATTCACCAAACTGCAGAAAAGTGGGGGAACCAACGTTCCCACCCGAAATCAGAAATCAGAGAATCAGAGAGTGAGAATTGTGCACCCTGTGCACCACTCTCGTTGTCAGATGTTATCAAGAAAGAAAGAAAGTTTGCAGGTTCTACCATGGTGTAGAACAAGAGAAAAAAGAAGAAGCTTGTGCGGTTCTACAATCTAGACCGTAGAACAGAAATTTTCCAGAAAAAAGAAAGAAGAAGAAGAAAGAAGAAGAAATCAGTTGTGTCTGTAAAATACTTTTCCTCATCTATAATATCATCTTCATCTTATCATCTGTTTATGCTTTTAGATTTTTGGATTTTCTAACAAGGCATCGCCTGCATTTTTAGCCAAAGCACGATACTGAACAGAAGCAACCACAGTAACAAAAACATTATCCTGAAAAGAGACCATGAATTGAACTGTCAGAAGAAGAGACAATTGGTGAACGAAACGAAGTTTGTTGTTTTAGCATAAGAATAATATGGTGCTCTTTTATCTACTTTTCTAAGAATCTAGTTTCAAAATCAAACACAATCTCACAATGGAAATTTTAAGAAATTTATGTCTCTTTAGAGTGGGAAATCATATAAGCCATCTCCTCATCCAATTTTGTAATTTCAAAGTTAGGTTGGTAGATAATCACAAGAATTTGCATACACAAGCAGAATGATTTATGGTCACAAGTACCATCATCACATGCTGTTCTGGTAAAATGACAGTATAGGAACTGACCTTAGTTTTTGTTTCACATCGAACATCAAGTTGTAGCACACTCAGTGTAAGTTGACCAGCTATCTGGTATCCCAGACACCAGGGCAAGCAATGGCACCCAGGCTCGAGCACGCCGTCAAACTTTCCAAAATGTTCCCTGATAGCAACCATGGACTGTGCCACTTGAATGCAACCTAATGCTTGACCCATGATGAACTCTGCAATTATGAGAACAACAAGAATATTGTAAGTGAAAATGTATTTAGTAATGGTCCAGTGCATAGCTCAAACAGGAGAAAACACTTAAGCAGCAACGTTTCTAAATCTTTAACAAACTAAAATGGAGGAAGGCAGAAGAAACTACCATAATATGAACTCAAATAAGAAGAGAAGTGTCAAAAGAAATCCTCTTTCAAATTTGAACTGAAACCAAAAAGAGCATTCTAGAGGAAACCATATCATCCCATTTCCTAGGCATTTTCTTCTGCCGTTCAACTCCTTTACCAGCTAGAACTAATTCAGAAAACTAATCTTTCCTATCAAGAAAAAAGGGAAGGGCAACACATTGAACGCACAATTCTAATCACGGTCGAGAACAGAATACACTGTACAATGAGAAAACCAACAATTTCAGTTCACAAATCTGCAACAAAGGCCGGTAAACAATGAAATTCTGAAGATCAAAAGGCAAAACCTGTGCAGATCTACCAAAAACAAAAGGCATGACAACTCTTGAATATCAAAAATCATAACTTTCAACATCGTACATGCACCAAAAGCAAACCCTTCATACAAAAAAAACACACTCTCTTGAAAACTGCAAAAAACCAAATGATTGCATCACAAAAGTACCAATCTTTGGCGGCAGCAGAGGAACTCTTAAAAACATAAACTTTAACCCTAGAAAAAAAGCCACGCTCAAGCTAAATTTTACTTTCGTTCTCTCCCTTTCCACATCAGCCAACAAAAACCACAAAAACCAAGGCTTTCCACAAAAATTAGCGACCTTTGTGCAAGAACAGAAGATCCAACAACAGGGCTTACAGGCAAAAACTTTAATTTCTTGGCATTGTGTTAATAAGTTTGCCCATCATGTGTTTGTTATTTTCTCGGTAGCCAAACAAAAAATTGAAGAACGAAGGAAAAAAGTCAAGAAAAAGAACACAACTTTACATGAAAACCTGCAGCAAAAAAAGCTCAGTTCTTGACTTGTAACAGAAAAAATTACAAAATGTACTTACTATAACTTAATTTCCTGCTACTTTTGAACTGGTTTTACAGGAACCAAGGAAATCAAGAAAGACAATAGAAAAACAGGGTGGGTAGGGCAGAAAAAACCCTGCAGAGAAGACAGAGTAAGAACAGAGAGGGAGAGGGTTCTTGATATATTTGCTTAAGAAGCAAGAAATTATAATGTGTAGATTTACCTCATCAGCTAAGAGGGTATATACATGCAGACAATATTGTTTTATTTTGCAATTTTTCTTTTATTATTTTCTAGGGTATACCTTTGCTTTCGCGCTCATAGTTTCTTGTTTCTACTGTAATGTTAGGCCGTGTTTGGTTTTGGTGTAAATCAGTGGTGGATTTTTCATATGTTAATTTGTGTAAATTAGAATTAAGTTCAAAACCAAAGAATAATTAAGTCTAATGAAACACCAATAAAATTTATAGATAAATCATGAACTTATATAGTTTGAGTAAGATATTAGTTGATTCATTTATAAAATAATTATTTACTAGAAGCACTCTGTTTTCTATTACGAATATAATTAATTTTGAGTATTTTTTGAATAATTATGGTTATAGAACAGGAACGAACATGGTCTGTGAGCTATTACGAATTGGAAAACTAGAGTTCCACATCACTTTTCTTCCTCTTTGATTTCAAAGTTTTATTTAGTAGTTTTTTCTCTTTTACTATTGAAATTTTTGAAAAAAATTAAATAAAGATGGTTGTTTTTTGCTCTATTTTTAGCATCAAGATATGACAGGTTGCTGTGCCACTATTATTGTGATCCCATTTCTGAGATTGTGGACCATTTATCAAAAGAAGAAAGACAATTTGGAAGGATGAAGTTAAAAAGAGCTCTCTTGTTACTAATTTTACATGCACTTTGAATCATGATATATTTTAATTTTTTCTTTCTATTATTTTCCCATTTAGCATGAAATAAGATTATCAAGAAGCTACTTATTTGTTGAATTTTGATTTGCTCCCGACTACATTATGGTTATTATTCGATCTCTTTAAGTGTCATTTTTATTCTTTCGAACAGAAGACTAATTTCGTTCTAGCATTGTCGCGTTTCATTGTGTTTAATGCTTTCATTGAATTCATACGGTACAACATCATTCACAATACTCATAAACATTTAGATCAACTAGCAAGAATTTTAGGTTCAAATCTATGGTATGCAGTTGTGTTAAAACTTGTGAGAAAAAGCTTTGCTGACTTTCGGAGACCGGAAATCTGATGGTTTTTGACAAAAAGAAATGATCAAATACTTTAAAACTTTATATTTATAGTAGGAAATGGTTTCATTCATAAAAACATCATAATTAATACTGTTGGGTCCAGCTCATTTTTGCTGCCCAACTGTCGACTCCGTGTGGAGTCAAATAATAAATTGGATGCTGTAAAATTGGACTTGTGTTGTCCAAGTTTGAAAAAGGAAAACTGGAAGTATGTAGATTGGTACCGTAATTTCTACATTGCCACCGTCCAAGCCACAATTGATGACTTGGAATTACTGCACCGCCACAAATCTAATTTGTGGATTTCTCAAGACAAGCAATTAGTGCTTGTACTATTGCATGCATATATAATATGCAAGTTGGAAAGGAAAAGGTGGCAGCTGGAAAAGAAATGGAGTGCTCGCAGCAAAATTGGAAAGTTAATCCAATTTTGGACTTGGAAAAGCAAGCAGCAATTTTGGACTTGGAGTAAACCAAAATTGATTTTTGATGCAGCCGTTGATTTTGTTGATTGTGGGCTTTGACCTTTCACACATGGGCTGGTGCATCTATAAATAGATGCATTTGTAAATGGAGCATTTATTTGATTGCAACAAAGAGCAATTGGAAAGAGGGTGTGGGCAGAGAGAAAAGTGAGAATTGTGAGAGAAAAATAATTGGTGGATTGATTCCATATTTCGAGTGAGGGTATCCTAAATATTTGGGATTTGGGTTTGAGAGACAACCTATTGTATTATTTTTCTTCTTGGTTAATAAAATTCTCAGATCTGTCCGTGGTTTTTCCTCGTTTGAGGTTTTCCACGTAAATTCCCGGTGTCGTGTATTTGCTTTATTTTTCTATTCGATCCTAAGTGGGAGATTTTTCCCAACAAATACAAAACTCTATATTTGCGTGAGTTGGTGTGAATATTTGCCAAATTACATCAGGAAGCTTCATGTTATGGTTAACCATCATGAATGTACAATTTGTACTTTGTGCAAGCAGTTTACAAAAGGAAAAGCTCATTTAGGTTAAGAAGGAAATTAATGGAAATGCGGAGCAAAAAAATATGAACAAACATGCGTCATTAGTGGGTTACGTCTCGAAGTTCAAATACCCTAACTTGCAATTCCTATCCGCAGAAGAAAATAGTGCCAAATGGCATAAAGACAGTGCACAATTAGCTCATGCTAGAATTGGTTTTAAGAATTTAGGAAGAAAACTTCAGGATTGTACTTTTTGTTATCCTGAAACTATAATGTTTCATCAAACAACAAGGAAATAACAAGTTCTAAAGCAAGTAGAACAAAGATCACTCCTACAAATTTAGGAAATGTTGAATCTGTAAAACCTAATATTCCAAACATCTTTTGAGTAGCAACATTGCCCTGAAGGAGTCCATCAACAAGCTGTGAGGCAATGTCTCTCACCGCGCCCAGGACATGTGGGATGAAAACAGAAGATGACTTTGAGGATGCCCCAATCTCCTTCATGGTGTCAAAGTACTGAGTCACCAACACCATATCCATCACATCCTTAGATGTTGTTCCAGGAACATTCTCTGAGAAGGCAAGGACACTGTCTCGTAGCCCATCGACAATTGCCTTTCGCTGACGAGCAATCCCGAGCCCTGACAAGTACTTGGACTCTGCCTCCCCTTCAGCTCTCTTGATCTGCAATATTTTCCCGGCTTCCGCCTTCTCGTTAGCTGCCACCCTCTTCCTAGCGGCTGTTGTAGAAATTTCAAGCAATTTGCAGCAGAGAAACATCTAGCATTAATCGATAGGTATTCCGAAATCTGACGTGATCACAAAACTAGAACAAATGACATAACCAGTATCACTGGATGGAAGATATCATCAATCTGACCTGCATTGATATCATTCATTGCTTTCTTGACATGAGCGTCGGGCTCGATATCCAATATCAGGGTTTGCACAATTTTATAACCATAGGCAGACATGGTCTGTCAAGGAAAGAGAGTAGCTAGATCACCAATCTTAAAATCTCGTTCCGACTTGAATAAATACAATGTCAGTTGGAAGTACTACAGTACAGATACCTTTTCAAGTTCCTCTTCGACAGCTTTCGCAATCTCATTCTTTTGTTCAAAAGCAGCATCCAGGTTTAATTTAGGTACACTTGCCCTAATCACTGCAGATTGCAAACTTTTACTGTTAGCATTGGCATTGAATGAGCTCTATCATTTTAAAAACAAAGGATTGGAAGAAGTTGAAGCTACACATACCATCAAAAACATAGGCTTGGATTTGTGCCTTGGTGTTGGAGAGCTTATAGAAGGCATCTCCTGCATTTTCGGCCAAGGCACGATACTGAACAGAAGCAACCACAGTAACAAAAATATTATCCTGAAAAGAGACCGTGAATTGAACTGTCAGGAAAATAAAACGAGTTTGTTGTTTCGACATAAGAATATGATGTTCTGTAGGAGTATTAGGAACTGGCCTTAGTTTTTGTATCACATCGAACATCGAGTTGTAGCACACGCAGTGTAATTTCACCAGCTATCTGGTATCCCAGACACCAGGGCAAACAATGGCACCCAGGCTCGAGCACGTGGTCGAACTTTCCGAAATGTTCCCTGATAGCAACCTTGGACTGTCCCACTTGAATGCAGCCTAATGCTTGACCCATGTTGAATCTGCAAGTTTGAGAACAGAACAACAAGAATATTGTAAGTGAAAAGGTTATTAGTAATGGTTCAGTTCATAGCTCAAATGGAAGAAAAATACTCTATCACCAATGTTTCGAAATCTATAGCAGAAACAAAAGGCAAGACAAGTCCAGAAAATTAAAAAGCATTACTTTCTTACATGTTCGAAAAGCAATCACTTCATAAAAAAAGCACAATCTCTTGAAAACATCGAAAAAACTAAGAAATTCCATCCAAATTAACGACCTTTATGCAAGAACAAGACAATCCAACAACAGGGCTTAAAGGCAAAATCCAACAACAGGGCTTAAAGGCAAAACCTTTAATTTGTTGCCGTCATTGTGTCATTAAGTTTATGTTTCATCACGTGTTGTTATTTTCTCAGGAACCAAACAGAAAATGAACAAGGTAGGAAACAAATCAAGAAAAAGAACACAAATCTACATCAAGACATGCAGAGAAAACTCAGTTCTTTTCCTGTAACAAAAAATAATTACAAAAATGTGTTTATAACTTAATTTACTTCTACTTTTGAACTGTTTTTACAGGAACCAAGGAAATCAAGAAAGGCATTAGAGAAAACAGGGTATGGCAGAAAATACCTTGCAGAGGAGACAGAGTAAAAAGAGAGGGAAACAAGAAATGACAATGTATGGATTTACCTCATCAGCTAAGATGCATATATGTAGACATGCCTGCATCTTGTTGAAAAATGAAAAACACTCGAACATGAAGATTTAAAACGAACAGATGAAGATGATGGAAAGTATTTTACAGACACACTTTCTTCTTTCTGGAAAATTTCTGCTCTACAGTCTTGATTTATAGAACAGCACACCACACGGAAACACTTTTTCGTTTCTTTTCTTGATCACGTTTTACTTATGGTAGAACCAAACATGATTTCTTTCTAATGATGATGAGAGTGGTGTGATGCAGGACTCTGCTCTTCACACACTTTACTCAGTGAGTGGACACTCTTCTCCTCTCATCCTCACCCTGCATACCTTTTTCTTTCCTTTTTTTTTTTGATGACAACTGATTACGAGAGTGGTGCACAGTGTGCACAATTCTCACTCTCCAACACTCTGTTTTGGGTGGGAACAAAGGTTCCGACCAATCATTTTGTAATGTGGTGGATGCATATATATATATATAGGCATTCCACCGACATACTTTTCTACACACTTCTATTTATTATATGTAGTACAACATTCTAGATTTTTACAGCTGTGCACACCATAAAATTACAAGTGTCAAAATGCAACCGTCGTTACTATTGATGCCGCTGACGCTGCCGTGCTAGATAACGCTGCTGTGATGATGCTGCCGCTGATGATGCCGCTTGATGCTGCTGCTTGATGATGCCGCTGATGATGCCGCTTGATGTTTGTTGCTGCCGCTGATGATGACGTTGCCATTAATGCCCTCTTTTATTTGCTTGTTATCATGCCTTTGCATGATAACGCTCCCATTAACGCTCCCATTAACGCTCCCATTAACGCCAAGGTTGGTGTTGATTCCAACACATCTTAATTACATTTTCTTTTTGTAATTTTCTAGCCAGTGATGGCAAAAAGTGTTGTGCTTAAATTTTAGGTTTTTTTACTATCCGGTTAGGTATGAATATACTGAATCTTATAGTACTGTTTATTAGATTCGGTATCAAATAAATAAACTAATTAATTTACTGTAAGTTGTAATTCCATGAATAGTCTTTGGATGTCTCGTTCAGCTTGAATTCGAATAATTACTTGGTTTTAATAAAAAGAAAAAAAAAATAGTTTAACATGAAGGGATATGTACATGTTCGATTTTGGGATCATCCAAAGTTAACAAAATTTATGGTACCCATTTGGTTATTTATTTGAGAAATTCACATAGGATGGTGGACTATCATTTAAAATACCACGTCATAATAGTTTATAATTTAATTTCGATGAAATACACAACTGAAATTGCTGAGGAAAAAAGCCATACTGGCAATTGAATGGAGAGAAATCCCTAATTCAATAAAATTAGGTTTTGTAGTTTATAGTTTATAGTCTAATTGTTACAGAAATCTACATGAGAAAGGTGAGAGATTAAAATCTCGTAGAACTCCCTAATTCAATAAAATCAATTTTTAGCTTTTATAATTTAATTGAGTGAGAAATCTACAGAGAGAAAATAAGTGATGACACATGAAGTAATTATTTGGTAGAAACCTTTTCTTTCTCTCTTTGAATTTCAAGGTTTTACTAATTTGGTTTATAATAATACTGAAAATTATGGGGAAAAACTTAATAAGATGGTTGTTTTTTTCTCTTTTTAGAGAATCAAAGTAAGATGGTTGTTGTGCCACTGATCTAAGATGATGGACCATTTAACAAAAGAAGAAAAATAATTGGGCATTATGAAGTTGAAAAGATCTCTCTTGTTACTAGTTTTACCCTCGCAATTGGAATCTTTTATCTATTAAGTTTGAAGAATGGCGTGAGTTGGTGTGAATATTTGCCAAATTACATCAGGAAGCTTCTTGTTAGGAAAAGGAGGAAATTAATGGAAATTGCAGAGCAAAAAGTGCATTTGACACTGATTTGAGAACAAATTGTAGGGTTGGCAAGTTGTTTTTTTTGTTAGGGGTTCCTATCATAGGCAGTACTCTACTCTTTCAAGTTTCTGGAAATTTTACCTAACCAATGTGCATACGGAAAACCGCTACGAATCTGCGTACAGGAAGGGGTTAAACGAGTCATTAGGGATCGAGAAAGTTCAGAGGCCAGGGGGGTTCATAGCCAAGTGTCACGGAACGAGTATTGCTCACGCAGCGCCGCGAGAATGACAAGAGTGACCAAAAAGATTCAATTCAAATAACTTGGTAATTGTAATTTGTAAGTCTACAAGTGTCAACAGTAAAAACTGTATTTGGTGTCAAGCAAGCAGAGCAGACTATTTCACCAAAGAGATCAAATTGTAATCATTGCTCTTCCAGCAAGTAATTTTGTACTGAGTTTGAATTACAGCTCGTCACAAACTTACAGAAAAAAGATTTACAACAACTCCTATTTTACTCTGAAAGATTCTACCTATCACATCAATTCCACAATAAACAGATCCATTCTCATGAAAGCAACAAGTAACAGTGGAAGATGGAAGAGGGGCAACTAAGCATATCATTAAAATCAAGTTGAGAAACAAACAAAACATAAATTAGCCTATACTTCGATCTCATCCCTACATCGATGACCTTACCAACCCCTCGTCCCCCATCTCGCTCGGGATCACCACTCTAACATGTTAGCCCTTTCATATTTGCTAGTATCTTGTCAGTCTCCAAACATAAACATCTCAGCAGACAAAGAATTAGAGTCATGAAACAGTGAGTAGTGAGGATTACCTACCACACCCGACATATAAGATTTCAGGCAAGGAGGTTTGTCCCGTCATTTTACTGATGAAGTATGAAAATGGAAGATCATCCCGAGTCAGACAAATGAAGGAACCACCCTTCTGGTAGTTGACAAAGGTAACTGAGAAAGAGACTACTGAGGAACATCCAACTCCAAGATATTAACAGGTAAAGATAGACATTTACTGCTATGAAGTTTTCCCTTTAGGTTTCGGAGATGGGTGAGACTGGTTATATGGAGAAGCACGCACATCACTTAGACTGGATAAGCTCCTTAGTGGCTGTCCATTCCTCGTGACGAATCCACCGTGTGTCCTAATGCCATTTTTGGAGTTCGCATTTGATTTGGTACGATCAGATTGCATGGTTTGGAAATAATAAGAAGAGCTTGCCATATCCTTTAAGTTTTGTAAAGGCTTTAGAGTCTCAACAACTTCACTCATCCGCGGTCTGGCTTTGGGGTCACGGCTCAGACACTGCGCAGCCAGATAGATGGCTTTCTGAGCACCTTTGATTGAGAAATGACCTTCAAGTCGAGGATCTAATAGACGATAGAACCTTCTCTTGTCCCCAAAATGTGGTCTTGCCCATTCCACAAGGTTGTGCTCCCCATTTGGTCGGTTTTTGTCCATAGATCTGCGGCCAGTTAGCATTTCAAGTAGAACTACTCCAAAGCTGTACACATCACTCTTTGATGTCAAATGCCCTGACAATGAGAGTAAAGTAGCAAAACAGCAGATAGTAAGTGACAGTGGAACCATGGTTCTACACAAAGCTATAACTGAAAACAGCACTGGCAACTATATGAAATTGCAGATAGAGTTCTGCTGGATGAAAGTAGAGTGCATGACTATTTAAAACATGTTGAAACACAATACCATAATAGCATTGGATTTTGAAATAACTAAAAACAAAATTTAGGTGTTAAACAATCTGGTGAAGTCTACTTCAGTGTCTTTGTGGCTTCCTAGATGTCAGAAACAAGGCCATATTCCATTATGCACATAGGCAGATTTTGTATGGATTGTTGCTAGCCTCAATATATTAGAATCTTTATGTGGTGCAAATGACTAGCCAAAGCGAAGCGAGAGAGTGCTTGATCCCATCTTATCAAGAAATACAAGGAGCCAAGTTTCGATTGAAACTCAGTCAATGCTTAACCACGTGCAGAAATGGCTATTCTGATCAGTGTTCTCTTCCCCAAGAACCCTTTCATACATAAATATTTACATTGTCAGTCCATTATCAATAACAAACAAGTGGGATTCAGAGACTGCAGAGTGCAGACAGTTAAGACCCAACATAGTGGGGAGTAGTCCCTGATGTATCAGAGACAACCCTCACCCCCTCTTTTAGAGACACACCACTTCCGTTCCCTTGTTTGCATTCAAGTGCATGATAATTTTGGTACAAAATCGAGCTGGAAGGGGAGCTTGAAGCTCTTAGTATATATAAAACCAAGTTCAGCTCCAAGCCCAAATAGTTCACTAAGGAATCCGATTAAAAGCTGAATTGCCAACTTAGGAAATACATATTTTGAAACTTTCACTCTTTATATTGAAAGGGCGACACCATCCATGTTTCTAAGTGGTCAAAGACCACGCCCCTCTATACAACAAATTAAGAAAATTCTAGTGGTTCACCAAAAGTATGCTGTGTAAGCCAGAACAAGATCAGCAAAAAAGAAACTTAAAACCACTCACCAGTCATTACATATTCTGGGGCAGCATAGCCGTATGTTCCCATTACTCGAGTAGACACATGAGTTTTACCTTCATCAGGAGCATCTTTGGCCAGTCCAAAATCCGAGAGTTTGGCATTGTAATCCTATTGGTCTTGTAGTTAGAAAGGTAGAAAAAAGTGACTATGAAAATAATTGACTATTTGAAAGATCCATATCCACATACCGCATCTAACAAGATATTTGACGTTTTAAAATCCCGGTATATCACTGGTCTTTCAGCCTCTTCGTGAAGGAATGCAAGCCCTCTTGCAGCACCAAGAGCAATTTTCATTCTGATAGACCATGGAAGAGGCAAGGACCCTTCTGCATATGAAATGGTTGTTACCAGAGAACATTAAGCATCTATTGTGGATCTATAAAATATCTAAAAGCAAAAAAGATAGTATCAAATCATGAAAAGAACTTCTCAAATCGTTTATGAGCAGGAAGCAACAAGTCACGTGGCTGTGACAGGCAAACAATTTTCTTGAGCCACCTAAATGTGTAACTGAAGTGTGAAAACTAGTTTTGCCAAAGTTTACTCAATTGCTAGATTCACATGATGTTGTCACTAGTCCTGCAATCTATCCTAGCCGTCTAACTAGAATACCTGTCTTCCGTACAGTTTCAAGGTTTTCTATAGGTATTTTGATGTGATATTGAGACCAAACAAACAGATTTCATATTGTTGGCAATTACTTACTATGAAATCTAGAACCAAGCCACAATCCCAACCAGGACCCTAAACTATACCATACAGATAACTCCCTCCACAGTTGACTAGGCATTACTTCAGCCAGCAGACCATTTGACTACATTTGGCCAACCAGATGGCAGTTTTAAGGAAAGAATATACCCATGGTCATTCTTACATTAATCTAACCACACATTTCAAGTGACTTTGAAAAGTTAGATTATGATAATAATATTCTCTCGTCCTGCAAAGTAGAAGCCTTTGTGTATGATTTGAGTGTAAAAATTCACAGACTATTGCCAGCCTTGTTGAATTGTGTATCAAATGTGTAGTCTCCTCCCAATGATGCAACTAAGGAAGCATGTGTATGTTTAACTTTTGAAAAAAAGAGAAAACGCAACCTATGGAATATTTCACAACCTAGCAGGCTGAACCCAAATGTGCCTATATTAAGGGTCGTTGATCAAGTTAAACTAGCCACAGAATGAAGGTAAGGCAGTATGCATATCATTCAGAGATTATATAAGCAGCAATAAACTAAATATATAAGTTGTGCATTAACATACTTCTGAAGAGGTGATTCTCCAAACTCCCTCTAGGCATGAATTCATAAACCAACAACCTTTGATCATCTTCGATGCAATAACCAACCAATTTAACCAAGTTGCAGTGGAGAAGGTTCCCAAGGAAATTAACTTCTGCCTGCAATATAGTGAAAAATATGAAACCTATGACGGTATGAAAAACAAAAGAATAACCGAAATGGACTGGAAAGAAACAAAAGAGAAAGGAAGAAGATCTTACCAACCACTCTTTATGACCCTGCAGTCCTTCCTGGTTGAGGGTTTTCACTGCTACAGTAAGCCCAGTACCAGGTTTCACAGGTGCAGTTCCATTCTCCTCTACCCAACCTTTGAAGACACACCCAAACCCACCCTCCCCAAGAAGACTCTCAGGCCTGAAATTTCTTGTGGCTAATTTAAGGTCATTAAAAGTAAATTTTCGGAGTTGTGAGGCGAGTCTTAATTCCTCACTGAATGTTGGCAGCGAGGAGGCACTCTCAGTGACACTAGTAGTTGTAGAGGACACCACTGGAACTACCGGTTCATCTCTGCACTTCTCATTTTTCGATTTACAATCCACTGGAAACAAAAAAGAAATGAATATTACTAATATTACAGAGACTTCAAAGCTACCATATATACCTAAGATTTCAAACATTACAAATTATTGAAATTTAATCAAAGTCAATGATGAACTAGTATCTACTATCAAGTATGTTTTCATACACAAATTATCTACAGAAAGACTCATTAGTGAACTCCTTCACAGCCTTAACCACTGACACCAAATGGAAGCAGCAACTTTTACAAAAATTAATTAACATGGGTGTAACCACATGCATGATACAAACTAGTCCTCTTTGAAGTCTAAACATTAAGAAAGTTTATTGCAAATTAGACCCAAAAGGAAGAAAACACAATAATCAGCATGGTGAAAATCATGAACTTGGGTCACTGATGATGACATAAGTATTACTACTATTTAGCCTATCCTAAAGTCCAAAGCATCCATTTTTGTTTCCATATGCAGCTTGGACCAGAAAAAACTTGCCCAAAATAAATAAAACCATTAAAGGAAAAAAACAACCCAAACCTATGACTCTTGACAGGATAATAACTGCATAGAGATGTCAGAAACAAAGGGGGGAAATCAGATTATTACCATATTGGGTAGAAGTACCACTTAGGGATGTATCGACTTTTGATCTTGAAGGCATGCAGCTTGACATCAACCTGAATTTACCCCAACAACCAATGATCTCTTCTTCAACCTTTTTTCCATTTCCGGCCTCATCTCTCTTCTTCTTCCTGCTCTTTGATTTCTCTTCAAAGTCCTTAACTTTTACAGAATCAGGACCCAAACCAGTACCACCCATCTTGATAAAAATAGAAAAACAATCAAAAAGCTTAAAGATCAATCAAAACAAACACAAACCCATCTCAAAGAACCAAACTTTAGACCATTTACAATGGATTGCAAATGAAAAATCAGTGATTCCCAGTTGTTTAAGCTTAGTCAAAAGGAGCTTTGAGAGAGAGACAGAGGCAGAGGCTTGAGAAAGAGGGAAAGTGTTCAACAAGGGGCAGGTTGGGCAAGAGAGAGAGGAGGAAAGATTGGTCATAACAGTAGCCCTGGCATATTCCAGACAAGAAAATATATTATTAAAAAAAGTCCTGCGACATTTTAACGAAAATAAAATCTTAATACATTTTTTCTTTTTTGTTTCAATAAAAATACATAACACTTGGACTTGTTTTTTTTCTCCTTTAACTAGGATTCTTTTCCGGTTTTTGGAAGTTATAGTTACCAAGTTTAGGATTTATGCAATAAAATGCCACTCACAATGTGACAAAATCACTCTAACTTACTTACTCCCTCCATTCACAAAAGAATGACTTTTACTATTCTGACACGTATTTTTAATGTGGCCGAATGACTCACTATTTAAGATAATTTTGCTCCTAATTTTTTCTCGGAAGTACGTTAAGGATTAACGTACGTTCGAAAAAAATAACGAAATTTTTTGGGGTCATATAGTGAGTTATCCGACCGCATTGAAATAGTAAACGTCATTCTTTAAAACATGGAGGGAGTAATACTTTTATCATACTATTATTAATATATTTGTTTGGGTATCATTTAATTTCCGAACATGCTAATGCTAATGCTTAAATGATATTAGTATTTTATATAGAAAAAAAACTAAAAAATATTTTTTTAAAATCTAATAATCTCAATGGAAATATAAATTTGAACCCTCCAATAATATTAGTAGAAGAAAATTACTCATTTCTTATTTTGAAGAGAAATAAGCTTATAATAATTTAATATGACGAGAAAAACAAACAATAATAATCCATTCTATCAATAAAAAAGAAAAACAATTTTGGATCACTTTGATACCACTAGAATCAATCTTTATAATAAAAAATTAGAATAATTAAGTGATTTATAACCGAATTTATCTTACGAAATACGTTTCATTTAGACCTTTTATTTCATCGGATATAGCTATAAGAAGTTTGATGGGCCTAATAAAATCCATATTCATAATCGAAAAAGCTTGCACATGTGTGGCATTGATCACACTCGAGTTATCTATCTAAATTTATAGTTTATATTTAACAACTACTAACAGAAATTTTATTTACTGTTCGCTTAAAAGTTCATCCATAACAAGGACACGAAGAAAAATTACTAAACTAATTGTCACCAATTTTGTTAGATAAAAAAAATCACCAAGTCAATTATTTTTCTTTTTTTAAATCACCTAGTCAATTATTAGCAAAGTGGAAATTACTTGTGTGACTATGCCAATTACTTAATGTCATTTTCTATTGGGACACAATTTTCTTATGGGCAGGCATATATATTTCAGACTGGTAAAAATCAAGTCATATAATGCTGCTTTGTCTTGAAAAAAAAGAGTATAAAATGAGTTGCCATCTTGACTTAAAATCATCTTTCAATGACAAAGCATCCAATAACATATTGGATATTATATCCAATATTTGAAAATTGCAAGTGTTTTTGTCCGCTAGCTGACTGGTTAGATTAGATAGCGCTTATCTAAAAGAAAAAAACTAATTAAATGGTACTCTCTCCTTCATCAAAAGAATTGACGTGTACTATTGTAGCACGTATCTCAAAATGGCCGGATGATTAACTATTTGATCCTAAAAATTTTCGTACTTTTTTTCAAACGTACGTTAATTCTTAACGTACTTCCGAGAAAAAGTTAGGAGCAAAATTGTCTCAAATAATGACTCATCCGACCGCTTTGAGATACGTGCCGAAATAGTAAATGTCATTTTTTTGGGGAAGGAGAGAGTCATTGGCTATCAAATACGATCATTTTATTTTTTATATTATATTTATATTGGACTCGCTTTTTATATCGATATTTAACGGATACTTACACTATATATATTCGACTCACTATTTTTTATGTCTTATATTTTGGTCATAATTTTAAATAATTAGTGGTGTCAAATGTAAATTATAATTATTAAAAATATTTATAAAACTAAATTTATTTAGATATATAGCTAAAATTCACCTTTTTTTAATATATGAATGATAATTTTATATAATTTATATCACGTTATGTGAGTGTCCCAAAAAAAATGTTTGTAGAAATAAAAAGTAGTACTATGTCGTAATACTAATAACGTTAAACAAGCCTTTCATTATATGGCAACTTGTCATTCCACCTCAAGAAATGATCAACAAAATTGATATCGTCCATTTAATTAATTATAAAGTAATCCGATCTTATTAACATTTTATAGGTTTTAAATAACTCAGTTTATTGGTTATCTTAATGTGATAAAAGTATCAGAATTAGTAGAGATTTAATCTCAGGTTTAAATTTTACGTTCGTTTATAAAATTCAATCTCCATCAGTGGTCGAAATAGATTAATTTATGAAATATTAAGATAAAATAATAAAATAAAAGATCAATTTTTTTAGTAATTGTAATTTGTAGGTTTTGCACGAGGAAAATTAATATTGAAGTATATTAAGATGTCACTTTCACACAATTTCTTCCCCACAATGAATGCCATCTCTCTTTGTCAACTTATATACATGGATTTTACCTACAACTCATCTAAATATTGTTAGTTATATATCTTTATCAAAATCTTAGACTCTCAGCCCAAAAACGAAAAAGAAAAATCTACTGATAGCTCATAAAATTACCACCAAAGATGAATATAACTAATCAATTTACTAGTGCTTAATTAGCATAACTAGCTAGCTATGATAAGATAAGCAAGGGACTCTTGGATGGACTTTCCCCCTGGCATGTCCATGAGCATTGGAGCAAACAGAATGCGATTCATCTGCGTCGTCTTCCTCATCGTCTTGGTGATGAGCTGAACTCAAATCCACATTGTTCATAATGATATTAGTACATGGAGCAGCTCTACTGCAACCTAGTTGCACTGCAATGTCTGTGTTGGATGTTCCATAAACATTCTTGTATGTAATGTCACTAATTGTCACTGCTTTATTCTGCAAAAATATATAATCACATGCCAATTTAAGTAACATGATTAATGACTAATTTATTTATTAATTACTCACACTATTGTCTTTGCATTTTTTATGATCGCAGTAAGATTGGTCGATAATGATCGAATTTGAAGCGCCCTCCGACTTTATGTCCTCAAAAGTAATTTTTCTAGCGACTCCACTTCCTCCCTGCGACATTGCATTAATTAAATTATAAATGATGATTATAATATTATTGAAACAGTAATTAGACTAGGAAGTTAATTAAATTACATATTTATCTGCCATGTCTTTATTCTAACTCCATTAGTTGTTCCTGTTAGTGTGGCATTCTTAGTGTGGCATTCTTTACATGGACATACTCCACTTTCTCATTATCTCCATTTTCCCATAGACTCCCAATGCTTCACATAAAAAAAAACAATATATTAAATTAGTAATTAACTTATAATTAAGATTAACAATTTTTAATTATACATTAATTTGTTTGTAATTATAATTAAAAATAGGGTATTATATATCTTTTCTTCTATATAAAAAAAGGATTATTCACCTTATACCGTGACCCGGCCCGCACTGCAAATGGGTGATATTAACGTGTGATGAACCGTCCCCAATTGATACACAATCATCACCTTAAAAAAAGACAGCGTAAGAGTCGCGAGAGAGGATGACTAGAAAGACATGAAATTAACGAGTAATGAAAATAGTAGTACTATTTACCAGTGCCAATATGGGAGTGGTGAATGTGGACATTTTTGGTGTTGGGTGTGAATTCCATCGGTATTAGGGCTATCGGCAGGGGCTTTGATGGTGAGATGAGACGCATAAACACCATTGGATCTCTCAAATGCCATGTGCATTTGCGGTGGATTCTTCAATGTTAGCCCTGAGATGTGTACGTTTGTCGAGTCTGATATGATCAGGCCATACACCATTGTGATCCATATATACAAAAAGAAAAAACAATATTAAAAAACCCCACATTTTTATCTTTATTTACTTGATTATTTTAACTTCATCCGCGTGTATATACCTCTCATCAATTCATGATTAATTTTATTTATATCGAATCAATCTATTAGAAATTTAAATACTTCAATTAAGAAATTACCATATATACATAATAATCGAACTAACAATCTCTTATTTAAAAAGTATCGATATGAAACTACTTATACAAAAGAGACTCTAATATAAATGGATAACCGTTACATACCGTTGGTTTCTTTCCACAAAGCTGCAAGATTGAAGAAACAAAAATAGGAAGTTAATAACAAAATAAAACTGAAAAGAGAAAAAAATAGTAGTCAAGGAGAGACAAAGAGACTAACATTAATATATATGTAACGCACCAAGTAATTAATTAATTAATAATTTGGTAAACAAAATGAATAATAATCAATTTAATATAGGAAGTGTATAATTAATTACATTAATTAATTGAAAATGAAAGTGGGTATTTAGGGGATTATTAATTAATTAAATACATACTCTTTTATGTTGCTTGCATTTTGAATGATCCCACCAGTTAGAACCTTGAGGATCGATGGTACCATTCCCATTGATATACAGACCGTTCACCTTATGGAATGTGATCCATTCCTTACACTCATCACTATTCTTGCATTTCCATGAATCTGGATCTTTTGGTGCCTGTAATGTTCCTGCCACCTGCAAAATTACTATTTTTTAATTAATTTCATCTAGCATATTTAATTTATTAAATAAAACAAAAGTATAATTAATTATGTGGAAAATGATACGCTTGGAATTGCAACCGCCGGAGAAGACAACTGGTTGGAGTAAGAATTTCTTGCCATGAGGAACCAGCACCGTTGGTCGGTCACAAGAAGATTTGCAAGCATCCGACCATGCTTTCTTGAAACCCTATTCAAATAATTAGACTTAAGTTGGGTATGATCGTACGCTAAAAATAGGTCAGATACTCTCTCAACAAATCGAATTAACGATCACTATAATTAAGATAATAAAACACTTCAAACTTACATTGGTGTCATCGGTTTTTCCATTACCAGCAGCTCCATAATCAAGAACATTGTAAACTTTGCCGCTACATTTTTTTGTGGTACGAGATTGAGCTAAAACGACACAAAGCGTTGCGAAAAAGAGAAACCCTAAGAAATATTTCGCCATTCAAAGACAAAATTTATTATTATTATTAATAAAAAAACTGAGATTATGATACAGATGAGGGCTATATATATAGTATTATTACAGTTATATTAATTATAATTAAGAGTCCGTTTTGGTGAAATCTCTTACTAGTTAATTATCTTGACGTTGAATTATAATTGGGCATTGATTTTGTATTTAATCTTTAATATTATTTTTAACACTCTTTATTTATAATTGCTCCACGTCATTAAGTATTATTTAAATTAAATTAACAATTTAGCATAAGAGGTAATTCAAATCATGACAATTGACAATCGCTCTAACTGTTGAATACAATTTATCCAAATCAAGTATCTATTTCCTTTTTTTTTTAAATATTGCCTTGCAAGATTCCCTCCCAAACTCTATTTCCCTCAATTTTTATCACAAGAAAAGGAAAAGAGAAACTATAGAAGAAGATGAATTTTACTATATCATGCACACGAGCTTGTAGGTTTCCAATGACTTGATTAAGTTGAAGACATAAATCTACTTACCGAAGGGTTTCTTGCTTGAAAAATTAATTAATGGAGAGTTTTAAATTATTATGCGGGTAATTTTGATAATTTTGTTAAAACACACCCTTATTTCAAAATTGGCTTAACACATGTTTTGCCACTTTTTTTTAAAAAAAAGGAATATAATATTAACTCAAATCAGAAATTACAAGAGATTGGATACTAGAAGGAAGAGTCCCTATCCAAAGTTCTTCTACACCGGAAGCAAGTACTTTTTTTGCTAAAACATGAGCAATAAAATTAACACCTCTACGAATATGTGAAAAACTACAAGAATCAAAAACTTGAACATACACTGAGATATTCCGAGCCACTAACCCAATAGGTGATAAGGCGTGATCTGTAGCCTTGATTTCTTGGACGATAGTTAGACAATCTATTTGAAAAGCGACTCTTCTAATATTATGATCCATACCTAAAACTTGTGCTTGTCAAATTACTAGCCCTTCTGTTATTGTGACTTCCTGAGCATGAGGAACAAATAGCCATGATACCATATCCCACAACCGTCAGGCTTATCACAACATCTGTAGTAATGCTTATTGCTTAGCCCGTCGTAGGGATCTATCTATTGTCTCGCGAGACCCCCTACGACACTTCGACTTCCACTTCATTCTCTTGAACGTTAATCACCCTATAATCATTAAGAATTCGAGCTCCACGAAGGATTGATGAGTGAGCACTCTCATATTCTTGCTTGAATTTTTTTTTATTCCTTGTGATAGTTTCAGATAGGGGGTGGGTCTGATTCTGTTAAGGGTCGCCTGAATTGATGTCGTTGGTACCTGCAAAGCACCGGAGGTTGGTCTCCGGTGTAGAATCTTCGAAGATTAAGTCAGTATGAGTGTGGTATCTGGAGGAAAAATTGTCTCTTTACCTCCTTCCTTTCATACTGTATTTATAGGCATGCCTTCACAGGGTGGCTATCGGGACACGTGGCTCCTTTGTGTCCTAACGGGACGCATGGCGCCACATAATGGTAGATCTATCGGGACGCGTGGCGCCCTCCAGGTAAGTTTAGTATACCCGTCAGGAGGCTCTCTCCCTCGCAGTCTCTCGGCTCGAAGGGCCCACACCGATAGCACTCTATCGGTCTTACGTCTTCCGGGTGGTCTTCCATGTATTATCAGAAGCCCACCAAAAAACGAGCCCGAGTATTTACCAAGGGCTACGTCATTCTCTTCTGTCAGGTCTGCTAGGGTCTTTCGGGTTCTCCGAATGACTGTTCTAACATTAGGCTGAGTGGTCTGTTCATTTAATGTTTCTGAACTTCATTAAATGTGGCATGAGGCGTGATGATTGTTTCTGATCCCGCATGGTGACGTGTCCTTCTCGTGTTCGTTCAGATGGATGCGACAGTTTGGACTCTGCCTCGGTTGCTGTAAAAGCTTGTTCGTGTGTGTCAGAGGGAGCGGGCGCGTCGCCTCGTTTGGACTCAATGATGCCTCTCTACGTGTCATTTCCCGATAGGTGTTTGGTTTTGATAGATACGAGGATTGGGCCTTGTTGATACCCGAATTTTGACGCCATTTTTAACTAATTTTAGCATTTCTGTTATTTACTTAATTTACTGTCCTTTTTAGTTAATTTACTATTGCTAGCATTTCTAAATTTTTCCGTTGCATTTTAGCATCATCGTTAGCATCGTCAGCTTTCGAAATCGCGTTTTTAATTTTCTCGGCATATATTTTCATTATTATTATCATTATCATTTTTAGCCTTAAAATTCACATTCTTAACTATCCGTCAGTCGTTTGCTAGTTTTTTCTTCGTTTTAGGTCATCACATGATTTTCAGGATTTTTTATGTTTTAGCGCATTTTTTAGTATTTTTATTATTTTATTATTATTTTTATTCGAGCTTTTATTGGACCCGAGTAAGTCCGCTCGGACAATAGCTTGACTTTAAAATGTTTTCCATCAACTAGTTGCTAGCTTTTTTTCTGGTCGCAACGGTCTACAGCGATTCGTGTAATTTTCGGCGTAACGTTATTATTTTTCCGTTCAAACGTTTCACGTTTTTGAACGCAAAAATAAACACGTTAAACGAGAAATTCTCGTCATTCCCTGTAGACGGTTAAACCCGTCATATTTTTCTCTACGCGCCGGTACCTTCGGCTCGAAAAGTCAGAACATTTGTTCGCGGGAACCGACTCGAGGCCATTTAAATCTGATGAAATGCCATTTGATCATGGCCATTGATCTGGTCAACCAAGGAAAGTCAACCAGATCAATGGCCCTTGATTTAATGTGCATAATGCACATGCACAGTGCCAGGGACGTGCAGCGAAGCAAGTCTTCGCCCGAGCCACCTGCTCCCGTAGCTCCTGTCCCTCCGCCATCATCACGGCTAGCCCCTAGCTCCGCCACCTCGACGTCCAGCCACCACGCGCAGCTCCCCCCGTCCAAACGCCACGCGTTTTTGGCTATAAATAGCCACGGCTTCCCTTCGTTCAAGGGGTCCGAAAATTTTGCAAAAAAACCTCACTGCCCATCTCCATTCTCTAGCTCGGTTCACGCACCCTCACTTCTGGCCGTCGTCCGCAGGCAGCAGCAGCAGCAACACTGTAAGTTTTCTTTCTCTCTCACTTACGGTTTCTCTCTCTAATTTCCGTTCTTGCCTTAGATGATCATTCAATCACTCAAATGTGTTCTAATTGCTTGAGTGTTGAGTTAATTTCGTTATACTAGCATCAATTAAATTGTTTAAACGCTTTAAGTATTTATTTGCTATTTAAACGGATTAATACGCATTAATGTTGCCGATGCAATTGTCACCGTTTTGGTTGCTGTTTTCCTACTGTGATCATTTGTTTGTACTGCTGGAAGGGAGACGAGTAATTTGGGCCGAGAACCAGGCGAATCGGACGCCTGGTTCGTTACCTCCGTCGCCGGCAGTGGCGCCGGCGACGTGAGGTTGAAGATGACTTGATCTTGGGCCATGCTGCCCTTCGTGCAAAATATGAGAAAGGTGATGGGCCAAGCCCATCACCATTTTAATTAACCCCTTTGGGCCAGGAACTGTTCCTGGCCCATTTCTTCAAGTTTTAAGTAGGGCCCAGCCCATTTATATATTTTCCGAGTCTTCGTTTCGCTAGTTTTTTTTACGTAAAATGTTCACATGCCTCGTATGATCATTATTTGTGATATGTGCTATTTTTCCTATATTTTTACGCATAAATTGTTAGTTCACTTTTTTTGTAAAATATTTCGTATGCTTATTTTTGAATCAAGTTGGTTCGTGAATTGTTTTTACGCATGAATTGCTCATTCTTTATTGTAATGTTTATTGTTATCTAACCTCAGTCATTTATATCTAACCGTTTAATTTCAGTCATTTAATATACCGCCTACATAGTCGGTCGCATTTTAATTCTCGTAAATATTCAACTGCTTTAATTTTTCGCAAAACTGCTGGAAATCCTTCCGCAAATTATCAACTGTTTAATTTTTCGCACTTTAATTTTCCGCAATTTACTTTCGGCAATTTAAATTCAATACCGCCTACATGGTCGGTCGCACTTATCAACTGTTTAATTTTCCGCACTTTAAATTCCAGCAATTTACTTTCAGCAATTTAAATTCAATACCGCCTATATGGTCGGTCACATTTTAATTTTCGTAAATATTCAACTGCTTTAATTTTTCGCACACTGCTGGAAATCCTTCCGCAAATTATCAACTGTTTACTTTTCCGCACTTTAAATTTCACCAATTTACTTTCACCAATTTAAATTCAATACCGCCTACATGGTCGGTCGCAATATCAACTGTTTATTTTCTGCAATATCAACTGCTTTAATTTTTCGCAAAACTGCTGGAAATCCTTCCGCAAATTATCAACTGTTTACTTTTCCGCACTTTAATTTTCCGCACTTTACTTTTCCGCACTTTAAATTTCAGCAATTTACTTTCAGCAATTTAAATTCAATACCGCCTACATGGTCGGTCGCAATATCAACTGGTTATTTTCCGCAAGTATCCAACTGTCAATCCTCTAAATTATCAATCTGTTTTATTTTCTGCAAATCATTAAACTTTTTTTCTTCCCTGTAAATCGCCAATAGCATTTAATTTTTCTGCACTTATCAAAACAGCATTTCATTTTCGTATGCGTAAAATCCATCATTTTTCGCATGCAATCAACCCAGCATTTAAATTCTCGTATGCGTAAAATCAATCATTTTTCGCATGCAATCAACCCAGCATTTAAATTCTCGTATGCGTAAAATCAATCATTTTTCGCATGCAATCAACCTAGCATTTAAATTCTCGTATGCGTAAAATCAATCATATTTCGCATGCAATCAACTCAGCATTTAAATTTTCGTATGCGTAGAATTCATCATTTCTCGCATACAATCAACTGTCATTTAAATTTTCACACTCATAAAATTGCTTAGTTATTTCTCAAGCTATCACTAACACTCTCGTTTTGTAGGTTAATTTCAAGCTTCGCTCGAAAGTACGCCTCACAAGTCCTTTTTATTTATTCAATGCTTTCTGCAAATATCAACTGCATGCATGATATAGAACTGCTAGAATTAAAATCAACCCACATGAACACCGTGTTTAAAGACTTGCTTAAAATGCCATGTTCATATGATTTTAAATTCTCGCTTGTATTGACTGCATGTACATGGGGATTTTCGATCCCACTTCAGTTTTTCACTTTAAAATCAATCATTTAAATTGGTACTCTATTAGCAATCCATGTTAGGATCACGTAGTAATTAAGTTAATCATGCATGGCCCAATGATGAAAAAAGAGGGCGCTCATTCAGCCTTACGGAAAATTCAGTCCCATCACGTTACGGTCAAGAATAATCGATCGATCTTGATAAACGGTAACCCCGTCTGAAAGATCTTTTTATTATTCCTGAACGGTCCCGATTGTAAAAAAGGCTAAAGTGACGATTCCTCTGAGGGCCCCCTTTTTCAAAACGCATTTTTCAAACACCTTTTTAAACACCCCTCTCATCAACCGGTAACCGTTTTCGGATGTGACTCGGGTGCCTAACACCTTCCCGAGACCATAATACGACCCCGAACCTTTGTCTGGGGTCCAGACCCTTTCTTTTGTGCCTTTAGTTTTTTACTTATTATATTTCCTATGCCATGACGATTAGGGTTCCCTAAGCCTAGCAACCAAATTAGGGTGGCGACTTCATTGCATGCTGCTAGGAGTCCTTTTACGCCGAGCATCTGAAGGTCTCAAATTTCGTTGTACACTTGCGAATTACCTTTTCCGTAATTTTCGTGGGGCGCGACAGTTTGGCGACTTCACTGGGGACTTTAGGGTCGGAGCCGGTTTTATCTTTTTAGAGAGGTGTTTTATTTGTTTATTTATTTGCTTTGATCAATTGCTGGTCTGTTTATTTATTTGCTTTATCAATTGTCATATGCATTTCATAGCGCCCTACACCCAGGGGACAATTACCAAAATAGGAGGGTAGTAGTGACGCCCTAGGACACATGTCCTGGGTAGTGTTCACCAATCCCAACTCGGATGAACCCCTAAAGCCAGTCGAAAGGTTATACGATTTCGCAAGGAATCGGGCGACTGGACGACACTTTAGGGACCTTTTCATGGTATCATCCGGGAACCATTCAAGCCAGTTAGAAATGTCAGAATCAGAGCCCCAGCACATGCATCATGATTATACCTGTTTGTCGTGACATATTGACGTGATTTTTCTGTTATACGAACTGTAAATTTTCTGACACGTGCAAGTTACTTTGCATTTAAAATTTTATTTTTGTCCCATAGGACCCATTTTGCTCATTCGACATGTCGACACCTACACTACTTTCATTTAATATTTTTGGGGGACGAAGTTTCGACGATCAGGCCGCACAAGGGGATCTGTTGGAACATGGGTTCGCCCCTGACATCACCACTAAGATCAAAGTAGAAGTCGTGGACTTTGACTTAACTAGGATTCGAATGTTGAGAAATGAGCTGACTGAAGACGAAGAGACACAGTTTGAGGGTATTTATGGAAAGCTACTAACCTTAGTCGACGTAAAGACTGATTGGGGTTGCATCCGGGCAGCCCTAAAATTTTGGGATCCCTATTATCGGTGCTTCTCTTTCGACAAAGAGGTAGATTTGACCCCTACACTAGAGGAGTACTCAGCTCTGATGTGCTTCACCTCTCCTATATCGGCCATATACCAGAATGTTCGACTCGACTCCTCAAGTGTCAAAATAAGGCTCGATAAGCTGTTAGGAATCACTACTCGTGTCAGAGAGGGGGACTACTTCTGGTGCTGGTCAGATATTGAGGCACACTTTCGATTGTCCAACGGAAAGAAACGCCTAAGGATTCTGGCTTTCGCCATTGTAGGATTTGTCCTCTTTCCGAAAATGAGGAATGCCATCGACTCTGCAGCAGCCAACATCTTTTATGAGATGGAAACAAATGCCATCAATCCTACAACAGCCATTCTAGCCGAGACCTTTCGCTCCTTGGACTCTTGTCGAAGGAAAGGGAAAGGGAGACTTACATGTTGCACCCAGTTGTTGACAGTATGGTTGGTCAGCCACTTCAAACAGATTCCTGATCAGACCCTTTTCTTCGCAAGTTACATAAGGTCATGTCCTCTTCTCAGGCTTATCAATGCAATGACCACGGATAGATGGGAAATGGAAAATAAGGATGTCTGGATCAACCGATTCATAAATCTCTCAGAAGAAGACTTCAGTTGGCACGCCAAATGGCTGCAGACTTCCGATCCCATCGTCTGCTGCGGTCACTTACCTTGGGTTCCTTTGATCGGAGCATGGGGATGCGTTCACTATTGTCCGGCCCTCGTCCTCAGACAGTTTCGCATCACCCAAATCATTCCAGTAACTTTTGGCATGACGAAATCAGACCTGCCACACACTGGAGAAGATCAGAACATTCAGCTGTACGCCCATGACTGGGCCCACCCTTTTTGCCTCAAAGGACACGGCATCCCTGCAACCACAATACCAGAATATCCACAGTGGAGGTCGAGACGAGTTAATGGTAATGTCTTACCTCGCCCAGAAAATCAAAAACCGATGGAAGAAGAAGGGGAATCTCAAGTGAGCGAAGGAATGGATGTCATGGCTTACGCTCAAGTGGTAGAACAGATGCGAGCAGCGCAAGAAGAACGAGATCTGATGATAGAGGAAAGGGATATGGCCGAAGCACGTCAATGCTACGCAAAAGTCCAGATCAATGAACTAGACAGGCAGCACAAGGATTTCATCCGCGTACAAGCAGTACAAAAGAAGGTGGCCCTCAGGGCCTTTAAGGAACGCTTGAGTAGTGAAACCCGCAAAAGAGAAGCATCAAGTGCCATAATCGCAGACAGGGATTCAACGATAAGGGTTTTGACTACTCGCGCAGACTTGGGAGAAAGGAAAAACCAAGTACTGCAAAGCCGAATTACCGCCTTAGAGGCTGAGTTAGAGATGAAAAAAAGGGAGTTGGCTTCGATGGAGTACCTTTGGCAGCAGGACTCGGACGCCCAGGAATGACACCTTCAGGGAAAGACTCGGAGATCGACCCATCTTTTCTTTTTAGCTAGGCCCCTAATTTCATCTATCCTAGCCATTTTTTATGAATTTAGGAAGTTGGCAAGTTTACCATATTTTGTAAACGCTTTTTAATAAAGTCGTACTCTTTCGGATATTTATTAAATCGCCTCATCTTTTCCATATCAACTATCCCTCCAATACAAACTCAAAAAAAAAAAAAAAAAAAAACATCGTCAAGAGTATCACTCACTCATGCCCATGTCTTCCTAGTTTATCACAAAAACTCCAAAGATTGTCGTCTCTCCCCTCGGTTGAGTTTACTAGGCATCAGACATTACATCGTCAAGAGTATAGCGTAAAAGAGACCTTCCTAGCATGGCGGCATTGGTTACCCCTGCTGATTTGGGCTTCGCCGTTAGCATCTCAGATTTGCTTCATATTGGGAGAATGTATAGAGGCTTCCTTCGTATCTTGTCAACCACTGGGATTCCTCGCCTCACCGACCTCCTTGAAAATATCAAATGAAAGTGTGGCCGGAAAACGAATGAGCAAATGTGGAGGCCTCGGGATTGCATATCACCTGTATATCCTCACTTGTATTTACTTTTTCTGTGTTTTTCCCTTTTTCAGGTTCACGATAGCTCCTCGAAAGCAAGCTACTCCGCACAGGCTCCCCCTAACTAGACTTCAAAAACGAAAAATGACTGAACTGGCCAAGACCGACGAAGCACTAATGGCTAGAATCGCAGAGTTAGAGGAGCAAGTTAGGATCACTACAGAAAGAGCCACCAGGGCCGAAAAGGAAAGAGATGAAGCTGTCACCGAAGTACCACCGGGTTTTGATCTCCCTCAAACAAAAGGACCTCACTCTTCGCTCACCGTCGCAGGACCTTCCGTACTCCCGCCACTTTCTGGTCCCCCGGGCCATTGGAGATGGGATAATCCCTTCACAGTACCCATCACTGCAAATCCTACAGCTAAGGCGGGTGAAGAGATCTCCCCGTCGCTTCAGCACCTTTCAATCAACCCTGTCGTGGACCCCAGCAAGAGCCAAGCCCACCTGGAGGCTTTGTATCTCCCTCCTATTCCTCCGAGCACAGTTCCCGGACCTGTGGGAACTCAGCTCCTCACTTTCAACCCAGCACAACCTCAGTTCTCATCAGAACCAATGCTGCCCTTCGGTTCTAACCCCATCGGGGCCGAGAAACCGAAAAGTGACAGACTGAATCTTCTCGAGGAGAGACTCAGAGCAATCGAAGGGGCCGATCCATTCGATCCCACAGGTCCCGCCGACATGTGCATGGTCCCCGGGATCGTCATACCTCCGAAGTACAAGATCCCGGACTTCGAAAAATATACTGGGGTAGAATGCCCGAAGACCCACCTCAGAGCATAATGCAACAAGATGGCAGAGATGATCCACAATGAACCGTTGTTGATCTATCCATTCCGAGAAAGCTTGACCAAGCACGCCCTAACTTGGTATATGGGGCTGGACAGAGCCAGGATCAGGACGTGGAGAGACCTGTCCGATGCCTTCTACCGACAATACAAATTCAACATGGAGGTGGCTCCTGACCGCGCCGACCTGCAAAATCTGGAAAAGAAAATCGGCGAGTCCGTGAAGACCTATGCACAAAGATGGAGAGAGTTGGCTTCGAGAATCTCTCCATCCTTAAGCGACAAGGAACTCTTGTCGATTTTCTTGCACACCTTCAAAGCTCCCTACTACACCTACCTGATCTCGAACCCCTCAAACAGCTTCTCCGACATGGTCCTAATTGCCGAAAGAGTCGAGCAAGGGATTAAGTCTGGGCGAATCACGCATCCAACACCAGAGTCTGTACCAAAGAAAGCATCAGTCGCGAAAAGGGACGTCGGATTTGTTGCTCCCCAAGCTAATCAGGGGCAACCGTTTCCGCCACCACCGCCTTATTTGGTACCACCGCCGTATCAGCCGGCGTCACTATATCAACTCACCTCCTTTCCTTTTAATTCACCACCAATCGCTAATATCCTACCTCAAAATCCTACTCATTTCCCACCACCTCCAGTGCAAACATCACAACCTATGCAACCCAAACCATATAACCCACCAAAAGACCCAAATAACCAAAACACGACCAACAATCGGTGGAACCGAGAGCCTCCACCTCCTCTCCCTCTCCCTGCAGGAGAAATCTACAAACATCTCCTGGCGGGCGGACAGATCGTACCGGTTCCTGCTCAGCCTCAATTGCCTCCTTACCCAAAGTGGTATGATCACAACGCAAGATGCGAATATCACGCTGGAGCCCCATGTCACACTCTGGAAAATTGCTTCGCATTCAAGGCAAAGGTCCATCACTTGATCAAAAGTGGATGGGTATCTTTCGAAGGATTAACAAAAGGACCCAACACATCCACCAACCCTCTTCCCAATCATTCCCAAGGAAAGGGAGGGGTGAATGCCATCTCGGCAGGAGAAAGCAACGACCATTTATCTTCCGCATCGAGTTGGCCACAAGAACAACTTTTCTAGGCCTTAGCTCGAGAGGGATATGTGCTATACTCAGGGGGCAATCCGAGTCACTGCATGTATTGCAAGGGAAGCGACGGTCACAAGATCCGAAGCTGCAAGTCGTTCGCAGAAAAGGTGAGACAACTCTCGAGTCTCGGGGTAATACAAACCCAGAAAGTGACCCCTGGGGAAGGATCCATCAACACGATCGGAGATGGATTTCCTATCCCGCATAACGCCAATGGAACCCCACTCCAAATGGTCCAGAAGAAAAGATCGACTTCATCGTGCAAGCGGTTCTCCGCGCGCCGCGACGAAGGTGACCGCGAGATTGACACCTTGGGCCAACCTTCCGGAAAATTCGATTACCTCGTCAGGTATTCGGCACCACCTTCCTATTCTAGCACAGTGCCCTTACTACCTTCTTGGGAATCCTCAGACTCCGAGTCATACCCTTCACCGACATGGTCACTTCCTCTGTTTCCTTTGAAAGAGATCTACGCAAGCCTCTTGGCAGACGGGCAGATTACACCATCCCCACTCTCGCCTCAATCCCTTCCTTACCCTAGCTGGTATGATCCAAAGGATAGCTGCGAATATCACGCCGGAACCCGAGGACACTCCTTGGAAAACTGTTACGACTTTAGAGAGAAGGTCGAGCACCTAACCAAAGAAGGACGAATCTCGTCCAAAGGTTTGACAAGGGGTCCTGATATGACAACCAGTCCTCTACCGCACCATAATCCTGGGATGAGCGACATTTCTTCCATTGGAATTGACCTTTCTCACCTGTCGATGGGGGAAGTACCCAATGAAGAATTGTTCTTCGCATTAGCCAACAACGCTTATTTGCCATTCCCAGGGAATAGTCAGGCCCAACCTATTCTGCCAAAGGGAAAGCAAGCATGACATCCAGGATTGCAGACTTTTTCGGCAAAAAGTCAAGCAACTCGCAACATTCGGGATCATTCAAACCAAAGGGGAAACCCAAGGAGCCATCAACGCCATCGAGGACAATCCACCAGCACCTTACTCCTTCGAATATGTGGCCCAGGCAGGGGAGGCAGCCACGATCCCACGCAAAGTAGTATTCACATTAGCTATGAATACTCCCAGCCGGGACTTACACGCGGTCCCATTCAACTACGGATACACGGTGGTCACCACCTCTCCTGCAGTCGCACCAACAACACTCGCTATCGGCGAAGCCTCTCATATCGGGGGCATGACCCGCACTGGAAGATGTTACATTTCGAAGGAAGTAGAAAAGCAACGACAAGCCAAAGGGAAAGACCCTGTGATCCGCGAAGAGACGATAGAGGAGGCGCAAGGTTTGAGCAAACCTGTAACCGAGGACGAGACAGCTGAGTTCCTCAAGATCATGAAACAGAGCGAGTTCAGCATCATCGAACAGCTAAAGAAAACCCCAGCTCGTATCTCCATCATGGAGTTGATCCTCACTTCAGAGCCGCATCGCCAAGCTCTCTTAAAAGTCTTGAAACAAGCTTTCGTGACTAAGGATATCACCACAGAAGGGGTGGAAAACCTTGTCGGAAGGATCCAAGCCTTAAGCAGCATTTCCTTCTCGGAAGAAGAGATCGACCCCTCGGGAAGAGATCACAACAAGGCCCTATACATCACGGTGGAATGTAAGGGACACGTCATAGCAAAGGCCCTAATCGACAATGGGTCCGCACTTAATGTCATGCCCAGGCATGTCCTTGAACAGCTGCCGGTCGATTCCTCCCTCATAAAACCTAGCGGAATGATGGCTAGGGCTTTCGATGGCACCACTCGAGAGATCATCGGGAACATTGAGTTGGATATGGTCATCGGGCCCCACCCTTTCATCTTGACATTCCAGATCATGGAAATCCAACCCGCTTATAGCATGCTTCTAGGACGGCCTTGGATCCATTCAGCGGGAGCCGTCCCCTCTTCCCTGCATCAGTGCCTCAAATACGTCAAAGACAATGCCCTCGTCACAATAAAGGCAGAAGAAGCCTTGATTTTGGCCAAGCATGCATCCGTGCCTTACATCGAAACTGCCAAAACCTTGGAGAGTTCCTTCCAAGCCTTTGAAATCGTCAACGCGGGTTGGATTGAGGAGGGATCCCCCGTTTGCGAAGCCTCAAAATCTGGGGTAGCCGAAACAACCACTAAGTCAACACTAGAGGGAAGCTTCCAATTAGGAAAATGGCTCGGGGCCGAGTTACAAGGATCGAAAGGCTGGGCGCCTCCGAAGAGCTTCGGAGATCGATTTGGGTTAGGGTACCAACCCAGCAAGGCCGATTTCACCAGGATCGCCCAAGAAAAGAAAGAAAAGCAGCTGGCTAAGCTATTTGGACGTTCTGCGCCAGAGGGCAAAATGCCGATTCCCCATATCAGAACCATATTCCCCTTCGCCGCTGAAACCATCAATAAATGTCCAATCAGGGTATCAGACCTCTGTATCTGCACTCTAGGAGAAGAAGGATCGTCGCCTGGTTCAGTCATTTTCGTTAAGAAGTCAGGGGAGTCTGTGGGCAACTGGACCATCACCATGCTTCCGGATGTCTCTCCGTAATTTCTCATTTTGAAATATATATATGTTTTTGGCACGTTTTCTTACGAAAACATTTTTGTAGGGACTCCTGTTCCCTTTTGTTAAAAAATATATATGCAAATTTTCATTTCACGCATCTCTTTTTTTCGCACTTTTAATTTCAGGATGAGTGTTAGTTCGGATTGTCTTGATAAAACCTATGTCTTTACTGGCGAAGAAATCATCGCTACGACCGAAGACAAGGCCGAAGTCTCCGACGAAATGACCCGTTTACTAGAAAGTTCAGAAAAGGAAATAACCCCTCATCGGGAGGAATTAGACGAAGTAAACTTGGGGGCAAGCAATGAGAATCAAAAACTGGTCAAGATCGGAACTACCCTGGATACGACTCAGAGAGAAAGGTTGATTTCTCTCCTCAAGGACTACTCCGATGTATTCGCATGGTCATACGCCGACATGCCAGGTCTTGATCCCGGGATAGTTGAGCATCGTATTCCGTTAAAACCTGAGTTTAAGCCTGTCAAGCAAAAACTTCGGAGGATGCATCCAGACATCCTTTTGAAAATCAAAGAAGAAGTTACCAAGCAACTAGACGCGGGTTTTTTGAGAGTTGCGGAGTACCCAGAATGGATCGCCAACATAGTGCCAGTGCCTAAGAAAGATGGGAAGGTTCGCATGTGCGTGGACTTTCGGGATCTCAATCGAGCTAGCCCTAAAGACGGCTTCCCTCTTCCCCATATCGACATCTTGGTAGATAGTGCCGCCAGAAATGACATGTTCTCTTTCATGGACGGATTCTCGGGGTACAATCAGATCAAGATGGCACCCGAGGATAGTGAAAAGACGACCTTCATCACGCCCTGGGGAACCTTCTGCTACAAGGTGATGCCCTTCGGATTAAAAAATGCAGGAGCCACGTACCAACGTCGTCACCCTTTTCCACGACATGATGCATAAAGAATTGGAAATATATGTCGACGACATGATAGCCAAGTCTCGTGGCACGCAAGATCACGTAGACATCCTGAGAAAGGTGTTCGAAAGGTTGAGGTAATTTTGGCTACGGCTAAACCCAGCTAAGTGTACCTTCGGAGTGACTTCCGGGAAGTTATTGGGATTCATCGTCAGCAACAAAGGCATAGAAGTGGATCCTGATAAGATAAAAGCCATTCAGGAGCTACCCGCTCCCAGCACAGAAACGGAAGTAAGAAGGTTTTTAGGGCGCATCAACTACATCGCTCGCTTTATCAGCCAGTTAACACTTACCTGCGAGCCGATGTTCAAAATGCTAAGGAAACATGGAGATACAGAATGGGACGAAGACTGCCAGGAAGCCTTCGAGAAAATCAAGACATATCTGCAAAACCCACCGGTACTAGTTCCTCCGACGCCAGGACGTCCCTTGCTCATGTACATGACAGTCACGGCTAGCGCCATGGGTTGCGTTTTGGGACAGCACGACGAGTCCGGAAGGCATGAACAAGCCATCTATTACCTCAGCAAAAAATTCAACGAATGTGAGATGCGTTACTCTATGTTGGAACGAACTTGTTGCGCCCTAGCATGGTGCGCCCGAAGGCTCCGGCAGTACATGTTGTATTACACGACTTGGCTAATCTCTCGCATGGACCCCTTGAAATACATTTTTGAAAAGCCATACCTGTCAAGTCGTATTTGTAGATGGCAAGTCTTATTAGCTGAGCACGAGATCATCTATGTGACTCAGAAAGCGGTTGAAGCAAGCGCCCTCGCCGATCAGCTGGCCGATCATACCTCGGACTAGTACGAGTCGTTGAGCTTCGACTTCCCCGATGAGGACATCATAATGATTGAAGATGAGATCACAGAAAATCTCCGAGAAGACGATTGGTGGACCATGTTCTTCGACGGTGCGGTGAACCTCTCGGGCAAGGGAGTGGGAGCCGTGGTCATAGCCCCAGATGGCCGCCAATTCCCCATAGCATGCAAATTGAACTTCCCATGCACCAATAACGTCGCCGAGTATGAGGCATGCATCAGTGGTCTGACAGCAGCCATCGACTTAAAAGTAAAGAAGCTCCGAATCTTCGACGACTCAGCACTCGTCATCTATCAAGCCCAGGATTTATGGCAGACACGGGATTCCAAGCTCATCCCTTATCAAAAGTTACTCACCCAACTCGCACGGGAATTCGAGGAAACTGAATTCGACCGAGTCGACAGAGAAAAGAACCGCTTCGCAGACGCGTTAGCCACGTTGGCCTCGATGTTTAAGTTAGAATGCGGAGTAATGCTCCAACCATTGAGAGTGGAAGTAAAGGAAACTCCGGCATGTTGTGTCGCCTTGGAAGAGGAACCTGACGGCAAGCCGTGGTTCTACGACCTAGTACAGTTCATCAGAAACTGGGAGTACCCACCGGGGGCAAGCCGGGTTAGCAAAAAGACCCTCCAATGCTTAGCACTAGACTTCTACCTCGACGGTGAGGTTCTATATAAAAGAAGGGCGGATGGAGCTTTGTTGCGCTGCGTCACCATGGCCGAGGCAAAGAGAATCATAGCAGAGATCCACGAAGGGGTCTGTTCCACACACGCAAGTGGGCATATGATGGCCAGACAAATAATGAGGCAAGGGTATTTTTGGCTCACCATCGAACGAGATTGCATCAGCTACTTCCGGAAGTGCCACAAATGTCAAATCTACGCGGACCATCTCCATGTCCCTCTAGCCCCTCTCTTCAGCATGACATCGCCTTGGCCTTTTGTGATGTGGGGAATCGACATCATCGGCCAAATTCATCCAACAGCCTCTAATGGCCATCGCTTCATCCTCGTAGCAATCGACTACTTCACCAAATGGGTAGAGGCCGCCTCTTACTCCAACATCACTCAGAAAACCACCATGCGATTCATTGAGAGAAATATCATTTGCCGTCATGGGGTCCCAGAAACCATCATCACGGACAACGGCACCAATCTCAACGGAAAGATGATTGACGATCTTTGCCAACGTTGGAAGGTGAAGCACCAAAACTCGTCACCATATCGACCAAAGATGAATGGCGCAGTCGAAGCAGCAAACAAGAACCTGAAGAGGATCATCCAAAAGATGGTAATCACTCACAAAGACTGGCACGACATGCTTCCCTTCGCACTACATGCTTATCGGATAGCAACCCGTACGTCCACAGGGGCAACTCCCTACTCATTAGTTTACGGCATGGAAGCCGTAATTCCCCTCGAGGTAGAAATTCCTTCTCTCAGAATCCTGGCAGAATCTGAAGTAGAAGAATCTGATTGGGCGAGAGTGAGGTACGAGCAGCTGAACCTCCTTGCCGAAAAGCGCTTGGCCGCTATCTGCCATGCGCAATTATATCAGCAAAGAATGGTCAACGCTTATAACAAGAAAGTGCGACCTCGCAAATTCGAGGCTGGGAATTTAGTGCTAAAGAAAATTCTCCCTCATCAGGAGGCCAGCAAAGAAAAGTGGGCCCCAAGGTACGAGGGCCCGTACCTGGTCAAAAGTGCATTCTCAGGGGGTGCCCTAATGCTAACCAACATGGATGGAGACGATCTCCCGAAACCGGTAAATGCCGATGCAGTCAAGAGATACTTCGCCTGAAGCATCATGGACAGAGCGTCCGGTCAGCCAAAGACATAGAATTTTATCATGACAATCTAGTACAAACATTTGTCCTGAAATTAATAAAACAAGTTTTTTCAGGGGATGCTCATTATGTTAAAATTTTTGTTATCCTTTTTTTCTAACTTGTGAGATGACAAAAGGACGCATGGCATGGATGGCTCCCCAGGAGTAGCTCGGGATGTAAGACGCGTCACTTAGGCTAACGCCACTAATCACTCTTCAGTTTTGCAGAGACGTAAGGTCTCACGCCTCAAATCGTCGTCACGATAAAACCATAGAGTTCCGCTCGTAGGAGCTGTTGAATTGCCGTAGCAGGCCACCTTCAAGAGCGAATCAGGAAAGATTTTAAGACAAACCATCACCATCTAAAGCGAAATTTCTGTTCCTCGCAGTGCTACCGGCGCAGCCGGTATCGCAAATAACCAGTCTCAAAGGACTAAATGCCGGACCAAAGTCACAAAGCCCATCCTACGCCGGCCGAGCTGTCAGAACACTAGCAACGTCGGCTTCCATCTCCGTTCACCTATTCGGAAGGAGCTCATCACCAAAACGCCATGGTCGCCCAGCACACCCTTGCAAGCAACAACTCCTGGAAAAAGCACGACAGAAAGATGTTCCCCTAGAACTACCGTCAACATTCTCCATGCGGTCTGGTTCAAGCAGTATCCCAACCTCCGCACCATGATCAACACGGTGAAGATCAATCCTTTAATTGAGGGACAGCCAGGCTGCAAGTGTCACCCACGCCAAGGCAAGAGCTACGACAAAGCATCTAACAACAAAGCCATCATCAACCAACATCCGACACAAGTCACACTCAGTGACCCACGGATTGCCCGTCTAAAAGGGACTGGGTCACCCCCATTTGTTGCCTGCAGAAGAACGGTAAGCATACGCCCTTGCAACCCCGCTGCACATCACGGGGACAGAGGGTTATCCCCTCTATCCCCGAGCAACCACGAAGCCAATCAGCGAAGGTCCAGCAGGACCGGCAAGCAACTGAACCGAATGCAGATCTCGTCCTCACTACGGCTCGCATCGGCAATACCCGCAAAACAGCTAAAAAGAAACCAATCAAAGCAAGGCATCCCAGGACTAGGACCACGTCATAGGCACCCTCGAAAAGTCGGGTTAACGGAAGGGATAATCCCTGAACTTATCTCATTTTTGTTTTCAAATTAATTTCCCTTTCCGTTTTCCCCTCTGCATCTCGCAGGGACAGGAAGCATCTCGCTGTCATCTGCATGGAGCTTGTGGAAGACGCCCGCGCAGCCCCGCTGCGCAGTTCAGGGGAGTCCCTCTTTCTTTTCCCTTTATTTAAATTTGTTTTTATTCCTGCTCGCTTTGATTAGCTTTAAGTCGAGTACGGTCGTCTAGCACACTAGGGGGCAACCTTAGGTCCTCGTTAGAACGTTGCAAATAAGTCGTCCCCCACATTCTAGCAATCAAACGTCTAGCAATCAAAACATCTAGCAATCAAACATCTGGCCATCAAACATCCAGCAATCAAACATCTGGCCATCAAACCATCTAGCAATCAAACATCTGGCCATCAAACCATCTAGCAATCAAACATCCAGCAATCAAACATCTGGCCATCAAACCATCTAGCAATCAAACATCTGGCCATCAAACCATCCGGCAATCAAATCATCAATCAATCAAAAATCAAAAATCAATCAAAAATCCCTCTTTAGCCCGGCTCAAACAAAAGCATACTACTCTCATAAGCATTTTCATGCACAACATAGGTTAGGAATATTTAATCCCTCTGTTAACTCCAGCATCTATCCAAGTTACGTGCCATGCATGATGTTACCTGTTTGCTCTTATATTCGCGGTTTGCTCCGACGTAAGCAGTCACAAACAAATCCCGGTAAGCATCTTTGAGCCGTCACGTCTTATCCTTCATGAGTGTAAGGGCCTGACTAGATACTAGTTGAGTTCGCATAATATCCAGGGTACATGCGCCATTAGACATGGGATAGCTATAAAATGACGTGGGACTTTTATAATTTTCTCCACTTTTTTCGTTTCTTCCCTCTTTCCACTATATATGTCATCACTCCCCCCAAATCGTCAATATCACTCATACCCCGGGAGCCAAAGAGCAGTTTCAGCTAAAATTGCCAGCCGGAAGTAAAAGCACGCCAAGTTCAAATTCGCGATGAAGGAGACGGAAAAGGTCACCAGGAGATCGCTAAGGACTATCACCGAAGAAGCAGCAACGACGAAGGCCGAGGCCTCAAGACAGAAGGGGAAGAGATCAAGACAAAGGCTGTGCTTGCTCTGCTCTGTTGCATTTTCAAATCAAATCAAAAAGGGGAGGGATATATATAAAAAAAAAAAAAAGGGAAATGAGAAAAAAAAAAGAAGAAGAAGGGGAATGAGAGAAAAAAAAAGGGAGAGAGGGGAAAAAGAAGAAGAAGAGAGAAATGCTCAGAGACATTCGAAGAATACAAACAGTCGGAGAGCCAAAGCAAGCACAGCCCGGGGACAACTCAATTCGAGAAATCTCGAAGAAAATTTTCCCCAGTGGACTCGACAAAAAAGGCCCAAGGCAAACTCGAGAAATCTCAAAACATCCTTCCCTAGTAAAGTCAAGCAAAAGAGGCCCAAGGCCAACTCAAGAAACCTCAAAGCAGGCATCCCTAGTGAGAACCCGAGAAGAGAAAGGGGCCCCAGGCCAACTCAAGTAGTGAGTCGCCAAAGGAACAACGACGACACTCCCCAATGAAGACTCAAGAAAAGGCCCCCTCGCCGAACGAAGAGCACCCCCAGCAAGGATCCCTGAGCTCACGCACTCTGTCCAGAAAGCATCCCCAGCAAAAAGCGAGAGAGCTCGCACCCCTCGCCCTCATCAAGGCCAATCAGCAAAACATCATTCATCAAAAACCTTCCGGCAAAGCAATCTTTTCCAAAACAAACTCATTTCCGGATGTTTTATGTCCTTTCATTCTTTTCCGTAAAAGTCCCATCGATTATTAGAACGCCCATGCATGTGCATCTTCATTCGAAGTCTATTCACTCGGATTGACATTGCGAACTATAAAATTATGTATCATGTTAGGTGCATCTTTATGAGTGTAAAACACTTAGCCTTGTTTCAGAGCGTGAGTGCAAACACTAATATCAGGTGAGGACTACTTACGGCTGCAAATCGTGGGAAAGTCTTGTCCTTGGGGTCATTACCTCCTGAGCAGGATGCAGACGCATTCTAGGTTCGTATCAAGGCCGCTGGCGACAGCCTTCTTCTCCTCCCAGAGTGACATCATAGTTTATTCTTCAGCATTAGCATCTTCTCCTCCCAAAGTGACCTTAGTTTAGCTTCCTCATGTCGTGTCTTCTCCTACGGGAATTGACATTGCCTTACTTTTCAGCATTAACATTCTTCTCCTCCCAGAGCGACAGCATTTAGCATTCCCCTCCTCCCAGAGCGACAGCATTTAGCATTCCCCTCCTCCCAGAGCGACAGCATTTAGCATTCTTCTCCTCCCAGAGCGACAGCATTTAGCATTCCCCTCCTCCCAGAGCGACAGCATTTAGCATTCCCCTCCTCCCAGAGCGACAGCATTTAGCATTCTTCTCCTCCCAGAGTGACAGCATTTAGCATTCCCCTCCTCCTAGAGCGACATCATTTAGCATTCTTCTCCTCCCATAGCGACAACACTTAGCATTCTTCTCCTCCCAGAGCGACAACACTTAGCATTCTTCTCCTCCCAGAGCGACCTTAGTTTAATTTCCGCATCTCGCGCCTTCTCCTACGGGAATCGGCGTTGTTTAAGTTTTCAGCATTTAGCATTCTTCTCCTCCCAGAGCGACAGCACTTAGCATTCTTCTCCTCCCAGAGTGACCTTAGTTTAATTTCCGCATCTCGCGCCTTCTCCTACGGGAATCGGCGTTGTTTAAATTTTCAGCATTAGCATTCTTCTCCTCCCAGAGTGACAGCATTTAGTTTCAGCATTAGCATTTCTCCTCCTCCCAGAGTGACAGCATTTAGTTTCCAGCATAGCATTTCTTCTCTTCCCAGAGTGATAACATAGTGTAGTTCTACCTTTGTCAACCTTAGCATTTCTTCCCCTCCCAGAGCAACATCATTCACACAATTCTACATTTCTGCATAATTATTTTCCTCCTCCTAGAGTGACATCATTAGGACAAATCATTCATACTTCTGCGAATCGCGCATTATCGTCCGAAGCAACATCAGTCACATGTCAAGCGATCATCCCCCCAGTGGAGCTGTCGTTTACATTTTCGTAAAATTACTTTCCGTCCCCGGTAGAGTAGTTGTCATTTACATTCCCTGCAACTTATGTGCCTCTCAATACCCGAGCAGATCTAAGTTTACGTCTTTGTAGATCAACAACCTATCTCCTCCCAGAGCGACGTCAGCGGATTACCTCCTCCCAGAGTGGCAGCATCACTTTCCTCCTCTCAGAGTGACATCAAGCAAGCACATGGTATCCCCAGTGACGACATCAATCAATCTCCTCCTCCCAGAGCGACATCAAGCAACTACCTCCTCCCAGAGTGACATCATCACTGTAAGTTTGAGGTAAGACCCGCTGTGTCGTCAAAATTCGGATATAGGGGCAACTGTCTTTACTGCTTATCAAATACTTCGATAAGACAGTAAAGAGGGGGCAACTGTTGATACCCGAATTTTGACGCCATTTTTAACTAATTTTAGCATTTCTGTTATTTACTTAATTTACTGTCCTTTTTAGTTAATTTACTATTGCTAGCATTTCTAAATTTTTCCGTTGCATTTTAGCATCATCGTTAGCATCGTCAGCTTTCGAAATCGCGTTTTTAATTTTCTCGGCATGTATTTTCATTATTATTATCATTATCATTTTTAGCCTTAAAATTCACATTCTTAACTATCCGTCAGTCGTTTGCTAGTTTTTTCTTCGTTTTAGGTCATCACATGATTTTTAGGATTTTTTATGTTTTAGCGCATTTTTTAGTATTTTTATTATTTTATTATTATTTTTATTCGAGCTTTTATTGGACCCGAGTAAGTCCGCTCGGACAATAGCTTGACTTTAAAATGTTTTCCATCAACTAGTTGCTAGCTTTTTTTCTGGTCGCAACGGTCTACAGCGATTCGTGTAATTTTCGGCGTAACGTTATTATTTTTCCGTTCAAACGTTTCACGTTTTTGAACGCAAAAATAAACACGTTAAACGATAAATTCTCTTCATTCCCTGTAGACGGTTAAACCCGTCATATTTTTCTCTACGCGCCGGGACCTTCGGCTTCAAAAGTCAGAACGTTTGTTCGCGGGAACCGACTCGAGGCCATTTAAATCTGATGAAATGCCATTTGATCATGGCCATTGATCTGGTCAACCAAGGAAAGTCAACCAGATCAATGGCCCTTGATTTAATGTGCATAATGCACATGCACAGTGCCAGGGACGTGCAGCGAAGCAAGTCTTCGCCCGAGCCACCTGCTCTCGTAGCTCCTGTCCCTCCGCCATCATCACGGCTAGCCCCTAGCTCCGCCACCTCGACGTCCAGCCACCACGCGTAGCTCCCCCCGTCCAAACGCCACGCATTTTTGGCTATAAATAGCCACGGCTTCCCTTCGTTCAAGGGGTCCGAAAATTTTGCAAAAAAACCTCACTGCCCATCTCCATTCTCTAGCTCGGTTCACGCACCCTCACTTCTAGCCGTCGTCCGCACGCAGCAGCAGCAGCAACACTGTAAGTTTTCTTTCTCTCTCACTTACGGTTTCTCTCTCTAATTTCCGTTCTTGCCTTAGATGATCATTCAATCACTCAAATGTGTTCTAATTGCTTGAGTGTTGAGTTAATTTCGTTATACTAGCATCAATTAAATTGTTTAAACGCTTTAAGTATTTATTTGCTATTTAAACGGATTAATACGCATTAATGTTGCCGATGCAATTGTCACCGTTTTGGTTGCTGTTTTCCTACTGTGATCATTTGTTTGTACTGCTGGAAGGGAGACGAGTAATTTGGGCCGAGAACCAGGCGAATCAGACGCCTGGTTCGTTACCTCCGTCGCCGGCAGTGGCGCCGGCGACGTGAGGTTGAAGATGACTTGATCTTGGGCCATGCGGCCCTTCGTGCAAAATATGAGAAAGGTGATGGGCTTGGCCCATCACCATTTTAATTAACCCCTTTGGGCCAGGAACTGTTCCTGGCCCATTTCTTCAAGTTTTAAGTAGGGCCCAGCCCATTTATATCTTTTCCGAGTCTTCGTTTCGCTAGTTTTTTTTACGTAAAATGTTCACATGCCTCGTATGATCATTATTTGTGATATGTGCTATTTTTCCTATATTTTTATGCATAAATTGTTAGTTCACTTTTTTTGTAAAATATTTCGTATGCTTATTTTTGAATCAAGTTGGTTCGTGAATTGTTTTTACGCATGAATTGCTCATTCTTTATTGTAATGTTTATTGTTATCTAACCTCAGTCATTTATATCTAACCGTTTAATTTCAGTCATTTAATATACCGCCTACATGGTCGGTCGCATTTTAATTCTCGTAAATATTCAACTGCTTTAATTTTTCGCAAAACTGCTGGAAATCCTTCCGCAAATTATCAACTGTTTAATTTTTCGCACTTTAATTTTCCGCAATTTACTTTCGGCAATTTAAATTCAATACCGCCTACATGGTCGGTCGCACTTATCAACTGTTTAATTTTCCGCACTTTAAATTCCAGCAATTTACTTTCAGCAATTTAAATTCAATACCGCCTATATGGTCGGTCACATTTTAATTTTCGTAAATATTCAACTGCTTTAATTTTTCGCACACTGCTGGAAATCCTTCCGCAAATTATCAACTGTTTACTTTTCCGCACTTTAAATTTCAGCAATTTACTTTCACCAATTTAAATTCAATACCGCCTACATGGTCGGTCGCAATATCAACTGTTTATTTTCTGCAATATCAACTGCTTTAATTTTTCGCAAAACTGCTGGAAATCCTTCCGCAAATTATCAACTGTTTACTTTTCCGCACTTTAATTTTCCGCACTTTACTTTTCCGCACTTTAAATTTCAGCAATTTAAATTCATTACCGCCTATATGGTCGGTCGCAATATCAACTGGTTATTTTCCGCAAGTATCCAACTGTCAATCCTCTACATTATCAATCTGTTTTATTTTCTGCAAATCATTAAACTTTTTTTCTTCCCTGTAAATCGCCAATAGCATTTAATTTTTCTGCACTTATCAAAACAGCATTTCATTTTCGTATGCGTAAAATCCATCATTTTTCGCATGCAATCAACCCAGCATTTAAATTCTCGTATGCGTAAAATCAATCATTTTTCGCATGCAATCAACCTAGCATTTAAATTCTCGTATGCGTAAAATCAATCATTTTTCGCATGCAATCAACTCAGCATTTAAATTTTCGTATGCGTAGAATTCATCATTTCTCGCATACAATCAACTGTCATTTAAATTTTCGCACTCATAAAATTGCTTAGTTATTTCTCAAGCTATCACTAACACTCTCGTTTTGTAGGTTAATTTCAAGCTTCGCTCGAAAGTACGCCTCACAAGTCCTTTTTATTTATTCAATGCTTTCTGCAAATATCAACTGTATGCATGATATAGAACTGCTAGAATTAAAATCAACCCACATGAACACCGTGTTTAAAGACTTGCTTAAAATGCCATGTTCATATGATTTTAAATTCTCGCTTGTATTGACTGCATGTACATGGGGATTTTCGATCCCACTTAAGTTTTTCACTTTAAAATCAATCATTTAAATTGGTACTCTATTAGCAATCCATGTTAGGATCACGTAGTAATTAAGTTAATCATGCATGGCCCGATGATGAAAAAAGAGGGCGCTCATTCAGCCTTACGGAAAATTTAGTCCCATCACGTAGCGGTCAAGAATAATCGATCGATCTTGATAAACGGTAACCCCGTCCGAAAGATCTTTTTATTATTCCTGAATGGTCCCGATTGTAAAAAAGGCTAAAGTGACGATTCCTCTGAGGGCCCCCTTTTTCAAAACGCATTTTTCAAACACCTTTTTAAACACCTCTCTCATCAACCGGTAACCATTTTCGGATGTGACTCGGGTGCCTAACACCTTCCCGAGACCATAATACGACCCCGAACCTTTGTCTGGGGTCCAGACCCTTTTTTTTGTGCCTTTAGTTTTTTACTTATTATATTTCCTATGCCATGACGATTAGGGTTCCCTAAGCCTAGCAACCAAATTAGGGTGGCGACTTCATTGCATGCTGCTAGGCGTCCTTTTACACCGAGCATCTGAAGGTCTCAAATTTCGTTGTACACTCGCGAATTACCTTTTCCATAATTTTCGTGGGGCGCGACAGGCCTATAAATGGATCCCTATGCCCTCTCACCCGCATTTCCCTTTGTTTACCCAAAATTTCAAAAATATTCACCCTTCTCTTCTGCCCATTCCGTCTTCTTCTGGCCGCCGCCGCACCGCAGTTCTGGTTTCCGTTTAGATGCCGTGAACCATTCCTCTAGCTTTTCCTACGCCGGCGACCGTTCCAGGTACTCCTCGGCTCACTTTTTGTAATCCTTTTCTTGCCCTTAGTTTCGACCATGCCTCCTCGTGCCAAACTTAGGATAAGACCTAAGAATGTGACTGAATTAGATGTCGAGGATACCCCCTCTGATATAACCAATGAGGGGGATTTGTATGATGAATTGATGAAATTTTGTGCCCATATTCCTAAGGAGATAAAGATATCGGTAGCTCCTTTTGAGGTTAGGTTAAATAGTAGGTTGCCTGGGAATAAGCGGGTCCTGTACACAATAATGTTTCAGTTTGGCTTTCAGTTGTCCCTTCATCCACTGGTTAACTGTTTGTTAAGCCTATACCAGCTAAACCCAGCCCAAATTACCCCCAACTCATGGTCGGTTATAGGCTCCTTCATTTGGATTGGTGAGATTCACGACATCCGGGGATTGATGCTTAATTTGTTTAAATATCTCTTTAATTTTCAACTGTGGAGGAGTATGGCGTCATTCGCTCCCCGATGGAGAGATGAAAGTTGTAAGCCTTTCCTCTGGAAGTTTCAAGGGATCGAGTCATCCGTTCACGAATGGAAAGAGAGGTTCTTTGTTGTAACGCTTCCGGGCCCCTGGTGGTATAATGGGTTCAATCGGGATGTTCTTGAGACGGACTGGGTGAGGCCTGCATTTGAAGAGTTAGCAGACGAAGAACGGGACAAGCTTGGCAAATTGTTATCTTTGAAGTATGCCTTTCACTGTCGGAAGCTTGCTATCGGGCTTCCCTTGAAGGATTGTCTCGCTAGTGAGTTTCAATGTTTTGCTTCTTCATGATTCTGCTAACTCTGATGTCATTGTTCTATTTGCAGTAGTCAAGCCTGGTTGGCTTCCTGAGTGTATGCTAAAAGGGAAGAAGCGAGCCTCCGAAGATACCCCTCCGCCTAAACGTCGAGTAAGGAAGAAGGACATCGGTGAATCTTCTCGCACACGAGAGGTAACCTCCATTCGGGATCCGGCAGTCCCTTCTAATGCAGCTGTGTCTACTGATAGTCTGGTATTGGGGGCGGTTGAAGAGACAAATACTGCGGCAAGTGTTTTGGCAGTATCCATCGAAGGTCCTGTTGTTTCTTCCGCTCATCCATCAGCTGTTATTCCCTCATCTTCATCCGCTGTTGCTGATATGGAACCTCTTCGATTTCGCAAGAGAGCCCTTAAGGCCCTTGAGAGGGCGGACAAAGAAAAAGGATTGAGAGGGTTCTTCCACCGGTCTCACGGCCAAGCCTCTCGTTCCTACTTTGTCTCCTTTCCACGTGGATCTCGAGAGTGAGGACATCCCCCGTGTGTCTGACTTGTTGAGAGATGCTCCGCTGGATCCTCCTCGTACTGACTCCCCAATGTCTTTTGGCGGTCCTGTTGCTAGTCTATCGGGTCCAGCAGTTCCAGGATCACTGCCTCCAACGCCTTCGACTCTGGGACATGCCCAAGGAGGAGAGGCTGGAAATAACTTAGGTCCCACTTCCTCCGAAACTCAACCAGATATGCTTCTGTCCATCGTTCCTGATCCTACTCCTTTGTTGTCTGCTACCCTTTCGGAGTTGCATTTTGTTCCTGGCCCTTCGACTAGTCATTCCTTCACCTCCAATTTTCAGATTCGGGGTCCATCTCCTAGCCTGGTTACGCAACTTGCCCCTTTGCCCAATGGTGCTGCCGCTTACCATTTGAATCTTTCGAATTTGGGGTTCTAGGGCTGTCAATCATTGGGGGTGGCGGAGCCTTCAGCTCGCAATGGTTATATGTCTGCCTTGTTTGCAGAGATGGCAACTTGTCCAGCTGATAGGGATCTTTTCAACCAGATGGCGCCCAACACCCAATTTTCTAATCTCCGTGGCAGTCTGTTTGGCTCTTTCTGTCAGTTCCAATATCTGACGGAATCGGCCGATCGAATGCTCAGGAAGGCAACCGGTCGCTTGTCAGAGGAGCATGTGAAACACACTCGTGCGGTCGCTGAGTGTCGGCGGGTTCAGGGTGAGAATCTTGAGCTCTCTAAGAAGGTGGAGGAGCTCCAAAAGGTTCTCGATGACATTCGGGAAGAGTCATCACTTGCACTAAACGCTGAGAAGGCAAAGGTTGGGGAACTTTTAGAGTTTAACAGTGGCCTTCAGTCGGAAGTATCATAGGGAAAGGCTGAGGTAGCCTTCCTGAAAGCAGAGTTGGCCGCTGAAAGGGATAGGTCCTCCGCTCTTAATACTGAGATAACGGAACAGAAAAAGGAATTGGCGATCATTCCTAAGAGAACCTCCTGGTGGCGAGACAAGACTCTGGACGCTCTGATGGATGCTCTTGTGGAGTACAAGGGGTCAGGGGAACTTGATCCGGAGGCTATGGAGCCCTATGTTGCCAAGCATATGGCTCTGATTGATGAGAGCAAATTCGGGCTGCCTAGTGATGATGAGGCGGAGGCAACGGATGAAAATCAGGCTCCTCCAAGAAATGACGTGGACCAAGCCCCTCCTGGGAATGATGAGAGCCACGTTCCGGGAAATGACGAGGATCACGTTCCTCCGGGAACTGAAGAACAAACTCCTACCACCGGTTGATATTTTGTATATATTTCTTTTTCTTTTGCAGATATTTATATAAGGTTTTGTAATGAACTAATCTTGAATTCTCTCGCTTCTTAGTTGCGTTTTGGTATTCCCTTCAATGATCATTTCCGTTAGTCTTTTGATTGTACTATGATTTGCTCTCCGTGAGTTCCTCCGGGTAAAGACCGATAGTTGGTAGAGCTCCTTCTACTTTTTCAATTGGGTTGTGTCGTGTCTTTCCAATGTTTGATAGCTTTTCCATGGAACCGTCGTATCTTTCTTTTAAAGCACGTCTTTTGTGGTGTCTCTTTAATGTTGCTGGTCAACTGCACTTATTGCGCGTTGGTTTTCCCCCGTAGTCGCGTCTTTTCAATGGTTTCGTCCTTTCAAGAAGCGGTTGTGCTCTCTTTTAATAGTCGCATCTTTTTAGGTCTGTCATAATTACTGTCTCGTCTATTGCGCTTTTGATTTCTATAAATCGGCTACTTTGTGGTAAAGGCCAATATCTCTTTTACTATAGACGAGCAGACCCTTTGATCGTTCTTGTATCTTATTGCTGGGATGAAGAAGAATTCTCACCATGATGCTGTTGTGATTCGTGATATGATTCGTACTACTGAAGCCGAAATTGGTTATCTGGAGGAGATAGCGAATCCATTGGTGGCAAAGAGAGACATGACGACGGAGGATGATGTTGATGCTTTGAACGTTGTCTCTTCAGTTAGCTCCAGTCTTCTTCATATGCTAGTTACTATCAACCTGCTCTGTAGCAAGAAACTTTTCCTGGAGAGTTCTCTGCAAAGTATTCCTCCCGTTCGTACTGAACTTGAATATGTGGCTCTGGCTCTGGGATTGATTCCGCGTGTTGGTGATGAGTAGATCATTATTTTACCCATTCTTGCTATGTAGATAATGTATGGCTCTTTAATAATAATAAGTTGGATGGTCCTTTTGGTATTTATTTTTAGATTTTTGGATAGTACCCCCTTCGTTAGCCATCCATTTGTTCTGAAGAAACACGGAGATGGCAACGGGATTCCCTTGATAGCTTCCCCTCGTAGTTTTTATGGGACCGGATATGGAATCGCGGAGACCCTATCTGTTAGCCATCCATCCATTTGAAGGAACACAGAGATGACAACGGGGATTCTCTTGATAGCTTCCCCTCGTAGTTTTTAGGGGAAGCCCGGTGGCATCCACTATCCACTCATCCGTTTGAAGGAACCGGTTATGGAATCACGGAGACCCCATCCGTTTTGAAGAAACACGGAGATGACAATGGGATTCGCTTGATAGCTTCCCCTCGTAGTTTTTATGAGAAGCCCGGTGGCATCCACTATCTATTCATCCGTTTAAAGGAACCGGATATGGAATCGTGAAGACCCCATCCGTTAGCCGTCCATCCATTTGAAGGAACACGGAGATGACAATAGGGATTCTCTTGATAGCTTCCCCTCGTAGTTTTTAGGGGAAGCCCGGTGGCATCCACTATCCACTCATCCGTTTGAAAGAACCTGATATGGAATCACGGAGACCCCATCCGTTAGCCGTCCATTCGTTTGAAGGAACACAGAGATGACAACGGGGATTCTCTTGATAGCTTCCCCTCGTCTGGTAGCGCTAAATAGCCATCGGGTAGTTTTTTCTTCGGAATTTTTGACATTACTTGGCATTGTTGAAAAGTTAACGGAATCCTCCATAGAATTTTCATTTATTGATAAACAGTACATGGGTCCTAGAATGATATAATTTTAAATTTGCGATGTTCCAAGAGTTTGGTAGGGGTGTACCGTTGAGTTGTTCTATGTGATAGGCTCCCTTCCAAATTACTCGAGTTACCCAATAGGGTCCATCCCAGTTGGGGCAGAGCTTCTTAATTTTCTGTCCGGCAGCCTTTCGATTACGTAGTACAAGGTCGTTAGTCTTCAGAAGCCGCTCTTTTACGTGGCGATTATGATATTTAGCCATCTTGCATTTATAGTGTAATATTTTCAGCATAGTTTCTTTCTGTAACTCCGGTAGCAAGTCTAACCGTTCTCGTAATCGGTCTTCGTTCTGCTCCTCGTTGAAGTATTCAATCCAAAGACTTAAGGCTCCAAGCTCAACCGGGGTGATGGCTTCTGTTCCATATGCCAAAGCAAATGGTTTCTCTCCGGTGCTAACTTTGGTCGTCATTCGGTAGGCCCACATTACGTATGGTAATTCTTCTGCCCATTTCTTCCTCACACCCTCTAGGTTCCTCTTAATTCCGCTCAGGATAGTTCGATTGGTGACTTCCGTCTATCCGTTTGTCTAAGGGTGAGCCACCGAGGAGAATCGTTGCTCAATTCCCATCTCTCTACAGCGGTCGTCAAAATACGCATTGGTGAATTGTGCGCCATCATCGCTAACCAGAATTCGTGGGATCTCAAAGCGCATGATTACTTAGTTTTTAAAGAACTGCCATGTTTTCTCGGCGGTGATAGTGGATACGGCTTCAGCCTCTGCCCACATAGTGAAGTAGTCTACCGCTACGATGACATACTCTAACTGTGGGTATGCTATCGGGAATGGTCCCATGATATCAATACCCCACATCGCAAATAGGCACTGGCTGATCAGCCTAGAAATTTCTGTGGCAGGCTGTCGGGGAATCCTCGCGAATTCTTGGCACTTATGACATGATCTCATGAAGGCGTCGCAATCCTTTCAGATGGTTGGCCAGTAGAATCAAGAGCGCAGTACTTATGCTGCCATGGTTCCTCCGGAAGTATGCATTCCGCATATTCCTTCATGAATCTCCTGGAGGGTGTAGTGTCCTTCTTCTTCTGATATGTATTTGGAGGTCGGATGGGTAAAGGAGAGGCAGATGAGATCTTCCCCATAGAGGGAGCATCTATCGGCGTGTTTCAAGATTATCCTCTTTTCGGCCGGATCTTCTGGGAGGTTGTCATTTTTTAGATACTCAATTATAGGGGTGTGCCAGTTGTCCTCTTCACTACTTATGTTTAAAGAGAGTTGTTCCTCCATAAAAGAAGGTATCGTGATTTCTTCAACGAGGATATCCTTTGGAATTTCAGCTCTACAATCGGCAGCAAGTTTTGCAATCTAGTCGGCCTGTGTATTCTCTTCCCTAGGGACATGGTTGATTGCCACCTGGATGCCTCTTCTCTTGATTCCCGATAGAACTCGTTGTACCTTGGCTAGGTACCGTATCATTGTGGGATCTTTAGCTTGTGATCTTCCGTTAACTTGATCCACAACTAATTTCGAGCCTCCTCGAATCTCCAACTGTAGGCCTTCTAGCTCTCCTCTGTCATGTGTTCCTTTGGTGCTTAGATTCTCCCCTATGCGCAGACCTGCCAGGAGCGCTTCATACTCGGCCGCGTTATTTGATAATGGTTTTAAGATCCTCAGGGCGTATCTAATCATGACCCCCGCCGGTCCAGATGCAATTATCCCAGCCCCTGATGATTCTTGATTTTTTGCCCCATCTACGTAGATGATCCACTCATCTCCATAGGTTTCGGGGTAGGGCATATCCGTATCTTCCAGACCCGTGTCTGGCTGAGGTGGTAAGGATTCGTTTGCCACTGATTCTTTCGGGAAAGTGCATTCGGCGATGAAATCGGCTAGCGGCTGTGCTTTGACGGATGGCCTGGAATGGTACTGTAAGCCATGTTGTCCTAGTTCAATGGCCCAGATGACCATTCTTCTGGATGCATCGGGTTTTTTGAAGATCCGTCGTAGGGGCTGATTGGTTAATACTATCACCGAGTGAGCTTGGAAGTATCGTCCCATCTTTTAGGAGGCTTGTATCAAAGCAAAGGAGATCTTCTCGATACGGTTGTACCTCAATTCCACATCCTTCAAGATTCGACTGATGAAATAGATAGGTTTGTGGAGGCTATTTTCATCTCGTACCAAGACGACGCTTACTACCTCCTCCGCAACTCCTAAGTATAAGTAGAGAATGTCCCCGGGCTCTGGGCGAGTTAGTAAAAGGTCGGACGTGAGATACTTTTTTAGGTCTGCAAAGGACTTCTCGCATTCTTCCGGCCATCCGAATGGGGCATCCTTGCGGAGCAGTTTAAAAAAGGGTAGGCATCTCTCCCTTTGTTTGGCGATGAACCTGCTTAATGCGTTCATTCTTCCCGTTAGCCTCTGCACTTCCTTGGCGTTTCGGGGTGATAGCATGTCGTGGATTGCAGCATGTTTGGTGGGATTGGGTTGGATCCCTTTTCGGCTGACTATGTACCCTAAGAATTTTCCTGTCTGGAATGCAAACATGCATTTCTTGGGATTGACCTTTATGTCGAATGACCGCATGACTCCGAAAGTTTATTCTAAGTCGATGAGGTGATCACTGAAGCTTTTACTTTTCACCAGCATGTCGTCCACATAGACCTCTAGGTTTCGTCCGATTTGATCTTTGAAGATTCTATTGGCAGTTCTCTGAAATATAGCCCCCGCATTTTTCAAACCGAATGGCATGGCTTTGTAACCGTAAGTGGCCTCTGGTGTGATAAAAGCTGTATTTTCTTCATCTTCTAGGGCCATAGGGATCTGATGGTATCCTGAATTTGCGTCTAGGGAACTCAGATATTCGTATCCTGAGGTCTGATCCACTAGTTGTTCTATCCGAGGTAGTGGATAACAGTCTTTCGGACAGGCTTCGTTTAAAGACGTGAAGTCTATACACATTCTCCAGTCACCTTTGGGTTTAGGGATCACCACCGGGTTAGACAACCAAGGAGGATATTGGACTTCCTGGATGAAATTGGCTTGCAATAGTTTGGCCACTTCTCGCTCAATGGCGGCTGCTTTTTCCCTCGAAAAGGAGCGCCTCCTCTACTATACGGGTCTTGCCTCTGGATTGACATTAAGTCGGTGCTCCGCTACCTCCCTCCGAATGCCCGACATATCTGTCGGTTTCCACGAGAACTCTCCTGCGAATTTGTTGAGTAGATTTGATAGTTGTTCACTTTCCTTCTGGTCAAGCTTTTCGCTAATTAAAAATCTACCGGTAGCCATTCCTTCCACCGGTATTGGGATCATTTGTTCCAACGGCTGTGTGCGATTTTCGTCTTGCTGATCGAAAGGGTCGGTAGTGATGTAGACGTACTGGTCGCACTAACCGGCGGTCATGGTAAAATAACATTCGGCTGCGGATTTCTGATCGCCTTTGATGGTGACGATCCCCTCCCATGACGGGTATTTCAACTTTAGATGCCTCTGGGAAATAATCCCTCCAAAGGTGTTTAAAAAGGGCCGACCTAGGATGACATTGTACGGTAAATTAAGGTTAACCGCCATAAATAATTATCTCTGTCCTCTTTGACTCGTCCTCGCGAAAATAGACCGGAAGATAAGTTATCCCGGCTATCGGAACTGGTACTCCATCCACTCCTATGATGGGCTTCTGACAAGGCGCTAGTTCCGACTCTGGCCTCTGCATTAGTTCGTAAGCTATGAGAGAGGATATTGACTGCGCTGCCATTGTCGATTAGAGTCCTTCTAACTCTGTGGGCCCCGATGTAGACCGTTAGTACCAAGGCATCATTCTGGGGGTATATTACTCCTTGCATATCCTCTTCAGAAAAAGATATTGTCACCCGGTCTAATGGCCCATAGCTAGATTCTTCTGTCGGTGATCCCGCTCTCTTGCGCTTTTCTCCCACCGGTGGCTCCTCAAGACCTTGTGTTCCTCCCGCTATCAAGTTGATCAGGAGGCAACCATCTTGATCAACCCCTAGTGCCTCATTGCCTTTATCTCTGGGTACATTTATCGTGTTGACCCCGGTGGCCCTAGACCTGTCTCTGGGTACAACATTATTGTCTATTGGGACATTATGGTCGTTCTTTCGTGCCCCCAACGGCATATTCCCCTAAGTAGCCATCCATGATGAGTTTTTCTATGACCGTTTTTAACACCCTGCATCCTTCCGTGCTGTGACTGTTTGCCTTGTGAAAATAGCAATACATGTCTTCTCGGTCACCCATATAAGCCCTTGCTCTGTTGTTGGGAAAACGAATCAGTAGACCCTTGCTTTCCACGATGGCCAGGATTTCCGCCCTGGGAACGATCAGAGGGGTGGTCCTGAAATTGAGATCTGTTAACCTTGCCAACCGAGGATCAACTTTTTTAGCTGTCATCTTCCGGGGAGCAGGTTCCACCTGAACCTCACGGGGGGGAGTTTGCGACTGGAGTGGCCTTTTGGGACTCTTGTTCTTTCGGTCTCCTCCTTTGGTAGTCCACTTCTTTCATTTTTGAATAATTGTGCACCTTAGCCCTTAGGAGGTCTGACATTTTTGGAGGGTCCACCGTGAGTAGGTCTTCAAGTTTTTCATAGCCACAATTCTTTTTCATAGCTGCCACCGCAAAGTCCACTGTGGTATCAGGTGTTTGACCCAGTTCTAGGTTAAACCGATCTAAGTAAGTTATGAGGGATTCTTCTCGTTTCCGTATGACGTCGAACAAAGCGACACATGATTTTTTCAACGGGATGTAGGTGCTGAATCTTCCAAGGAACTTTTCTTCAAACTGTGCAAAATTATTGATAAACCCTGGTGGTAGTGCCTCGAACCAGGTACTGGCTACTCCCGATAGAGTGAGTGTGAATATTTGACATAGGGCCTCATCCCTTCGTGTCTGGAATGCTACATGGTTCTTTACTCGAGTTACGTGGGTGACGGGGTTTGATAGGCCCGTGTAGACATCCGTTGGTAGTTTTAACCGCCGGCTGACTTGATGCTTACGTACCCGAAAGTTTAGCGGACTCTTTTGGTTACTGTCTCTATCAATGTGGTGGCGAGATATCCCTATGGAGCGGGATCTCTCCTGGTGTTCATGTCTGGACCGTCGTTCCACAACGGAACGGAGCCGAGTTGGTGACTTCTCTCGACTCCTTCGGTATTCTCGTCTTGTTGTTTGGGATTTAACATCATTGTGAGCGTCACGATGACCTTCTACCATATTGTCTAAGTATCCCTCTTGGATCCTGGGATTTACTCCGCCAGTTGGTGCATGATGGGTGTGCTGATATTGTCTCCCTGCTGGCGCTATACTAATAACGGGGGGAGGGTATCGGGTGGTACTGACCAAAAGGAGGCATTCCTACCGGGAACACTGGCTGTGGAACGGGCTGTGGGGTTGGTATAGGAGTTAGTGTTTGTGGAATGCCGGCAGAAAGGATATTCATGAGATAATTTATTTTTTCCTGTAGGATTAGATTTGACTCTGGAGGTGGGTAGGTGTAAGCGAGATTTGGCATGGGTGTCACAATATTGGGGAGACTGCTGTTTAGGTTAGGATAACAGTTAGGAGGGTAACCTAATGGAGCCCAAGTCTTACTTAGACAAGAACTGGGTACTTGTAGGGATGGGAAGGTGATTTCTGAGCTCGAAAAGTCGAGCCGGCGGTTGATCGCGGCTGTCGTGTGGGTCTTGTTAGGTATAGGGGGGAGATTCTGGTGATCTCCTGGGATTGGACTAGTTCTAACAGGGGTTGCCAGGGGGGCACTCGAGAGGAGATCGCGTGATGCCAGGAATACTTCGAAAGTATTGCCAGGTGAGACCGTAGGAAGATCTTGGTTAGACGCCATATGAGAAGATCGGGGGAGTTTGGACTTTTGAGGCCGGCTCACTCAAAAAGGGTCCAGATCTCTCAACGAGAGCACCAAATGATAGTTTCTGATAGGGGGTGGGTCTGATTCTGTTAAGGGTCGCCTGAATTGATGTCATTGGTACCTACAAAGCACCGGAGGTTGGTCTCCAGTGTAGAATCTCCGAAGATTAAGTCAGTATGAGTGTGGTATCTGGGGGAAAAATTGTCTCTTTACCTCCTTCCTTTCATACTGTATTTATAGGCATGCCTTCACAGGGTGGCTATCGGGACACGTGGCTCCTTTGTGTCCTAACGGGACGCGTGGCGCCACATAATGGTAGATCTATTGGGACGCGTGGTGCCCTCCAAGTAAGTTTAGTATACCCGTCAGGAGGCTCTCTCCCTCGCAGTCTCTCGGCTCGAAGGGCCCACACCGATAGCACTCTATCGGTCTTATGTCTTCCGGGTGGTCTTCCATGTATTATCACCTTGCATTCCAGATTGACCATAGAACTGAGCAGCAGTTTTTAAACTTGTCTTCGGAAATATTTTTCTAATATGAAGTAGCCAGTCGTCAAAAGTACCAGACACCGTAAAATGGCTCAATTTAGTGAAATAATTATGTCTCCAAGGCGATCAATGTTGTTATTGATATTTAATGGCACGTCGCATGTCGTCACTAAACGTTATAGTTTAGTGACGATATTATGTTACTAGTGAGTAATTTTGTTGCCATAAAAGCACTATATATTATCACTAGGTATGTCAATTCAGTATCAAATATTTTCGTCATAAAAAATATTGTCACAAAAACTAACATTTGTCACTAGTTATGCAACTATTAATTATTTGTCACTATTCTATCTAACAAGATTGACAACACAAAATTAATGGCTAAAAAATTATCGTCACAAATCTAAGAGTGGTCACTAAAAGACTTCAGATTAGCGGCATAGTGGTGTAAAAAATGATAAAAACTTGTCACTTTTGATATTAAACAATGACAACAAATCATCATTAACCAAAATGACAATTTGTCACTAGTTTACTATTAGTCAATGACAACTTTTGGCGCCATCAATTATACTAATCATAGTGACATATTTGCCATTGGATATGTTGTCACGTTAGCTTGTCGCAGCAAGATTAACTAGGGATAGTTCCTTTCAACATTAATTAGTACTAATAATATGCTAAAAATGTCACTAACAACAGTAAAGATAGACGACAGTATGTTTTCGCACTTTGCAGTTGATATCACTTTACTAAAATCGCAAAGCAGTACACCTTGAACAACCAAACTATAACTCAGCTGGCACGCCAAAGTTAATGTATTACATTTGATTACACAGTTTTTGTACCAAAAATCACTTCCATGCCAAGAAATCTACTCCTTCGCGCTCCCTGCTTTAACATTGTGTCTGCAATATGGTTGGCTCTATCGCTGAGAAACTAACTGTTGGTTCGATGTAACCGCTTGCAACTGATTGTCAGTAACTACCCCCTCTAGAAGATATAAATGCGTGGACATAAGTATCCTTCTGAGGTTTTTACACGTGTCAATTTTGCTTTGGGGTGCGTCACGTTTTTACAGGCTGTTCGATTCTCGAACTCAGCCTTTAAAAGGGAGCAACTGCTCTCTTTTAATACTCTTTGCTTGCACTTTGAAAATTTCTCCCTTTCTCTCTCTAGATTCTTGCTTCGAAGGAAGTCACGACCACCGCTCGCCGGCGCCGACGGTTTTATCCACCGCCTTCTGTTCAAGGTACTTCACTTCTTTTTCCTAAGATTTTCTTCTTGCCGATTTGTTATGAGTACATCTAGGATACCCGAGAATTCTCAGTGGCCCCTTGCCACAAATAGGTCTTTGAGGAGTCTCCAGCGGCCCATAGATTTAGAAATTGAAAAAACACCAAGTATTTTTGTTGATCAAGCGGTATTGGAGGTAGAGCTGGAGGAAAACAGTATCTTTTTCCCCCCTGATTACTCTGTTAGGATTCCTGATGCTGGTCATCGACTTCATGACCCTCTATCGGGTGGCGATAGGATGATATATTTTAACATGTTCCTTTACGGCTTTCGCTTTCCCATCCACGAAGCGGTGAAAGGATTATTAGTTCGATATAACATTAATCCGGCTCAGATTATGCCTCCTTCTTGGTGCGGGATTCATGCCTTCATTCGTATTTGCGAGTTGCGGGGTATCCTTGTCCCGTCTGTCAATTTATTCCGCAAGTTTTTTAGTTTTAGGTGCCGCAACTGTGTGGTAGATATCGCCCCAAGGTGGAATGACGCGTTAGTGCAGTCATTCTGGTAGAAATTCCAGGGCTTTGAAGAGATTGTGGCCGATTGGAAGAGCGGTTTCTTCATCGTGAAGTTGCCTTTCCGCCCTTGGCCTAGGGCCTTCAATCAGTGTCTTGATGATTCCATTTGGACACACCCGTCAACCGTGTCCAAGGAAGAACTTTGACAAACGAACATGCTGCTGGAGCTGAACTCGTCTTTTCACATTCAAGAGTTTGCTTTGTACAGGCTTATAGAGAAGTGTACTATAAGTAAGTTTCTTTTCCTTCGTTATCGCTTCGGCTTATTCACTGTTCTGATATGTCTCGTTGGCAGGTGACGCTGGAAATCAACCGTCGAGCGATAAGGACGTTCCTCTGAACGTGAGGCCGCTTCAATCACTGCCACCATCTCCTCCACCTGAGAGTTCCGGTCACCCTACTGTTCCACCAAAAAGAAAAAGATTCAAAATTATTGCCAGGCGCGGCACCTCCAATCGTACCTCCCGTTTTCTCGAGAATTAGCTACCCATTAGGAAAGGAGCGACTCCGAATCGTCCTAAAACTGAAGTAATCGACAGCGGCAGCGAGGACATGGATACCGACTCTTGGCTTCGTCATGCTTCCGCCGCTCAGCGGAAGAAGCTAAGAATGGGAAATAGCAACCCAGTTGCCGAGGTTGCTTTGAAGAAGGTGAATGAAACCCCTGCTACTGGGGCTAACGCTCTTGATGGTGCGAGTACCTCCAAAGCGGCTGCAGCAGCTGAGGCGTCAACCGACATTCCTCCTGATACTTCTGAGGCTCCGCTAGAGGTCAACCTTCCTCCTCCAGCTGCCGCTCCTGACTCTCCTATCTCTTCTTGTATCCCTGATCTCTCTACACCGAATCGTGAGCCTGCCGCTACTCCTGACCCTCTAATAAATAGCTTTCCGCAATTATTCTGCACTTCTATCTCAGGAGTCGGTGGTTCCGCTGAAAATCGCTCTCCTCCCTTTACTGCCAATCTGTCCCCTCAAGGAGACGCTTCTTATCGTTTGGATCTGTCTAACTTTGGCACCAGCGGACTCCGTGCACTGGGAATATAAGACCCGCTATCGCGAAGCGAGCCGGTGGGTTCGATAGTAGGAGGGATATTTGGCTCTTCTGAAGATAGAGAGGAGATGTTAGAGCTTCCATTGGAGGTTCATCGCGAACGCGCTTTGAATGACGTGTTGGCTAGCTTTCGCATGCTAAATTACTTTCTCGATATCCATGGTGACAAGGTTCGAGGTTCCCCCTCCAAGGTGACGGAATTGACGCAACTCCTAGGCGATACCCAAGCAGAGCTTAGCGACTGCCGCGCTGAATTGTCCAGAGAGAAGTCGATAGGAAAGGCCAAGATAGAGCTTCTGGAAGCAGAACTGGTGGCTGCCAACAGAATAAACTCTCTCCTCTGCGAAGAGATATCGGCCCGCGACGCGAAGCTAGCGAAGGTGCCCAATGAGATATCACGCTGGAAAGATAAGGCGATACAGGCCTTTGCCGCTGGATTCCCAGATTATTACCGCAGCGAGGCTTTCGATCCTGCCAAGATAGACTACGCCTTCGAGAGGTTGAAGGATATAAATGTCGGGGGCAACAAAGGAGTTCTTCCGTGATTGGCGTAAGGCAGCGCTTGAGAGTGTTTTATTTTTCTTCAAACATTGGTTTCATTTGGCTTGTAATAACTGATAACGCTTGCATAATAACGATTGTCATTCCGCTTCCGGATAACAATTAATTTACCCCTCGGCGTTATCTTATTGATTACGTCATCACTCTTGACCTCTTTTTGATAAAGTAATTCTGCTTTTTTGGAGCATTTAATGCTCAGGATCCCCTCATTAATGTGTGCGAGGGATCAGGATGGTTTAGAGACACGTGTCTGCTCATCAGGACGTTATGGCTAGCGTGATTTGATAGGATCAAAGCGTATTCTCTCCTTTCTAGGGTTGTACTCATTGCTTATGCCTGTCACGCGCGCTGCGACTGTTTCAGCAGTCATTTCTCTTAGCCTCTTAGGGTTATAAAACCCAACACTTTATTTCTTTTTTCCTCTTTCGATAATCTATTTCTCTGCATCTTCTTCTTGAATCATCTTGCGTTTCTGGGTACTTCAATTTTCTTCTCAAAAAGGTACTCCTTTCTTCCCTTTGCTATCTTCTTCATCCTTTTATTTTCTTTTTTCACCATGGCAAAAAGAAAAACTCGTGCTTCTGGGTCTAAATCAATTGATGAAGAAAAAATAGAGACCATAACTAGCACTATTACTTCTTCTACCATTCTCGATAAACATCTGTCCGATCACGGTGCCACCCTCCCTGAGGGCTTCAAGGCTTTTGTCGCCCCTGAGTCTTTACGCCTAAACATCATTCTGACCGGAAAACGCAGAATCCTGTACACCCAGATGTTCCGTTATGGTTTCCAGTTTCCAGTTGACCCGTTTATCCAAGAGCTGCTTACTTCTCTGGATCTGAACCTCGTTCAACTGGCTCCAAATGCCTACTGTGGCATTTATGCGTTTCTAGAACTGTGCAAGTACAAAGGAATTACATCTCCTTCCCTTGCATTACTCAAGTCTTTGTTTAAGATGTATAACCGTCGTGGTGTGATAGCGATATCACCCCATTTTGATGACGATTCACTCCAAAATTTCACCTGGAAGCTTCTTCATTTAGAGTCTTCCATCGATAAATGGAAAGAGCAATTTTTTGTTGTTGAGACTCCCGAGATTCCGGATCCGTGGTGGCGGTCTGGTTTCAACCAGGGCGTCAAGGACAGTGCTTGGCGCCAGGAGTCTCTTGACGAGACAGAACAAGGCTGGTTTGATAAGTTACTCAAACTGGAAATCAGCGTTCACACTCGCCTTTTGGCCTGCGGAACCGATATCCAAGCCTGCATTAGACATGAGTGTCGCGTTATTTTTTCCAATTTTCACCATTAGTACTAACGCTAACGCTGTCTTGTGCTTTTGCAGCAATTGATCCCAAGTACATTCCTGAAAGCCTCAGGAGGCACTTAAGGAGGCTTCGAAATAGAGAAGCGGCAGCGGCTGTCAATATCGCCACCACTTCAGTTGCTCCTTTTGTTACCGCGTCGATTCCTCCTCAAACATCCTCAGCCCTAGTTGACGAGGAAACCGACACCATTCCAGTTGGTATTCCTGTCATATCAATTGCTGCCCTTCCTGTTCAGTCAGTCGCTCGTAGGGCTTCCGCCAAAGGAAAGAAGAAAAGGAAGACAAGGAGCGTTGCTACCCTTCAGCCACCGATTCCGCCTTCTTCGGACATAGCCGACTCTTCGGAAGCACCTTCCGCTGCGACGGTAAGTGCAACTGTTGCCCGATACCTCTTGCACTATTTTTCAATGCCTTTCTGCCTTTTCTTTTGTTTTTGATTGTTTTTCTTCATAGGATACTTTTGGTGCCTCTACTCCTTCACTTTCACGAGGCAATATGGACTTGAGGCGTATCTTGACTCAACCAAGGAAGAGGCAGAGGTCCAATGGAGCAGGCACGAGCCGGTCCTCGAGTCAAGCTAATGTCGGGGAGAGACCTCAAATCGTCCTTGACTCTTCTGCCCCTCCTCCGGGCCAGTCCGCTAGCATTTTTGAGAATGTGACCATGCCTGGGCCTTTTGAGACTTCTCCGTCTTCATTTGGCTCGAAAATGCCTCATTTTTCCTCTAACGTGGTCTATAACGACGAGCTGTCGGGTTTCTCCTCTTATCAGTCTCAGGAAACATTCATGCCACAGGAAGGTTCCACTTCTAACCAGCCTCCCTCTCCTCCCGCCGTAGTCTTTGTTCCTTCCAATGCTTCCGCGCTTAAGCGCTTTGGTGAGGGGACGATAGTGTCCAATCTTCTAGCAGACGTAAGCTCATATAATGCCACTGGGCCTATCACTTATCAAGTGGATTTGTCTACACTGCGCAGTGCAGGAATCGCGGCCATGGGGGGCGATAACTCGGCTGTTACTGCTTCATTCTTGGCAGCCCATATGCTAACGTCTCCTGAAGAACGGAGCACTTTTGCTGCTGAGGGAGACGGAGAGCAAGCTGACTTGCTGCGCTCTAACCTTTTCACTGGTTTCCTTCGGTTTCATCACTATGCCGAGCGCGTGTCACAAAAGGCAGCTGACCTTGCCGCTTCCGCAGCCAAGCTTTCCCAGGAACAAGAGGAGAAGCAGAGGATGCGGGAAGAGCAAGACAGGTGCATAAGGGCCCTAGAGGCAGTCAAAGGGGAAGCAAAAAAGGCGAAGGAACAGTTGGCTGCTTCTAATGCTGCCCTGACAGCTGAACAATCAAAGAGTACTACTCTCGAGGGAGAGAAAGCAGCCTTAGTGGAAGAGAAGGCAGCTTTGATAGAAGAGAAAATGGCACTTGAGGCGGAGACAGTAATCAAGTGTCGGCGGTATGTTGAAAAGACCGCTTCTATAATGGCTAACTGTTTTATGGAGATTCATGGGGAAGAATTTTACGACGGTGACGCTGTTTCTGATGCCTTTTTGAAGAATTCTTCCGACCTTAAAGACGAGGGCTTCCGCTTAGCTATATCGAATGGCTACCCAGAGCAAGGGATTTCAGAAGACCAGCAGTAGGCAGGGTATTATCGCCCCCTTCTTTTTGTGAGGATTGAGGGTTACCCTTTTTGTTCTCCTTTTGTGTATTTTGTGACCCTTCATGGGTATTTGGACAATGACACTTCAATGATATTAGCTTTCGTTGGTGCCATTTTCCTTTCCTGTATTTCTTTTTCTTCGATTTTTTCGCAGCGCGGCCGTCGCACCCTTATCATCCTGATCATGTTAACGGGCTTTGTCAGGTTTGACTTAACCACTGCTCGGCCCCGTCAGGGAGGGCACGCTAGAAAAAGAAGCATTCTTCCTTCTTCTCTTGATTAAAAGAGATAAAGAATGGGGTCTTTAGGCCCTATTCTTCAAGCCATGTTAAAGTCAGCGCGATTGGCTTCACGTCTATTTTGTTGACGAGTTGCGCAATCCTTTTATCGCCTTGAGTGTCACGATCTCCGTCAATCAGAGATATCCTGCACACTCTCAATTAATATCTGTTAGTAAGAGATATGCGAGATAATAGGCACAAGTTTCCCGTAGGAGCCTTTCCGCCGCCATTCTAGGGTACAGGTGTCACTCATTATCGCTTTCTCAACTAGCTCACTTTACCAGGGATTCCGCATCTGGTTACTCGCTGGGATTTCACGATTTTTCGCATTTCCACGATTGACCGGAAAATGCCTCTTCCTAGTGAGCCGTCTGATTAGGACAGGCCATCACAAGGTTAGGATTTTTCACTTTCGGCATTATCCTCGCATCCCGGAATCGTGCCCTCCCTTAGTGAGCCGCTTGTATTAGCCTGGTCACAAGGATAGGATTTTCACTTCCAAGATGGAGTTACTATCTCCCTGAGGTGTGCTTTACCTTAACGAGTTGTCTCCGCGATAACAGTTGGTATAAGGGTCGGGCTTTTACCTCCAGGGATACCGGGGCGTGCCTCATCTTAGTGAGTCGTCTGATCAGGACTGACCATCACAAGGATAGGACTTTTCACTCCCGGGGGTGTCGGGGAATGCCTCATCTTATGGCCCTCACGTGGCTACCACAAGGATATGACTTTTCACTCCCAACGCTAAATATTAGGTGTGCCAGGGAGTGCCCTCACTTAGTGAGTCATCTGATCAGGACCGACCATCACAAGGATAGGACTTTTCACTCCTGGTAACCTCTTTTTCACTTTCCTTTTATCATCTGCACACACACACGTAGCCACAAAACACAAAAAAGCTCATTACTCGAGCATTAGCATGGGTTAGGGCTATCGTTAGTAAAAGGTGCAGAGATAAATCAAAGTTTAGCATGATATAATTTCAAACGAGCGATATTCTAGGAGTTAGGTAAGGGGGTACCGTCGAGTGTCTCCAGATGGTACGCTTCTCTCCCGATAACACGGGTAACGCGGTACGGCCCTTCCCAGTTTAGACTGAGCTTCCCCCGGCGTTGACCAGTCGCTCATTGATCCTTGAGTACCAGGTCACCTTCTTTCAAAATGCGTTCTCTGACGCGCCTATTGTGATAGCGCGCCATCTTTTGCTTATAGTGCATCATTTTCAGAAGAGCTTCCTCTTGCAATTCGGGCAGCGCGTCAAGATTTGCACGCAGCCTTTCCTCATTCAGCTCTTCTCTGAAATAGGCCACTCGTAGGCTCATGGTACCAATCTCCACGGGCGTGACGGCCTCAGTACCGAAAGCAAGCGCGAAGGGCGTCTCTCCTGTGCTGGTTTTCACCGTCATGCGATATGCCCACATCACATATGGCAGCTCATCTGCCCACTTCTTCTTGGATCCTTCTAGTTTCTTCTTAACACCGTTAAGGACGGCTCGGTTTGTTACCTCAGCCTGACCATTGGTCTGCGGATGAGCCACGGAAGAGAATCTTTGCTCGATTCCGAACTCCACACATTGGTCTCTAAAGAATTGGCTGGTGAATTGCGTTCCGTTATTGCTGACTAGCACCCGAGGAACTCTGAAGCGCATGATAACTTGGTGTTTGAAGAAACGCCAGATTTTTTTTGTCGTGATGTTGGCAACCGCCTCAGCTTCCGCCCATTTGGTAAAGTAGTCTACCGCCACGACCATAAATTTTAACTGAGACCTCGCCTTTGGAAATGGTCCAAGGATGTCAATTCCCCATTTCGCGAAAGGACAAGGAGCAATGAGGTCATAAATTTTTGTGGCGAGTTGTCGAGGAATCTTGGAGAATTCCTGACACTTCCGGCAGATTAGCACGTAATCATGGCAGTCTTTCCGGATAGTGGGTCAGTAGAATCCCGATCTAAAGACCTGCGCAGCCAGGGTTCGGCCGGATGCATGCATGCCGCAAATTCCTTCGTGGATTTCGCGGAGGGTATGAAGGTCTTCTTGTTATGTTATACATCTAGCAGCAGGATGAGAGAAACACCTCCGCATTAGTTCCCCGTTAAAGTATGTGTACCGTGTCGCTTGCTTTAGCACTTTCTTCTTCTCAGCGTTATCCGCTGGCAGCTCGTCATATTTCAAATATTTTATGATGGGAATTCTCCAGTCATTTTCACTTTCTTCCACGCAGAGCGTCGCCTGTTCTTCCATAAAGGAAGGTACGGGTATCTCTCGGTAGTACACCCCTTTCGGTATGGACGCTTCCGGATTTGCTGCGAGTTTGGCGAGGTTGTCCGCCTCAGCGTTATCCTCTCGAGGAATATGCTCGAAGCTGACTTCTATGCCGTCTTTCTTTATTTCTACCAACTCGCATTTTACCTTAGCAAGGTATTGTATCATGATGGGCTCTCTAGCCTGAGAGTGTCCCAGCACTTGATCTATTATCAGCTTGGAGTCTCCACAGACTTTCAGCCGCAAATCTCCCAACCTCCCTGAGTCATGTATTCCCTTTATGGAGATGCTCTTTCCTATCCTGAGCCCGGCTAATAGTGCTTCGTATTCTGCGGCGTTATTGGACAACGACTGTAGGATTCGGATGACATATCGCACATGGATGCCATGAGACCCACTCATGAAGATTCCGGCCCCGGAAAGCTCTTGATTCTTGGCTCCATCCACGTGGATGACCCACAGGTCGGTGTAGGTTTCAGGGAAGGGGAGATCCAACTCCTCTTTTTCCTTTTCTGTCAGCTCTGTCAGTGGGTCCGACGTGAAGGTGCATTCCGCGATAAAGTCTGCTAAAATTTGAGCCTTCACAGACGGTCGGGATCGATAATGCAACACATATTGTTCAAGCTCAATGGCCCAAATCAGCATTCTCCCCGAGGATTCGGGTTTTCGAAATATCCTCTTTAAAGGTTGGTCCGTCAGCACGATGACGGTATGAGCTTGAAAATATCGACTCATTTTCCACGTGGCTTGTATCAATGCGAATGCTATTTTCTCAATACGGGCATATCTCAGCTCGGCATCCTTCAAGATGTGACTCACAAAGTATACAGGGCGGTGCGTGTGATTGTTATCTCGCACAAGGACCGCACTGACCACTTCGTCAGCAACCCCAAGGTATAAGTACAAGATATCGCCAGGCTCGGGTCTCGTCAACACCAAGTTAGAAGATAAATAGGCCTTTAGGCCCGCAAACACTTCTTCGCATTCTGCTGTCCATCCAAAGATGACTTTTTTGCGTATAACCTTGAAAAATGGGAGGCACCTCTCGCCTTACTTAGAGATAAACCGTCCCAGAGCGATAATACGCCCAGTTAGCTTCTGTATCTCCTTTACAGTTTGAGGGGATATCATGTCTTGGATGGCTTTGATCTTTGACGGGTTGGGTTGAATGCCCTTTTGACTGACCACGTAATCCAAAAATTTGCCCATTTGAAAGGCAAACATGCACTTCCGAGGGTTCAGCTTCATCTGATATCGCTTCATCACTTCGAAGACTTCTGCCAGATCAAACAAGTGATCTTTGAAGCTTCAACTTTTGATCAGTATGTCATCGACATACGCCTCTACGTTTCGCCCGATCTGTTTTTCAAAGACTTGATTCGCCATTCGCTGGAAGGTGGCTCTAGCATTTTTCAACCCAAAAGGCATCGCCGTGTAGCAATAAGTGGCCTTCGGAGTGATGAAGGTCATTTTCTCTTCATCCTCGCGGGCCATAGGGATTTGATGGTACCCTGAGTTGGCATCTAACGAGCTCAAATATGCGTATCCGGTAGCCTGATCAACTAGCTGATCGATCCGAGGGAGTGGGTAATAGTCTTTGGGGCAAGCGTCATTTAAATCTGTGAAGTCAATGCACATGCGCCAGTCTCCGCTGGGCTTGGGAACCAGAACAGGGTTAGCCAACCAGGTGGGATATTGCACTTCTCTAATAAAGCCAGCGTCGAGAAGCTTTGCAACTTCCCTTTCGACCGCCATTGCTTTTTCGGCAGAGAAAGCACGTCATTTCTGCTGGACCGGTCTTGCGTCAGTTGACATTGAGTCAATGTTCTGCCACCTCTCGCGAGATACCAGGCATGTCGGATGGTTTCCATGCAAACTCTCCTTTGCATTTGTTCAACAGTTGGGCTAACTGAAAGTTTTCCTCTGGGCTGAGGTTATCGCTAACCAGAAATACGGCCCCGTCTACCCTGTTAACTGGGACGTGAGTTATTTTGTCTACGGGCTGAGTGTGTTTCTCATCATTTTGTTCATATGGATCAACTGTCACGCATACATACCTATCGCAACTCTTCTGAGTCATGAGCAGGTAGCATTCAGCCGCTAAGTTCTGATTACCCCGGATTGAGACCACACCATCCCAGGATGGATACTTCAACTTCAGGTGCTTTTGCGATATCACTGCTCCGAAACGGTTGAGGAATGGCCGCCCCAATATGGCGTTATAAGGCAGATTTAGATCCACCACTAAGAATAAAAGCTCCTCTGACCGTTTGGAGGTATCTTCCTTGAAATACACAGGCAAAGTGGTTACTCCAGTCACTGGAATGGGGACTCCGTCTACTCCGATAATGGGTTTTTTACAGGGTGTAAGCTCGTCGTCAGGACGCTTCATGAGATTGTAAGCTTCCAGTGAAAACAAGTTTACGGCGCTTCCGTTGTCAACTAGAGTCCTCCTGACTCCATGGCTAGCGATAATGGGCGTAACTACTAACGCATCATTATGCGGATATACCACGCCTTTCTCATCCTCTTCAGAGAAGGATAATATCATACGATCCAAGGCGCTTATCGCCTCACTTTTGATCGACATGCTCGCTCGCTTCCGCTTATCCCCTGACGTGGGCAATAGCTGTGCGGACTCATCCAAATAAGGTGTGTCTCCCACAATGATGTTGATGATGGGTACATCTTCGTCATTAATCGTGAGAGTTTCTCTATCTCTTCTGGCCAGACCTGCGTTGTTGTCTAGAACACGGGAAGGTGTCGGTCTATCGTCGGCTACTCTATTTGCCGAGTTATTCTTAGCCTCTTCTCGTGTTTTGATAGCGAATTCTCCTAGATAACCTTCTTCGACTAGGCGCTCTATCGCTAATTTGAGCTCTCTACTTACTTCCGTAGAATGTCCTTTGGCCTTGTGAAATTTGCAATAAGCGTTTTCTCTTCTTCCCAAGGTTACCCCCGGCCTTACAGGGGCTGGATAACGGATGGGTAGATTCCCCTGTTCCACTATCGCTAGTATCTCTGCCCTGGGTAAGATGAAAGAAGGAAGGTCTGAGTCATGTACTCGTCCCTTAGGGGGATCTCCCTATCGCTGCGCTGAGGAATCACCAGACTTTCCCTTTGAGGAGTTACCTCTTCTCCGGTTAGAGGTCCTGGGAATGTGATCCTTTCGCTGAGCGTAATCGTCGATGAACCGATCTTCAGAAGTAGCAGGAACGGGAACATTATGGACTGGAGGCATAGCTTGCGGCATGTTCCGAATCATGTCCCTATTCTCTTCCTCTTCCATCCTCGCATAGTTAAGGGCTTTCAACCTTAACGCATCTAAGGTTGTTGGCGGGTCAACCATTAAAGCATCTCTAAGCTTTCCATAACAACAGTTTCGCTTTAAGGCTTCTATGGCGAAACCAACCATTACACTGGCGTTAGCGACATCTCGGTGTCGAAATAATGGAGGAAGCTCCTCAAGGATTCCTGAGGTTTTCTGTGTAGGTCGAACAAGGCAGCAGCAGACTTCCTGATAGGGACTGCGGTGCTGAATCGACTCCTGAATTTAGATTCTAACTGCGAGAAGCTGTCAATATACCCACCCGGAAGACCTTTAAACCATAAGCGCGCGACCCCTGATAGGGTCATTACAAATATCTGACACAAAGCAGCGTCATTATGGGTCTGAAACTGCACAAAGTCCTTCACTTTGTTAAGGTGGGAAATGGGATCTCGGGTACCGTCATAGGATTCCGATGGGAGCTTCACATGTCTACTGACTCTGTGACGCCTTATGCACAGGCTAAAGGGGTGGCCAGAAGTATCATCAAGAATTTCACGCACATGCCGAGGTGGGGATACCTCCAAATGACGCCTACGATCTCGCGAATCTCTAATATAATGCCGTCTGGGAGTCAGACTGCGACTCCTTGGTGAGCGAGTTCGATGTCTCCTGTTGCTGGATCTTTCACTCCCCTCAGGGGACATATCCCTATCATTTTCATTTCTTCTACTGTCCCAACGACCTCTGTCCTCGTCACGCCATTGCCGTGCCTCTCGGGGAATAGGAAGTAAGGGCACTTGTGGTACATATGGCTCCACTGTCCTGTGAGCAAATTGTACAAGGCTGACTGGCGCATTCAACGCAGGCAACATCGGAGGGGCGCTCGCCTACAACGGGGACGACAACGGCCGTTCCGCGACGATAGGTGGAGTAAAAAAAACTTGGATGAGACACCTGATCCAGAAGCATTAGGTGTGAATCTAGCAGCCAATTCTATTAAATGGTCCAACTGGGCACGAAGAGCTGAAATCGAGCTCGCGAAAGGGTTATTCGTGTTGTCTATCACGGATCCCCTTGACTGAGGAGTAAAATGACTGGACCCTGCTATTTGGGATAAAGGAGTATGTGGCTGGGACACAAACGTTCCCGCTACTTGTTCAGGGGAAAGATCTGACATTCCTGGAGGAATTTCTTGCACCGAGGTGGGAGCATCAGAAGTGGCGAAAGAGAAAAGTCACCTGCAGGTATCAAATGGAAGGCTAGAGGACTGAGTCAATGGTGGATCTGAATCAGAAGCCATAATCTTCCAATTCTCAGAAGAACAGAGCTTGGCTATTAAGGATGCTCACTTAATTAGAACCAAAGCTCTCAATGAAAGCACCAATTTGATAAGATTTGATCTGCTATGGGAGCAGGGTAGAGATCACGGCTGTCTGGGATCACTGTTGCGGCAGTCCATCGTACCTGAAAATCGTTGGAGGGGGGGCTTCGGCATAGACACTCCGATGCTTAAGTTAGTATGGCTGTGCAATTTGGCAGAGATTTTGGTAGAGAATTTGATCGTACCTTTGATCTAGAAATGAGTGGTATTTATAGCCAAGGAAGGTCGTTACCCCTAGGGGTGGGTGTTATCGCGGGGAGATAACGCCCGGGATGACGTCAGCACGCGTCAGCATGATAGGGTATCACTGGTGAAATATCGCTTGTTAGAGGTTGTCGGGGCGGCCTGGGATAGGATAACACCGTGTGGGTCCCTCCTCCCCTGCTGATGTCGACCATCCCAGGATTCCTCGGCCCAACGCGGGCGGCAACCGAGGCGTTCACGCCAGTCAAGGTCTACGGGGACCGGGCTTGGACTTGGGGTGAGAAGACAGATATACCCTTGGTGTTTCATCAATTGTTATCAGGGGGCAACTGTTGATACCCGAATTTTGACGCCATTTTTAATTGATTTTAGCATTTTTGTTATTTAGTTAATTTACTGTCATTTTTAGTTAATTTGTTGTCATTAGCATTTTTTAAATTTTCATCGCGTTTTAGCATCGTCAGCATTCGAAATAGCATTTTTAATTTTTCGTCACGTATTTCCATTATTATTATTATTATTATTAGCCTTAAAAATCACATTTTTAGCTATCCGGCAGTCATTTGCTAGTTTTTTCTTCGTTTCAGGTCATCTCATGATTTTTAGGATTTTTAGTATTTTAGCGCATTTTTTAGTTTTTTTATTTTTTTATTACTATTTTTGTTCGAGGTTTTATTCGACCCGAGTAAGTTCGCTCGGACAATAGCTTGAATTTGAAATGTTTTCCATCAACTAGTTGCTAGTTTTTTTTCCGTTCACAACGGTCTACAGCGTTTCGTGTAATTTTCGGCGTAACGTCGTTATTTTTTCGTCCGAACGTTTCACATTTTTGAACGAGAAAATAAACACGTTAAACGAAAAATTCTTATCATTCGCTGTAGACGGTTAAACCCGTCATATTTTTCTCTACGCGCTGGTACCTTCGGCTCGAAAAGACGGAACGTTTGCTCGTAGGAATCGACTCGAGGCCATTTAAATAAGGTAAAAGGAAAATTGATCACAACCGTTGATCTGGTCAACCAAGAAAAGTCAACCAGATCAACGGTTGACTAATTAAGAGCCATGGTGCGCATGCACCATGAACGTGAGCCAACAGTGGAGTAGGCCACCGAGCAGCCTACTCCCGACGTCCTGTCCCTTCGGCCGGTCACTTCTCAGCCCCTAGCTCCGCCACCTCACCTCCCCTAGCCCCGCCAACACACGAGCCGGCCACCACGCGATCTTCGGCCTATAAGTACGAGGCTCTCCTTCGATTCAAACGACACCAACTTTGCAAGAAAACCTTGCTTCTTCCCTCTCTTGATTGATAGCTCATATCGAGCATCGATCGTCACAGTTCAAAGTTTGGTAGTAAGTTTTTTTTCAAGCTTTTTCTTTCGTTCCTTTTAAGCATTTTCTTCTTTAATTCGTTTTTCTTGGTTTTGATTAGATAAATTGCTTGTTTTTGTGCCATTAATTCATGTGCATGATGTAGATTAAATACATGCTTTCAATTTAAGAAATCGTTAGGTAAATCATGTGAATTAATTAGTTTTTGATAATTAACAGTTTTGTCATTTTTTTGAAATTAAACTCGGTATGTTTTAAAATAAAATTCAGGCTTCGTACGGTCGAGACGCCATCGAGGAGAAGAGCGTCTCGGTACAAAGATCTTGCGAAATGGCCACTGCTGGCTGGAGTTAGGCCTTCGACAATAATGTCGACTACCAATAGAGAAGATGGTGAATAGTGCCATGCAGGCCTATTCACGCATCAAATGGGATGGGCTTGGCCCATCCCCATTCTTTTATTTTCCATGGGCCAGGAACTATTCCTGGCCCATTTCCTTTGCATTTTTCAATTTGGGCCCAACCCATTGTCATTTTTCTCTCTCATAATCACACTTTTCCGTAAAAATATTTGTATGCTTCGTATGAGTATTTTTCTGACGTTTTAATTTTCTGTACTTATCAACTGTTTAAATTATTCGCACTTTAAATTTCTGCAATTTACTTTCGGCAATTTAAATTCAATCATTTGTTTTACCGCCTACATGGTCGGTCGCATTTTAATTCTCGTAAATATCAACTGCTTTAATTTTTCGCAAGCTGCTGGAAATTCTTCCGCAAATATCAACTGCTTTAATTTTCTGCAATATCAATTGCTTTAATTTTCTACAGTATCAATCATTAAAATTTCTGCAAATCGTCAACTGCTGTAAATTTTTCTGCAAATCATTAACTCAGCATTTAAATTTCGTATGCGTCAAATCCATCATTTCCCTCATGCAATCAACTCAGCATTTAATTTTTGTATGCGTCAAATCAATCATTTCTCGTATGCAATCAACTCAGTATTTAAATTTCGTATGCGTCGAATCAATCATTTCTCGCATACAATCAACTCATCATTTAAATTTCGTATGCATCAAATCCATCATTTCTCGCATGCAATCAATTGTCATCATTTAATTTCCTGCATTTATCAACTCAGCATTTAAACTTTCGTACACGTTAAATCCATCATTTCTCACATACGTCAAACCAGCATTTAAATTTTCGACGAATATCAACTGTCATTATTTAAATTTTCGCACTCATAAAATCGCTTATTTATTTTTCGAGCTATCACTAACACTCTCATTTTGTAGGTTTTAATTTCAAGCTTCGCTCGAAAGTACGCCTTTCATTCCTTTTTATTTATTCAAACGCTTTTCGTAAATATCAATCGTACGCATGATATATAGAATTGCTAGAACTAAAATTAACTCACATGAACAACGTGTTTAAAGATTTGCTTAAAATGGCATGTTCATATGATTTTAAATCTCGCTTATATTGACTGCATGTACATGGGGACTTTCGATCCCACATCAATTTATCATTTCACAAACCTTTCATTTAATCTGTACTCTGCTAAGCTATCCATGATAGAATCACGTAGTAATTAATTTAATCATGCATAGGCCCGATGATGAAATAGAGGGCGCTCATTCAGTCTTACAGAAAATTCAGTCCCATCACGTTACGGTCAGGAATAATCGATCGGTCTTGATAAACGGTAACCCCGTCCGAAAGATTTTAAAACGGTAACCCCGTCCCACGATTAATTATTCCTGAACGGTCACGATCATAGAAAAGACTAAAGTGACGATTCCTCTGAGGGCCCTCTTTCAAAATGCATTTTATCAAACACCTTTTTAAACACCTCTCTCATCAATTGGTAACCGTTTTCGGATGTGACTCGGGTGCCTAACACCTTCCCGAGACCATAATACGACCCCGAACCTTTGTCTGGGGTCCAGACCCCTTTTTTGTACCTTTAGTTTTTATTTATTATATTTCTTATGCCATGACGATTAAGGTTCCCTAAACCTAGCAACCAAATTAGGGTGGAGACTTCATTGCATGCTGCTAGGCATCCCTTTTACGCCGAGCATCATAAGGTCTCAAGTTCGTTGCACACTCGCGAATATTTTTTATTTTTCGGGGGCGCGACACCTGGGATAAGATATTGTAGATAAGGATCATCTTGATTATCACCGAGGTTGAGATATGCATGTGTCGGGTTTTCATCGATGGTATCTAATCCTTGAATAGCTTGCTGTGCAGGGGATGTCGTACCCTCGCGAGCGATTCGAACGATCAAAATAACACATTACAATAAATTCGCAACCCTATTATTTCTAAGGTTTAGGGAAACCTAAAGTCTGGAAAAAGGGGAGAAAATGAAATAAAAACTAAGGCACAAAAGAAAAAGGGTATAAACCCAAGAACTACGGTTCGGGGTCGATTTATGGACTCAGGAAGGTATTTGGTACCCGAGTCTCATCCTAAAAAGGTTACCGGTTCTAAAAATATTTAAAAAGTCGGGACAAAGCCGCGCACTAAACACATTTATGAAGATAAGCATAAATTAAAATATATTCATTCACGACAATTGATTAAAGCGAGTAATTAAAATAGGTTACTACTCATGCAAATGAAATAATTTTAAAATTCTAGCAATTCTAAATAGTCATGTATATAGGTGTATATATATACAGAATGCGTCGAAGGAAATAAATAAAACGTGTACACGTGAGCAGCCAGCCCAAATCCCTGATGGGCTGGCTCAAACCAGTAGCCAGCCCAAACTCAGATGGGACGACACTACTGATACGAGCACGAAAGCCTTCCCTCGAGGCTCCATGAGAAGCTCGAGTTTAGTCATTTTACTCCATTCGACATCTAGGAGGCGACGACCCATTGGAGCCTCTATACGTCCACGCCTATGCCTTGCGCTCGTGCCTAGCCTTGCGCTCGTGGCCCATGGCCAGCACGCACGAAGGCCCATCAGCGCCTTCTCTCCTCAAGGACGCGTTCTCCAAAGTTGAAGCCCCTTTGTCCAAGGGTGTTTTGGGTCTTTTCCCCTTTGTAAATATTTTCCCTATGAATTGAAGGACTTAGCCTCATTTATAGGTTGTCTTTGATTTTGATTATGATTTTCATCATAAGACCTTAAGACCAACTAATTAGGGCTGAAAAACCATTGTTTATCCCTATATTTTTCTTGTAATTAAATCCCTTAAGCTTTCGTTTAAGTGGGTTAATTTTATTGAAGAGAGATCCTTGTAAATCATTGTAAGGAGGTTGCTTAGGCTTGTTCTTAAGAGGGTTCCTTTTGATTTCAAGTTCCATTTCGTTTATCATTCAAACACCTCTACAAATCCTTCATTTCCGCTACATCTAAACTCCATCCCCTATCTAAAATATTTGTTCATCCATCCGTCAAAGTTCAAGGAACCATCCGTGCACGAGGACTAGATCCGGTTGCTCCATCTTGCGGCTTCATCTTCTCTTGAAGCGCTTGGGTCCTATCATATGGTAGCGGAGCACCAGTCGTCCTCTAGGTTGGTTTTCCTTGTTCATCTCATCTTCTCCACCTCTAAAATCGCTTCCCCTTTGTCATTCTATTTTCGTTTGTGTTGGGCAGATTGTTTCTGTCCAAGAGTTATCTTTGAGTCTGTTTTGTTTTGCATTTTGTGTCAGTTGTCTCACCCAGTAAATTCTGAAATGTTTTGTGCTGAAACTTCTATCTGAGTAGAGAAACTTTAGTTTTTGAGTCAACTGCTAACTCTGTAAATTTTCCATACGTTTTGGTCCCCAAAGAAGAGTGTGCAGAATTTACTCGAGAAAAGCAGTTTTGTATCTTGAGTCTGTTTTGTATATCTTCCACTTGGAATAGTCATTTTCTTCCTTCTACAAAGTTTTAGATCTGCATCTTAGGAGTATGTCTATTAATGTTCGTAATTGTTGGTCCACGTTTACTATATTTTGAGGTCAGAAGGCGAAAGTCTGCTTGGTGTTCTTTGTGTTCATCTTGTATCCATTTTATTTTCGGAATTTTTTGGTGTTCTTCATCTTCTTTCCCCCAAACCGAATTGGTGTGATTGGTGTATTCATGTGCAAGAACAAGTGTCATGTGTGCCATGTTGAGATTGTGGTCCCATTTTGTTGGTTAGTATAGGTGTCATTCACTATACTAGGTGCATATTAGGCCACATCATTTTCATTTCTAGCCTAGTGTTTAAAATAGAATATGCATAGAATATTCTTGTAGATATTTTAAGCACTCTTTCTTGCCACATCACTTGACACATACTTACCACATCACTTGCCACCTAAATGCTAAAAATTAGATGATGTGGCAAAATGTATGAGGTGGCAAGTATGTGTCAAGTGATGTAGCAGGAAAGAGTGCTTAAAACATCTACAAGAATAATCTATGCATATTCTATTTTAAACACTAGGCTAGAAATGAATATGATGTGGCCTAATATGCACCTAGTATAGTGAATGACACCTATACTAACCAACAAAATGGGACCACAATCTCCACATGGCACACATGACACTTGTTCTTGCACGTGAATGAACAAATGAATACACCAATCGCACCAATTCGGTTTGGGGGAAATAAGATGAAGAAATTAAAAATTTAAACACCAAATTTTCGGAATTTTTTGCTTAACACAAGATCAAACCTCAAAAAATAAAATGGATATAAGATGAACACAAAGAACACCAAGCAGACTTTCGCCTTCTGACCTCAGAATATAGCAAACGTGGAATACAAATTACGAAAATTAACAGACAGACTCCTAAGCCGCAGATTTACAACTTTATAGAAGGAAGAAAAAGACGATTCCAAGTGGAAGACACACAAAACTATTTTTCTCAAGTAAATTCTGCACACTCTTCTTTGGGGACCAAAAAGTATGGAAAATTTACAGAGTTAGCAGTTGACTCAAAAACCAAAGTTTCTCTACATAGATAGAAGTTTCAGCACAAAAACTTTCAGAATTTACTGGGCGAGACAACTGACACAAAACGCAAAACAAAACAGACTCAAAGATGACTCTTGGACAGAAACAATCTGCCCAACACAAACGAAAATAGAATGACAAAGGGGAAGCGATTTTAGAGGTGGAGAAGATGAGATGAACAAGTAAAACCAACCTAGAGGACGACTGGTGCTCCGCTACCACATGATAGGACCCAAGCGCTTTAAGAGAAGATGAAGCCGCAAGATGGAGCAACCGGATCTAGTCCTCGCGCACGGATGGTTCCTTGAACTTTGACGAATGGATGAACAAATATTTTAGATGGGGGATGGAGTTTAGATGTAGCGGAAATGAAGGATTTGTAGAGGTGTTTGAATGATAAACGAAATGGAACTTGAAATCAAAAGGAACCCTCTTAAGAACAAGCCTAAGCAACCTCCTTACAATGATTTACAAGGATCTCTCTTCAATAAAATTAACCCACTTAAATGAAAGCTTAAGGGATTTAATTACAAGAAAAGATAGGGATAAACAATGGTTTTTCAGCCCTAATGGCCCCGGTTACCAAGAACCCTAATTAGTTGGTCTTAAGGTCTTATGATGAAAATCATAATCAAAATCAAAGACAACCTATAAATGAGGCTAAGTCTTTCAATTTATAGGGGAAATATTTACAAAGGGGAAAAGACCCAAAACACCCTTGGAAAAAAGGGCTTCAACTTTGGAAAATGCATCCTTGGGTGTGGGCTTGAGGAGAGAAGGCGCTGATAGGCCTTGGCGCGTGTTGGCCATGGGTCGCGGGCGCAAGGCTGGGCACGAGCGCACGGGCACAAGGCATAGGCATGGACATATAGAGGCTCCAATGGGTCGTCGCCTCAATAATAACACCTTCGACCCTAGATGTCGAATGGAATAAAATGACTAAACCCGAGATTCTCATAGAGCCTCGAGGGAAGGCGTCCATGCTCGTATCAACTACCCAGCCAGGCCAAGCCAATGAAATAGCCAGCCCTCTCTTTTTATCTCTGATGGGTCAGCTCACTACCCAGCCGACCCAAGCCAACGAAACAGCCAGCCCTCTCTTTTTTCTCTGATGGGCCGGCTTACTACCTAGTCGGCCCAAGCCAACAAACCAACCCAACCCGGTCTTCTCCTTCTCTTCTTCTTCCTCTAGCCAAAACAAACCTGCAACTTTGACCTCCGACCAGCATTAGAGCCAGCAGCGGCAGCAGACCCAGCAACGACAGCGTCTCGTCTTCAACCGCCCCGGCAGCCATCACCTGAACGACAATAAATGAAGGCAGCGAGCAAATCCGTCCAAGCAAACAACCACAAAATTGGCCAAACAATCGATTAATTAATTAATTCAAGCGATCAATCAATCCGGCCAAGCAAACATCAAGTAATAATCCGACCAACACACATCAAGCAATAATCCAGCCAATACTGGCCACAAAATCAATTAAATTCGGCCACAAATAGCAAATAAAATCTGGCCAACAAACAGCCCAAAATCCAGCCACGACAAATCAACTAATTCGGCCAACACACAAATCAATTTAATCCAGCCACAAAGATCAAATTAATTCATACAAAATCATCAATTAAATCCAGCATCAAACATCAATTAATCTAACATGAAAAAGCCATTAATCCAACATGAATAGAAAAGAGGATGAGGAAATCACCTTGGTGTTTGCTCGAGGGAATTGCGTCGGAGCTCCGGCCGTCCCTCCTCTTTTTGTTTGTATTGGTGATGGGTATTTATAGAGGGAGGCTACCGCACGTGAGCGTGGGCAGCAAGGGCAGAGTGGCGATGAACAGTTCGGCGATGAGAGGTGGTGATGATGATGGTGGCCGAAAGTGAGAACGGTGATGAGGGAGGTAGTTCGGCGGTGGGAGAGGCACTGTGGTCAGCGAGGCGTGAGGGAGAAGATGTATTAATGTGATGGTAAGGGTTGATAAAAGGTGTTTATAAACTCTTTTTTTCGAGCCAATGGTACGAGAAGTCCCGTTTGAACCTGCACGGAAAAATACTAAAAATACGGGATAAGTAAAATGACATGAAATAAATTAAATGATAAACAGTAAATAGATAAAATAAATAATAAATAGTAAATAGATGGAAATGTTCGATCTATGGTTCGAGGAATCTTGTTTGGAACTAGTAGAAGTTCGAACGAAATAAAACAGTAAAATATGGAAAAAATAAAATAAAATGAAATGACACAAAACAAAATAAATAAATAGTAAATAAACGACAATAAAAATATGATTGACATAAAAAGGGTTAATAATAGGACGAACGATAAAAATGCGAAAAAATGCTATGACAAAATGTCAAAATTCGGGTAGCAATAGGGGATGACGTTGAGATTGTTGTATCTATTTGGAGTTTGAGACATTTGGTATGATAGTACTATTTGAAGTCATCTTGATACATTCTTGCGTATTCATGTGGGATAAATTTCCATGGAGCATCTTCTTCCATTGTTGGCCAGATTTCTTCTGGAATCTTGCGATTGAGTTCACTGATTCTTTTCTAATAGAGTCATGACTGATTGTCGAAGCCGTAAAAAATAATAAGAATAAACCTGCTATTAAGTGCACAATAAATTGTGTATAGTGGCAACAGGGTCGAACACAGGGACTATGGGTAGACGCTGTCTGCGGTGTATAATTCAAGTGAACAAACCGAAATAGTAACAAAATTGGGGGGGGAGTTGATAGAATTGTTGATTAAACTAACAACAAACTAAATAGAGTAGATAAATAAAGATATAAAATTATATGGGAAAGAATCCTAGCAGAGGTACATTCTCCGGTTGCATCTAGGCCTAGTTAATCACTGGTTCAGATATGTTCCATTCCTATGTCGTAGGCGTGCTATAGGGACCAGGTACGTTTAGGCCCCCTGCTCTTCTTCGTACGAGAAGCTACCTTAAGGTACGTTTATAAGGTAACCTTGACGCTCTGTCGTCTCCCAATGTATATTTATGGGAGAAATACTTAAAGGCCCATTAAGTAGAGAAAAGATACACCTAGGGCGAGACACTCAGTACGTTCAAGGCACTACCCTAGTTGACTACTTGCCCTAGTCAAATTGGACCAGTTCGACTTGATGACTCTGAACTAGTTGTCTACTTTACTTTGTAGCCTCATGTTAGTTATTACTACATAGACGACTTTAATCACCTAAATTCAATTAAGAGTCGATCAGGCTTCTAATTAACCCTAGGTAAATTGGCAAGATCTTGACCAGTAAACAAATACGAACAAGGAGTTTATTAAGCACGAATTGACCTCGTAGCTATCCTAAGCAACCATCGAATCACCTCTGCCAAGACAGAGGAGCTTAGCCGCTCACACTAATAAGAGAATAAATAAAATAAATAAATAAAGAAGACATGAAAGATGAAGAAAATACGAAATAGTATTGAAAAGTTTAGCTCCGGCTTATTATAGAAGGGCGCCGCAGGCGGTGGTGGGGAAAAACTCTCACCGAAGGTGGTAAAAAGTCTAGTAATTAAAAGCTGCAAACCCTAGATCTAAAAGCCATATATATAAGCTACAAAATAGGAAGTCTAAATAAAGATAGAAATAACTAAAAATGAAGTTCTGCTCTTTACGGAATTACAAAGATGGAAATAAAAATCCATGCTGGAATAGAAGACCGCGGAGAATATGATCTTTGGATTCGCTGGAGATCCTCTTCGGGAATTTTCTTTTGTGCGTCGGAGTTGTAAGCATCTATAACGCTCGGCAACTAGGCCTACACGATCTGCAACTAGGCCTCGACACCTAATGTTCCAACGAAATCCTTCCAAAATGTGCATATTCTGCATCTTTCTCTTCTTCTAGTCCGAAACTGCAAGAATGATGGAAACAATGACAAATTAGCAGTATCAAGCTCGAAATTGGATTGAGAAAGAAGAGAAAAACATGTATAAAATGCACTATATCAAGTCACATGTCTTTTTCTTGGAAATCCCATGGATAGCCAAACTTATAATCGCTGGCTGAATAGAGAGTTACTTACAAATATGCGCAGTGGCTACCAAAGAAATGACAAGTATGCACCTGGGGCACTCTATGCCCTTCTAGCTCCAATGCAAGTCGGCGCCCTTCAGCCGGTTTCCTTAGTAGGTTGAACAACTTGAGTAATGAGACCTGACATGGTTTAATGAGAGAAACCATGACGCTAACCATGTACCCTTCGTTTGGATAATAATAATTCTCCTGGTTGGGCGAATAGGTTGATGAAGCAGACCATATCATCACCCATGAGACATTCGGTTTTGAAAGGATGAAGGTTGTATAGTCAGAAATGAAAGGCTAATTTAGAGGAAGCTTGGATGGAGAGAGAGGATATTTAGCTAGACATATTTTGAAGTTTGCAGGCTAAGTTTTATTTATTTTTTTAGATGATTTGTACAATGGATACCTCCCTCTATATATAGGGGGAAGGATAAATTGATCCATGTGAAAGACATATATACAAGATGGGTTTTAAAGACAATTTTGAAATTAGGGTGTGCTTTCGTAAAATTGACAAACGTGGGGTTCAAATTGAACAAAAACATAAGATGTGATTCAAATATTGGATACAATCGTGTGGTGGTTTTACTTAGGGATGGCAATGGGTACCCATACCCGCATACTCGCCCATAACCATACCCGCAATTACCCGCTTAAGCGGGTATGGTTTGGGTATGGATAATACCTGCATTTATAATTGCAGGTATAATTGGGTATGGTACCTGCACAATACCCACAAAATACCCGCATTTTTTTCAACTTTCCTGGATAAAAATTTCCTTGGTTTCCTCTCTCTCCTCTTTCCTCTCTCTCATCTTTTTAATTTTTCTTTCGTAATAAAAACTCAATATTCTTGCTTAATACTTTGAACAAAATAAATTAAAAATTATAAAAACATAATCTTTATCTCAAGATGAGTAATTAGACATCCACTTTTCATATTTTTCTTAAATTTTTTATAAATGGGTTTTCCGGAATATGATGCTATAAAAAGAATATAAATAAAATAAAATTATAGTAAATTTTTACTTAATTATAAAAAAATAAAAATTTGGTGAAATAATTTTATTAAGTTAAATAATAAATAAGTAAGTGTAATTGGATATCCATTACATACCCAATTGGGTATTGGGCATATTGGGTATGCATAATAATGGATATTTAGTTGCGGGTATGAGTTGGATATTTACCCATACCCGCTTTAACATACCCATACCCGCCCATTTGTCATCCCTAATTTTACTGCTTTTCTTTAGGAGTGATTGAGTAAAATTTCATTAAAACTTACCTAAAACGAAAAAACAACCTGTAATGTTAATAAGTAAAAATAACCTAAAACAACAAATAATATGGAATAAGGGGGAGTATTACTCTCTAGCATATTAATTATAGTTTTTTTTTTCTTTGTTGGCGTAAGAAAAACATGGATTTAAAAAATATATATTCTAGCATTATTAATTGTTTTCTCTAAAAAAAATGTTGTTTTTATTTTCTTGGTTTAAAAAAAGGAAAAGAAATACTCTTTCTTTAAAGCATGGAATTGTTATAAAAATAATGATGTCGATTAATTATCTTCACATCAAATCAATTTAAAGATAAACTAATCTCATCAAATAATTATACATACACGATAATTGAACCAACGACTATTCGTTAATAAAAGTATGAAATATTCCCATCAATAGGTTGGTAAATGATTGCATTACATTTAATCATGTTTTTACTGTCCATTTACATATTGTTTGGGTAGTAAATCTATTGATTTCCCTTTTATTCCTCATGCTTTGGCAGTTCTGGTTCTGGAGCGGAGCATTACAGTGGAGCGCTGGAGTTGATTACCAGATCGTCTTGGCCTAGATCTTGGCCAAGACCCATTCGCGCAGCGAGGAACAATTACCAATTCGTCTTGGCCGCAAGCTTGGCCAAGACTCATGTCACGACAAGCCATCTCGAGCGACAGCATCAGCAAGCCTTTTGGGCCGCGTTTCATCTGGGCCATGTGAGCTGGCAAGTCGTTGTTATCTAGCAACTCAAGAGGGATCTGACGCCGATCCATTTCGAAGAATCCTATTTAGGACCTTCCTCTTTTGTTGCGATTTATTTCTCATAGAAAACATTATTATCTTTTAAGATTTGTTTGAAGAGTTAGAGTTAGAAAAGGACAAGAGGCTTTTTCTAGTATTTAGCCAGATTTTTTCTTGCCTTTCCAACTCTTTCCGATCTCTTTTCTTTTCCCGTTTTTGACATTAAACTACTTTCTTGCTCCGGAAATTTTCCTATTGTGGAATTCTCGGATTTATTCTTTTATGCAATTAAATATTTTATTCTTCCATCTATGAGTACGTCTAGCTAAACATATATTCTTGGTAAGGGTTGAGGAGCTATGTCCTTATTCATATTCGTGAGATCAAATCGTACTTAAAAGTCTCTATGATTCGTATTCGTTTGTTCCTTGAGTTTATTTAACCGCTAACTCACTAGAGACAAGACCTGATCATTCTTGTACCCTAGTAGAGAAGAGTTGTAACCAGCCTAGAAGGAAAGGGAGCACCCGTCGGCTAGGCCAAGTAGGTGACTAGTCTCGCGCCAGACTAGAAGGAACAAACGATCTAGACCAAGACCAGATTGACAACCTAGGGTTTCCATAAGGAAACAACTTGACTAGGTATTGTCTTCCCCTATGCTATTGATTAAGTGAACAGCCACTCAAGACAGCAGTCAAACGGATAAACCCTTTAACCAGCAAGGTGTCCCTTGGCTAGGATCATCAGGAAAGGGAGCACCCGCTAGGTGATTTGAAGAGGAGGGAAGCAGGAGTGAACATGAGCACCTCCACTCTATAACAGTACTATGAATTTAGAGACAAATACCCTTAAGTCAATGATCGAATCATAAGGACAGAAGCTCTCACATCGCCCTTACCAAGGATTCCCCTTTATTTGATATCTTATAATCTTGACCCCTGTCTTGGCCAACCCTTTGACCAAGACTATTTTGAACTGTTTTACTTCTTTTGTTTTTGTCTTTGTTTTCATATTCACCCAACCAAATTCAGTGACGAGGAAGTCAACCAGGAACTACGTTTCCCTAGAGATCTCTGTGGACTGATCCTCTTACCGCAATCTACAAGTCTTTGTAGACAGTGATAAGTTATATTTCTACCCCCAATTCCATAACTATTATACACTTATATTTGACGTGTTCGACACACGATCAAATTTTGGCGCCGTTGCAGGGGATTTCTAACGGTATTTGTAGTTTCTTTTATTTTATTTTATGACAGTTGATGACCAGGTCCTCTACCAGAGAACAAGATTTGTTACCTTGCAATCCCAATCTCACAAAGACCGAAGCACAACTTAGGAGGCAAGCTCGACAGAGAGCAGCCCAACAAGAAAGTGAATCGGAAACCTCCAGTTTCGAAACAACTTGTAGTTCAGACCACGATCTTGGCCAAAACCTTGACCAAGACGAATCATTCGTTCTAGCCATGGAAGAAAATCGACCGGAACCGACAATGAGGGAGTTGAACAGAACAGCAGAACAGGAGACCTTTTCCTGTATCAACCTACCTGCTGTTGTAAATGATTGGTCCATAAAGACCAACATGGTGGCCAACCTTCCCAAATTCTACGACCATTCCAATGAAAACCCATTCAAGCACCTGAGGAATCTCCATGTCCAATGTGACATTATGAAACCAACTGTTGTGAACATGGAGAGGGCAAAGCTAAAGGCCTTTCCAAGCTCTCTAGAAGGGGCTGCTCAAAACTGGTTTTATAATTTACCCCATAACACCATCAACACATGGGCAGAGATGTCTACAATGTTCCTTAACAAGTATTGGAATGCAACAAAGGCGGGGATAGCCAGAAAAGACATGGCCGCAATCCAGCAACGAAGCGGCGAGAGCTTCAGTGAGTACCATCAGAGGTTCCGTGATTTACAAGAAGTTTGTCCCACTCACGGAGTAGCAGACAACACTATGATACAATATTTCTATGATGGGATGCTCCAAAGTTGCAAAGAAAAAGTGGATTCCGCAGCTAGTGGAGCATTACAAGATCTGACGGTCACTAGAGCCAAAATGTTACTCCAGACATTGGCAGACAATTGCCAGAATAATACCATATCGGATAGAAATTCTTTACCTTCTTCCCTAAATGCAATTAATGTTGAACAAAAGCTTAATGATTTAACTGATATGGTTAAAAATATTTCTGTTAATACTTCAGGTTCAATGCCTTCAGGAAATCAGAATCAAGAGCAGATAGCTTCAGTATGTGGGATATGCCAGCAGCAAGACCATCAGACCAATAATTGTTATATGGTGCAACATCCAGATGACATAAGCCAGGTTAATGCAGCCTACCCACAGAATCAAGGAAGCATGCAAAACTTCCCTCAAGGAAGTAATCAATACACATGGAGAGCACACCCAAACTTCAGGTAGAGGGATCCACTCCCCCCAAACCAGAATCAAGGTGTACCTCAGCAGCAGCAACAATCTCCTATCAACTTTCAACATTTCGTGTCGCGCCTTTCAAATCAAAATCTTGGCCAGAATCTAGGCCAAGCGCCCGGTCAAGCTCTTTTGGCCCAGCTACCGCCTGCCCCTAGACCTTTGCAGCTTACTGGTCCATCAATAGAGGATACACTCAAAACCATGATGGAGCTGCAAAAAAATCATATGCAGTCGACACAAACCAGCTTGGCAGAGCTCTAGAAGCAGATCACACAGATAGCTAACCAAGGCAAATTACCTCCCACCATGGTGAACAACCCAGCACACAATGTCAGTGCCATGAGTTTGAGAAGTGGAAGTGTATTACTAGAGAGAGAAGGGGCAAAAACAGACAAAGAAATAGAGAAAATTCAGTCCAAGGAGTTGGACGAAGACGAGCAGGAAGAAGTTGAACCAAAAGTTGTCTTGGCCAAACCTCAGGCCAAGCCTGCTGAAACAGCTGAAATCAAAAAGTCCGATCATGTCTTGGCCAAACCCTTGGCCAAGCCTGACCAGAAGGAGGAAATGATAGAAATTCCTCTACCTTTCCCACCCAGATCTTCAAAGGAGAAAAAGCAAGATGAAGCAAGGGATTTCATGGCTGTTTTTGGAAAAATAGCTATCAATATTCCTATGTTAGACTTAATTGCAAAAGTCCCCTCTTATGCCAAATTTCTTAAAGAATTGTGTACTAACAAACGAAAAATTGTAGGTATAGAGAGGGTGAATTTAGCTCAGGAAGTCTCGGCAGTACAACAACTTCCAGAGAAGTGCAAGGATCAAGGGACTTTCACAATTCCATGTCAAATAGGAAACAAGACTATTGAGAAAGCTCTTTGTGACTTGGGAGCCGACATCAATGTCATGTCTTTGAGTGAGTACGAGACCTTGAAGATAGGAACAATGAAGGAAACAGACTTGGTGATACAGCTAGCCGTCAGAACAATCATTCACCCTAGAGGAGTGGTAAATGATGTCCTGGTAATGGTAAATAATTTTATTTACCCAGTTGATTTTTACATAGTAGAAATGAATGTTCAATTACCTTCGTGCACCACTGATGTCTTACTAGGGAGGCCGTTTCTAAGGACTTCCAAAGCAAAAATTGACTGCTACGAAGGGAGCATAATCTTGGAATTTTATGGAAGGACAATTAAATTCAGTATTACAGAAGCATTAAAACATCCTAATGATTTACACTGTGAGAATTTTATTGATGTTTTAGATCCAATTACTGATGAAATAACCGATATTTATATTAACGACCCCCTTGAGTATGTTTTGACTAGGGGAATTTCCACAAAAACGTTGCAAGAATTGGAGGACAGAACAGGAGAACAGACTGAACTTCTTCAAGAAGTTCTAGCCAGTTTGGCTGATACGGAAGAAACAGAATCGATCTCGGCCTCGAGCTTGGCCAAGACTGCCAAGACGAAAAAGAAAACAGTAAGTTGCCAATTCATTCAATCCACAGTTCCTAAATTCCTACATTCTATTGTGCAGGCACCACAGTTGGACTTGAAAGCCCTACCAGACCACCTCAAATACGCCTATCTAGGGCAAGACGGCACCCTACCCGTTATCATCTCGGCCAAGTTGTCAAAGGATGAAGAAGATAGGTTGGTGGCAGTCTTAAAGATGCATAAGGAAGCAATTGGGTGGACCATGGCAGACATAAAAGGAATATCAGCCAACATCTGTACCCACAAAATTCACGAAGAGGAAGATAAGAAACCCATTCGGCAACCCAGAGGAGATTGAACCCTCCGATGATGGAAGTGGTTAAAAAGGAAATAATTAAGTTGCTAGATACAGGGGTGATTTATCCCATCTCTGATAGCAGCTGGGTTTCTCCTGTGCAGGTAGTCCCTAAGAAAATAGGTATTACTGTCATTGAAGGAGAAGATGGAACACAAAGAACGACAAGAATCCAAAACGGATGGAGGGTATGCATAGACTACCGAAGGCTGAATCAAGTCACTCGGAAGGATCATTTCCCATTGCCATTCATCGACCAAATGGTGGAGAGACTTACTGAAAAGTCTCATTACTGCTTCTTGGACGGCTACTCGGGGTTTCATCAAATTCCCGTTGCAACCGAAGACCAAGAGAAGACGACGTTCACCTGCCCTTTTGGAACGTTCGCCTACAGACGAATGCCATTTGGACTGTGTAATGCGCCGGCCACCTTTCAAAGGTGTATGGTAAGCATTTTTTCTGAATATGTGGAGAAAAGCATCGAGGTGTTCATGGATGACTTTACCGTTTACGGTAATGACTTTGAACAATGCTTATTTAACTTACAAAATATTCTAAAAAGATGTGTTGAAACATGCCTAGTTTTAAATTATGAAAAATGTCATTTTATGGTAGATCAAGTGATATGATCCGGCCTAGTGTAAGTAAGCCGAATGATATATGGAGCTTTAGAGGATCTAGCCTAAGGAGTTATGTAGTGAAACCATGGATGAAAATATGGAGAAAACACAAGACACAGATATGCAGCGGAGGAAGAAACATGAAAGAGCGATGGAAAGGAAAGAAGTTACCGGGATTTTGAAGAAGGATGGAAGGGACGGAGATGAGCACAACACGAAGTAGCGAACAATCACCAAATGGGTTGCTTGATCAAGATATACTCCGAGGGCCAAGATTGAGACTCATTTCTATGGATGATCAACCAAGACAATCATAGATTTCATTCACACAAATCGTCCATACGATTACAAACATGGATTTCCCAGAGAGAGATCGGGAGGAGTGTTCTCAACTCAAGCGATCCCTCTCAAGGAAGAAGTGAGCTTACAAGGTGTATAAGGGAGGAGTGTTCTCACTCAACAAAATACACACCAAGTCTAAGCTAGCTAACAAATGGAAGAAATAAGCTATTTATAGTTTGTACACAAATTGGGCTTCAAAAGCCCTTAAAAAATGTTGTTTCCCGCGAGTTGACGATTTCTGGGCGTGATTACTTCGTGTCTGGATGTAATTACGTCGAGACGACTTCCAGCTACCCAAAACCATCTGTTTTGGACGTAATTACATCGTGTCTGGGAGTAATCACGCCGAACCTGTACGCCAAAATGTCAACTAGCATAACTTTTGATCCACCTGTCTGATTGGGCTGAAACTTGTCCCAAACGAAGGCTATCATCTTGAAGTTTCCAACAAGCCTCTGTTCTCGCAAATCGGACTCCATTTGCTTGTCCATATTCTTGTTGTGAATATGAGATGCGATCTTTGGCTTTGGAAGACTCATTACTTGCTTTAGCTTCAAACCATAAGATCAATTCCCTTGCCAAGTTGCATGTGGTTGGTCTTCTTGGCAACATGTCAAGTTGTTCTATTTTGAAGGGGGCTAGGATCACATCAGCCTCTCTCTCTTCAAAAGGATTCGGCCTCGAATCCCTTAATTCAATCTTCTCACCTACACGCTTATAAACACTTGAAAACAAAGGTGAGAAATCAAGGAGGTGCCTTCGCGCATGCTTATGCACAAGTTGGTCCAAGGAAGAGTCAACAACATTAATAGCACATTGATGCACATCGTTTCTTAAAATGTCATGTAAAATGTGGATGGCATCACAAATCGTAGAACAACCGACAGGATGAATATTCTTCTCTATTCGGCTCACAATGACAAGCCAAGAGAATTGAGCACTACTCATAGGCACAATGCACTTGAAAATACCAAACAAATTCCGCAAGAGGGAACACAAATTTTCGTAGGAATTAAACCAATTAATTCTTGACAAATTCGGTCCAAGAATTTGTGTTCTCCTAACACGTAACATATCCATGGTATTTAAGCGCATATTATCCACAATTAACTTATGTAGGCTACAAGTGGCAAGACAAAATTCATCTAATTCAAAATCATGCACATTCCTTTCATATTTAAGTACATTGGTCATCAAGACAACATTAAGGATGTGCACGGTATCACAAATTATTAAACAACGTGTGCGGTGGTTCATTTTCTCAAAGTGGCTCATGAGGATTAGCCAAGAAAATTGAGCCACACACCCGCACACAAAACACATTGTAAAACCAAACAATCGACACAAAAGGAAACACAATTCCTTGCAGCAATTAGGCCGAGAAAATTTTAACAAGTTCGGGCAAAAGAATTGTTTCCATGCTTCATGCAAATTAGTCATGGATTCCAAATGAAAACAACATGTATATAAATTATACACACTATCAGAAAAATTACAAGATTTAGCACGTTTGAGCAAGAAAGGGTCATACTTGATGAAATGCAAATGAGGAGTTTTAACAAATACCCCAAAATTTTCACACAAGTAATTTTCATGCTCAAACCAAGAAGGTTCATGCTTGACGAAGGGTACGGAAAGGATGTTGGCGCATGCCATAGAATTCGTACCCAAGTGGTTTTCGAAGACTCGGACAAATGTATCATGCTCAATGAAATGTTCATGTGAATCAAGATGAGTGAAATGAGCATCCTCAACCAATTGAGCATTCAAAAAGGGAGTGAAAACATACCCGTTGGGCAAAGCGGGAGGATGGGAACGGTTTACCTCAAGGCCATGTCGTCGCGAGCACCATTGTTGAGCAATTACACTTCCGATACCTCCTAGGATGGATGGTTTGAACCCACCTTTGCTCCTTGTGACATTCGGGCGCGGATGGTCATGGAAACCCACCGGAAGCTCCTGCAAGAAAGACACACGAGCAGTAGGAAAAGAATCATTAATGTTAGGGAGAGCTAATTGATCCTCATTGCACAAAGGCACGCTCATTGGATCAATAGCCTTCACAATGTCTGTTTGCTTCTTTTCCTCACTTTCTTCTATCAATTTCCCCACTTGCTCACTCCTCTCAGGGGTGTGTTTCTCTCTCGCATGCTCACTCTTTTCATGCGGGCTGTTTTGCTCACTTTCTTCTGTCTCATTGTCAAGTTCAAACAACGGATTGTGGAAATTGAGTTCAAATAAAAGGTTGTCGAAAACTTGACATTGGTTTGGCTCAACGGGCTCACTCAACTCATTCTCAAGGGTGTGTGATTGCATTGCATTTCATCATGTTTTATTGTCCATTTTCTAGTTAATTTGGACAGTAATTCAACTGATGTTACCCTTTATTTCCCACATTTGATCAGGTCTGGTTTGGAGGCAGAATGAGAAGAATTCATGAAGTTTAGAGCTGAAGCTGTTTATTCGAGTCTAGGCCTGGATCTTGGCCTAGACAAGGTCGTATCTGACGCAGTACGCTTACCAGAATCGTCTTGGCCTAGACTTCGGCCAAGACTCCTTTGCGATCAGACTGCAGCTTGGAGCGATTGAAGTATTTTTGGAGATGGACTCTCACAGCTGGCACGTAGCAGCTGTCCAGCAATTTTAGAGGGATCTGAAGACAATCTTAAGTAGAATCCCGATTGGGATCTCCCTCTTTTAATTAATTGCAATTTAGTTTCCTTTTTAGAAACAATTAATTGTAATTATCTTTTAGGATATTTTAGGAGTTTGAGTTTGATTGGGACAGAGGTTCTTATGGCTATTTTAGCTAAACATCATTGGCCTCTGTCCGCATCATCTCGGGTCAGCTTTTCCCAGTTAGAACGCAATTTTCCTTTTCTTAGTTCACCATTGTTAAAAACCTTGCTCCGAATTTATTTCGGATTTAATATATTTATGCAAATTAATTTCTTTGTCTTTTATCCATGAGTATGAGTAACTAAAAACCCATTCTTGGTAAGGGTGATGAGCTGAAGTTCTTAATGCAATCGTGAGACACAATCCGTTCTTCACAATCTCTTTCTTTGTATTTAATTATTCTTGAACTTAATCCATCGCTTACTCACTAGAGCCAAGGTTTGATCATCCTTGTTCTCTAGGAGAGAAGAGTTGTAACCAGTCTAGAAGGAGAGGGAGTACCCACCGGCTAGACGGAGTAGGTGACTAGTCTCGAGCAGACTAGAAGAATAGGTAAAATAGGTAGAGACCAGATTGACAACCTAGGAACTTAGCCTAGGTACTGTCTTCCCCTGCACCATTGAAGAGGTGAGCAACCATTCAAGACAGCAGTCAAACGGATAAACCCTTTAACCAGCAAGGTGTCCCTTGACTAGGATTATCAGGAGAGGGAGTACCCGCCAGATAGTTTGAAGAGGAGGGAAGATAGGAGGGAAAAGGAGTTCCTCCCCTCTATAGCAGTACTATGAAGAAGAGATGAGCATACTTCAGTCCATGATCGATGCATAAGGACGCAAGCTCACCCATCGCCCTTACCTGGAATTCCGTACCAAAAGACTTATTTCCAATCTAGCCCGCAGTCTTGGCCCAGACTTCGGCCAATACTAATTTATATTTTGAACTGTTTTCATTGCTTTTTATTTTTGCCTTTAGTTTCAGATAACAACCAACCAAAACTCAGTGACGAGGAAGTCAAACTCAAGAACTACATTTCCTAGAGGTCTCTGTGGACGATCCTCTTACCATCATCTACAAATCCTTGTAGACAGTGATAAGTTGTATTTCTACCCCCAATTCCATAACTATTTCACTACTATATTTGACGTGTTCAACGCGCGGTCAAATTTTGGCGCCGTTGCCGGGGATCTCTAACGGTATTTGTAGTTTTTGTTTTATTTTGTTTTTGATAGTTGATGACCAGGTCCTCTTGCAGAGAAGAAGATTTGCTACCATATAATCCGAATCTCACTAAGACCGAAGCACAACTCAGAAAGATAGTTAGAAAGAGGAAAACTCCAGAAGAAAGTGAATCGGAAACCTCCAGTTCCGAAACAGATTCCACTCTAGACCACGATCTTGGCCTAGATTCAGACCAAGACATGGCGGACCAGCAACCAGAACCGACAATGAGGGAGCTGAATAAAACAGCTGAGCAGGAGACCTTTTCCTGCATCAATCTCCCTCCATTGGCCAATGATTGGTCCATAAAGACTAACATGGTGGCCAACCTCCCCAAGTTTTACGGCCATTCCAACGAGAATCCATTCAAGCACTTAAGAAATTTACATGTTCAGTGTGACATCATGAAACCCACTACGGTAACCATGGAGAGGGCGAAGCTGAAGGCCTTTCCAAGCTCTCTAGAAGGGGGAGCTCAGAACTGGTTTTACAGTCTGCCTCATAATACCATCAACACATGGGCTGAGATGTCCACCATGTTCCTCAACAAGTACTGGAATGCCACGAAGGCCGGCATAGCTAGGAAAGATATGGCCGCTATACAACAAAGAAGCGGAGAAAGCTTCTCTGAGTATCATCAAAGGTTCAGGGATTTGCAAGAAATCTGCCCCACTCATGGCGTAGCAGACAACACTATGATACAATATTTCTATGATGGGATGCTCCCAAGTTGCAAGGAAAAAGTAGATTCAGCCGCAAGTGGAGCATTGCAAGATTTAACAGTCACAAGAGCAAAGATGTTGCTCCAAACGTTGGCAGACAACTGCCAAAATAATACCATTTCGGATAGAAATGCTTCTCCTTCTTCTCTAAATTCGCTCAATGTTGAACAAAAATTAAATGAATTAACCGATATGATTAAAACCATTTCTGTTAACATTTCAGGTCCAATGACTTCGGGAAATCAAGAGCAAACAGCCACGGTCTGTGGGATATGCCAGCAACAAGACCATCAGACCAACAATTGCTATATGGTCCAGCACCCAGAAGAGATAATTCAGGTCAACGCTGCATATCCACAGAACCAAGGTAGCATGCAAAACTATCCCCAAGGAAGCAACCAATACGCATGGAGATCACACCCAAACTTCAGATGGAGAGAGCCAGTCCCTCCAAATCAGAATCAGAATCAAGGTGTACCCCAGCAGCAACAACAACCTCCTATCAACTTCCAGCATTTCGTTCCACGACCTCAGAATCAGAATCTTGGCCCGAATCTAGGCCAAGAGCCAGGCCAACCTCCTTTACCTCAACTACCGCCTGCCCCTAGACCTTTGCAGCTAACTGGCCCTTCAGTGGAAGACACGCTCAAGCAGCTGATGGAGCTGCAGAAAAATCACATGCAGTCCACACAGACTAGCTTGGCGGAGCTACAAAAGCAAATCACTCAAATAGCAAATCAAGGAAAATTACCTCCTACTACGGTAAATAATCCAGCCCATAATGTGAGTGCTATAAGTTTGAGGAGTGGGGTGGTGTTGCCAGAAAGGAAAGGAGCGAGAACAGATGAGGAAATGAAGAAAATCGCTTCAGAAGATGTGGAAGAGGATGAGGAAGAAGAAGCTGAACCAGAAGTAGTCTTGACCAAGACTCCGGCCAAGACTACCGTTACAGCAGAACCAGAAAAAGAAGAGATTGTTTCGGGCAAGCCAAAACAGAAGGAGGAGATCATAGAAATTCCTCCACCATTCCCCCCGAGGTCTTCAAAAGAAAAAAGACAAGATGAAATGAGGGATTTCATGACTGTTTTCGGAAAAATAGCCGTGAATATTCCAATGTTGGATTTAATTGCAAAAGTCCCTTCTTATGCTAAATTCCTTAAAGAATTGTGCACTAATAAAAAGAAAATTGCAGGTGTAGAAAGGATAAATTTATCCAACAACGTTTCAGCAGTACAACAACTCCCGGAGAAGTGCAAGGACCAAGGAACCTTCACAATTCCATGCCAAATAGGGAACAAAATCATTGAGAAAGCCCTTTGTGATTTAGGGGCTGGTATCAATGTAATGTCTCTAAGTGAATTTGAAACCTTGAAAATCGGAACCATGAAGGAGACTGATTTGGTGATACAATTAGCAGATCGAACAATCATCCGACCTAAAGGTGTAGTGACTGATGTCCTGGTAATGGTAAATGATTTTATCTATCCAGTTGATTTTTATATAGTAGAGATGAATGTTCAATTGCCATCTTGTACCACTGACATTTTATTAGGAAGACCTTTCCTAAGGACCTCAAAAGCAAAGATAGATTGCTTCGAAGGAAGCATAATTCTGGAATTTTGCGGGAGAACAATTAAGTTCAGCATTTCAGACGCTTTAAAACACCCAAACGACTTGCAATGTGTTAGTTTCTTGGATGTTTTGGATCCAATTACAGAAGAAATAGCTGACATTAATCATAACGACCCCCTTGAGTATGTTATGACAAGGGGAATTTCCACTCAAACACTGCCAGAGCTAGAAGACCGCACTGGGAATCAAGAGGAACTCCAACAAATGGTGGACAGTTTGGCCGAACAAGAAGAAGACTTAGTCTTGGCCCCGATCTTGGCCAAGACGCCGGCCAAGACTACCAACAAAAGAAGAGGAGTAGTTAATTGTCAATATGTGCAATCAACGAGTCCTAAATTTCTACCTTCTGTTGTGCAGGCACCACAGTTAGAATTAAAATCCCTACCAGGTCACTTGAAGTACGCCTATCTAGGCCTAGATGATACACTACCAGTCATAATTTCAGCCAAGCTATCAAGAGAGGAAGAAGATAAATTGATAGCTGTCTTGAAGGAAAACAAAGAGGCGATTGGCTGGACGATGGCATACATCAAGGGGATATCATCTAACATCTGTACCCACAAAATAAATGTGGAAGAGGATAAGAAACCCATTCGGCAACCCCAGAGGAGATTAAACCCTCCTATGATGGAAGTTGTTAAGAAAGAAATAATTAAGTTGTTAGATTCGGGTGTTATTTATCCTATCTCAGATAGTAATTGGGTATCTCCTGTGCAGGTAGTCCCTAAGAAGACTGGAACAACAGTGATCGAAGGAGAAGATGGCGCTCAAAGAACAGCCAGAATTCAAAACGGATGGAGGGTATGTATTGACTACCGAAGGCTGAATCAAGTCACACGGAAAGACCACTTCCCGCTGCCTTTCATCGATCAAATGGTAGAGAGACTTACTGGAAAGTCTCACTACTGTTTCCTAGATGGATACTCGGGGTTCCACCAAATCCCCGTTGCTCCCGAAGATCAACAAAAGACAACGTTCACTTGTCCATTTGGAACGTTTGCCTATAGGCGCATGCCGTTCGGGCTTTGCAATGCGCCAGCCACCTTTCAAAGGTGCATGGTAAGCATATTTTCTAAGTATGTCGAGAGAAGTATCGAAGTGTTTATGGACGACTTTACCGTGTATGGTAATGACTTCGATCAATGTTTACACAACTTAGAAAATATTTTACAAAGATGTGTTGATACATGTTTAGTCTTAAACTTTGAAAAGTGCCATTTTATGGTAGACCAAGGGATTGTCCTTGGACATGTAGTCTCTAAGAAAGGCATTGAGGTTGATCAAGCAAAAATTGACATTATCAAAAACTTGTCTTACCCCTCATGCTCGCGTGAGGTTCGTAGTTTTCTTGGTCATGCAGGGTTCTACCGTAGGTTCATTAAAGACTTCTCAAAAGTGGCTGAACCAATGTGCAAGTTACTACAAAAAGAGGTGGAGTTCGACTTCAATGAAGCGTGCAAGAAGTCCTTCGAAGAGCTGAAAGAACGACTGACCACAGCACCAATCATCCAACCACCAGACTGGAGCTTGCCGTTCGAACTAATGTGCGACGCAAGCGACGCAGCTGTTGGCGCGGTTCTTGGCCAAAAGAAAGGGAAAGACCCCCACGTCATCTACTATGCATCAAAGATGCTAGACGATGCCCAACGGAATTATACCACAACTGAAAAAGAACTCTTTGCAATAGTTTTTGCCCTGGAAAAATTTAGATCTTATTTATTGGGCACTAAAATTATTGTATTTTCAGATCATTCCGCCTTGAAATATCTTTTGGTTAAGCATGATGCTAAACCAAGATTAATCAGCTGGATTCTTCTTATGCAGGAGCACAATCTGGAAATTAAGGACAAGAGTGGAAGGGAAAATCTTGTAGCAGATCATCTAAGCCGTTGCCTAGCAAAGGGAGACACAAACGAGATCAAAGCAGAATTTCCAGATGAGAAGCTGTTTTCTGTCGCACTGTCTAACCCGGAGTCTAGGCCTAGACTCCAGCCAAATCCGCGACCATGGTACGCTGAAATAGCGAATTACCTAGCAACAGGTAAACACTATGGTGACATGACTACCTATGAGAAGGTAAAGGTCAAACATGACAGTAAGTATTATGTTTGGGATGATCCGTATTTATGGAAGATAGGAACCGATCAATTGCTAAGGAGGTGTGTACCTCAAGATGAAACAAAATCCATACTTGAATTCTGTCATTCCCAAGCATGTGGAGGCCACTTTGGCGCGAGAAGAACAGCCCTAAAAATCTTAGAGGCTGGCTTTTATTGGCCAACAATTTTTCAGGATAGTGCTCTATTTTGTAAAACTTGTTCGGCATGTCAAAAAGTGGGAAACATTAGTTCTCGAAATGAAATGCCTATGAATTTTATTCTTTCTTGTGAAATATTTGATATATGGGGCATAGATTTTATGGGACCTTTCCCTACTTCTTTTGGCAATAGATATATTATTCTAGCTGTGGATTATGTATCAAAATGGATAGAGGCGAAAGCCACTAAAAATGATGATGCTAGGACTGTTATTTCCTTTATTAAAACTAATATCTTAAACAGATTTGGGATTCCTCGAGGGATCATTAGTGATCGAGGAACCCACTTCTGCAACAAGATTTTAACTTCTCTTTTCAGGAAATATGGCATCACACATAGGGTATCCACAGCCTATCACCCTCAAACAAACGGCCAAGCTGAGGTATCAAATAGAGAGGTGAAGTCAGTCTTGGCCAAGACAGTAGGCCTAGACAGACGCGATTGGAGCCAGCGTTTAGATGACGCGTTGTGGGCCTGTAGAACGGCTTACAAAGGACCAATCGGGATGACACCGTACAAGCTAGTTTACGGGAAGACATGCCACATGCCAGTAGGATTGCAACACAAGGCGTATTGGGCAATACGAAAATGCAACCTAAGTTATGATGAGGCTGGCCAAGACAGAAAATTACAACTCCACGAGCTAGAGGAGTTGAGGGACCTAGCCTACGACAATCAGTTGATTGTCAAGGTCAGAATGAAAGCTTACCACGACAAGAGAATTATTGGAAAACCCCTCCACACAGGGGAGAAAGTTCTTCTTTACAATTCCCGTTTTAAATTATTTCCTGGAAAATTACAAACTCGTTGGGAAGGCCCCTTTGTTATTACTAACGTTTACCCACATGGTGCAGTAGATATTAGGAATGAGAAAACAGGTGCCGAGCTCAAGGTGAACGGGCAGAGATTAAAGCCGTTCTTTGAGAATTTTCAGGAAGAAAAAGTTTCCGAAAAGGTGGACGAGCCACCTCAAAACAACTGAAAAAAATTGAGAGTCAAGCCTAGGACTTAAAATAAGGGCGCTGCAAGGGAGGCAACCCTTGTGTCTTTTAGAATTTTAGGATGTAAATATTTTTTTTATCACATTTTATTTCTGGGTATTTTTCGTTTTTGTGCAGGAAATTAAGTGTGGGGAAATTGAAGTAGTCTCGGCCGAGATCTTGGCCAAGACTGAGAGCTAGACTACCTAACGTGTGAAGAGCTCCTCTTAAATAGTGGGACACGTGTCAGCTCTGCCAAATTAATTCATTCAATTGCTTTTGGAACGGACAGCTCCAAAATTCAATTAAATTGAATTAATTAGGCAGCGTGGGAATTAAAACCACCACCTCTGCATATTCTCTCCCACTCTGACACGATCTTCTCACATCCACTACAAATTAAACCGCTCCCACTTGAGCTAAAAGCATAAAACCTTTCTTCTTCTTCTTCCCCAATCAAAATCGCACAGTACCCAAAGAACCCCAACATCCGAAAATCCTTTCATCTTCTTCTCCATCTCCAACAATGACTGCACCCAGCCGTCCTTCGCCTTCAACCGTCCCTGAGGAGAGTGACGACCTCCGCGGAGCTGCGCCGACTGGAATGCCGACAAACTCCACCGCCGCTGCGCGTCGTCTGCTTCAGGCGCTAGAAGATGAGGACTCCATGTCCTCCGAAGATGACTTTCCCGAGGAGTCAGAGGAGAGTGTCCAAGGGGGCGACCGAGCTGTTGTCGTGTCCGATGAGGATTCTGATGAGGTTCCTCTTGCGAAGAGGGTGAAGACCTCTGCTCCGGCGGCGACGGGAGACAGAGCTAGCCGCCACCAGAGCAGGCTACTGAAGAAAATGGCAGGTACTGGAGCATCTAACCCGACTCCGACAACCGCTAGAAAGAAATCCACTCCTGCCACTGCCGCCGCCGCTACTTTTACCACACCACCACCGCCACCTCCGGCGAAGAAAAATCCAGCCACTGCGCGGACCAAAAATTCCGGCCGAGTCAAGCAGGTGGCTCACAAGAAGACACCGACCAAAAAGCCGGCGAAAACCCCAATTGCAGCTCAGTCTCCACCTCCGCCGAAGACCACTGCCGCTCCTTCCACTGCCAAGAGCAAAGGAAAACAGAAGGCGGTCGTGGAGGATTCTAATGAGGATGATGAAAACGATTTAGTCTTGGCCAAAACTGCGGCCAAGACTCCTAAGGTACGATCTCTTCCTCCTTTGCACACACTCAAAGGATGGTTAACATTTGATACCCCTGACCATAAATCTAAGTTGCGTGATATGCATGCCTGTGATATTCCTGCTTATGCTCGTTTGGAGTTCGATTTCTTGGATGAGATGGCTTTAGGGAATAAGATTAGGGAATATGTGTATGCTCTTGGTTGGGTTCCTTTTATGTCTCTTGAGTGTGATGCGTATGTTGAGTTGTGTCTTGAGTTTCACACAACCTTTTGGTTTGATGAACCTGCCTTGTATGTTAGGGGTAGAGACAAACCTGATTTTGCAGCCCCCGAAATAGTTAATTTTAGGTTGTGTGACAAATGGAGTCACATGTCTGTGTATGAATTTAATGCTCTGCTTGGATTTGCTCACAGTGATGAGGCTATATTTGATTATCCCACTGATTGGGATAATAATGTAGCTTTTAGGGAAATTACGGGTGATCAAAATGCAAAATTTGATAGGAATTCTAAGGCACATGCCATACTAAACCCTGCACTTAGAATGCTCCATAGGGTCTTGTCTATCAACCTCTCGGGGAAGACAAAGGTCTCTGGAAATTTAGCCAAGTCTGAATTGTTTCTGTTATGGTGCATTTTGCACAAGAAAAAGGTCAACTTAGGCTTGTATTTGGTTGAAGTGTTGCATGCCCGTGAGTCCAAAACAAAACTAATCTTTGGTTCTTTGATAACTTGGCTTGCTATGCAAACTGCTAATTTAGATCCTGCTGCTTCTGATTTACATTTATGGTGTTCCCCGAAAATCCTTGGTTTTAGATCCTTCGACCAAATGGGACATTTCCATTTGGAATGAGAGTTTGTTGCATGTAATACAGGATTCACACCGGTCCAGGACCACATTTTCTCGAAGAATAATGGAGGGCAGTACAAACTACGGCCCATTATCATTCCAGGAGAAGGAGCAGAGGGCAATCTTGCCCAAGATCTAGGCCAAGACGCTGGCCAAGACACCACCACCCCTGATGCTGCACATGATCTAGGCCAAGAAAACCGTCAAGATCCTCCTCCCAGCAGCACCAGCGAGCCCCCAGCATGGGCCAAGGAATTCTAAGCACGACAGCTGCTTATTCTTGAGTAGCAGAAAATGATCCTGAAGCGTCTAGGCCAAGACAAGAGTCAAGACCAGCCCGCAACCAGCAGTGCAGAAGTGGCGCCTCAATGGGCCCAATGCCTTAACGATAGGCAGGACGTTCTCCTTGAGCAGCTCAAGCTCACAAGGACAAATGTCCTCCACGTGTACCAGCACCTCCAGGCCCACTTCAAACTCCTCAAAGACCTTCACGACAATCTGAGCTCAGACTCCGAGTCATCCGATGAGGAGGAAGCACCTGAACCATCATTACGGCCAGCAAAGTCACCACACCGTTCAATGCCTCCTCCAGCTCCGAGAGATCCAAAGCCGAAGGACTCTCCTGCCCCTGATCTAGGCCAAGCCTCTGGCCAAGATCCCCATACCCCAGCAACATGAGTTGCTTCTGCCCCCAGGTCGTATTTTTCTGTTCTGTTATTTTTATGTGTAGTCTGTTATTTTTGTCTCTCCACACAATGAGGACATTGTGTCTTTTAAGTGTGGGGAGGGTGTTAAATATGTCTTGTGTTTTTATGAATATTGTTTGTTTGCTTGTGTGTTTTTTGTCTGTTTTTTTGAGTCAAATTAGTGTGTTTTAATTTTTAGGTCATGCTGTCATTTGCATGATTTTTATTTGTATTTTTATGCATGTTTCGAGTCTGTTTTGAGTATGACATCCGAATCCCTGTTTTCTTGCTTAGATTGTTTACTCTTTTGGTGGATTTGCATGTAGACACTTGCTAGGGAATACAATGTTTTAGTAACAGGGATGCACATGAGCGTAAATGATCAATGCTTAAGGGACATTTAATCTGATGTTTCCCAGAACGTTAGTCATCCATATGGTCGTAAGGACACCTAGCTAGGACCTTTATTTCTATTAGGGTGATGAGGTTTGCTGCCGGATTTGAGTGTGTCGATCTATTTGTTTGTAGTGTGAGACAAATAAGGTGTTGGAATGTCATAGGACAGACATAGCAAAGGTGGAAGTCCCCGCTGAAAAGGACAAGCTCTGTCTATGTATTACCGTGTCTATAAAACAGAAAATATATCACAGAAGAGGCGCATGATTTTTTCAGGAAAATTTGCTAAGACACAAAAGAAAATAAAAGAAGAGATATTTCTGTTAAAGTGATTTAAATGGCACCGGTCTTTAGACACTTTTGAATAGACGACACTCGGGGGGGACTTAAATCCTTGGTGAACCTTGTTGCCCTATACTTTATCCATCTAGTCTAGTAGGGTGTCTTGATACCATGTGGAAGGTGTACGTTTGGGGTATTGATCATTCCTTGTTAATCTAGCATTGGGTACTCTAGTTTAGTGTCTTGGCAGTTCCAGTAGAGGGGTAAGCAATCTGAAAATAAGAAAGTCCAGGGGGTTTAGGATGTTTGTTCTGTTTTGATGTGTTTTTAATTTTTGTTGAGTCCTTGAGTCTGTATGCTTGGGGGCAAGCATTGTTTAAGTGTGGGGAGTTTGATTGCATTGCATTTCATCATGTTTTATTGTCCATTTTCTAGTTAATTTGGACAGTAATTCAACTGATGTTACCCTTTATTTCCCACATTTGATCAGGTCTGGTTTGGAGGCAGAATGAGAAGAATTCATGAAGTTTAGAGCTGAAGCTGTTTATTCGAGTCTAGGCCTGGATCTTGGCCTAGACAAGGTCGTATCTGACGCAGTACGCTTACCAGAATCGTCTTGGCCTAGACTTCGGCCAAGACTCCTTTGCGATCAGACTGCAGCTTGGAGCGATTGAAGTATTTTTGGAGATGGACTCTCACAGCTGGCACGTAGCAGCTGTCCAGCAATTTTAGAGGGATCTGAAGACAATCTTAAGTAGAATCCCGATTGGGATCTCCCTCTTTTAATTAATTGCAATTTAGTTTCCTTTTTAGAAACAATTAATTGTAATTATCTTTTAGGATATTTTAGGAGTTTGAGTTTGATTGGGACAGAGGTTCTTATGGCTATTTTAGCTAAACATCATTGGCCTCTGTCCGCATCATCTCGGGTCAGCTTTTCCCAGTTAGAACGCAATTTTCCTTTTCTTACTTCACCATTGTTAAAAACCTTGCTCCGAATTTATTTCGGATTTAATATATTTATGCAAATTAATTTCTTTGTCTTTTATCCATGAGTATGAGTAACTAAAAACCCATTCTTGGTAAGGGTGATGAGCTGAAGTTCTTAATGCAATCGTGAGACACAATCCGTTCTTCACAATCTCTTTCTTTGTATTTAATTATTCTTGAACTTAATCCATCGCTTACTCACTAGAGCCAAGGTTTGATCATCCTTGTTCTCTAGGAGAGAAGAGTTGTAACCAGTCTAGAAGGAGAGGGAGTACCCGCCGGCTAGACGGAGTAGGTGACTAGTCTCGAGCAGACTAGAAGAATAGGTAAAATAGGTAGAGACCAGATTGACAACCTAGGAACTTAGCCTAGGTACTGTCTTCCCCTGCACCATTGAAGAGGTGAGCAACCATTCAAGACAGCAGTCAAACGGATAAACCCTTTAACCAGCAAAGTGTCCCTTGACTAGGATTATCAGGAGAGGGAGTACCCGCCAGATAGTTTGAAGAGGAGGGAAGATAGGAGGGAAAAGGAGTTCCTCCCCTCTATAGCAGTACTATGAAGAAGAGATGAACATACTTCAGTCCATGATCGATGCATAAGGACGCAAGCTCACCCATCGCCCTTACCTGGAATTCTGTACCAAAAGACTTATTTCCAATCTAGCCCGCAGTCTTGGCCCAGACTTCGGCCAATACTAATTTATATTTTGAACTGTTTTCATTGCTTTTTATTTTTGCCTTTAGTTTCAGATAACAACCAACCAAAACTCAGTGACGAGGAAGTCAAACTCAAGAACTACATTTCCTAGAGGTCTCTGTGGACGATCCTCTTACCATCATCTACAAATCCTTGTAGACAGTGATAAGTTGTATTTCTACCCCCAATTCCATAACTATTTCACTACTATATTTGACGTGTTCGACGCGCGGTCAGTGTGGTTGCACTCACTCTCGTTGGCATGCTTGCTATTTTCATGCCGTGTATTTTCCTCATCTCTTACTTTCTTCTCTCCACACTCTCTCTTTTCTTTTATCTCTTGCTCATTTCTTTTTCTCTCTTTCTCAACCTTACGTTTTTCTCTCTTCCATTCAACAATAGCTTGAAGCTCAGCCACATGCCTTTTAAGCGCGTCCAAAAGGTCAATCATCGAACGGGATTCAAGAGATTGAGATGGAGTGGTTTGGTTAGGTTGGACTCCTTCCAATGTAGACTCAGATGTAGAAGCGAAAGATGAGGTTGGATCACTCGGTCGACCTAGGTAAGGTCGAACCCTTGGAGGGGGAGGAGGAGGCGTTCGACATTGGTGAGGTCGAACCCTAGGAGAAGGAGAATGAGGAGGTGCTTGGCTTTGGTGAGGTCGAGCCCTAGGAGGAGGCGGAGGAGGCGTTCGGCCTTGGTGAGGTCGAACCCTAGGAGGAGGCGGAGGAGGCGTTCGGCCTTGGTGAGGTCGAACCCTAGGAGGAGGCGGAGGAGGCGGAGGCCTTGGTGAGGTCGAACCCTACGAGGAGGAAAATGAGGAGGTGCTCGGCTTTGGTGAGGTCGAGCCCTAGGAGGAGGCGGAGGAGGCGTTCGGCCTTGGTGAGGTCGAACCCTAGGAGGAGGCGGAGGAGGCGTTCGGCCTTGGTGAGGTCGAACCCTACGAGGAGGAAAATGAGGAGGTGCTCGATTGTGCATTCCTTCATGTTTAGTTCGGACGCGTACACTTGAGGAGAAGACATGGAGTCTAGGGTCGGGGCCAATTTGGTGTGCAATGGAACCGAGGCCATAGTTTGAGACTTGATGACTTGGAAAATCGCCGTAGTCGTCATCCTCACTACAACTTGAACTTGTGCCATGACTAAAGACATGAGGACTTGGAGGGTCTTCATTGTCTTCATTCTCGCTACAAGTTGCTTCACTTTCATCTTGGTACTCGTACTCACTATCAATGATATATTCGTCACCATATGATTCATAACCACTGTCATCATTGCATTGAGAGGTATCATCGTCATAGTACTCTCCTTGGTCACAAGATTCACAATCACTATCTTGCGACATTGTTACTGGAAAATTGAACAAATTATATATATATGTATAGTTGTTAGTAAATAATCGCTCCCTCACGTGTTTAAACACTCGTGTTTAGGTCACTCGAAAAATACGTGCTCACAAACACTCAACTTCGCGTTCTCCGTGTACCTACACACTTAAACAAAGGTTAGAAAAATAATTCTCTCCCTCACGTGTTTAATACTCGTGTTTATCACTCGCAAAAGATAGCCTCACAAATCGCTCAAGAAAATTCCACAAAGCTTGCTCACCACACAACTCTTGCCTCAAACAAACTTGTGACTCAAACCAAGCGTTTCGTAAACAACTACCTTCGCAAGTGCTCAAGAGATTAGACAAGAAAAGGAAGGACTCAACAAAGACTCAAGAAGGACTGCAAAGAATTCAAGGAAAGTTGAAATTTTTTTCAGAATTCCAAGAAAATTCAAAATTTAATTTTTGGGGAAAATTTCAAATTTTCCGTTGGAGGGAAGGAAGCTGGAAAAATATGAGTTAAAGGAGTAAAAGACTCAAGAGAAGACTCAAAGATTTGTTGAAAAAGACTTGGAAGTTTAGGACTTAAGAAAACTTAAGTTTAGGACTCAAAAGATTTAAAACTCAAGTTTAGGATTTCATAGGTTTAGGACTTGAGTTTAGGACTTGTTTAAGACTCAAATAAAAAGAGAAGGACTGCTGGACACTAAGAAGAAGAAAAGGAAGAAGACGTGCTGGACCTTGGAAGAAAAAAGGTCAACTTGGGTAGGGATTTTATTTTTAAAAGAAAGGATGTTTTGCCACTTTTTCCCTAAGTCTTGGTGTTAGGTGATTTTTTTCTCCTTTGCATTTAATGCAAAAGAAAAGCCAAAGACTTGGAGTCCGGCTAGAGTGAGGGCTAGAGGCCTCTTTGTTGGCTATTTTGGTGAGGGAAATTAATATTTTAGAGGGAAACACTAGGTTTTAGCCTTTTGAATAAAGCTTGGATCAAAAATCTCCCTTTTCACACAATTTGCAAGAATACCAAGAACAAAAGGATGAACACCAAGAACACACTTTTCAGATTTTTTTAATCTTTGAGCTAGCAAAAATCAGCACAAAATCACTCACTTTACCACATGAACTAGGCAACAAAATCAAGCACTCTTGACGTAAGAAACTAAGAAAAACAGCTGGAAAATATGATGATATACTGTTCACAAAGTCACAAACGAAGAACAACAAATAACTCCAAGGCGCCAAAAGCTCCGCTACCACTTGATATGATCCGGCCTAGTGTAAGTAAGCCGAATGATATATGGAGCTTTAGAGGATCTAGCCTAAGGAGTTATGTAGTGAAACCATGGATGAAAATATGGAGAAAACACAAGACACGGATATGCAGCGGAGGAAGAAACATGAAAGAGCGATGGAAAGGAAAGAAGTTACCGGGATTTCGAAGAAGGATGGAAGGGACGGAGATGAGCACAACACGAAGTAGCGAACAATCACCAAATGGGTTGCTTGATCAAGATATACTCCGAGGGCCAAGATTGAGACTCGTTTCTATGGATGATCAACCAAGACAATCATAGATTTCATTCACACAAATCGTCCATACGATTACAAACATGGATTTCCCAGAGAGAGATCGGGAGGAGTGTTCTCAACTCAAGCGATCCCTCTCAAGGGAGAAGTGAGCTTACAAGGTGTATAAGGGAGGAGTGTTCTCACTCAACAAAATACACACCAAGTCTAAGCTAGCTAACAAATGGAAGAAATAAGCTATTTATAGTTTGTACACAAATTGGGCTTCAAAAGCCCTTAAAAAATGTTGTTTCCCGCGAGTTGACGATTTCTGGGCGTGATTACTTCGTGTCTGGACGTAATTACGTCGAGACGACTTCCAGCTACCCAAAACCATCTGTTTTGGACGTAATTACATCGTGTCTGGGAGTAATCACGCCGAACCTGTATGCCAAAATGTCAACTAGCATAACTTTTGATCCACCTGTCTGATTGGGCTGAAACTTGTCCCAAACGAAGGCTATCATCTTGAAGTTTCCAACAAGCCTCTGTTCTCGCAAATCGGACTCCATTTGCTTGTCCATATTCTTGTTGCAAATATGAGATGCGATCTTTGGCTTTGGAAGACTCATTACTTGCTTTGGCTTCAAACCATAAGATCAATTCCCTTGCCAAGTTGCATGTGGTTGGTCTTCTTGGCAACATGTCAAGTTGTTCTATTTTGAAGGGGGCTAGGATCACATCATCAAGGAATAGTCCTTGGGCATGTGGTTTCAAAGAAAGGAATTGAAGTCGATCAAGCAAAAATTGATATTATAAAGAACCTACCTTACCCCTCGTGCTTGCGTGAGGTTCGAAGCTTTCTTGGCCATGCAGGTTTCTATCGCAGGTTCATAAAGGATTTTTTGAAAGTTGCCGAGCCAATGTGCAAGCTTCTACAAAAAGAGGTAGAGTTCGACTTCAATGAGGACTGTCAGAAATCATTTGACAAGCTTAAAGAGCGGTTGACATCAGCCCCTATCATCCAAGCGCTGAACTGGAGCTTGCCTTTTGAGCTAATGTGCAACGCAAGTGATGCAGCCGTGGGAGCTGTTCTTGGGTAGAAGAAAGGGAAAGATCCGCACGTGATCTATTATGCATCAAAAATGTTGGATGATGCCCAAAGAAATTATACCACGACTGAAAAAGAATTATTTGCAATAGTTTTTGCCTTAGAAAAATTCAGATCATATCTTTTAGGCACTAAAATTGTTGTATTTTCAGACCATGCAGCATTGAAATATCTCTTGGTCAAGCATGAGGCCAAACCTAGACTAATTTGTTGGATTCTTCTTTTGCAGGAGCATAATCTGGAAATTACGGATAAAAGCGGCAGGGAAAACCTCGTGGCAGATCACTTTAGCCGCTGCCTAGCAAAAGGAGACACGAACGAAATAAGGGCTGAATTCCCAGACGAGAAATTGCTCTCGGTGACAGTGTCTAACCCAAGCTCTAGGCCAAGCTCTCAGCCAAACCACGCCCATGGTATGTGGAAATTGCGAACTACCTCGCAACAGGTAAGCATTATGGGGACATGACCACATATGAGAGAGTAAAAGTAAAGCATGACAGTAAGTACTACATTTGGGATGATCCCTATTTATGGAAATTAGGAACTGATCAATTATTTAGGAGATGTGTCCCTCAAAATGAGGCTTTATCAATATTGAACTTTTGCCACTCTCAAGTATGTGGAGGTCATTTTGGGGCTAGAAGAACAGCCCTGAAAGTCTTAGAGGCTGGTTTTTATTGGCCCACTATTTTTCAGGACAGTTTTCTCTTTTGCAAAACATGTCCGGCCTGTCAAAAAGTAGGAAGTGTTAGCTCTAGAAATGAAATGCCTATGAACTTTATTCTTTCATGTGAGGTTTTTGACATATGGGGCATAGATTTTATGGGACCATTCCCTACTTCTTTTGGTAACAGGTATATCCTTTTGGCTGTAGACTATGTATCAAAATGGGTAGAGGCGAAAGCCACCAAGAATGATGATGCTAGGACTGTGATTTCGTTCATTAAATCTAACATCTTGAACAGATTCGGAATTCCTCGAGGATTCGTTAGTGATCGAGGAACCCATTTCTGCAACAAGATTCTTTCTTCTCTTTTTAGGAAGTATGGCATCACACACAGGGTATCCACAGCCTATCACCCACAAACAAACGGCCAAGCTGAAATTTCAAATAGAGAGGTGAAGGCAATCTTGGCCAAGACAGTAGGCCTAGACAGACGCGATTGGAGCCAGCGCTTGGACGACGCGTTGTGGGCCTACAGGACGGCTTACAAAAGCCCAATTGGGATGACACCTTACAAGCTGGTCTATGGAAAGGCATGCCACTTACCAGTGGGGTTACAACACAAAGCATATTGGGCTATAAGGAAATGCAATGTGAGTTACGACCAAGCTGGAGAAGAAAGGAAGCTACAACTCCACGAGCTAGAGGAGTTGAGAGACCAAGCTTATGACAATCAGCTGATTGTCAAGATCATAATGAAGGCTTATCATGACAAGCGAATTGTTGGGAAACCTCTCCGCATAGGGGAGCAGGTTCTTCTATTTAACTCTCGTTTTAAGCTTTTTCCTGGAAAATTAAAAACAAAATGGGAAGGCCCGTTTGTTGTCACTAATATTTACCCACATAGTGCAGTACATATTAGGAATAATAAAATAGGTAGTGAGCTGAAGGTAAATGGCCAAAGATTGAAGCCATTCTACGAAGGATTCCAAGAAGAAAAAAATTCAAAAAAGGTGGACATTCCACCTATCAATGAATGAAGTTGAATGAAGGGTCCAGCCAAGGACTTAAAATAAGGGCGCTACATGGGAGGCAACCCATGATCTTTTATTTCTTATAATTTTTGTAAATATCCTGTTAATCATTTTGTTTCTGGCTGTTTGCAGAATTTAAGTATGGGGAAGAATCGCAAGTTTGGCCAAGATCTAGGCCAAACCTTGGGTCAAGACTGAGGATATCAGTGAAATACCAAACGTTGGGCCTAGACTCTTACCAAGAGTGGGACTCTTTTTACACTAAGGGGACACGTGTCAGCACTGTCTTTTTAAAGCTTTTTAATAGCTTTTTGAACGGACAAATCCAAAAAGCAATTAAATGGAATTAATTGCAGACGTGGAAAAAAAAATAAACCGCCAACTCTGTGAATTCTAAACCCACTCTGACACTCCGTTACCCACGTAACCAAACAATTCGGACTCCCACCTGAGCTAAAAAAAGCAACAGTCCCTTCTTCTTCTTCTCTCCCAAAATTCCCAAATCTTCAGAAAACAAAAATCCCTCATTCCTCCAATCTTCTATCCAAATCAGACCACCATAAGCTCAGAAGACTCCGACCACTCCGCCGAGCTTCCCATCCCGAGCGAGAGCGATGACTTGAGAGGCGAAGCTCCTCCAGTTGCTCCACCGGAGAATACATCCTCCATTCGCCGTCGTCTCCAGACCATGATAGACGAAGACGCCGAGGATGACGCTGACGCTAGAGCAGAGTCAGAGGACAGCGTCCGGGGAAAGGACCGAGCCGTTGTCTTGAGTGACACAGACTCCGACGACACCCCACTAATCAGATGGAAGAATCCAACGAAGACCACGACCACGGTGGCGGACAGGGAGGAACGGCACGAAAAACGTAAAAGGAAGCGCGAGGAGCAGGCAGCAGAGGGATCTACCCCAGCTCTGACCACGGAAGCAGCGCGACCCACTAAAACTAAGCCACCTCTGGCGAAGAAGCCCACCACAGACGCACCACCAAAGAAGACCGGCACTGTGAAGCAGGTGGCTCGCAAGAATGCGTCGGGGAGGAAACTGGTGAACATTCCAGCACCACCGAGGGTTGAGGCCGAGAAGACACCGGCAAACACAAAGAAATCCAGCAACCCCCCTTCAACTGCCAAAAGCAAAGGGAAGAAAAATGTGGTGGAGGAAGACGATGAAGATGATGAGGATGACACTCCAGTCTTGGCCAAGACTCCGGCCAAGACTGCTAAGGTACCTTCTCTTCCTCCCCTGCACACACTTCGAGGCTGGTTGAAGTTTGATACACCAGACCTCAAGTCTAAATTGCGTGATTTTTATTCCTGTGACATCCCCGCCTATGCTAGGCTTGATTTTGATTTTCTAGATAAAATGGGATTAGGGAATAAAATTAGGGAGTTTGTGTATGCCATTGGTTGGACCCCTTTCATGTCTGTTGATTGTGATGCTTACACTGAACTCTATTTGGAATTTCACACTACCTTCTGGTTTGATGAGGCTACCTTGTATGTTAGAGGTAGGGATAAACCAGACCTTGCTGCTGCTGATGTGATTAATTTTCGCTTGTGTGATAAATGGAATCACTTGTTTGTTAATGCTTTCAATTCTTTGTTAGGATTTGCATATAGTGATGAGGCTATTTTTGATTATCCCTCTGACTGGGATAACAATACTACTTTTAGAGAGGTCATTGGTGACCCTAATGCGAAATTTGATAAAAATTCTAAGGCACATTCAATTCTGAACCCATCTCTTAGAATACTCCACAGGACTTTGTCTATCAACCTCTCGGGGAAGACAAAAGTCTCTGGAAATTTAGCTAAATCAGAACTCTTTTTGCTTTGGTGTATTTTGCACCAGAAAAGAGTCAATTTAGGACTTTATTTGGATCAGCAATTGCATGCTCGTGAGTCTGTTACCAAGCTGATTTTTAGGTCTTTGATTACATGGCTTGCTGTTCAAACTGCTAAGATAGATCTTGCCACTGCTGATTTGCATAAATGTTGTTCCCCAAAAATTCTAGATTTCAAAGCCTTCGACCAAATGGGATATTTCCATTTGGAAGAAGGGTTTGTTGCTTGTAACACAGGTTTTACTCCAGTGGGGGAGCACATTTTCTCCAAGAAAAATGATGGCAGATACAAGCTACGACCTGTGAAGATCCCAGGAGAGGCTGAGGAAGACATTCCTGCTGACGATCTAGGCCAAACCCCAGGCCAAGACACTCCCATTCCAGATCCTCTAGCAGCTGATCTTGGCCAAGCTTCAGGCCAAGATCACGCGCCTAGTACAACCAGTGAACCTCCAGCATGGGCCAGAGAATTTCAAGCCCGGCAGCTGCTCATCCTGGAGCAGCAGAAGATCATCTTGGATCGTCTAGGCCAAGACAAGGGCCAAGACAGGCCACAAGAGCCTCCTACAGCAAACAACACTGAGATAGTCCCATGCTGGGGCCAGACGCTGATCGACAACCAGAAGATCATCCTGGAGTAGTAGAAGAACCTCCAGACCAACGTTATCCATGTCTATGAGCATCTACAGGTCCACTTAGGGTACCTCAAGGCTTTGGACGGAGCTGTAGGATACATTCGCAAGAAGGTGCACAATCATATGATCACCAGCAGTGACTCTGAGTCCTCTGACGAGGAAGAGGATCCCGAACCAGCTGCAACAACTCAACAGCAACCCCTCTCTGCTCCACAAAAGTCAAAAGTACCACCTCCAACCGCAGATCTAGGCCAAGCTTCCGGCCAGGATCCCCAGACTCAATGCTTTAGTAACATAGAAGCGAATGAGCGCAACTAGATCAATACCTAAGGGGCATATACTCTAATGATTCCCGAACATTAACTATCCAAATGGAATTTAGGACATCTAGCTAGGACCTTAACTTCCATTAGGGTGACAAGGTTTGCTGCGTCTGATTTGAGGTGTTGTTCTATCTGTTTGAGTGTGAGACAATAAAAAGGTGTTGGAATGTCATAGGGCAGACATAGCAAAGGTGGAAGTTCTTGCCAAAAAGAACAAGCTCTGTCTATGTGTTGTGCCTGTAAAAATACAAAGGGCACGTGATATGTCTGAAAAAAATACAAGGACATAGAAAAAAAAAAGAAACATCTGTCAAAATGATTTAAATGGCACCAGTCTTTAGGCACGTTTGGATAGACGACACATCGGTGGGACTCAAATTGGTAGTGAACCTTGTTGCCCTATACATTATCAATAAAATCTAGTAGGATGTCTTAGTACCATTTGGAAAGGGTATGTTTAGGGTATTGATTTGTCCTTGTTAGTCCAGCATTGGGTTGCTTAGGGAAGTGTCTTGCCAACATTAGTGATGGGGTAAACAGCTTGGAATAAAGAAATTCAGGAGGTTCATGGTGTCTGTCCTGTTTAGTTGTGTTTTTATTTTTGCCTTTTGAGTCTTTGAGTCTTTATGCTTGGGGGCAAGCATGTTTTAAGTGTGGGGAATTTGATTGCATAACATTTAATCATGTTTTTACTGTCCATTTACATATTGTTTGGGCAGTAAATCTATTGATTTCCCTTTTATTCCTCATGCTTTGGCAGTTCTGGTTCTGGAGCGGAGCATTACAGTGGAGCGCTGGAGTTGATTACCAGATCGTCTTGGCCTAGATCTTGGCCAAGACCTATTCGCGCAGCGAGGAACGATTACCAATTCGTCTTGGCAGCAAGCTTGGCCAAGACTCATGTCACGACAAGTCATCTCGAGCGACAACATCAGCAAGCCTTTTGGGCCGCGTTTCATCTGGGCCATGTGAGTTGGCAAGTCGTTGTTATCCAGGAACTCAAGAGGGATCTGACGCCGATCCATTTCGAAGAATCCTATTTAGGACCTCCCTCTTTTGTTGCGATTTATTTCTCATAGAAAACATTATTATCTTTTAAGATTTGTTTGAAGAGTTAGAGTTGGAAAAGGACAAGAGGCTTTTTCTAGTATTTAGCCGGATTTTTTCTTGCCTTTCCAACTCTCTCCGATCTCTTTTCTTTTCCCGTTTTCGACATTAAACTACTTTCCTGCTCCGGAAATTTTCCTATTGTGGAATTCTCGGATTTATTCTTTTATGGAATTAAATATTTTATTCTTCCATCTATGAGCACGTCTAGCTAAACATATATTCTTGGTAAGGGTTGAGGAGCTATGTCCTTATTCATATTCGTGAGATCAAATCGTACTTAAAAGTCTCTATGATTCGTATTCGTTTGTTCCTTGAGTTTATTTAACCGCTAACTCACTAGAGACAAGACCTGATCATTCTTGTACCCTAGTAGAGAAGAGTTGTAACCAGCCTAGAAGGAAAGGGAGCACCCGTCGGCTAGGCCAAGTAGGTGACTAGTCTCGCGCCAGACTAGAAGGAACAAACGATCTAGACCAAGACCAGATTGACAACCTAGGGTTTCCATAAGGAAACAACCTGACTAGGTATTGTCTTCCCCTATGCTATTGATGAAGCGAACAGCCACTCAAGACAGCAGTCAAACGGATAAACCCTTTAACCAGCAAGGTGTCCCTTGGCTAGGATCATCAGGAAAGGGAGCACCCGCTAGGTGATTTGAAGAGGAGGGAAGCAGGAGTGAACAGGAGCACCTCCACTCTATAGCAGTACTATGAATTTAGAGACAAATACCCTTGAGTCAATGATCGAATCATAAGGACAGAAGCTCTCACATCGCCCTTACCAAGGATTCCCCTTTATTTGATATCTTATAATCTTGACCCCTGTCTTGGCCAACCCTTTGACCAAGACTATTTTGAACTGTTTTACTTCTTTTGTTTTTGTCTTTGTTTTCATATTCACCCAACCAAATTCAGTGACGAGGAAGTCAACCAGGAACTACGTTTCCCTAGAGATCTCTGTGGACCGATCCTCTTACCGCAATCTACAAGTCTTTGTAGACAGTGATAAGTTGTATTTCTACCCCCAATTCCATAACTATTATACACTTATATTTGACGTGTTCGACGCGATCAGTAAAATAGATTTATTATATTATTATTATTTATAAAAAAAACCAGATCAGAACCGTTAATTTTTCAAAGTTTGTTGGCCCAGATGTTTCATGGGCTGAGGCCCAACTCATTTATTTCTTTGATCTATCCAAAAAGAAAGATGAATTTCCTCGCTAGTTCCACGAAAAGAGAAAACAATATGCCTTGGCCCCTGTTTTTCCATCCGCAACTTCTCTGTAGGATCAAATCAAACATTAAAAAAAAAACAATATCAATCTTCCAAGCACTTTCTTCGACTTTTTTCATTTAAAATTCATGAAGAAATCCTTATAAAAACCATACCAACACCACAACCATAACATCCCATATCAACAGTTACCAATTCCTTGCAAGAAAACAATGTCCGCGTCAAGAGAAAGTTCTTATTATTCGAGCATCATCGTGCCTTTTTACCTCGTCATCAACAGTTTAGGCGTGATTTACCGCGCTTATATCGTTAAGGATTTCCCTATCATAGTCTTCATCTTTATTGTTTGCTTTGGTTATTTTGTTTTGGACCGTTGCTTCGCCATGTACTATAGCTTGGCACCAAACGACGCATCGTCTACCAAAAAAGTATTGAAAGGCACCATATGCGGCTTGTCGTCTGTCATCTTGTTGGGCTTTGCTTACCAGTTCTCAAGGTTGATGGGCCATGAAGTGGTCATTTTTGGCGTTGCGGTTGCGAGCAGTGCTTTGATTTACTATGCCTACTTCATCCATGATGAGAGCAAAAGGTTTGAGTTTTGTATAGTGGGTGAAGAGTTGAGTGAGAAATGTACAAGTAATTTGGATAACGTCTAATCAACCAACTAGTCTGTTCATATGTTAGGGAGGAGTTACTTGTTAGAAATATTTGATTTATTTTAGTGGATCGATCAGTGCAAACGAGATCATTTATAACTCCAGAAGCACAAAAATACACATGATACAAACTTGAAAAACAATAATTTGTGCACAATTATAAATCTATGATGAAAAAAAGTTTATGCATTATTTTGTAGAAGCACTTTTGCTTTTGGTCTACGTAGATATCTTTATATCAAGTTGACGGAAGATTAATTTTATTCGACTTTGATTGGGCCCTACTCTAATGAGGTGATTCTACACCATATGATTTTCTCTATTTTTCCATAATCAAATCTCAAATTTGAGTTAAACGTCAATTACAATATTAATATTGTTATATATTTTTGATTTACTTTCTTTCCAGCATAATTGGACCTAAAGAAATGAATTTTTATTACATAATTTTTTTTTTCAATCGTCGAATCTAAAATTTTACTTTGTAAAGAAAAAGAGATGGGGAATAATGTTTGCCACCGATAATTTTGTTTTTTTAAAATGTTTGTTAATTTAGTCCTCTGTTCCTAAAGTTTTCCAATCAAACCCTCAGGTAAAGAAAAGTACAAGAATATGGAATTAAAGGGGAACACATAAAAAGACAACAAAAGAATGGAGATGCGGGGTATCGATCCCCGTACCTCTCGCATGCTAAGCGAGCGCTCTACCATCTGAGCTACATCCCCAAGACATATGTACAAAATATTAATTAAAACATATAAATTATCATAATACAAGCGCACCGGTTGACTGACGTTTCACTTCACTCTGTTGAACACTGAACTGAACCAGTTGACGAGAACGAGGAAGAAACCAGAAAGAAAAAATGCTGCGACGATTCCTGCTTAAACAAGCCCTCACATCGCGCCAATTCCTACTCAACAAAACACCATCACCATCTTCAACAACACCATTACCCACTTTACTTAACAGTCACTTCTCATTCTTCTCTTCTTCATCAGAATCGGAGAAACTTTCTGGCAATACTTTCGCCGAACAGTTGGAGGGCAGCGCAGAAAATGCCCCCACCACCGTCTCTGTCGACCGCACCGGCCTCTACAATCCTCCTGGTACCACTCCGGGCCTTCCATCTTCTCTTTCTCTATATTTTTCTTTAATTTTAGTGTCTAATGCTTACTGGGTGTTTTCGTTTTGCAGAGCATTCGCATGAGCAGGTTCCTGAGTCAGAGCTTGTCAAGCATCTTAAAGGCATTATCAAGGTTGTGTACAGTTAAATTCAGTTGATGGGTTACATTTTCTCTTCTTTTTTTTTGAAGTAAATGCACTCTTATACTTTGTGTTGTTGTTTCCTTTAATTTCCTAATCAATTAAATAGAGTCTTGTTGATTGAATTATGAAGCTCTTTTGTTCTGGTTTGAATGTTGATCAGCACATTGGCGAATAGTTGTTTGAAATTTAAGTAGTTTGGGGCTAAATAGGTGTCTTCTGAGCGGATAATGAAGCTTAATTGATTTGATCAGTTACTTGCGAAGGCCATAAGGAAACACTATGGTACATGATGTGCAAGATTAGTGTCGGTGCTCCCGTGTGTCACACCTCTGGTTCTGTTTGTTTAGCAAAAGAAATATAGGCAGTAGATTATTCCGTGGTTGGTTTGGTGTAAACTTCTTTTAATGTAATTTGGGATATGATCCTCCCTTTATTGATGCTTTTTCCAGTTTCGAGGTGGTCCAATCACGGTGGCAGAATACATGGAAGAAGTTTTAATTAATCCTAAGGCTGGGTTCTACATTAATCGTGATGTGTTTGGAGCAGAAGGTGATTTCATAACCTCTCCTGACGTAAGCCAGATGTTTGGAGAGGTATGCTGTTGATATTGAGCTCTGAATTACTAATATCCTAGAAAAGACATTGAAGTAGTCCTTATGCAACTGGGCATTTAACATCGATACATTTTAGCCTTCTCTTACTTAAATCTGAATGAGTTGAGTGTTTCTGCCTCGGAAAAGTAGTCATTTATGCTTTTGATGAAATGCTAGATGGTTGGTGTGTGGACGATGTGTCTATGGGAGCAAATGGGACAACCAAAAAAAGTGAACGTCGTTGAGCTGGGTCCTGGAAGAGGAACTCTAATGGCTGACCTTCTACGTGTATGGCGCAGAATTTTGACATTACTGAACTTGAATAGGGCCTTCGACTGTTCACCTTTTATGCTTGAAGACGACTTTGGTTTTGATTGAATACGTACAGCTTTCCTTGTAGGGTGTGTCCAGGCTCAAGAGCTTCACAGAATCATTGCACATACACATGGTAGAATGTAGTCCTACATTACAGAAGCTTCAGCATCGCAACTTAAGATGCACGGATGAGGAAAACATAAGTGAAAGCATGGAGAAGAGTAGTATCAGCACATTGGCAGGAACACCTGTGTCATGGCATGCTACTCTGGAGGAGGTTCCTTCAGGATGTGTGAAGTTTTCTCTTGAAATTCTTCTTCTCATGACACCTTGTATTACCTCTGATGGTGAAAGTTAACACTGTTCCTTCCCCTTGTTCTAATCAAGTTTATTTTTGCTGATGTTCCAGCACCGATAATCATTATTGCTCATGAGTTCTACGATGCTCTACCAGTTCATCAGTTTCAGGTTTGTCTAATTTGTTTACATGTAATCGACTGAATTACTAGAATATGAAAGCTCCCTGTGTTCTTTTCAGTCTGAGTGTGTGTATATAAGTATTTTGATCTTACTTCCTAGCTTGACCTCCCTCTCCCTCTTCCTATAGATTATACTCGCATTGTCTACTGTTATGCCTTGTTTCAATTTAGCATCTGTATCAGAAATCCCCATAATTAATTACAGCATGACCGTTTTGCTATGTTTTCTTGTTGCCCAGTGTATAATTGATAAAGAGGATGCTAAAGATTCAGTAAAATTAAATGCATTGGCCAGACTAGCATATGTGTTTATGCATCCCTTAAATACAGTGGTCTAGTTGTACTGTCATTCTATGCTTTCACAATGCTGAAGGAACCTCAATGACAATTTAAGATGTCTTGGTTTCTTTTAACCTCGGATGGTCTTGCCAACTGTAAACTGTAGCCTTTTGTACTTCTGGCCCTGCTGTGTATTTATCTTAAATTAAGATGGCAAATCATGTTATTGATTGTCCTTTCAGAGGCTGTCCTTTGTTAGTTTATACTCTTTTCACTTGTTATTTTTTGTCAATTTCTACAGAGGGCTTCTCGAGGCTGGTCAGAGAAAATGGTTGATGTTGTGGAAGACTCAACGTAAGAGTTATTTGTGATCTCAAAATTTAGTCTCTTTGCAAATATAGATTTTAGAGAATTGAATTTTTTTTTACATATGTTAGGTTTCGTTATGTTCTCTCTCCACAGCCAACACCTGCAACACTCTATTTAATGAGACGCTGCCAGTGGGCTGCTACTCAAGAAATAGAGAAGCTCAATCACATTGAGCTTTGCCCTAAAGCAATGGATTTGACTCATACAATCGCCAAGAGAATAAGTTCTGATGGTGGTGGAGCCCTTATAATTGATTATGGCCTAAATGGTGTAGTCTCGGATAGTCTGCAGGTTTGCAACCTTGCCTTTCTATTAAGTGCAAGTGCTTCCACTATTTTGATTCTGGTTGGGCCAATCTTGGTTCTCCTAGTGTTACGAAATTGTTTCTTGGATACTTTCTCATGCTTGCACCCACAGTATTCATTTCATGAATCATGAATATATTTACTTTCGTTCCGTTTAAAGATGTTGCTTGCAAAACTTTCACCTCAAATTTTGTCTAATTGCACCCTGACAAAGGTTAATACTTGCCTACATTAATTGCATTTTTGCAGGCAATTAGGAAACACAAATTTGTTGATATACTAGATAATCCTGGGTCTGCTGATCTCAGTGCATATGTTGATTTTGCTTCCATCAGGCACTCTGCTGAGGAAGCTTCAGGTTTGTGCTCTCATCATTCTCATTCTGGATGTTTTAACTGTAGTTAGAAAAGGTTAGTGAAAGAAAATATAGAAAACTTCTGTTTTTTCTTTATCTGTTGCATTTCAAAACATGTCCAGACAATGTCACTGTCCATGACCCAATCACTCAGTCTCAGTTTCTTGGCTCTTTGGGCATAAATTTTCCGAGTTGAAGCATTGCTACCGAACTGCACAGATGAACAGACTGTCTCTGAGGACAGGTTACTGGTGTTTGGTGGGTGATGGTGAATCCCCATTTTGGGAGGGACCTGATGAGCAGGCACCAATTGGTATGGGTACCCGCTACTTGGCAATGGCCATTGTGAACAAGCAGCAAGGCGTTCCAGTTCCATTTCAATGAAGGTCCGAGTACTTAAAGTTTTTGTATCGCAAATTCTATGTTAAACGTTCATAAATTAGGAGTTATTCTATGTTCCAATGAATTTGCACTTCTCATACTTTCTCATCAAACCAGGTTTAATTATAATACTGGTATTCGAAAATAGTTTTTGAGTATCTTCTTAGTCCTTTTCTTTTTGGATTAACATTATTCATTAATGATGACTCGTTCGTTCTGACTAAAGTATACGAACCTGACTTATGGTCACATAACTTCTTCACTGTGTGATTGGCTGAAATCATTTTACATAAAATCAATATTTTTAGAAGAAAAAATTGAGTCAATTACATGATCAGCATACGTTTCAACTGCTTTCCTTAGGATGTTTTGTAATAAACACACTCTTGCATTTTCTTTTGGGCTTACAGATGCTGATTATTCAAGATAAACAACGTTCGGGAACTAATTAAAATCTTTGATTACAGCTACAGTTAGTCTCTTTCGATAGCTGCAGAATCGCTGGACCGGACATGACTGTGTTCTTCTTTGGCTGCTGAAGCTCTCTCTTGGCTGTTGCGAGCACAAGTCAATGTGTGACTGTGTTTGTGTTGTCACCTTTGAACTTGCAGGTATTGACAGGTATTGACTTAAGGGTATCTTCTTTTGGCACTGTTGAGAATCTTTGATGCGAATCAATGACGTTTGAAATATTAAGAAGATCATACTTTATATAATTGAGTTTATCACAGTCCTGATTTTCCTCTTTTGGTCAATTATAGATGGAGACAACTCCAAAATATAAATAAAAAAGGTGCCGTTTTTTATCTCTTGCTAATTGACAATGCGGTGCCGTTGCCAATTAGAAGTGCGATACCAATCAATGAATTTTAATCATTGCTTCAGTTTTTCGTATACTTTGACTAGATGTGCTGGTGTGTGCTAATGTCGCCAAAAAAAAAATTAAGTCAGTTGCTCAGTCTTATCAAACATCTCATTAATTTTAAGTTACGAGTCTTCGACTTAGTATCGTTCGAATGAGACTCGTTACTTATGTGAGCAGCGTGTAAGTTTTGACATCTCGGTTTCTTTTGGTACTTACCTTCTGGTTTAGTATCGTTCGAATGACTTAGTATCGTTACGAATGATTTAGTATCGTTCGAACGAGACTCGTTACTTTTGGTATTTTGTTCTAATCATACTGTTTACGTTGACGTGGGTATATTTAGGTGGTATGTCGTGTCGGTCCGTCTCTTTAGAAAAAAGAAATATGAATGGTGAGTGATAAAAAAATGAGGACTACAAATTAGGACCATTAATGGAGTTGGGTTTGACATTACATAACACACACGGCTTTTCTTTCTTGCTTTTTCCAGTGTCCTTAGGTATCATACACTACTACTTTTGGACATCATAACTATTTCAGTTCGAGCATTTGCTTGGCGTGAATTCGAATGAACAAATATATTATCACTTGGCTCGGTTCGATATGATGAAATTATAACACATTACTGTAAATGGAGGCTAATGTGCACCGCTGCTGGTGTCAAATCAAGCGTGGTTGGATTGGCGTGATTCGTACGAACTATTCTCTCATCGGACTAGCCCTCCATCCAATGTCTAGTGTTGCTTGTCACTTTCCATAATGCACATATGGCTCATGTTCCATGGCTCTTGTTCATCAATTCATGGTATATTCGTAACTCATTCCTACTACTTATAAAATAACAAAATAAGGAGGATAAGGTCTAGTGGTGGAGTCTATATTATCTTTGAAAAAAAGAGTAAATTTTAATCCATGCTATAAATAAGAAGCAACGGTGGAAGATTCGAATTTTAGGTATGCACATTAAAACTTGTGAAAGAGAATTTTGTCTTCTTTCGTTGTTATTTTTAGCTCGAATCTAGAATAATCAACTCTTCTATAATAATTGATCGGATACCAAATAGTCCTTACCGATAAAAGTAAAATGTATAATGGAAGATTTCAAAATTCTGATGCTAACTAACAAAAAGAAAGAGACAACTTTCTTGCTGTCTCATCTCTGCTATGCTGTATATTAGTAAACATTAGGATCTGTCCAAAAACAAACCGAACAAAATATAATCATAAAGAAAAAATGCTTCCTTCTTTTAATTCAACTTGGCGTGTAATTTTGATGATATGATATTACAATATTTTGTACTTGTCATATCCAAAGCAGTCAAAGTGACATTGTTTTACCTCGCACGCACTATAATATACCAGCAAGGCAAAAGCACATGTTGTAGTAGTTGGTATGAATTGGGGGACTATATTCTACCACCTACCTTTTATCCTCTCTTATTTTTATTTTTCTAATAAATTAATAATTCTTGAAAAGAAAAAGAAAAAGGAGCTCTCCATAACTAAGTAGCTATATATAAGGTCATCTTCTCCTCATGCCCATATTTAAAAATGAAGTTCATGACATAGAAGTGTGTGTCATGAAAGCAGAAGAAAAGTGTACAAAGAAAAAATACAAAAAAATAAAATAAAATTATAGTCTCTCCCTTTGAGCCATCCATGGAGAACACAAGGGTTGAGAAGACATCCTCCGAAGATGAGCCAGTTGTCAAATATGGAGGAATTAAAGCCATGCCATTCGTTATTGGTAAGTAATCGCTCACGAGCTTGTAACTTAGCTTTACTTCTTAAGAAACAGCTAGAAGGGTTACATTCATAAATGTTTGTAATAGTAGTTTTGATCAACTAGAATAACATTGTAACTCGATTTTACTTCTTACAAAGCTTGATAGAGTTAAGTATGAGGACCGAGTCTATTAATTTACATTCAAAACCTCCATAAAAAGGTCGGCTCGACTAAGCTTATAATTAGATGTTGATCAAGTTAGATAGTTTGTAATTAGTGTGATGTCGCTAACTCTTTTGGTTGAGATGATTAAGTACTAATTACCTTTGATTATTATTACCAATTACCATGTGTAGGAAATGAGACATTTGAGAAGCTTGGCACCATTGGATCTTCAGCAAATCTTGCGGTGTATCTTACAACAGTTTTCCATATGAAGAGTGTTTCAGCCACAACACTCATCAACTTCTTCAATGGTACCACAAACTTGGCACCATTACTTGGAGCCTTCCTTTGCGACACTTACTTTGGTCGCTATAAGACTTTGGGATTTGCTTCTGTTTCCTCTTTCTTGGTACATTTTCTTAGACTTTTACTTACGAGTTTGATTCGAGTGCCAATTTAATCCCTATTTTTGTTCAGTTCTTCCACTCATATCCTTACGTCAGTCTTTATGTTTGGTCAATCAGTCTCAATTATTATGTCAATTCTTGGAGAGAGATTAATTAGGCCTTGAGTTCGTGTTCTAAAACAACATTTACTTTATGGCAACCATTACTTAACTTTTATATTTATGAAACTTCCTCCCCTTTTTGTTCAGGGTATGTTAGTATTGATGCTGACTGCAGCAGTCTCTACCCTTCATCCTCCACAATGCCTACCAGGTGAAAACAGCACTTGTACAGGACCAACAGCTTGGCAATATGCTTTTCTACTCAGTGGCTTTGCATTTTTAGTAGTTGGAGCTGGTGGCATTAGACCTTGCAACTTAGCCTTTGGAGCTGACCAATTCAATCCGAAAACGGAATCCGGCAAGAGGGGCATCACTAGCTTCTTCAACTGGTACTACTTCACCTTCACGTTCGCCATGATGGTGTCTGTCACCGGCATTGTCTACGTGCAATCGTATGTGAGCTGGGCCATCGGATTGGGGATTCCTGCATTTCTAATGTTCCTGTCTTGTGCACTCTTCTTCTTGGGGACAAGAATCTATGTCATAGTGAAACCTCAAGGAAGTCCCTTGGCCAGTGTAGCTCAAGTACTTGTAGCTTCTGCAAAGAAGAAAAGTCTAAAGTTACCGGAAAATCCAGCACTGTCGCTATTCAACTACATTCCACCGAAATTTATAAACTCTAAGCTGGCTCACACAAATCAATTTAGGTAAGATCAATCAAAATGTGGCATATAACTGTTTCTTTCCTATAACTCGAAAAATGTTACATGTACTGGAATGAATGATCATGTTATTTTGCAGGCTTCTTGACAAGGCTGCGATTATTACCGATCAGGACGAAATCAACTTGGATGGATCGGCTAAAAACCCATGGAGACTATGCAGCATTCAGCAAGTTGAAGAAGTGAAATGTTTGACGAGGATAGTTCCTATATGGGCAGGAGCTATTATCTGTCATATTCCGTTATTACAACAGCAAACTTATACAGTTTTCCAAGCCCTTCAGCTAGACAGACATTTAGGCAGTGGAGGGTTTGAAGTTCCTGCAGCAACTTACATAATATTCACCATGATAACACTCACCATATGGATTCCCATCTACGACCGAATCCTAGTCCCGATGTTAGAGAAGCTCACTGGCAAAGAAGGTGGATTGATGCTTCTTCAAAGAATGAAGATTGGAATTGTTCTTTCAATTCTCTGTATGCTCGTTTCCGGGTTGGTGGAAGAACATAGAAAAAACCTTGCAGTGACAAGGCCAACACTAGGCATAACACCGAAAGGCGGCGCGGTATCTTCAATGTCTAGCATGTGGCTAATCCCTCAACTCGCACTCGCTGGACTAGCCGAGGCTTTCAACTACATTGCGCAAATCGAGTTCTACTACAAGCAGTTCCCGGAAAACATGAGGAGCATCGCCGGATCAACCTTTTTCCTTGGCCTTGCTCTCGGTAACTACCTAAGTGGATTCCTTGTTTCGATCGTCCACCAAATCACTTCAAGCAAAACAGGAGATTGGTTGCCTGATGACCTTAACAAGGGGAAATTGGACTACTTTTACTATATGATTGGTGGGTTAGGGGTCCTAAACTTAGGATATTTCCTGGTAATAGCTAGGTGGTATAGATATAAAGGTGCTAATGTAGATGGGTCAATAGAAATGGCCACAAAAGCAAAGGAATCTGACAAGCATCTCGTATGACTATGAAAGATTGAAAAAACTAATTAAGAGGTGTTTGGTATCAAATCATGTATGAGTTTAATTCATTTTATTAATAGAGTTTAATTAGAATTCTATTAATGAATGAATTTTAATAATTGGTATAATAATATAAAATTAAAAGAATTCAATTAAATTGAAATTAACAAATTATTTGGTATGATTAAAAAATGATTTTATTTTATTTATTTAATTTATAAACTTATGGGTTGAATCGTGGGTTAATAAATGAAATCATGTATTTTCATTTAACAGAAATCCAACCGATAAACATTTATTAAATCATTAATCAAATACTTTCTTGGGTCTGTTTTTTTTAATATATTTTCAAGAAATATAAAAGTAATTTACATTTACCATTTTACAGGGCCCAAAATTTTCTTATCATAAAAAAAAAACTTACTACTACAATTAAAAATAAAAAGCAAGAAAATAAAACACTAATCCGTAGCAAAATCATAACCACTAAAAATACCACTACATTAACTTAATTATTGTTTGTTCAGCCACAACATTCTTGTTTTTTTTCTTTTTTTCCTTTCCTTAATCAGCCTATCACATGCCTTCTCAGCAAATTTCCATCACAGCCGGTTTACTTTAACTTTTACCCCACTCATCTTCGCCGTCTGAATCCTCCGGATCAGGTATTTTATTCAAGTCAACTCGCTCCATAAACGAGGCTTTAAACTCTCTACTATCACTCACAGATTTATCGTTGTTGCTACTGATACTCATCGCCTGCCGATTATGGTGGTGGTGGTGGTTCAGCGCCGTCTCTAGAGAATCAACCCTAGTGCCGACCTCGGTGGCTTTTTTCCTTATCGACGCCGCCGACATGTCCCTACAAATCCCACCCCGTCGCCGCCAATAGGTTGTCCTGCCAAAAGCTCGGGGAAATTCAACCTCACCGAAGGTCCCCTCAAATATAACACCGTCGTGTCATAGGCTCGCGCCGCCGCCACCGGCGTTGAGTAAGACTCGATCCAAATCCTACACAAGCAAAGGGTTGTTTTAGACGGAGGGTAATATTATAATAATATAATTAATAATTTAAAAAGAACTCCTCAACAATCTTACCCCGGGTAAGAATTTCTACCTTTAATTTTTCAAATTCAATTCACAAAGAATTGAATTCTCTTTTAAAACATCATAACAATCACAAAATTTGTCATAATTTCAGTTACAATAAACTGAATTTATGTGTGAGTTCTATATCAAATACCTCGGGAACAAAAATGCAAATAGGAAAAGGGGAAATTTAATAAGGGAAAAGGAAAGGAAAGGAGAGGGAGGGAATTTTTAGAAAAATTCTTTTGTATGGCTACTTTTTTTTAGATACAAAGAAAAATGAAGAAAATTATAATATTTGTGTATGACGGCAAATGGCACCCGGGGGTCCCTCCTCTTATTATTTTTATTATTGTTAATCCCTAACGTTACGAAATATTCATTTCGCTCCCGCACGTTAGTGGCGTTAGGCACCCGAGGTCCCTCCTGCGGTAACGGAGCCCAACGGACGTTAACTTCCATTATTTTAATATTTTGTCTGATAAAGTTCTCTGACGCGGGACCCACCTGTCGGAAATTCAAATTTTTTTCCTTTTCTTCTCCGATTTTCTCCCTTTTCTTTTTCCTTTCTTATCTAATTAATTAAAATTACCCAAATTGAAATTTAAAACCAAATCAACGAGTCTTTTTCAAAAACAACCAAATAAAGGAGACCCCAAAACAGAAGTCATCGTCTTTTTCCAAAAACAATCCAAAAACTGAGAAACAGAAGTCATCGTCTTTTTGAAGAAGCATAAATCCCCAACTCCCCATCGTCTTCGTCAAGTTCTTTTTGGTCAGAAAAGCACAAGTCGTTGTTGTCTGCATAAGGAATCCGAGAAGGCTGACAGGTACAGGTACATTGAGATAAGGAAAAAGTTTGTATTTTAAAACCCTAGAATCGGGCTCTTGGCTTTGTCTGTTCTTATGTGTCGGTTGCTTTTTAATATGTACATAAACTATTTATATTCAATGTAGTGGTCCTGTACTTTTCTTGTTTGATTTATTGACTGCATTATTGTTTGGTTCTTGCTGGTAGGCCATGGGTGTTGTTTTGCGGTTCAATGTGGCTGGGTTTTTCAGGTTTAACCCGTATAGATACGAATTTGCTACTGTGGTTGAGTGGAAGTGTGAGGTTAAAGACTTATCGTATGAGTTAATAGTGTGGATTTTGGAGCATAAGATGAAAGTAAATAATGTGGGTAAAATTTTATTTTACAAACAATGGGAAAAAAATGTTGTTGATTTAGATATGGATTTGATCTTGCTACAATGTGAAATATCATTTGAATTGTTTGTACAACTAGCTAAGGATAAAGGTGTAGTGGATATATTTGTAAACCATGATGAAAGTCAGCCTCTGTTTATTGAAGGTAAATCTAGGATTTTACCATGTGACCTACTATTGTTTCCTGACTCAATACATGGTAATTACTTCAGTAATGATATAGTAGAGTTGGTGGGTGGCAGTACCTTTAATGTTGAGGAGGGAGTTAAGTCAGATAGGTTTCCTAGAGACATCGTTATTGAGGCTGCCCCATTTTCCCCTTTCTATGAAGCTAGAGACAATGAGGAGAATGTGTTAGGTAGTGGAGGAAGGTTTTGTGAAGAAGATGGTTCAGAAGATGGAGATGACAGTGAAGAATGGAATGATAGTGAAGAGGATAATTCTGGTCAAGAAGATCTTGGGATAGAAGGAGGGCTTGGTCATTGGGTGTCTGTTTCACAGTTATCAGATGATGAAGAATATATTGTAAGTAAGAGAAAGGGAAAGAAGAAGATTGTAGACGGTCAGAGTAGTGTTGTAAATAGAGATCAAGGCGAGATAAGAAATGAAGATGGTGGTACTGCTGAACCAAAAGAGAGACAGTCACCACTAGCTGATGAGATTGGGGATGATTCTGATGTTAGTGCAGAAACTAATAGTGATGGCAGTGAAGCTGAACATGGGAGGAGGAGAAGAAAGACTAAAATTTCTTACAAGCCCACCACCAACTTCAGATTTGTTCCTAACTTGGAGATTGGGATGATATTTAATACATCAAAGGAGTTCAAGGATGCGGTGATAGAACACAGTTTAAAGGTGCATAGAGAGGTAGATTTTGTGAAGAATGACAAGAAGAGAGTAAGGTTCAAGTGTTTGGATAAAAGTTGCAAGTGGTTTGTTTATAGCATGAAACCAAAGCATGCAGATCATTGGCAGTTAAGGAGTTTAGGTCCTGATCATTCTTGCCCTAGGGTGTTCACAAACAGCAGAATAAACTACAAGATGATTGCTGGTCACTTCATTAAGGAGAGGAAAACAACAGCAACTGCAATGAAGCAAAAGGATATCAAGAAATACAGCAAGGAAGAACTTGGTATTCAGATCACTGAAGGTCAGGCAAGGAGAGCTAGGATGCAAATTTTTAAACATTTTGTTGGAGATTATGAGAAAGATTTTATAAGGATATGGGATTTTGTTCAAGAGTTGAGGGATAGCAACCCTGGGTCAACTGTTGTCCTTGAAGCTCCTGAAAATATTTTTAAGAGGATTTATGTATGCTTTGATGCATTAAGAAGAGGGTTCACTGAAGGATGCAGAAGGGTGTTAGGGGTAGATGGTTGTTTTTTGAAGGGGCCTTTTAAACAACAATTGTTGTCTGTTGTGGGTAGAGATGCCAATGACCAAATGTTTCCAGTTGCTTGGGCAGTGGTGGATGTTGAAAACCACTCCAACTGGATGTGGTTTCTTCAGCTTGTAAAGAAGGACCTTCATATCATGGAAGATGGACTGGGCTGGTCGCTTCAATCAGATCAACATCCAGTAAGTGAAAACAACAATTATTTATGTTTATTAAAACTTGTATCAATTTCTTGATGTGTAATTGGATTTGTTTGTCCGTTTTTAGCAGTCCATTATCCATGCATTTAGGGAACTGATGCCGCAAGTAGAGGCTAGAAGGTGTGCCAGACACATATTCTCTAAGTGGAGGAAGGGGCGTGATGGGGACCTATATGCAGAGTTATACTGGAGTACTGTGAAGTCCACCAATACACCTGAGTTGGAGGAAAATTTAGAGAGGATGTACAACCATGACCCAGCAGCTCTGGATGCGATTTTGCAGGTACCACCTAAGTTTTGGTGCAAATCTTACTTTCAATGTCTTTCTAAGTCTGATGTGGTTGACAATAACATGTGTGAGACATTCAATTCCAAAATCATGGTGGCTAGGCATATGTCTATTATCTCAATGCTTGAGGAGATTAGAATGTATGTAGTGCAGAGATTTATTGAAAGGAGGAATTATGGGAATTTTCAGTTTGTTGGGGATATAGGGCCTAAAATTAGGGGGAAAATTGAGGACAACAAAGATAAGAGTGTGTACTGCCATGTATTCACTAATGGTGATGGTGGATGAGAGGTATTTGAAGGGAGTATGAAGTTCATTGTCAAATTTGAGGAAAAAAAATGCAGCTGCAGGGGATGGGATTTGACAGGTATTCCATGTCAACATGCAGTGGCAGTGATCACACATAGGAAAGAAAATGTTGACGAGTTTGTGGCTCACTGGTATAAGAAGGATATGTTCATGAAGGCTTATGCCTACTCTATCCAGCCAGTCAACGATGAGAGATTTAGGAGGAGGACTAGTTTCCCAAACATCACTGCTCCTCCAAGAAAGTTGGTTCAGGGTAGACGTAGAGTCAATAGGATACCAGAAAAATGGGAGCCGAAAAACAAGAAGAAAGTCATTAGAAGGTGTGACAGACAGAGGTGCACTAAATGCTTCAGAGTAGGACACAACTCAAAAACTTGTTCAACAAGCATGAACGTCAATGTAAGTCCTTCTCTAAGGGTGCACCTACTCTACTTATTTCATATATGTGTCTATGAAAATATGACTAATGCTATTATCATAGGTTGGAGTTACTGGAGCAAGTTCAGGATCCACTCCTTCAATTGTTGTTAATGAACCCGTATTAAGCACTCAGAACTCTACTACTAACACTGAACCATTGGCAAGGAGAAGAAACCAGCATGACAACATATTACCGAGGCCCTTTTCTGGGATTGCATCACTCATTGATCCAATGACTGGCATGACCATGGTGTGTTAGTCTTCAATTTACGTTGTTTATGCTTGAAATATTTTAAGAAGTTGTGTTTAATTTATATTTATTTTTATGTGAATTGTTAGCCCAACAGGCCAACTGGAATTGCACACCAAGCAAGTAGCAGGGCAACGTCAGAGACATGCAGACCCGGTCAAAATGTAGGAAGGGGTAGGGGTAGGCCTAAGGGGTCACAAAACACAATTGCTACCAGATGGTTTGGAGATTATATTCCACCAAACCCAGCACCTTCTTCAACAATTCCAGCCACTACTCCAGCAGCTCCAGTAGCTTCTCCAACAATACCTTCTTCAACAATTCCAGCCACTACTCCAGCAGCTCCACTAGCTTCTCAAACAATACCTATTCCAACAATTCCAGCCACTACTCCAGCAGCTCCACTAGCTTCTCAAATAATACCTAATCCAACAATTCCAGCCACAATACCAGTAAAAAGGGGTAGGGGAAGGCCTAAGGGTTCTACAAATAAGAAGCATAAAGGACTTCCATCATGAAGTTGTTGTTTATGGTACTTGATATGATATCAGGCAAATGTGTTGGAACTTGTAATGTATGGAAATTGTGTTGTTGTTGCTTTTGTTTTATGGTACTTGATATCAGACCCAATCAAATGGTGAAATTTGGTTGGCATTTTGTTTAGTTTTTGGATATTCAGAAAGGTGAAATTTGGATGGGATTTTGTGTTGTTCTTGGATAATCAATTATGCAAATTTGGATGGGATTTTGTGTTGTTCTTGGATAATCAATTCTGCAAATTTGGATGGGATTTGTTGTTGTTCTAGCATAATCAATTCTGCAAATTTGGTTGGGATTTTGTTTAGTTCTTGGATAATGAAATCATAAATTTTTGTTTAGTTTATTGAAGAATCAATTCTGCAAATTCGGTTGGCATTTTTGTTTAGTTTATTGAAGAATCAATTCTGCAAATTTGGTTGGCATTTTGTTTAGTTTATTGAAGAATCAATTCTGCAAATTCGGTTGGCATTTTTGTTTAGTTTATTGAAGAATCAATTCTGCAAATTTGGTTGGCATTTTGTTTAGTTTATTGAAGAATCAATTCTGCAAATTCTTGTGCAGCATTTTTGTTCAAGTTTTTGAGATTCAATTGTGCAATTTTTTGAGCAGCATTTTGTTTAGTTTTTTGAAATTCAATTACGCACATTTTGTGCAGCATTTTGTCTAAGTTTTTGAGCTTCAATTCTGCAGATTTTGTGCAGCATACGGTTTAGTTTTGGAGAGAAACAATTCTGCAAATTTTTTAGCAGCATTTTGTTTAGTTTTTTTAGAATCAACATAACAATGTACATTAAAATCTGTTTCATCTTGAATGCATGTATAATCAACAACACCATCTTCAAGAACAACATACCGAAATGCACATTACAGAACTGTGCTTCAATAACATCATAAACAACAACAAACATGACAAAACTTTCTTTAAAAAGTCAAGAACATGATAAACAGAACAACAAACAACACATCCAAATAAACTTCATCATTTTATTATCATTTATTTAGAAAGGGAAATACATAACTGGATCCATAAGGATCTAAACCAGAAAATGGCTTAACCAACAGATCATACATTAGGAATGCCGGCCACAGCATTTCCACCCATGTTCAATTCCTCTGAAGCAACCCTTACACCTCTGAGTGTTGTTTCCATTAAAGCCCTCTTATTCTGGAGTTGATTGATGCAAACTTGCAGGTGAGTAAGGCTCTCGCCAAGGCTGATGACAATTGCAAGAGCATCATCATCATCTTCAAACACAGCTTCCTTCCTAGCCCTCAACTCGTCAACCCTTGCCTCCAACCCATGGATATCCTCAGCAGTCTGCATAATCTTGTGTTCCAGCATCACAATGTCATCAGTTAAATTCCTACTGACTCCCCCAATAACATTGAGAATTATTTGCCTGTCACCAGCATTCATTTTGGAAGGAGATGAACAAGGAAAGATGTAGAGTGATAAGAGGAAAGATGCAAAGTGAGGATGAGTTAGATAGTCTGTGAATATATAGAGATACGAAATAAAGCAAACATGTAGAGAGTCAATGCAGGCAAACGTTGCAAACGTTGGGAATATGGAAGGCTAAGACGTTCTATCACTTTGGAAATATGGAAGGCTAAGACGTTGTATCACGTTGGGAATCTAAAAGGTGCATCAGTAAATGAGAGTTCAACTACCAATCTACAATCTACAATGTGCAGAGTTCTTAATGTACTAAAACAGTCAAGAGTTTTATCATTCCAATTAAAAACTTACAATCACACCAACCATACCTATCAAAACACACACGATAATTACAACCTTTACACACTTCATAAAACCATCTGACTTCACCAACCTTTCCCTATCTAATTCATATTGCAAACATGAAATCAAATCTATAGCTTCCGTGTGTGCATTCTGCACACGCACTATCTTTTCATTCAATGACCTAACTTCTGCTTTCAAATACTCTTCACTGTCCAATAGCATATGGACAACATCCCTCGCCCTTTGTGACAATCGTTCAGAATCATGCCAAAAAAAATACTTACATCTGTGTCTTCGACAACCGTAAAACCTTCTACCCACGTTCTCCTCTTTCCAACAAACCCACATGACAGCTTTCAACTTGCAGTCGCAATACCTCGCTGGACCTTCATAATTTTCAATTCCAACTTGCGTATGCCTCCTCCATGTGCGCACCGAACTAACAGAAGTTGAAGAAGACGATGGCATCGCGTTACAAATTTAAAATTAAAGATGGAAGAAGGAATGGTGGGTGGCGGCTGCCTTAGAAATGGTGGGTGGCTACTGATAGAAAAGAAAATGAAGAAGATGATGATTTGGGGATTTAGGGTTTTGCCTCAGATTTGTTTTTGAAGAAGACGATAACTTGTGTTTTGCTTGGGGTCTCATTTATTTGGTTGTTTTTGAATAAGACGCGTTTATTTGGTTTTAAATTTCAATTTGGGTAATTTTAATTAATTAGATAAGAAAGGAAAAAGAAAAGGGAGAAAATCGGAGAAGAAAAGGAAAAAAATTTGAATTTCCGACAGGTGGGTCCCGCGTCAGAGAACTTTATCAGACAAAATATTAAAATAATGGAAGTTAACGTCCGTTGGGCTCCGTTACCGCAGGAGGGACCTCGGGTGCCTAACGCCACTAACGTGCGGGAGCGAAATGAATATTTCGTAACGTTAGGGATTAACAATAATAAAAATAATAAGAGGAGGGACCCCCGGGTGCCATTTGCCTGTGTATGACAACATAAATGGAAAGAATTTTTTTTACAATTATTTTACCACTTTATCCTTATGGTCATTTTCATACTTTCCAATTCCATTGCTGAATTTCATTGAACACCTTCCGTGCAAGGCTAAGCTCACCACACCTTGCATACATGGTAATCAAAGAAAGGTTGATCCCATTTGCCAATGAATAACTCCATTGACAAAAGCTTGATCCCACTTGCCGTAATGCATCCGACATGGAGGGACAAAAACATCAAGGTTCCTGCAAAAACCTGCATTGGTCGAATAAACCTTAACCTTGGCGGGGCGTTTGAGGTTCCTCTCCAGTGGTTTCTTCTTTGTTTTCCAAACATTCACAAGCCTGACAACCTTGTAATCATTCAATCACGAATCAAAGCCAAACCCAACAACCCCAAGATAAGGGTTGTGGATGTGACAGGAGAAGGCAGGAGGGGGAAGCTTCAAAGCCTTCAGAATCGACGGGTTCCACAAAATCAGGTTATAGGTGTAGCATTTGGACATGGATTTGCTGAAGGGGAAGCTTCTTGGGTGGGCAATTTTGCAAGAGGAATAAGAGATTTTGGGTCAGTGTTGGATGGTGGTGCAGGGGCGGGAGGTTGTTGTAGTTTGAGGGGGTCAGTAATGGAATAAAAAGATTTCCCTTCAATTTCTTCCTTTTCCTTCCACTTTTAGGAGGAAATATTTTGTGAACTCGGAAGAAATTTTTTATAATTTATTTCACCTTCTTTTCCTTCTTTTCCTTTCCACTCTAATCCTTCTTCTCATACGTAGGCTAAAAGTCATATATAGCTCATTACTGCTGCTGAGATACCAAAATCTTGGCTCGATCAAAAATCCGAATAATCAAAAGTCATACCTTCTTGATAAACAACTTTGAACAACAGGAAACGAGCAGAGGCCATTCAAATTTCTCTGCATCATAAACACAAATGGATGTCATTGTCACTGCTACTACAGCAGAATACAACAGAGACCCATCATTTCTCTGCACTAAATTATGCTCATTGTTTACCATGGAAATGGGCCAAAAGATGGGTAGCAAAAGGTTCCACCTCTAGAATCCTATCTTACAGACTATTGACGCATTTCATCGAAGTAAGTAAGTGGGTATCCCATGACAAGAACAAGACAGCGGCATGCAAAAAGGGAAAGCTTGATAAAAATAGTGGAGTATAGTGGAGGAAATGAAACGAATGGAAATGTACAAAATTGACAAAATTGACTAAATTCCATTGGCTGAGAATAGAAATGGAAAGGGGTATGTATAAAAGAAAATGAATTATTATAGTATATGACTTATTTAATTAGATATTACTCGCCGTGCCGAATTTAATGAAAATATATTAATTCCACTGCATGAGATAGAATTGAATTAGGAAAGAAAAGGAAAAATATATGAGTGAGTATTATGACTTAATTTTATTTATAAATTAATAAATTACATGAGAAAATTGAAGAAAAATAGAAATAATGGCTTATGTTCACATTCTAATATTTCAAATATATCTTCCAAATCCTATAAAAAATAAATCTTTACCAAAACCATAAAGTAGAGGGTGAAATTATTAGCATTCTCATTTATCTGTTACTAACACTCATCGTATATTTTACTTATAAATAAAAATACCTTTATTTTCATAATAATTTAAAAACATTGATTAAAAAAAGGAGAAATAGCTTAAAACACCCCTGTACTAAGCGCGAAAACCAGAAACCACTCCTAACCTTCAAAACGTCCATTACACCTCCCCTGAGCTATTGTTTTCGGGCAAAAAGGCCCTTCTGTCTATAATTAATTACATTTTTTTGTGAATTCTTGGAATTTTTTACAATGTTTCTTGATTTTTAGGTTAATTACATTTTTTTGTGAATTTTTACATTTTTTTTTAGTATTTTTACAATTTTTTTAAAATTGTAAAAATGTGCATTGAAGGGCCTTTTTGCTCGGAAACAATAGCTCAGGGGAGGTGTAATGGACGTTTTGAAGGTCAGGGGTGGTTTCTGGTTTTCGCGCTTAATACATGGGTGCTTTAAGCTATTTCTCCTTAAAAAAATAATAAATGCTAACAAAAAAATATCAAAATTCCTAAAATTACTTATCATCATCGGCTCCCAGATTTGGCAACTCTAAGATTCAGGAAACAACTAGATTTAATTCAATTGTTTTTTTTAACGGGATTTAATTCAATTGTTATCTAAAGAGTATGTTATATTATTATTTTTATTTAAATAAATAACTATCAAGTGGATGTGAAGATTACACGTGTGCTTTTAGTATAAATGTTAATATCTCTAACACTATTCATTTGAAGAAACTAAATTACTTTAAGTGGTAGCTTGCACACAAAAAAAAGAACGAGCGATATATTTTTTTAATGAATAAAAAATTCTTAAATATTTTCTAAATAAAAAACTTATTTTCTGAATAATTTCCTAATATTTTACTTAAAGTAAATCTTTTAATGTTCTTTGTATTTTAAATAATAAATAAGCCTCGTCCTAAAATTAATAACAGTATTTTTATCTATAAATAAAATAAGATGAATATTAATAAATAAGTGAGAGTGCTAATAACCTCACCCTAAAGTTAATCTTTCTTTATTTCTTTTCTCTAGTTTCTAAATTGACTTCCAAATAATGAAAATAAAATACATAATTTTTTTCATATTTTTTCTTAGTTAAAAGCCAGAATTTTGAGTAGGGGTGTACACGGACCTGTTCGGTCCGGATTTTGAGCTGGAATCAGACCGAACTGAAATTTAACGGTTCTATTTAAGGTAGAATTGAACCGAACTGTTACTATCGTTTCGGTTTAGTTTTTCGTTTTATTTTTTTCGGTTCGGTTCGGGACGGTTCCGGTTCTAACCTGTTTAGTTTTTTTTAATCTGGGCGACGTGGCACGCTAAGATTTTGCCACATCACCCATGATCCTTCATCCTTTGAAAATAAAAGGCAAAGGTGCAAGCAATGGGTTTTGAACCCGTTTGTGTTGGCAAAAGGGGGCAAATAACTTGCTAGTTGCTACTACGCTACCACAAGTGTTGTGATCAAAGTGTGAAAAATTTATCTATATATTAGTAATATACAACATCCATTGACAAAACAACACCGTTTAGTTGTTAAACACACAATTTTGATTTTTTTTTAAAATAATGCTTTGATTTACCAATTTATAAATGATAGTCTAATGTTCTTTAAATTTTATGATATAAAACATATAAAAATTTAAAGTGACTAAATATTAATAAATAATAAGTATTAAAATATTGAAATGTAATGAATATGCTTAACAAATATCTAGTCAAGAAGTATCGTGCTTCATATCGAGGCTAACATATACACATGAAGAATTTTCAAGTATAAAATGCTTCATATGAAGATAAAATTAGATCACTTACATTTAGAGCTTCAAAAATATCCTTGAACAATACAATAGTTAATTAGTTATACTCATGTACTACGTAACACATTAATACAATTTAAATTTAAAACATAAACCTCTAAACAATTAACTCAAGTAAATAATGATATTGAAATATAAATACCATAAATCTAAATCATGAATGTCCATTAACCATTATGCAAATTCATTATTTTAGTTGTCATCTAATTAGTAATTATATTTTTTATAACAATTGACATCATTCTTTCTTACAACAATATAATTCTCTTTTTATTAAGTAAAATACTGAACAATAAACATATATCTACGATATACCTTAATAATTATGTATTAGAGTAAGGATTAATGATAATATTACTAGTATATGCCGTATCATTGATAATTAATGATCTTAGTTTATACATATAGTTAACTGATGACATGGCTATTACAATTTACAATAATATAGTTTTTCCTCATAATAATTCTTATATAACTTCTTTAATAAAATTTTATATTAAGAATAACAAATAAAAGAAAAAAAATGAGGACTTTTAGTTAAGTTTAAAAGGAAAAATGATTAAAATTTTCTATTTCTTAGTTCTTACTAGTTACTATGGACAAAATATTTTTTCCTCATAATAATTCTTATATAACTTCCTTAATAAATTTTTTTATTTAAAATAACAAATGAAAGGAAAAAAATGAGGACTTTTAATTAAGTTTAAAAGAAAAAAAAGGATAAAAATGAGGAATTTTAATTAAGTTTAGAAGGAAAAAAGAAAGATAGGGAGTTAAGTTTAGAAGGAAAAAAGAAATAAAAAGAAAAGAAAATGGGAGCCAAGGAAGATTTGAACCTCTCCTTTTAAGATGATAGGTGAGGAGTTAACTATTAAACCAAATTTAAACTTTGATATCATAATGCATATATATATCTCGGTTTTACGGTTTGGTTTACGGATTTTAGAATTAGAAAAATGGATCAAATCAAAAATTTCGGTTCGGTCCTACAGTTTCAAAAAAAAAATAAAAAATCAACATTCGGACCGATTCGGTGCGGTTCCAATTTAGTTTCCGATTTGCGTAGGTTTTTATACACTGCTAATTTTGAGGGTCATTATACCATAATTTGTGAATTTTGGGCTCCCAACCATCAAGTAGGATCCATTCCTTCATAATGGCCTAGCCAAGATTAGGCCCATGGACTTCTCAATTCATATTTCCACCTAAATTCGCTCCAAATTAAGAGTAAGAAATGGTAAAATTCAAATTTCTACTTATATTTTAATGTTAACTGATAATCAATAAGTTACCCCTGTATCTACAATGAATTCAACATTAGGGAGAATTAAGTTTAGGGTTAAGTGTTATAGTCGCATTTGTATCACACAATATTGAGTTTCATTTGAATTCCTTTCATTAATAAAAAAATGAAAACAACATGGCTATTTTCTACAACATCATTGTCCAATAACTAATTCTCTTCCTAACAACATGGAAATCAAAATAAACACGTAATCACCATAAATGTGCATCACATATTATCATGGACCATAAAAACAGAAATTTAAACGAGGCAAAACTAAGCCATTCAAGTTGCAATCTCCTTAATTTTTGAATGTGATCATTCAAACAACCATGTTGGACCAGCTACCATATAGTATGGTCGTATGCAGCTAATCAATTATTGCTTTTCCAGTAGAGTGGATTGATTTTTCTTCATGCAGCTAACTCAAAATTCAAATAGAGAAGAACTCCAAGCTTTTGTAGTTTTCCGTTCGAAACTTAGAATCCAGTCTCAACTTGGAAAACCCCTCCGAAAAAGATGTTTGTGCTGAATCAAACTTTGATTTCTGTCAGTAATAACACAAATCCTTTTAGTGGTTTACGGTGCGATCACGTTCGAACGAGATTAGTCTTATATCAGAAAAATACAAAAGTCACTCGAGAAAAAAGAAGATAACGAATTAACTAAAAGACAATTGCTACTTAAGACTGTCTGCCAAGCAAGACTAGTCAAGCCTTATAGGACATGATCCAGGCTACGTATTGATGATGCAGAATTAGTTTTACAACCCATAAGACAGCATGTATAGAAATATAAATACATCCATTTGGTATGACTAGAATCTTCAAAAGAAACACAATCACAAATCACAATTTGAACATATCATTTGGTTATATGGAGAACTCAGGGGGAAAATCTGCAACGACTAGTGAGCAAGTCATCACTTACAGAGGAGTTAGAGCCATGCCATTTATCATAGGTATTATATGTAGCTAGCTTGTGGATTATATATTTAGTTTGGGCTCATATGCTCATTTTCTGGAAAAAAAATCTTACTTTGCTGAATAATTTTACAGGAAATGAGCCTTTTGAAAAGCTAGGAACAATATGGATATTAGCAAACCTGTTGGTGTATCTAACAACTGTGTTTAACATGAAGAGCATCACTGCTGCCACTCTAATCAATGTCTTCAATGGAACATCAAACATGGCACCATTGCTTGGTGCTTTCCTCTGTGATTCTTACTTTGGAAGATTCAACACTCTTGCCTTTGCTTCAATCTCATCTCTTTTGGTATACACAAGTATCTTTCTGGGTTGAAAATGCCAACATGAACCACCTATTTAATCTCGATTAGTTTCTAATCTTGTTATACAAAAATTGTGTCAGAACTTGGATTTTTCTACTACCGGCACCATACATACATGGAGTATATATGTTCATCTAATACCAGTTGCTTTTGTTTTGAAGGGGATGGCAGTACTAACTCTGACTGCTGCATTCCCCAAATTACACCCTCCAAAATGCACGACCCATGAGATTGGCAAATGTGTTGAACCCACAGCTTGGCAAATAGCCTTCCAGCTCACTGGATTTGGGTTTTTTGGTCATTGGAGCTGATGATATCAGTAACCTTCATTGTCTATGTGCAGTCAAATATGAGCTGGGCGATAGGTTTAGCCATTCCTACATGCCTAATGCTAATGTCATGTGCAATATTTTTTTTTGGGTTCAATTTTTTTGTGAAATTGACTAAATATTAATATATTAAATGTAATGAATATGTTTAACAAATATCTAGTCAAGAAGTACCGTGCTTCATATCGAGGCTAATATATACACATGAAGAATTTTCAAGTATAACTATACTTTATATGAAGATAAGATTAGATTACTTACATTTAGAGCTTCAAAAATATTCTTGAATCATACAATAGTTAATTAGTTATACTCATGTACTGCGTAACTCGTTAATACAATTTAAATTTAAATCCTAAATCTCTAAACAATTAACTCAAGTAAATAATGATATTGAAATATAGATACCATAAATCTAAATCAAAATGTCCATTAACCATTATGCATATGCAAATTCATTATTTTAGTTGTCATCTAATTAGTAATTATATTTTTTTATGACAATTGACACCATTCTTTCTTACAACAATATAATTCTCTTTTTATTAAGTAAAAAACTGAACAATAAATATATATCCATGATACTTAATAATTATGTATTAGAGTAAGGATTAATGATAATATTACTAGTATATGCCGTATCATTAATAATTAATGGTCTTAGTTTATACATATAGTTAACTGATGACATGACTATTACAATTTACAATAATATTTTTTTTTCATCATAACAATTCTTATACAACTTCCTTAATAAAATTTTATATTTAAAATAACAAATAAATGAAAAAAATGAGGAATTTTAGTTAAGTTTAAAAGGAAAAATTATTAAAATTTTCTATTTCTACGGAGAAAATATTTTTTCCTCATAATAATTCTTATATAACTTCCTTAATAAAATTTTCTATTTAAAATAACAAATGAAAGGAAAAAAAATGAGGACTTTTAATTAAGTTTAAAAGAAAAAAAAGGATAAAAATGAGGATTTTTAATTAAGTTTAGAAGGAAAAAAGAAAGTGAGAACCAAGGGGATTTAAACCTCTCCCTTTCAAGATGATAGGTGAGGAGTTAACCATTAAACCAAATTCAAACTTTAATTTCATAATATATATATGAATCGGTTTTATCGGTTTTACGGTTCGGTTTACAAATTTTAGAATTAGAGAACCGGATCAAATCGAAAATTTCAGTTCGGTCCTACGGTTAAAATAAAAAATAAAAAATTCAACGGTGCGGTTCTAATTTGCTTTCCGTTTTGGGTCGGTTTTTGTACACCCCTAATTTTAAGGGTCATTATACCATAATTTGTGAATTTTGGGCTCCCAACCATAAGTACGATACATTCCTTCATAATTGGCTATCCAAGATTAGGCCCATGGACTTCTCAATTCATATTTCCACCTAAATTCGCTCCAAATTAAGAGTAAGAAATGGTAAAATTCAAATTTCTACTTATATTTTAATGTTAACTGATAATCAATAAGTTACCCCTGTATCTACAATGAATTCAACATTAGGGAGAATTAAGTTTAGGGTTAAGTGTTATAGTCGCATTTGTATCACACAATATTGAGTTTCATTTGAATTCCTTTCATTAATAAAAAAATGAAAACAACATGGCTATTTTCTACAACATCATTGTCCAATAACTAATTCTCTTCCTAACAACATGGAAATCAAAATAAACACGTAATCACCATAAATGTGCATCACATATTATCATGGACCATAAAAACAGAAATTTAAACGAGGCAAAACTAAGCCATTCAAGTTGCAATCTCCTTAATTTTTGAATGTGATCATTCAAACAACCATGTTGGACCAGCTACCATATAGTATGGTCGTATGCAGCTAATCAATTATTGCTTTTCCAGTAGAGTGGATTGATTTTTCTTCATGCAGCTAACTCAAAATTCAAATAGAGAAGAACTCCAAGCTTTTGTAGTTTTCCGTTCGAAACTTAGAATCCAGTCTCAACTTGGAAAACCCCTCCGAAAAAGATGTTTGTGCTGAATCAAACTTTGATTTCTGTCAGTAATAACACAAATCCTTTTAGTGGTTTACGGTGCGATCACGTTCGAACGAGATTAGTCTTATATCAGAAAAATACAAAAGTCACTCGAGAAAAAAGAAGATAACGAATTAACTAAAAGACAATTGCTACTTAAGACTGTCTGCCAAGCAAGACTAGTCAAGCCTTATAGGACATGATCCAGGCTACGTATTGATGATGCAGAATTAGTTTTACAACCCATAAGACAGCATGCATTGCAATATAAATACATCCATTTGGTATGACTAGAATCTTCAAAAGAAACACAATCACAAATCTTAATTTGAACATATCATTTGGTTATATGGAGAACTCAGAGGAAAAATCTGCAACGACTAGTGAGCAAGTCATCACTTACAGAGGAGTTAGAGCCATGCCATTTATCATAGGTATTATATGTAGCTAGCTTGTGGATTATATATTTAGTTTGGACTCATATGCTCATTTTTCTGGAAAAAAAATCTTACTTTGCTGAATAATTTTACAGGAAATGAGACTTTTGAAAAGCTAGGAACAATAGGGACATTAGCAAACCTGTTGGTGTATCTAACAACTGTGTTTAACATGAAGAGCATCACTGCTGCCACTCTAATCAATGTCTTCAATGGAACTTCAAACATGGCACCATTGCTTGGGGCTTTCCTCTGTGATTCTTACTTTGGAAGATTCAACACTCTTGCCTTTGCTTCAATCTCATCTCTTTTGGTATACTTCTGTGTGTAATCTTTTAATCACAAGTATCTTTCTGAGTTGAGAGTGCCAAACCACTCGCATGAACCTCCTGTTTAATCTCGATCAGCTTCTAATCTTGTTATAAAAAAATTGTGTCAGAACTTGGATTTTTCTACTAACGGCACCATACATACATGGAGTATATATGTTCATCTAATATCAGTTGCTTTTGTTTTGAAGGGGATGGCAGTACTAACTCTGACTGCTGCATTCTCCAAATTACACCCTCCAAAATGCACGACATATGAGATTGGCAAATGTGTTGAACCCACAGCTTGGCAAATAGCCTTCCTGCTCACTGGATTTGGGTTTTTGGTCATTGGAGCTGGAGGCATTAGGCCTTGTAACCTTGCATTTGGAGCTGATCAGTTCAATCCGGCTACCGAATCCGGGAAACGGGGCATTAACAGCTTCTTCAATTGGTACTACTTCACCTTCACATTTGCAATGATGATATCAGTAACCTTCATTGTCTATGTGCAGTCAAATATGAGCTGGGCTATAGGTTTAGCCATTCCTACATGCCTAATGCTAATGTCATGTGCACTATTTTTCTGGGGTTCAAAACTTTTTGTCAAAGTGAAACCTGAAGGGAGTCCTCTAACAAGTATAGCACAAGTTCTTGTTGCTGCTGCTAGGAAAAGGAAATTGCAGCTGCCTGAAAACCCAAGTCTTTGCCTTTTCAATCACATGCCATCCACCTCCATCAATTCCAAGCTACCCTACACAAATCAGTTCAGGTCAGAGAAAACCTCTTCCCTAATATGAAGAATTTCTTCTCTTTTTATTTTCTTTTTCTCGATCGGTCTCCCCAGGTGGCCTCTTTGCCCCCTCTAGGCAGTAGACTAATTCGGTTCGAGCAAACACTAAAAAAGTAATAGTTTTCCAACAGGTTTCTGGGGAAGGCAGCAATAGTGACAAGTGAAGATCAAATAACTCCAAAAGGGGAGCCTGCTGATCCATGGAGGCTTTGCAGCATCCAAAAAGTGGAAGAATCAAAATGTGTACTAAGAGTGATTCCTCTAATGGGATCATCCATTATTTACTTTGTTTCTATAATTCAGCAACAATACACCTATTCTGTTCTCCAAGCACTTCAATCTGACAGAAGACTCGGCTCCGGTACTGGCTTTCAGATTCCTGCTGCATCATTTGTAGTCTTCTCCATGCTAAGCCTGACCTTATGGATCCCAATCTACGATCGAATTATCGTTCCTTCTCTGCGAAAAATCACTAGAAAAGAAGGCGGTATCACACTCCTACAAAGAATGGGGATAGGAATTGTCCTGTCAATAATCACAATGCTTGTTGCTGCTGTGGTGGAGGAAAAGAGAAGGCATTTAGCACTTACAAGGCCAACAGTAGGTGTTGCACCGAAAGGAGGGGCTATTTCATCAATGTCAGCCCTATGGCTAATCCCTCAGCTAACCCTTTCTGGACTGACCGAGGCTTTTAATTCGATTGGTCAGATAGAATTCTACTACAAGCAGTTCCCTGAAAATATGAGAAGCATTGCTGGTTCTTTCTTCTTTTTGGGGCTAGCTGGGTCAAGTTACCTAAGTGGGTTTCTCATTTCTATTGTGCATCATATCACAGTTAGATCAGATGGTGGAGATTGGCTGGCAGAGGATCTGAACAAAGGGAAACTGGATTACTTCTATTACTTGATTGGTGCTTCAGGAATTCTCAATTTTGTGTATTTCTTAGTTTTCGCCAAGTGGTATAGGTATAAAAGTGCAAACGCAAGCAGCAATACTCCGGAGTTGGACATGGGAGCAAAGGAGGTTGAAAAGCATTTTGTTTGACTAAAGCCAAAGAAAAGAGGCATTATAAGGGCAGTGTTAAGAGGTATAGAATTGTGCTAGTTGGTATAGATATAAAGGTGCTAAGAATGAAAATGGGCCAATAGAATTGGCCATAGAAACAAATAAATCTGACAAGCATCTTGTATAAGTAGGAAAGATTCAAGACTACTTAAAAGTCATCTATAGCTCATTACTGGTGTCAAGATGCCAAAGCTTGGCTCAAATAAGAATATAGGAATAACCATAAGTCATAGTACCTTATTCTTGCTTTAAAGGTGCTGCTCTGCCTTAAAAATTTGTTATCAGCTACAATTTGCTGCTGTACAAGAAATGAGCAGAGGCTACCCAGGTTTCTCTGCATCACAAACACCATGAATGTATATCATATCACATGAGAGTTACGCAAAAATGGAAAATGTTACATGCTTAAGAGCTTAGACAATGCCGTTATTACAGAAGATACAAAAGGAATCCATATGTACTAAATTATGGTTACCATGGCAATGCGCAAAGATGGGTAGCAAAAGGTTCCACCTTTATTTTAGTATCCTCTGTTACAGCCTATTGACGCATTTCATCGAGTAGGAAGTGGGCATCGCCGGGACAAGAAGAAGAAGGAAGGCTTGATTAAAGATAGGGGAAGAAGCACTCTAAACTACAAGTATTACCAAACCCACAACAAGATTCATATTAATCCTGTCAGGAAAAGGATAAAGAAGATAGTGAAGGCAGTGCTTTAGACTTCAGTATTATTTTGATGGGAATGAAATGAAGGAAACAACATGGCTGTTTCTACAACATCGATGTCGTCTAATTACTATTTCTCTTCCAACGACATGTAAACCACAATAAACACATCACGAATTAAATTATTATCGGTCATACAACAGAAATTGTGAGAAGCCAAAGTAAGTCATTCAATTCAATTACATCTCGTTTTTTTTTAAAAAATATTATACATTTTAGTAACTTTCTAATTTTTAGCATGTCTCACTAATTTTATAGCTAAAAATTGCAATTTTTAATATTTGAATGTGATCATAAGACCATATTAGACTGCTCTTGTAATTTATGTGCCTAAAATAAGTCTAGTCATTTGCAAGTAATTATATATTTCTTTTTTAGGTTAGACGAAATAAATTTAAATTTAAATTCCAGTCTATATTAATACTTTTATCACCATAAAAAATCGTTTTTTTAATTAATTAGTTAGATTTTGCAGTAAAGGGGATGGTTTTTTTCCTCTACAATTGAGAAGAACTCCATTCTTTTGTAGTTTTGTGTTAGATACTTTGAATCATGTCTTATGTTCCTATTTGAGATGGAGATTTTTACAATGACTTCAAGTTATAATAATAAACCTTAAAAGGGCAGCCTGCTATGGCTGCTAAGCAGTTTATTCTCTTATAATATGTAACATACAATAATTCAAAAAACTAAAATTTACATAAATATAAATATACTTTGGTTATGTAACAGTAAAATTTAAACTAATTACAAATATATCTGGATTATAAAACTTATAATTCGTAATATTACTACGTTGCATACTCATAATTCATAACATAAACGTTAGTAATAAAACTTAGGGTAGTGATAATTCCGCAACAGTAGTCAAGCCATCAGGACATTGTTCAGGCTACGTATTTGATGATGCAGAATTAGTTCTAACAAGCAATAAGACAAGCTATCTATAACGATATAAATACATACATTTGTTAGGATTATAACCTTAAAAAAAGAAGGCAACATTAAAAGAATAGAAAATTCCATAAATGAAACACTAGCCAAGACAACAAAACCACAAATCATATACACATTAATCCTAATTATTTGAACATATCAATTTGGTCATGGAGATCTCATCAGAGAAAAAACTCCAACTACTAATGATGAACAAGTCATCATTTACAGAGGAGTTAAAGTCATGCCATTCATCATTGGTATATATATATATATTTAAAAGAATATTCTTACATAGCTTGATTATTTTACAGGAAATGAGACTTTTGAGAAGCTTGGGGTCAATAGGGACAGTAGCAAACTTGTTGGTGTATCTAACAGCTGTGTTTAACATGAAGAACATCACTGCTACAACTCTAATCAATGTCTTCAATGGAACCTCAAACATGTCACCATTGCTTGGTGCTTTCCTGTCTGATACTTACTTTGGAAGATTCAATACTGTTGCCTTTGCTTCAATCTCATCTCTTTTGGCACACTTCTATCTCTATTCTCTCTCATATTAGGTTTTTGAAAGTACGAATCTTGTTCGCTCCGGATTGACAGTGCTTCCAATATGTAATTTTGTCACATACAATGATTGAACCAGTAACATCTTACTTAAGATGCGAGACTGTGAAACCACTCACACCGACTAGAATTAGTTTCTAAACTTTTCACATACTTAGAATTTTCTACTAAACTTGTCGGTTGTAATTTTCTACCGGGGAGCCTGCTGATCCATGGAGGCTTTGCAGCATCCAGAAAGTGGAAGAATCAAAATGTATAATTAGAATGCTCCCTCTAATGGCATCATCCATTATTTACTTTGTCGCAATTATTCAACAACAGTACACCTATTCTGTTCTCCAAGCACTACAATCTGACAGAAGGCTCGGCTTCGGTACGGGCGACTTTCAGATTCCTGCTGCATCATTTGTAGTCTTCTCCATGCTAAGCCTGACATTATGGATCCCAATCTACGATCGAATCATCGTCCCTTCTCTTCGAAAGATCACTCGAAACGAAGGCGGGATTACACCGTTACAACGAATGGGGATAGGAATTGTCCTGTCAATAAACACAATGCTTGTTGCTGCTGTGGTGGAGGAGAAGAGTAGGCATTTAGCATTTACAAGGCCAACAATAGGCATTACATCAAAACAAGGACGGATCCAGGGGGGGCCACCGTGGGCTGATGCCCACCCTGGGCTAATGGGAAATTTTTTTTTAGTATACAGCCCAACCCAAATCTCTAATCTAACCCACCCCAAATTAATTGCCTTATTGAGTAAATTGATACTCAATCTGTTGTTAAATAATTAGTGCTACATCTCTAGACTAATTACATATCCTCAATGTCACAAATCGATTAACGGTTTGCTCCAATCTTGCATTTTAAATTAATTAGCTAAAGTTTCGTATTTTTAAAATTAAATTTTGGTCGTCCATCAATCGAATATTTCGTACGAATTGGTGAATCGGCGATTGATTTTAAAATATTTTAGTCGACTCCGTTTTTTATTTTGTGGTTGTTGGTCGGGATCAAATATTTTAGCCTTAATATTTGTTTTTGTAGATATGGACAAATATTTGATTAAACCATCTACTCAAGCACCATCAAATGTTGGTCCAAATGTTGGTAGACCAAGGCGGAAAGGTGAGCAAATTTCCAATCTACATCATTATCAAGTTGATTTATTTTATCAAGTCATTGATATGCAACTTCATGAGCTTAATAATCGATTTGATGAGAGGAATAGCGAATTACTCCTTTGTGTGGCATGTTTAAATCCAAGAGACTCTTTTGTTGCTTTCAATAAGGAGAAATTGCTTCAATTGACTCAATTTTATCAAGTTATCTAAATATTTGTTATTTAGTGACGGATACAAATACTCTTAAGCATTTGTTCAATTTTTCGTTCAGCTCGTTTGGTTTCCCTTTAAAATACCCCAAAAAAAAAATTCGGGGGAAAATCATTCCTGGATCCGTCCCTGCATCAAAATGAGGAGCTATTTCATCAATGTCTGCTCTATGGCTAATCCCTCTGCTAACTCTGTCAGGACTAGGGGTGGCAAAAATCTACTCATACCCAACTAATTTAAGTGGATATGGGTATTAAATGGGTTAGTGCAATTTTTAAATGGGTATAAATGGATATATACCCATTTAAACTAAAATAAATGGATTTAATTGGGTTTGGGTATGGGTACCCATTGGATACCAATTAAACCCAAACCATTTTCTCCTCTCCCTCTGCTCACCCAAATCATTTTCTCCTCTGCCTCTCGCTCAAACCTAATCCGTCAGCCGTCGTCGCCGCCTCCTCCTCGCAATCCCAACACCACCGCCGTCGCCGCCTCCTCGTCGCTCAAACCAAAAAAGGTTTCGCTAGGCTATTTTGAGCCGACGTTTCTCTTTAGGCTCTCTTCTTCAACCTCTATCACTTCTTCGTTCGTCTCCTTCGTCTTCTTCTTCTTCTTCTTCAGCTATTATATGATCACTTCCCAACAAAATTGAGACTGCAACAAGAGCTCCTCTATACGCGTCTTCAAAACGACATCGATATGACTTGTGTTTGAACGACGGTGATGGTGGGAAGCAGTGGGTATCTTGTCGACCCACCTCTTGTAAACGAAGCAACTGCTGCTTTGAAGCTCAAGTTGCTGGTTAGTTCGTCGTTTTAAAGTTGGAGAATTTTGATTGCTTATTTAATTTTTTCAATTTATTTGCACTTTTCGATTCTAGTTGTAAATGTTTGCTAGTGTTCTATAATCTTTACTTACTTGGTTTTGGATGAAAGAGCTTTAAGAATACACATGCGCAGACACCCACCACCCTAAACAGAAATAGGAGTAATGAACTGTAGTTTAGTGTTCTGGACAATTTGATTCCTTATGTAAGGCAACCATCTTGAAATTTGTTTCCAAGCTGCGTAATTGTTGTTTGAGTCAAAGCAAGTGAAGATATAATATCCTCATCTTGGATGAGTATTTTTTGAGTGTTCTATTGTTAGAAACTGTGTAATCAACAATACTATGCAATGGTCCTCCCACTGATCAATTACATATGTTGCATACACACCTTAGGATATGTTGTTTTTCAGGAAATTGAGCTTGTAGCTTTTGTGTACTATTGTTGTTTCTTCTATTGACCTTGGTATGTTGCATATTGTTCTGTCAATGGCCTCCCTCTACAAAGTGATAGTGCTACTTCTGTAATTTTTCAATTCTTTCGTATTTTATTTGATCTGTATAATAATTGATGGACCTGAAATTTTTATGCTTTCGTTACTGAAATTTTGTTGTGTTGAGGCTGATATGCATTGAAATGTAGGGATCAGTTATCTAATTAGGATTAGACCTCTTAGGTATTTCTAATTGATGGTATTAATGAGCTCATAATCCTAAATTATACCTTGTTCGTCATCGTTTTTTATTATTTTTGAGAATGAATACAGTTGATGCATGCTGGAGTTGCAGTAGCTAGTAGTAATGGTTCTTGTGTCCTCCATGTATAATAATGTCTGGACGTATGAGTTACTGTGGTGAATGTTGTTGTGTGTTCTATGTTTTTCGGATTCGCAACTGTTTGTATATCGCAATAAGCTTTAAAAGAATGGATCTGCTGCTATGTAGGATTTATGGCTCTTTTTTTGTTGTTCTGGTACTTCCTTTCGTATGTTGCAAGCAGTGTTCACTACTTTGGCTCTTATGATCTTTGCTTTTATTTCGTAGTAATATCTGTCATATAGGTTACTGACTTTTTTTTTTTTTTTGATCAACATTGTTTCCTTAAAAGTTATACGTCCAACCTTGCTCAAATTGCTGATATTAGGGGGAAAAATGAAGAGTAAAATAATTCAATCGTGAAAGAGTTGGAAATATGTTATTAAAGTCGAATTGTCAAACCTTGTTAAGCAATTTTAATGGCAGTTTCTCTATCATTAACTTTGGAAAATACGTACCGAAATAATCTCGAAATTAAGCTAATGCAGCCATGTCAAATTGTTTATTCATAATGAGATCTAATTAAATTATTTCATAGCCGATTAAAGGTGGATGCGTTGGTTGATGCGTGCTGCAATTAGCTTAGAGCTTTAAATCCCTCTAAATATTGTCATAAGCCAGTACGTAACTTGTTAACTAGTGGAGGATGATTTGCAATTGCCACATATAATTAATAAGTGGCTTATAATTTGGGGGTATGATATGCACTAATCCAAGAACTTTTTCTGGTTGTTTCTTTGACTGTTACTGAACTTGCTACAAATTCATTTGAATCTTCATAATCTTTTGCAGACATTATTATGGAATTGGAGATAGAGCATACCGATGAATTTATCAGCTGAAGCCGCCAAGTGGGAGAAGATAACCTACAGTTAAACCTCGATAAATGAATGCTCTTGGGACCAACAAAAAATATTCGTTTAGTGAGTTTATTTACTTATCGATAAATGAATATATTATTCATTTATCGATAAATGAATTTTTATTCATTTAGATAGTATTTTTACATTTTTATTTTTTCGTATGATTATTTATTTTACATTTAATGTACAAATACGTATATAGACTATGTACATGCATCATGTACTTATAAGATTCTATGTATGGAATACTTAGAGTCTAAATACATGCAACATGTACTAATAATAATATTCTATGTATGGAATACTTAGAGACTAAGACAATGTACCTAACCTACCTACAAACTACTATATATATTTTTCTAGAGTCTTGGTTTGGTAAATAATTCATTCTACTATATATCCCAAATGTGTCATCAAAAGAAGCCTTTCAAGCAGTAATCACCCTACGAAACTATTTGCTACAGCAGGAGCAGAATATTCCAGAAGTTGTGTTTGCACTAGAAAAAGTCGCAGATGTGATGCATTTTGGTGGAAGGAAAAAACAAACAACTTTAGACGCTTTTTTTGTGAAGAAATGACTTCTTGTATGAACATTGTTGATTGGAAGAAATATTTTTGTTTTTAGGATAAATAAATAAATATATATATATATATATATATATATATATATATATATATATATATATATATATATATATATATATATATATATATCTTATGAATTTTAATGATTATTCATTTATATTTACATGGGGTCTTTAAGGATTCAAAAAAAATTATTCGTTAATGCATTTAGCGAGGTTATTCATTTAGCCCATTTGCCCAAGTCGGGACCGGAGAAAATTATTCATTTGGCGAGGTTATTCGTTTATCGGACATTCATTTATCGAGGTTTAACTGTATGTTGGGATTGCTACATGCACTGTCATGGCTATATTCTGTTGCTTTTAACTTGGCTACTGCCGCTGCCTGCTGCTCTTATTGTGTTCCGTTATATTTGTACACTCGTGTTATTTTCATATGATTGCTTAGACTTTTGACTATATAGTTTAATTATTCCACGATAGTACTATCTACAAGAATTAATATTTGGACTTTTGACCAAAGCGGACCGAGAATTAATATTTTCCTATATACTTGTCTAGGAATATTGTAGTATATGCATGGTAAGTATTATTATTCCACGATAGTCCTGCACAATGGCATTTGATGATGCATATATAGTTTACTTAGTGCCTGTTTGGGAAACACTTTTCGTTTCCAAAAGTTGGTTTCAAAACCAAGAAGCTGGAAAGTGGTGTTTGGTAACACTTTGTGAAACGAGCTTCCTACAAAGCTCTACTCAATTTTCCCTTGTCCCTCCTCCTTTCCTCACTGGAGCAAATTGCTCCAGTGGCAAAAGCTCGGTTGAGCTTTTGCCCTCTCTCTCCTTTTTTTTTTTTTTTTCATTTTAAATTCATTTTTTTACTTTATATACTAGAACAAAATAAATTAAAAATTACCACAATAAAATTTTCATCTCAAGATAAGTAATTCTAGATCCACTTTTCCTATTTTTATTAATTTTTTAAAAATGGATTTTATGTCCTTTATGGTCATTTTACATTCCAACCATAGTTTTAACCGCAATTTTTACCAAACACCATAAAATAACTTCTCGTTTCCCACAGCACTTTTCCAGAAATACTTTTCATACAGAACTTTTCCCACAGCACTTTTCCAACTAGAACCGGAACGCCAAACAGACCCTTAGTTACAGAGGAGTGCTTTACTGCACAATGGCATTCAAGATGTATAGAAGTATCAAGTATGGCTCTGCTATTTTTTTTTTTTTGCAAACAAATGTTTAAATATTGAAAATCGAACATATATAATAAAAATCGAGCCTAAACGATAAAACCCGAGCATAAACGGTTAAGCTCGAGCCTAAACAGTCAAACCCGAGCCTAAATGGTCAAACTCGAGCCTAAATGGTTAAACATAGTATTTTTAATTTTACAATATAAAAAAATTATATTTATTAAGTGTGTATGATTTAAATAGGTATAAATGGGTGTAAATGGGTGGGTATGATTTAAATGGGTGTAAATGGGTATGGGTACCCATTTAAAAAATTATTTGGGTAATAAATGGGTATGATACCCATACCCACCCATACCTATTTAATCTTTACTCATACCCACCCATACCCACCCATTTGCCACCCCTAGGACTAACAGAAGCTTTTAAGTCGATCGGTCAGATAGAATTCTATTACAAGCAGTTTCCTGAAAATATGAGAAGCATTGCTGGTGCTTTCTTCTTTTTAGGGTATGCAGGATCCAGTTACCTATGTGGGTTTCTGATCTCAATAGTGCATCATATCACAGTAAGATCAGACGGTGGAGATTGGCTAGCAGAGGATCTGAACAAAGGGAAATTGGAGTACTTCTACTACTTGATTGGTGCTTCAGGAATTCTTAATTTAGGGTATTTCTTAATTTTCGCTAAGTGGTATAGATATAAAGTACAGATCCAAGTAGCAACAATCCTGAGTTGGACATAGGAGCAAAGGAGGTGGAGAAGCATTCTGTTTGACTGATGGCAAAGGAAAGATGGCATTATAATTTATAATGGCAGTGTTAACATAACAAGTCTGAGGATCCTTAGAATTCATATCAATAAAGAATGCTAGCATGTTAGCATGTGAATGTATTTTCGGTCTTTCTCTGTTTCTTTTCTGGCCTTTTTGAACCAGAACTTAATTTCATTTTAGCACTATCAAATCTCAAATAAAACGAAATTTCCAACATAGTTTTTATATTTACTAAACCTGAACCTAAAATGAATTAATAAATCTTCTTTTATTAATGTGGTCAATTAGCATGTGTATAAATAAGTTTAAGATGTTACAAAGGAAGATTTATGTCTAAATTCATGTATCACTAGGGGTGGCAAATGGGTGGGTATGGGTGGGTATGGGTAATGACTAAATGGGTATGGGTAGGTATGGGTATCATACCCATGTATTACCCATATAATTTTTTAAATGGGTACCCATACCCATTTATACCCATTTAAATTATTCTCACTCAACAAATATATTTTTTTATTAAGTAAGATTAAAAATATTATGTTTGACCAAAAAAATGTAGATTTTGACAAAGTTTGACTATGTGACTCGATTTTGACTATGTATGATGATTTTATCGTTTAAGCTCGGGTTTGACCGTTTAGGCTCGGGTTTTATCATTTAGGTTCGGTTTTGACCATTTAGGCTAGGGTTTGACCATTTAGGCTCGGATTTTATTGTTTAGGCTCAGGTTTGACCGTTTAGACTCGGGTTTGACCATTTAGACTCGGGTTTGACCATTTAGGCTCGAGTTTGACCATTTAGACTCGGGTTTGACCATTTAGGCTCAAGTTTGACCATTTAGGCTCGGATTTTATTGTTTAGACTCGGCTTTGACCATTTAGGCTCGAGTTTGACCATTTAGACTCGAGTTTGACCATTTAGGCTAGGGTTTGACCGTTTAGGCTCGGATTTTGTCATTTAGGCTCGGGTTTGACCATTTAGACTCGGGTTTGACCATTTAGGTTCGGGTTTGACAATTTAGATTCGGGTTTGACCATTATAATCTTTTTTCAGACTCGACAATTATAATGATAATTAAAATTTGAAATATATAATTGATTTTATCTAATGAGAACAGTTAAAATATTTTAATAATTCTCTAGAAATAAAACATTTGAAAATGCATTTATTTTATATTATTAATAGTTCATTAATTTTGTAGCTGAAAAAAATAAAAAATAATCATAAACAAACACAAGATATTATTAACATAGTTTCGATAAACACAAAACTAAATTAATAAAGAAAAAAAATAATTTAGTTTGAAACATAAATACTTTCTTACCCGTAGAATCACAACTAATCATATTCGCATAGAATCACGTATTAAAAATATTTATAACAGATAATTTCTACGTATACGGAAATCAAACTAATGAATTTTTTTTAAAAGAATAAAAACACGGAAGCACTCACAATAAGAGAAAATAATGTTGGTTCTTGGTAGTTGGTAGGCAAGAAAACTAAAATAATCTAAAGATAAAAAGAGTCTGCTGCGGCCATATCATGGCAAAACAAAATCATATATATATATATAAAAGCAAACAAAAAATCATATTATTACAAAAAAAGAAAATATATATCAATACAAATATCATATTGATTTTACAAATTAAAAACAAAGCTTAGTCTACTAATTATAATAACAATAAGTTTAATTAATTAAAAAGATAAATTAACTAACATGGACGCATTTTATATATGTATATGAATAATTTATGATCATGATTTTATCTCATGAAAAGTATAAAAAATCAATTTTTAAAAAATTAAATGAAATAAGAAAAGTGGATATAGAATTACTCATCTTGAGATAGAGATTACGTTGTTGTAATTTTTAATTTATTTTGTTCATTATATAGAGTAAAAAAATTGAATTTGTTTAAAATAAAAAATAAAAAAGATGAGAGAGAGAGGAGCAAGAGAGATATAGGATTGACTTGAGTGTTATTGGTACCCATTGGGTACCCATTAACCAACCCAATAAAACCCACCTATTTTAGTTTAAATGGGTATATTACCCATTTAAAAATTGCACTAACCCATTTAACACTCATACCCACTTAAATTAGTTGGGTATGGGTAGATTTTTGCCACCCCTAGTATCACATAAATATTTGTGTTATGTAATTATTTAAATCATTGATTGAAAAATTTAATAATAAAATATAATTCTAATATTTTTTGCTCTAACTAGCTATCCCACGTCGTTGAATTTTTTGGTCAGATCACAAGAACAAAACACGGCAAATGGCACCACCGGGTCCCTCTTCTTATTATTTTCATTATTGTTAATCCCTAACGTTTGAAAATATTCATTCCGCTCCCGTACGTTAGTGCCGTTAGTACCACGAAGTCCCTCCTCCGATAACGGACCAAACGTCCGTTAGTTTTTATTATTTTAATGTTAAAACTGAAAAAGGTGTCTGCAAACGGGTCCCACGTGTCGGATATTTCAAATTTAAAATATTAAAAAAAAAAAAAACCTTTTTCGTAAAGGTTTTTTTTCTGATTCCTTTCATTTTCCTGTTTCTTTTCTTCTTCTTTTCTTTTTTCCTGTTTCTTTTCTTCTTCCTGAAACCCAAATCCTATTTCTTCTTTACCATTCTTTATTTCATTTTTGTTTTTCCCTTTTAATTAAACTCAAGAAACAATAATTCATTTCCTTCCCCTTTAAACTTAGTTTTTTTATTGATTTAAGAGTTCATCAATTTTAATCCATTAAATTTAGTTTTTTTATTGATTTGTTTCTATAATTAGTATTCTAAAAAAATAAATTTAAGATTTCATTTATTTTATTTTATTGCTAAATCTTTTCATTTCCTTCCCGCTTTGCAACCCTCATCCGTCATCACCACTAATCCATTCCACCTCCGCCAGTAGCATAGCAACTGCCGACCACCCGCCACACCACCACAAACACTCTTGTTCAATTCTTTCTCCCTTTCTTCTTCTTGTAATAGTTCAATTCAAGAATCTAAAATCAAATTTCATGGTTGATGATACCAGATCTGGTCATAACAATGAAGAATCAAACCCCAAACCAAACCCGATCGGCGACCGTTCCCTACCCGAAACCAACAACAATCAAACCATAAACCAAACAACAATTAAATCGAACTAAAATTGCAGATAAAATTAAACCAGCATCACAAATTAAATCAAAATCAAGCAAATCAATTAAATCAAAAGTATCAGCAATTAATTGAATTAAAACAACAATTAATTAAATTGAAACAGGGCAATAAATTAATTGAAAGTAAAACCATGAAATTGACCTTGTGTTGCCGAAAGAGGTAGTGAGAATTGAGAGGGAGAGAGACCGTGTAATCAATCAACCCATATAGAAGAAATACAAGCCAAAACCAAATACCCGTACAATAACCCGAATCAAATCCACTAAAATCAAACACGAAATCAGACCTTCCTCATCTCCTCCTCCAATCCTAATTAACCTGGAAATTGGTTGATGACGGTGGCTGGTTGGATCGAGCAGAGAGGCAGAGGGGTGAGAGCGTGAGCTTGTGATGGGTGATCCGACTGGGATTTGGTTTGTGGCCGGCGGCAGAGAGATTGAGGGCGGAGGTTAGGCGACGCTAGGTCAGGGAGCCGAGGGAGAGGAGATGGCGGCAGCTGTGATGGGTGATCCGGTTGGGATGAGTGGTGAGAATTTTGTACTTGAGGAGAGGAGGGATGCGTTTGCAGAGAATGAAAGGAAGGAGATGAAAAGAAGAAAAGAAACAGGAAAATGAAAGGAATCAAAAAGGTTTTTTTTTCGTTTTTTTATTTTTTATCTATTATTTTTATTTTTTATGTTTTAAATTTGAAATATCCAACATGTGGGACCCGCTTGCAGACACCTTTTTCAGTTTTAACATTAAAATAATAAAAACTAACGGACGTTTGGTCCGTTATCGGAGGAAGGACTTCGTGGTACTAACGGCACTAACGTACGGGAGCGAAATGAATATTTTCAAACGTTAGGGATTAACAATAATGAAAATAATAAGAGGAGGGACCCGGTGGTGTCATTTGCCAACAAAACACTACTGTTATTTATTGTTTTCAAAGCATTAAGGCATTAACAACGCGCGCACACCTAAATCTTAAAAAAAACATCACACGCATATAGCTTTCGTCGCCGTCGCAACCGCAAGCAATGGGATCTGTCCTATCTTACTTGGGCGGCGACGCTGCAGCCGCCGCCGGCGAAGACCCATCTTCAGGCGACCACTCTGGAGTCACCGCGTTCCACTCTTCAGCTCGCTGGCAACTCCACTTCAACTCCTCCAAAGAATCTCCCCAACTGGTAAAACTATCTATCCTCCCTTCAATTTAGTCAAATTTCTGTCTCTATTTCGCCTATTATGTGAAAATAATTCTGAAATTTACTCTTTTTAATGTTTTTCTTGACACGTGAAGATGGTGATTGATTTCGCTGCGACATGGTGCGGGCCCTGTAAGGTGATGGAACCTGTTGTTCATGGGATGGCTGCTAAGTATACTGATGTTCAGTTTGCCAAGATTGACGTTGATGAATTGCCTGTAAGCAGTATATTCCTTAATTAGTTGTTCTGTAAGATTTTTATTTTGTTATTAATTTGATGTTTTTGGTGAAATTGATGGTGTTAGATTAGTGAAAATATAATGAACTTTACTTAGTTTCCCATTACATAGAGGGAAAGTCTACACTTAGTTAACCTAATGAGAACTGAATCACTTTGTAATGCTGATTAGTTGGTATTTAAGCTAACTTTCTACTCATAAGTATTAGTGGCTTTTATTAATTGCTGAATTTTATATGATTTTACTGATATATATAGTTGGCTACCCTTTGTTTGCTATACATGATGATAAGGTGTAGTCATTATTAGTCAATGATAATGGTGGAACTTGCTGGCCCGAGTAGGAGAGAATTCTATCATAGATAGGAATGTAGACGAGGAGACTTGAACCTGATACTTTGCTACAAGCTCATTGGTTTTTGTGATTTCAGTTTGTAGAAGTTGTTCATATGTGTTTCTCTCTAACACGACTCATGTTTGGTGCTTTTCTTCTTCTCCTTTTGGGGTTTTGGATGAGATAGGATGTAGCACAGGAGTTTGCGGTACAGGCCATGCCAACATTTTTGTTGGTGAAGAGAGGGAAGGTGGTGGATAGGGTGGTGGGAGCCAAGAGGGATGAGCTCGAGAGGAAGATTCAGCAGCACAGGGCCATTCAGTCTGCTTCTTGAGCCCTAAACTTATTATTCTCTTGATTAGAGTTTCAAAAGAGAAAACTTCGCTCTTGACTCTTTCTTGCTGTTCATATTAACACTGTCATGTGAGAAATACGTTAAAATCATGACAATAGTAATGTGATTCAAGATTGCTTTCTGACTTGCTCCACATTTGATGGTATTCTGTTCATATTTCTTTCCGGTTTCTTTGGGTGTCCTCTATGCTCGTCTGCCAGACTAATCCCTGGGTGTTCACATTTGATGGTATTATGTTCTTTTTCCCCATCTGCTTCTGGTTCAGAAGATTTATATGCAGCAGGGATGCAAAAGGAGAACAAAACCAATATCATTATAACTTTAAATGTTCTGTTGTGCATTTTAGGACAAACCCTATCATATTAATTACAACTAGTTTGAGGTATACGTAAAAACCTCAGTACACAAACTTACTACATTTCTCTCTCTAGGATCCTACACCATCTCTCACTCTCATCTGTAAAAGGTATAGCATATTTACCACAGGAAAGTAAAAATAAGCAATGTATTTCAAACAGTGTAGGACTGCTGAATTGTGTTTATGTCAAGGCCCTTCATTCGCATGACCGATTCGATATGCCCCTTCAGCGTCGTCAGTTCTCTGAATCTGCAAGTAACGTAATCTCGAGCATGTTAAGTGACTGCCTTGAAAAAACAAGATTACAATAACTAAATGGCAACATGTTTTGGATTACTTCATTCTCAACATGTATTTTACCTGGCAATCTCAGCTTGTCGTTTGGCCTCTTCAGCCATCTTGTTAAGTTCTGTGTAACTTGCGCGCCCATGGAACATCTTCGTATCGGGAGGGTGCAGCCCGTGGAGGGTCCTTTGTGCGCGTGCCCACTTAAGCTCACGATCTTCCTTCCCAAAATCCTTCTTCCTCGTGAAGGCAATCTGCAAAATCAAAGACACCAAACTCAATGGTCTGCAACTAGCCCTGCCTATGTTAACGTATAATGCGCTAGTTCGACTGCTACTCGTACCCTTTGCTCAATGACAAGATCCCAAGCATTCCCGCTCAAGGCGTACCGAGTGGTGAACTTTAGAAAGTCTAGTGGGAAATAAAAGATCAAGTTGTAAAGCCAGATCACGCCAGCCCAACCCCAACCAATCCCTTCAATTGCAGCGAAGCTCCAGTTTTCATAAACAGCAATCACAGTAGCAACCTGTTCATTCCAGAAGAAAAAAAGATGACAAGATCAATGCAAATTAATACACTAGGAATTATGAAATGAGCATTCACTCACCAGCTGCGCGGCAACAAAAGCTACTACAAGAAATATGCCAGGACGCTCCACGAAAGACCAACTCCTTGCCCTTGTCACAAATATAAGGGCTTGACTGATGGTGCTCACTTGCAGGTAAACTGCAGAGGCAAGCATTCTCATGTTGTCGATATCATCCTTATGCAGGCTTGCAACTCCAAATGTACGCTGTGAACCAAATTACAATGATCAGATCAGCCAACAAAACGCCAAAATCTAGCCAACACATGATAGATAATACACCATAATATATGCACGATCAAAATACGCACAAAGGATGATCTTCTGAGCTTATACTTCTTGAAATAGGTTAGAAGATGTATAGAGAAGGTAATATAGTATTCTCTTACAGGGAAAAAATCAGTCTTGTATGCTGCCCAAAAGAAGATGACAGACATCACTGCCAAATAGCTACCAAGGATGATTCCGGTTGTGAAGATTTCGGCCAACTTCCAGCTGTCTGGCAGAGGAGATGGCTTCACCCTATCCTTCGAAATCGTCATAATGGTTCCTGGCACAATGTAGACCTTTTGTAATAAGGAAAAGGTTTACAAAAACAGATATTTCTCCAGCTCAAAGAAAAATTTGGTGAATAACAATGAAGATACAACATAGGTGAGAATAATCATCATTCTTGAACAAATCAAGAATGACCAAATTTTCTAAATGAAGCTGTGCAGTGGAGAGTACAAACGAGTATACAAAATGAGGAAATTAACATTTCTTGTGTCAGAAGAGATACAAACCATCATTAAGGATAGCAATAATCAACACCATGAAGGGTGGGAAATCAAATCTCCATATAAGGGCCAATAACATGAAGCCAAGCTGCCAGAAAACATTCAAGATTCAAGTAAGCTATTGAAAATAGAACTGTAACAATAAGATAAAAGTAAAATATATTTGGAAAGCTAGCACCAAACAACTTACCACGATACAAATAGTAATGGAGACTGCATATATCTGCAAAAGTATGAAACAAACATTATAACTTATAAGTGAAAGTGTCTTATCCATTAACTTCTTTGAGTAAGTTGGCCGTAAGGTATGAGACTTGTATAAAGCATGTAACTTTTCTGAACTTAAGGCCAAACCCTGCCGAGTAGAGCTATTGAATATATCTATTGATCAGAAATAAGGCTCACCGTGTAATTTTTCATCCTTTGGAATATCGCTCGGCTAGTTAACACAGCACTAATGATAACACTCAGACCAGGTTCTGTTAGGACAATGTCGGAAGCACTCCGAGCTGCATCAGTTGCATCTGCAACTGCTATTCCAATGTCAGCCTTTTTAAGAGCAGGAGCATCATTTACTCCATCACCAGTCATTCCACATTTATGTTTTCTAGCTTGCAGGCGTTTCACAATCTCATACTTGTGTTCTGTACCAGTAGCAAATTTCGCAAGATGGGCTTAATATCTGATAAAGCAAAGTTTAGCATAAAGCGCAAAATGAATGAAAAAGTAAGAGAGAATAGATACCAGGAAAAACACCAGCAAATCCATCAGCTTTTTCAATGAGCTCATCAATGGGCAAAAGGCTTTTTCAATAAAACCAAACGGCATTGCCGTGTAGCAATAGGTGGCCTTCGAGGTTATAAATGCCATCTTTTCCTCATCCTCCTTGGCCATAGGAATTTGATGGTATCCAGAATTGGCGTCCAAGGAACTCAAATACGCATATCCTACCGCTTGATCGACTAGCTAATCAATCCGAGGAAGCGGATAGCAATCCTTAGGGCAAGCGTCGTTCAAGTTGGTGAAATCAATGCACATGCGCTAGTCTCCGTTGGCCTTGCGGACTAAGACGGGGTTGGCGTCCTTCTTCTGTCCTAACAAGGCTGATGAAGGATACATGTTAGTTCCCATTCCCAGTCGGCGTCCTGTCTCCTTCGCTATTGCCAGTTGATCCCCTAATGAAGATTCAAAAACATCAAGAGATGGATTAGTAGATTACCCTCCATAAACAAGACGTGTCAAATACCGAAAGAATATCCACCACAATAAGATTAAGACTTCAAGAAAGAATGTGTAAAGCTACCGGTTATCATTTTGACATTTACCCCAAGATCCAGAGCCCTTCGTATCGTATCTCCACTATCATGTCTAGGTGGGTCAAACAAAGGCATGAGGCTGATAAATTGCCACGGACCTCCAGGGCTTTCCTTCCTTCGTTCAGGAACTTCCTGTCATGAATTAATGCAATAGATAAGTTTTAATGGGGTTGACAATATGACCAGAAAATGATGGTGTAGGTAGTAAAGTGCACCTGATATGCTACTGCAAGAGAACGTAATCCTCGCTGGGCAAACTTATCGATCACTGCATGAACTCTACGTTCTATCTCTGATTTGTTGAGCGTGAGATTCAAAATCTGATGACCAAGCCACATATTTATATTGCTTCAATATGGTATTACATAGTGGTTTAACTACAACACTACTTTCTGATGGTCATACCTGCTCTGGTGCTCCTTTGCTAACCCGGTGCATTTTACCTTCCATGTCTATGTATGTTAGAGCTGTTCGCTTATCGGTCAGGTTGAATGGCAGGAAATGAACTTCTTGAATGCCAGCTCGCGCCTTTTAGTCATTGCAGACAAACAAATAGAATGAGAAAGACAGATTTGCACAATATAACAGTGAAATTGATTTCTGATTTATTAATTTACCTCCTTTGGATCAGCCAACATCCCCACTATTGCAGCATCTATTGCATCCTGGTTCTCCACTCGTGAGGCTCTAGCTGCCATGAGAACAACTGAATCTGCATCTACGCCTTTAGCAAAAATCTGTCAATTGAAATCCAAGAAACAGAAAATGTTAGGACAGAAGAAAAAAAACGACAAAATGAATCACGATTCTTATAACTCGTATCCGTGGCCAACCTCGATAAGATTCTTATCAACAGTGAGTTTGTTCAACGTAAGAGTTCCGGTTTTGTCACTGCAAAGCACATCCATCCCTGCCATTTCTTCAATTGCTGTCATTCTCTTGGTGATAGCTCACTGGAATAGTTCTTGAAATCTAGCTTATGCGTATTACCAACTATCGAAAAGAGATCATTTAAGTTACACAATGACAAACCTGCAGAGATAACCGATGGGACCCTATTGCCATTGTTACAGATAAAACTGTAGGCATAGCTATAGGAATTCCTCCAATAAGAAGCACTAGCAGATTGTCAATCCCAGGGCGGTATCGTCGGTCTTGAATGGGGAACATGACTATTATTTCTACTATCATTCCCACGGCAATGGAGCATATACAGAAATTCCCAATAGCTGTCAAGACCTGCAAAGCCAGAATAAATAAGTAAAGTACCAATATAAGCATAAAAGATCAAAGGAACATAGTAACGATCGAAAAGGGAAATAGATAGCACCAGACAAGTATCAAAATATAATGAACATGATTGTATTACAAAAAACTAAATCAAAGTTTTAGATTACCTTTTGAAAATGGCCCACTTGATTTGTGGTATCCACAAGATGAGCAGCCTTGCCAAAGAATGTATGAACTCCAGTGGCAATAACGACCGCTTCAATCTCTCCTTGCTTGCATGTGGAACCAGAATAGATACAGTCTCCAGGACTTTTTGTCACCGGAAGAGACTCCCCAGTAAGTGCAGACTAGACAAATAGCCCAAAAAAGAAAATGAATCAAATGAAGAACTACATAACCAGAACTGACTTTAGTTTAGTTAACATGACAAAACACACCTGATCAATCTTCAAAGGATCGCCATCAAGAAGACGAGCATCCGCTGGAACGATATCTCCAAGCTTAATACTGATAATATCACCCGGTACAAGAATGGAGGCGTCCTCCTCAACCCATTTTCCATCACGGAGCACCTGAAATAACACAATCACGGTAATAAGAACAAGCAAGGCCAGAAGCGTACTAATCTAACCTCCACTATAAAATGCCTTTCAATCTCTTACCTTGGCTTTGGGCGCAAGATGAGCCATGAGAGAAGCAGCAGCATTACCAGCATTGTTCTCCTCTATAAAACTTATTGTAGAATTTATGACTAGCAGTGTAATAATGCCAACAAAATCTTGCCAGTCGGGTGGCTTTCCCTGAGATAATTTAGGGCAGAAAGAAGATCAGACACTAGAATTGTATCAAAGAAAGAAATAAACTTGACATTTTAAAGATCAATTTTGTACCCTAAACCCCTTTCTCTTTTGTTCTTTTGATCAACAAGATAATAGCAATGCAGAAAGAAAAAGTACTCACTCCTCCGTTAGCGAGCGCAATAGCCATGATAGCTGCTGCTTCCATGACCCATGAGAGAGGGTTCCACATAAACCCTAAGAACTTCAGAATCTTGCTCTCCTGAAATACACACAATCAACCCAAAAATAAATTACCTTTGAACTACTTGGCTCTTCAAAATTTCCATTGATCTTTCATCAAGGCTACCAAATTTAACCCATTAATAAATAAGAGACTAAAAATCCACTTTCAATTTTATTTTATTTTCATAAAAACAATTCTCTGAAGAAAATTTACGCTAAATACCAGACAACAGCAAAGCATTCCACCCACCTTTTTTTCTTCAAGCTTGTTATATCCAAAAATGGTAAGCCTCTCCTTAGCAGCTTCTATTGTGAAACCATTTGAATTACACCTCAGAGTTTGAAAAACCTCTTCAATTGGCACATTCTCCTCCAACCATTTCAGAAGTCCAAAAAAAACATCAAAAACCCAGAAAGCCAAAGGAACAATTTAAAAATAAATAAAAAAAATCAAAAGATTGAAACTTTATGATCAAATTAGCCAACAAAAATCAAAAGACGGAAACTTTATGATCAAATTATCAAAAACAGAGAAAAGGGTATTGGTTGTTCAGTTTCTATCTTACCAAATCCACAGCTTCTTTGGCTACAGCATCCAAAGTTTCAGTCTTTGTGTCCATCTCCATCTCAATCAACTTAGTTCTAACAGACCCTCTATACAAAAACCAGTAACAGAGAACATACAAATTATTATTATGAAACTAAGTGACAACAAAAAGATTCAAAATAAATAAAAACAGAATGCTCTGTTCTGTTCTGTTCCACCTTTCTGTATTGTGTAATGTTACTGTGACGTTTTATCTTTGTCTCTGTTCTTCTCCCTCTCTAGAAATGATAGGAATGACAGAAAGAATGTGTAAAGTTGAAAGCTTTTCAGGGTAAGGAAATGAAAAATTGTCCCTTGGGTGCCAGAGAGAAGCAGAAGAACTCGAGTGAGTAAGATGGTCATGTACTTGGCGGGTACAATCTGTGCGCCTGTTATATGGATCTGTTTGGCGTTCCGGTTCTGGTTCGAAAAGTGTCGTGGGCAAAAGTGATGTGGAAAAAACACTTTTGCGCAAAGCAGTGTGTTGTTTGGTAAATATTTTTTAAAAGTGCTGTGAGACACGAGAAGTTGTTTTTGGTGTTTGGTAAACACTGCTTTTAGAACTATGGTTTGAGTGTAAAATGACTATAAAAGACATCGGTCATTTTTAGTGTTATTTATTTACATTATTTAATTCAATCTTTTTTTCTAAACAAATAATTTAATTATAATTTTCTAAAAGCTGCAATTTTAACCTTTTAACTACTCCCTCCGGTACGAATTAAACGTCGTTTTAGCATTTGTTTTTACTGTTTCGGCACGTATCTTAAAACGGCCGGCAGACTCACTATTTGAAATAATTTTTCCCCTAACTTTTTCTCGGAAGTACGTTAAGGATTAACGTACGTTCGAAAAAAAGTACGGATTTTTTTGGGGTCAAATATTGAGTCATCCGGCCTCCTCAATATGCGTTCCCTACTGAATATTGGGATGCGAGGAAGTCATTTAATTCGTGCCAGAGGGAGTATAAAAGACGCAATTTGTTTTAAGTATTAAAATTAATATTTTTTAGTATATATATAGATTATTTAAATCAATCTATTTCTTTAAACAAATAATTAACATTTTATTTATTTAGTTAAATATTGAGCACTATTTTAAAATTTTACATATATAAAATCACAATTATCTATTTATCATTAATCTATTACCTTTTTTTATGCTAATACATCAATAATATTTTTTAAAGGCATCAGTCATTTTTAATATTATTTATCTACATTATTTAAATCAATCTTTTTTTCTAAACAGATAATTAACATTTTATTTATAACAATATTAAAAAGTTTATTAGTAGACAGGAAAATGTGTTAAATATGGAACATTATATTACACTTACTATATTTATAAACTGAATTAATTACACTTACTATATTTATTTATATATATATAATTTAAATAGAAATTTAGATCAATAAATAAATAATATAAGTAATGATACATCATGATATAGAAAGTATAAATTTTTATATTTTTAAAAATATTTTATTTTAAAGTTGGAAATTCCATGAGAAACTTATGTTTTTTAAATGTAATTTTTTATTTTGAATAACAATGTGATATAAATTTATTAATTTTTATTTAAAATGTCATTGAAATTAAACTTTCCAATAAAACTATTTTGTAAGCTAGCTAATAAATTATTTACTTAATTACATATTAATTAACTAGTAAGATTATGTAATTTCTAATATATATATATATATATATATATATATATATATATATATTTACATTTATATATATATTTTGTGATAATTGATATGACTATATATACACACTTTCATTTAACAATGTTATATAAAACAACATCAAAAATTTGTTCAAAAATGGTAACCATCGTAGAAATGCTATTTTTTTAATTGGATTTATTTTTTTAAAATATATATAATTGTTTATTTTGAATAACAATGTTATATAAATTTGTAATTAATATATATACTTTTTTTTATATACATTGTTTAATTAAGATTATAAATGTACTTTGTAATTAATATATATACATTTTTCTTTTACGGTAATTCATATTACTATATATATACATTTTGATTTAGCAACTGCAGGTTTATACAATTACGGCAAGTTACAACACCATTCAAAGACTCGATGGCACTGTCAACCTCCTGAGAAGAACCATAAGAAACGGTTTATACGAAGGCAAAGCCCCTTAATCTTCCACTTTCCCTGTCATAAACCACCTTAGCATCCAACACCTTCCCTTGCTCACTAAACAACGTCTCAAGTGCCACATTATCAACATTCCAGGAAAGGTTTCCCACATAGACATGCTTAGCACCATCAAAAGATCCACCACCTCCTCTTGACCCATAAGAGTCACCACCTCCTCTTGGCCCTCTAGAAAAAGAAGATTCCTTTGGTGGAGCAGGTCCAGAATTCACCCTTATGGCCCTTCCCTCTAGTTCCTGCATAAATAAAGCTTTCACTTAGATACAAAGACCCAAAAAGATTTAAGGACTATAAACCTTCAATACACACAAGAGTTTGCATTAGAATGCTACCACAACACCAAAAAAAATGAGACTTACAAGTTACAACATCCAAGAACATTAAAAATTGGCAGGCACACTACTGTATTTTTGTGTTTTAAACAACTTATCTGACAAAAGGTACATAATCCCCACGGCAACCAAGTAGCTCTTGAAGGTTGGGTTGGGTTCAAGGTTGGGTTGTCAAGTTTTGTTTCTGACAAATATATACTTGGTTGCCGTGGGCAGGGCAGAAACAAAACAGAAAACTCCTACTCAGCTTTCGGTCCAAATATATATTTCCTCCACGTTACTCTTCTTCTCCAACTTTCTTTCTTTTTCTTATTTTATTTATATGAAATTCTTAACTCTTTTTATGCAGAGTTTAACTGCTGGAGTAAATAAAACAAAGTCATTAATTCTTATTCCAGTTAATTAATGAACCCATAACACTTTACTGTTTCTTTTTAATGATAGACATTTTTACCATTGACAGGAATGAAAATAGAAATTCTAACCCAGATTTATAATAAGTATAAAATCACCAATTAAAACTTATTATTTATCGTGTAATTTCTTTTATCTATGTTATGTTATATAAAAAACACCAAAAATCTTATTCTTTAACTTATCATAAAAAAAAATATCTTTAAAAGTTTAATATATCAATAATTTTTATTTTAATGACTTAACTGGCCAATTAAAAATAAAAAATTATTGATATTTATAAATTGACCTGAACTATTCTCATCTATCCACATTTATAGTTGAAAGGTAAATCAGCATTATGGTAATACCATACAATAAAAATTATTTATTGTAATATATTGAATTAGTATTCGGAAATATCATACTAGGAAAAATTAAAAAAAATTACCGATCGAATAGAAAAAAATTCAGTTTGGTATTTCGGTAATTACGGTATAATAGTTTGGTCGCCAGACCTAGACAACATAATTAAGAGTATTCATTTAATATAGAAGGTTTTTAATTTAAACATCTTCTTGCTAATTGTGGATATTAATTTCTCACAATTTGGCACTATTAGCACTAAGTACACTCAATAAGATAAGATTTAATATCAATTTTTGCACCCAATCATTAGGTTAAAATATCGAATTGCAACTTTTCCTTTTCTACCAAATTCTTTATTGAGCATAGAGATATTAACATCTAATTTTTATTAATTTTTGTACTAAAAATACACGTGTCATATTCACATCCATTTAGTAATTATTAATTTAAATAAAAATAATTATATAACATGATTAGGAAGGGATAAATTCCAATCATATTGATACGATCCTAGCCCCATGGCTAACCCCAGAAAGGTTAATGAAACCCCTAGACATGAAGACAAGGCAGGAGACGCTGTTTGATCAAGCTTTCAGGCATAGGATGACATGGAAGGTGGCTTGGAGGCACCTAGCACAAGGTTTGACATCCATCCGAGTCAACCCTTGGAAGAACGGTTTCAATAAAAGATCCAGCATATATACAAGACCTATTGGAGTCTTAGAAAGGCTGTATCCAAGTTTCAGAGCATTCGTACAAGTAAATCTTAAGGTGGATCATGGTGACATTCTAGCTGTCAAGGAGAAGAAGCCCAGGCACGACCAGCAACTTCGATTGAACCTAGACGGCTCTGTACATGTCGGAATCATGAAATCGACCACTCGTTGGAAACTTCAGGATGTTAGCTTTCATTTGGGACAAGATTCAGCTCATTTGTCCCAGTGGTTTGAATGTTATGGACGTAAACATTATGGTGCGCAGTCTGTGCGCGAGACAACATACAACTTGAAGTTTCGGCCCAAACCTTGGCCCGATGATGGAGAACTCGACATGAGCTGCTGGAATGTATTTAAATATATGTATATTTACTTTAAGTAGTTTCCTTAATTAATTAGTTAGTAAATGACAGCAACCTTTGTTTCCATTTATTGATTAATTAGTTAATCAGTTTATTAGCTAAATAAGTAGTTTCCTTAATTAATTAGTTAGTAATGGCAGCAGCCTTTGTTTCCATTTATTGATTAATTAGTTAATCAATTTATTAGCTAAATAAGTTATTTTCCTTAATTAGTTCTCCTACTTCTATTATTATTAGGGTTTGCTTGTAACCTTATATAAAGAGTCGTTTGGCCTCCTTAGACACTTGGCTGATTATTGATAAAGATATATTCTTATATTCTCTGCCCCTTTTTGCGTTCAACAACGAATGAACCTTGTTCTTCTTGAGTCTTGTAAGCTTGAGTCGTTCCAAGTAAAACCCGAAATTACTTCCATTAATTGTCTGTTCTAGGTTGATATTCGCAAGGAATATAGGCTTAGCGATTCGATTAAGATCCTTCCTTATTCGAGTTAGGTTGGTTGATGCTTAGCAATCAGCAGGCTTAATTGCTTAAGAAAGTTATCCATTCCGCAGGGAAATCCCGTCTTGAACAAAGATCAACATTGGTGCTACGTCTGATACGATCCTTGTTTTCGAAGGAGACGTAGCACCAATGTTGATCTTTGTTCAAGACGGGATTTCATTGCGGAATGGATAACTTTCTTAAGCAATTAAGCCTGCTGATTGCTAAGCATCAACCAACCTAACTCGAATAAGGAAGGATCTTAATCGAATCGCTAAGCCTATATTCCTTGCGAATATCAACCTAGAACAGACAATTAATGGAAGTAATTTCGGGTTTTACTTGGAACGACTCAAGCTTACAAGACTCAAGAAGAACAAGGTTCATTCGTTGTTGAACGCAAAAAGGGGCAGAGAATATAAGAATATATCTTTATCAATAATCAGCCAAGTTTCTAAGGAGGCCAAACGGCTCCTTATATAAGATTACAAGCAAACCCTAATAATAATAGAAGTAGGAGAACTAATTAAGGAAAATAACTTATTTAGCTAATAAACTGATTAACTAATTAATCAATAAATGGAAACAAAAGCTGCTGCCATTACTAACTAATTAATTAAGGAAACTACTTATTTAGCTAATAAACTAATTAACTAATTAATCAATAAATGGAAACAAAGGTTGCTGTCATTTACTAACTAATTAATTAAGGAAATTACTTAAAGTAAATATACATATATTTAAATACTCCCTCCTTCCCCAATTAAATGTCTTTCTCACATCCCAATATTCAGTAGGGAACGCATATCGAGGAGGCCGGATGAGGCACTATTTGACCCCAAAAATTTTCGTACTTTTTTTCGAACGTACGTTAATCCTTAACGTACTTCCGAGAAAAAATTTGGGGCAAAATTGTCTCAAATAGTGACTGTTCCGGCCGTCTTAAGGTACGTTCCAAAACAGTAAAAGCAAAAGCTAAAACGACGTTTAATTGGGGAAGGAGGGAGTACATTCCAGAAGCTCATGTCGAGTTCTCCATCATCGGGCCAAGGTTTGGGCCGAAACTTCAAGTTGTATGTTGTCTCGCGCACAGACTGCGCACCATAATGTTTACGTCCATAACATTCAAACCACTGGGCCAAATGAGCTGAATCTTGTCCCAAATGAAAGCTAACATCCTGAAGTTTCGAACGAGTGGTCGATTGTATGATTCCGACATGTACAGCGCCGTCTAGGTTCAATCGAAGTTGCTGGTCGTGCCTGGGCGTCTTCTCCTTGACAGCTAGAATGTCACCATGATCCACCTTAAGATTTACTTGTCCGAATGCTCTGAAACTTGGACACAGCCTTCCTAAGACTCCAATAGGTCTTGTATATATGCTGGATCTTTTATTGAAACCGTTCTTTCAAGGGTTGACTCGGATGGATGTCAAACCTTGTGCTAGGTGCCTCCAAGCCACCTTCCATGTCATCCTATGCCTGAAAGCTTGATCAAACAGCGTCTCCTGCCTTGTCTTCATGTCTAGGGGTTTCATTAACCTCTCTGGGGTTAGCCATGGGGCTAGGATCATATCATTCCCTTCCCCTTCGAAAAGATTCGCCCTCGAATCTGATTCTTTTAAGACAACAATTCTATTAGAATCAACAAAGGAAACACATGAAGGAAAGGGATTACCCAAGGCATCCAACTCCAATTGTTGCAACTTAGACAACTCCTTCTCATTCAAAACATCCTGCTCTCACTGCCCTAAAGAGAATACATAAGAAGAAGAAGAATTAGTTAACCCATGCTCACTCTTTTCATGGGGGCTGTTTTGATTAGTCTTCTTTAAGACTTTGGGTTCTTTTAAGCCCTTTTCTTTTTCTCGCTCACTCACTTCTGCACTTAGACATGTAATGGACTTCTCTTCTTGAATAGGGAACTTGTCTTCATAGACCTCGAATGCTTGAACTTTGATTATAGAAAATTCCGTTCTTGGATCCATATCATTCTCCCCTTCTTCGAGAAGATTCGTCCTCGAATCTTGCTCAGCATCATCTTTCGCCTTTGACTTAGTAGGCTTGATACTAGGATAAAGAGACCTCTTCTTCCTTTGCTTCTCTATTCTGATCGCCTCTTGTAACATATCCTCTAAGTAGAAGAACTCAGTATAATGCAGTGGATCTATTATCTCTTGGTTGAGGCCTTCGAAGAATCTTGCCATCGTCTCCTTTTTGGTCTCCTTGACTTGCGCTCTCTCCAAAGCAATCTCCATCTCATTAAAGTACTCTTCAACACTCTTATTTCCTTGTGTCAAGGTCTGTAACTTATGGAGGAGCTCACGGCTGAAGTGATTAGGAACAAACCGCTGCCTCATCACCCATTTCATCTCGCTCCAATCCTCAATTGGATCGAAGTAGATAGTCACTCTCTGGTGATTGAGCTGAACCCACCAATCCCTTGCATACCCGCTAAACACAGCTGATGCTAACCTCACTTTCTTCCTTTCTGAATAATCATGGCAGCGAAAAATAGATTGTACATCTCGCTCCCAATCCAAGTAATCATTCGGACCATACACTGCTTCAAAAGGCGGAAGTCTTACCCTTGACTCACCTTTGTTATATGTCTCGGCCTTTGCCCTCAAACCAACCGAGATCTTCCTTCTTTCACGCCTATCATACTGCCCTTGGCTCAAATAGGCATCATCATCATAATCTTGCCTCAAAGACCATTGCATGTACGACATTATATAAGGTATAGAATTCAGTTTCGGCGAACACAGTGTAGTAATTCAAGCACAGCTTCTGACTCCGGTGTCCGAATCACCGGATTCTTCTTGATTCGGAAACCTAACAGAATCATCTTTCCAACGGATCCTTTTTCACTCAAATCAGACTTCAGTAGCTATATATAAAAATTCAATTTCGACACTAAAAATTGTGCATGATTTTGCAGCAAACACAATTTAGTAAATCGACTATAGCTTTTGACTCCGGTGTCCGAATTACCTGATTCTTCTTGATCCAGACTCCTGACAGATAGGGCTTTCCAACGAACTAAGACTCACAGAAATAGGACTCCAATAGGTATATATTGAAATACGATTTCGACACTGACACTTTGGTGGACTGTTTTTGGTGACTCTTTTGTAGGACTCTTTTGACACTTTGGGGACTGAGTTTGTGACTCTTTTTTGACACTTTGGGGACTGATTTTGTGACACTTTTTGTAAATAAACAAATCAAATAGAAAAGACCCCAACTGATGCGATCCAAGTAGTTTAGGATGCGCAACAACAAAATCTCTACCTAACGACAAAAGTAAAGGATAGTTAGGATAGTTACCAATCTTCAAACGCCTTAAGCTCCGCTACCAGCTGATATGATCCTTGTTTGCAAAGGAGACGTAGCACCAATTTTGATCTTTGTTCAAGACGGGATTTCCCTGCGGAATGGATAACTTTCTTAAGCAATTAAGCCTGCTGATTGCTAAGCATCAACCAACCTAACTCGAATAAGGAAGGATCTTAATCGAATCGCTAAGCCTATATTCCTTGCGAATATCAACCTAGAACAGACAATTAATGGAAGTAATTTCGGGTTTTACTTGGAATGACTCAAGCTTACAAGACTCGAGAAGAACAAGGTTCATTCGTTGTTGAACGCAAAAAGGGGCAGAGAATATAAGAATATATCTTTATCAATAATCAGCCAAGTTTCTAAGGAGGCCAAACGGCTCCTTATATAAGGTTACAAGCAAACCCTAATAATAATAGAAGTAGGAGAACTAATTAAGGAAAATAACTTATTTAGCTAATAAATTGATTAACTAATTAATCAATAAATGGAAACAAAGGTTGCTGCCATTACTAACTAATTAATTAAGGAAACTACTTATTTAGCTAATAAACTGATTAACTAATTAATCAATAAATGGAAACAAAGGTTGCTGTCATTTACTAACTAATTAATTAAGGAAACTACTTAAAGTAAATATACATATATTTAAATACATTCCAGCAGCTCATGTCGAGTTCTCCATCATCGGGCCAAGGTTTGGGCCGAAACTTCAAGTTGTATGTTGTCTCACGCACAGACTGCGCACCATAATGTTTACGTCCATAACATTCAAACCACTGGGACAAATGAGCTGAATCTTGTCCCAAATGAAAGCTAACATCCTGAAGTTTCCAACGAGTAGTCGATTGCATGATTCCGACATGTACAGCGCCGTCTTGGTTCAATCGAAGTTTCTGGTCGTGCCTGGGCGTCTTCTCCTTGACAGCTAGAATGTCACCATGATCCACCTTAAGATTTACTTGTCCGAATGCTCTGAAACTTGGACACAGCCTTCCTAAGACTCCAATAGGTCTTGTATATATGCTGGATCTTTTATTGAAACCGTTCTTCCAAGGGTTGACTCGGATGGATGTCAAACCTTGTGCTAGGTGCCTCCAAGCCACCTTCCATGTCATCCTATGCCTGAAAGCTTGATCAAACAGCGTCTCCTGCCTTGTCTTCATGTCTAGGGGTTTCATTAACCTCTCTGGGGTTAGCCATGGGGCTAGGATCGTATCACATATCTTGACACATCAATTAGTACAATTTTGTTAGTAAAATAGTTAGTATCTTGAGTATTATTCTTCTTTATTTCACAATTTTTTAAAATTGTATTTTGGTAATTTCATAAATGTAAGTTGTTAGAATCATAAATCCATTTTCTTATATAATTTCCACATATGAAACTAAATGCTCTTTCATATTAAAATCTTACAAAAATCAATGATTTTTTAAAAAAATTTAGCTACACGTCATACAAATTCAATTATTAAACATATTTTATATCATCCAATTCATTTTTTAAATATTTAAATATATAGTATATAGAACATTGACTGGATGATTTTTTTTTATGATTCACATTCCACATATTTATTTGTAATATTAAAATGAGTGAACTAAATAATTTTTTTCCCTATAATATAAGAAGGAGTTTGGTTTTTAGTATAAACTAGTATATATAAAAATAGCTTAAAACCTTGAAAATGGTAAAAAATATGAGTCATATTCACTCCGTTGCTACCCGATTTTTGACACGAGTAATTTAAATCATCACTATTTATCACAACCTTTCCACGTTTTCATTAATTATTATTATTCGTGTCATTTTATTTTATTTCGCTTTATTCATATTTTTATTATTTTTTTGTTCGAGTTTTTTATCAATTTCAAACGAGATTTTTCGGACCGTTGGTTCGAACACAAATAAGTACTTATTCCTGTGCACACACAACGACTCTTCTCCTCCATTTTCAAAATAAAGCCAACACACTCCTTCCTAATTTTCAAAAAGAGCTTCGACAACACCACCTCTCTCCCTCTCCTATTTTCAAACCGAATCAGACACAAACCGCTCCTTTCCTCAAAGTTCAAAAAGAAATCTGAGAGCTGGCTCACCCGTTCCATTTGTCAAAACCAAATCTGCTCAATCCCCCAATTTTTCTTCGAAGATCTCTGATAGGGATTTGAATTAATCCCTTGCTCACCACCATCGTCGAACCTCGACCTCCTCTATAAATTAAGAGAGGATCCTTTGCAAAAAAGGGGGAGCCATCACAAACGCCAAAATTAAACCATTTCTCTCCCGAATTAAATCCCAAATATCCAAACCAACCAACCTCAGCCATCAATAATCCAATCTTTGCCCAAATCACAAATCCAAACAATCATCCCCTCAAGATCCAAATTCAATTCCTGCAAATTCAATTAAATCCAATTCCCATGCCATACAATTAAATTCAATTCAGCCAAATTAATTGGCCACCTGCCAAAAAAAAACCAAAATCAAATCAGCCCCGCAACCACTTCAAAACAGCCACAAAAATCAGCTCCAAAAGCCAGCCCAAAACAGCCCCAAAATCACCCAAAAATCTGCACCAAAACCACACCCAAACAGCCCAAAAACAACCCCAACACACCTCCCAAACTGACCCCAAACAGCCTCCCAAACTGACCCCAAACAGCCTCCCAAACTGACCCCAAACAGCCCAAAAACAACCCCAAAACAGCCTCCCAAACTGACCCCAAACAGCCCCAAAAATCACCCAAAATCAGCCCCAAAAATCACCCCAATCAGCCCCAAAAATCACCCAAAATCAGCCCCAAATCAGCCCCAAAACCAGGCCCAAAATCCTTATTAAAATCACCTATCGAACCAAATCAGTCGCTGACCGTTCCTCACCAGCACCAGCAACGCCGACCACGCCACTGCTTGCTTTTTGGCCGAAAATAACAAAAGAAAAGAAAAAAGATAAAACAAAGAAGGAGAGGAGAGTGAGGCTGGTTCGTAGCCAAATGAAAAAGAAAAGGGAATGAATAAAAGGAGAAAAGAAAGAAAGGGAAAGAAAGAAAAAGGGAATGATGTTGTGTCGTAGGAAAGAAAAGAATTAAAGGAGAAAATGGGCTTTGGCCCAACCAAGGAATAAAAGAAAAAGAATGGGCTGCGGCCCAAAGAAAAGAAAAAATGAAAGAATGGGCTGCGGCCCATGAGGAAAAAATAAAAGAAATGGGCTATGGCCCAAGCACTTTTAATTAAATCGTGTACTAACTCTTTCTCCGTTCTTTTATAGGTACCGAGTTCGCGATTACCATCCCGATTGAACATTTCTCCGACTTCGATATTGGTGACAATTTTCTAAACTCGAGCTTTAGAGCTCACTCCCTATTTTTTAGAATTGTTGATTTAATTTTATATTTATTCCTATGCATGATTATTTAGAATTGTTAGAATTCAAATTAATCTGTTTGCATGATGCTTACACCGATGAATGTGCTTTAAATTATGCTTGTTCTGTGTGCGGCTTCGTCCCCACGAATTTATGCTTACCTTGATGAATGTGTTCCGTGTGCGGCTTCGTCCCCACGAATTTATGCTTACCTTGATGAATGTGTTTCGTGTGCGGTTTCATCCCTACGAATGTAATTTAATTTATGCTATCTTGATGAATGTGTTTCGTGTGCGGCTTCGACCCCACGAATGTATTTTAATTTATGTTTATCTTGACGAATGTGTTATGTGCGCGGCTTCGACCCCACTCCCCGGTTTTTCTCTTTTCAACATGTTTTCTCGCATTTCATACAAACGGTACTTTGCTAGTCTATGCATGCTTAGAACCACTTAGTAAATAGGATTAATCACGTGCATTGGCCCGATGATGATAGTGATTCGTCTATAATGATAGTGACTCACTCCTGATCACAGTGATTCGTTGATGTTCACTAGGTCGTCGCTTTGGTGAAGATTAATAATAAAACGTTAGTAATTTCACCTAATCAATCTTGCATGTAATCTGATTAATCTTGAACTCGGCTAAATATAATCGGAATAGGTATGCAACCGACCGTTTGATCTTTTAGAGGATAAAATGTTTATTTTCTTTTTAACAACTCGACAAATAATTAGGATAAAATCAATCTCACAAACTTAAAAACTAAAGCGACGACTCCCCCCTGAGGGCCCAAATTACTTGTTTTCAACATGATTTTTAAACACCTCTTTTTAGAACCGGTAACCTTTTTAAGGATGAGATTCGGGTGCCTAACACCTTCCCGAGTCCATAATACGACCCCGAACCATCGTTCTCGGGTTTAGACCCTTTTTATTTGTGCCTTAGTTTTTATTTTATTTTCTTCTTTTTCGGACCTTTTTTAGGTTTCCCTAAACCTTAGAAAAATAGGGTGGCGACTTCATTGTATGTGTTTTCACATTTGCGTCCCGAATTTTCGCTCGCGACGGCGCGACACACTCACAAATATCACAATAAAAAAATACTAGCGATCAAAGTTATAAGACTTGACCCGATCATAAACCCGATTAAGGGAAATAGTTAAGGGTCGAATCGAAATGATACGTGATTTTAATAAACTAGTAAATAAAATTTATTATTTGTATAAAGTATAAGAAATTTTAAAGATAAATGAAAAAATTATTTTATATTTATCTTATATGTTTGATGGGTGTCGAAATCGTCAAAAATAAATTCAACTTATCATTAATTACAAAGTTTGCAAATAATGGTTAATAAGAACTCTAATCGTCTAGCAATCCTAAGATTCACTTATAGGATTTAACCAGTTGATTGATAAAAACAATGAGAGACTTAACCCTAAACCTAAGGAAGAGACTCGCTCGTCCCTATAAACCTAATTCTTCACTTTCTCTAATTGAGTCCTGACAGGCCACAAGCTAGTTGCTTACTGATTCTTTCTAACAATGTAAACCTAAAGTTATTAGGAAAAGCTGTAATTATTCATGTTTAAAATTTAAGTTGATCACTCTTAAATCAAACAAGAATAAATTGACAAGAAATCAGAAAGAGAAGAAATACAAGTGCAGAAAATATAAAGAACATTTAGATCTCACAAATAAAACGAATCATAACAATCAGTTGCCTTCACTAGGAATAAAAAAGTTTAGCTAGAAATGAAATACATAATTAAAATCAAAGAAGATGAACTCCTCCTCCCTTGTCTTCCTGAGGAGAAAAACAAAGAGAGGAGAGAACAGAGTTTTAAAATTTAAAACTACTCTCCCTCAAAATTCTGAAATTTAAAAGAATTAAAAGAATAATAATAGACTAAAAGATAGATATGAGAGATGCAACAAGGAAAGTTTAAGTAGTAAAACTTTTCCTTGATTATTTCTAAAGATAAAATCCTAAATTATAAAATAAGGAATTATATCTTATCCTTTTGGGAAATTTCTAGCTGATAGGAGATAGAGTTTATCAGGGTTTCAAAAAGCTCTTTGACGCACTCCCCTTTCAATTTGCTTCCCAAGCCCAATCGCGGCCCATTGATTCTGATGTCATCTCTCCCTAGGTCTTATGCAAAGTGCTCTCTCCTAGGCCTAAGGAAGAGAATTGTTTCTAGTGTTTCAGCTCTTGATCACCACTTATTTGTTTTTGTTCACTTTTTCGGGCATTTTTGTTCCTTTCTTCTTTCTTTAGTTCTTCTGATTGGTTTCTGAAAATAAGAAGGAAATACGCCCGAATTAGCAGTATCATCATCTTAAATAAGGTCAAAATAGATGATGAAAACATACAAAATAAGCACTCAATCAATGTTCTAATTTAATTAGTATCACAAACATAGTGTTGGTGTAGTGACTAATCTTTAGTTGGTCGACATGTTGAATAAGGTTCGAATCCTATGTTTAGCACTTTTTCAAAATTTATTTTCTTTGGGTCAACCCAGTTTAACTCAGATCGAGTCAACCGATATTTAGACCAACCGGAAAAAAGAGGGTTTTAGGGTTTGAACCTGATGACCGATCTTCGAGTTTTCCGGTTGAACTGGCCTGGCCGAGTCGGGTTTAACAACTTTGCTAGTAGCGGTAGCAAAACGACACTATAGGTCGGGTCTTGATAACAAAACAAGACTGTGAAATGAGTCACAGTGTTGTCCCGTCAACTTACACAGGTTTGAGACTAGACGTGGCTTCAATTTTCTTTTAATTGTTTACAAATAAAATGAAGGTTTCATGGGAAGATTCATGACCATGATTTAACCATGAACCGTTATAGGTAATAATTTTAGGAAAACAAAGTGTTTAAGACATCTCTTGGCCATGAATAAAATCATGAACTTTGACAGCAATTTGTTGATACACAAAAAAAACCAAAAAAAATCTACACACTTTTATTTAGACAAGAGAGACCCAAGAGGTCTCGGGTTTGTCCCAATTTAGTTTCGTTTCCGTCTAAATTGTGACTAACGGGACAAGTATACGGGACCAGAACTAAAATGTCATCCCTATTTGCTAACAGTATATAATTGTTTTATCAAAACTGATTTCGTTGGGTAAAAGCTAAATTAGCCAACCTGTTCACCGTTAATAAATATTAATTTGAACCTAATTATATCATTGTTTTCCTGAAATTAAAAAATAGTAAATCTCCTCTGTAGGTGAGAAAAATATGTTTACACATATGCCAAAAATGAAAAAACAATGTGTTGTACTAATATGCAACATGCATTAATTTGGTAAGCTTGCAAGACTTTTTTACAATGTACCAAGAATATAGCTGGCGTAAATGAATTTTTTTTCTTCTTTTAATTTCATATTAACATTTGATTTTAGTAAATCATCATCGAATTTTTGATCAATAGACAATGGAGGAACAATATCACCGTTCATAAGATTATGTCCACTTCTTATATGAATACAAATTTTACTTATACTTTGTCACGTGCGTTAATTAAGTTTTTGATACTGATGTGACAAATTAATTTGGTATATATAATTATGGTATTAGCGTTATATATTATGAATGAAGTTTACAGTAAATGAAGTAGAGGGATGAAATTGAAGAAAAAATGAAGGATGGAAAAAGTCATTTGGGCAAGAATGTGGTAGTCATGTACCCATTCAGATTTTGATAGGACAAATACGAAATCTATAAGTTGTCATGTACCCAACCTTTTGTTTTCCCATTAAATAATTCATGTGAATATTTAGATCATGATTGGGTTTGGACAGCAAGCTAACGTTATTTTTATAAAAATGTCTTAGAAGTTTCATTGCTTTTATATTATTTATTTGACTCAAATTCTTTAATTTTATACGCTTAATAATTCGTATTAACTATTTTGGTTCGATAAAAAAAAACCGATACATAATGCACGTCATCATCCACATGTACTTAGGGACAAAATAAAATATATTTAACACATATAAAAACAACTGGTTTAACCATTAAAAAAAGAATTAAAGCATGATATCCATGATCCGATCATGGATGCCACATATATAGTGCGCATGAAATCTTGATGGCGACTCGATACTAACAAGTTATTCTCTATTTTTTAGTGACCTTCACGAAACCTTAATGTTTAATAATTTAAATTTATACTAATTAATAAGAAAGAAGTTTTTGGTGTGCACGTATAATTTTGCTTCTAAAAAGTTACATATTTATTAAAAAAATGTACGATTTGTATAAATTGTAAGTTTTTATTATTAGTTTTTGATGTATGTTGTTATGGACATTAGAAAAAAACTTGTAATAGAAAATAAAAAATAAAAACATTGGTTTGCAAAATACTTAACTTTTTTGGTTTAAAACTTATAGAGATTATAAACTATTTTTAGTACACGTGTATTTTTTTGAAAACTAAATTACATAAAAAAAAATTATATGCATCATACCTCAGTAAGTACCTAATAAAATAACAACAACAAAGGACAATTCGAAAAAAGCATGTTCCAACTTTTTTAAAAGAAAAGAAAAGCTACAAGAGTTATTTTAGATTTTTTGTCTAATTATTGTTGTTTTTGTTGTTGTAAGCGGCAAACTAGTCCAAATACTCTCTCTCTGTTTCTGGCTATAATCGAGGAATTTTAGTTTCTTTGCCAAGTAGATGAGGAGCTGGTCAATGCCCAGTGGCGGATTCTGCCCTCGATATTTGGGGGCGAGATTAGTGATGAATTTAGAATTTGTATTCAGGTGGTGCGGGAGTTCGGGGGCAGCGACCCCGAATATTATTTTTTGGAGTATTTTAAAGGAAAGGCAAGTGAGCTGAACGAAAAATTGAAAAAATGCTTAAGAGTATTTGTATCCGTTACTAAATAACAAATATTTAGATAAATTTAACAAAAAGATGAATAAAAAGACAATATAGAAAAAAAATTAATTATACATTAGAATTCATACAATATATGATGTGATCCTGCCTAGGGTTAGTAACCCGGATTACAATGGAGCTTATGGAGGATCTAGCCGAATCGAACTATCTAGCGACAACAAGCTCACAAGAAAAGGAAGACATGAACAAACTAGATTTAGCGGAGAATAGATAAGAAATAGCGGAGGATTTAGGAAATATGTACCCGGAAATTTATAGGAATTGACAAGAGATTGAAATTGATCACACGAACATCCAAGAAATTAATCCAAGTACTTGACGACCACGGTTCTTGAAATAAGCAATTAATAAACCTTCATTCATTCAAAGGACTTGCCACAATTACAAACACAATTTGATGTTTCCCCGAGCAATAATCGGAAGGAGTAATGTCAACTTAAACGATTGTTACTCAAGGAAAAGTGAAGAGTTTCAAGGCTTATGTGATACAAGAAGGAGTATTCTCACTTTACTAATATCACTCAAAGTCTAAAAACTCCCTCAAGAAAGAAAGACAAGAGCTATTTATAGTTCGTACAAAAGATGGGCTTGAAAAGCCCAAAAAGCCATTTTCTCCCATGTCTGGCGATATACCACCTGGAGGCTTGAAGTCCTGGCGGTATAGCGCTAGCTTCGCTCCCAAAATGCCAAAAATACTGATTCCTGGCGGTATGCCGCTATGCTCGTTCACACTGCGCGCTGAAATGTCGACGAGCATAACTTTTGATCCACCCGTCCGATTGGCCTGAAACTTGTCCCAAACAGAAGATAACATCTTGAAGTTTCCATCAAGACTTTGTTCTCTCAAATCGGACTCCATTTTCTTGCCCAAATGCTCATGATGATTGGCCTCTTGGATGGAACATTTGTTGGCGAGCCTTGGCTTGGTGAATACACACATGGACAGCTTTTTCCTTGGCCTCGATGGGTTCTTCCTCACTCATTTTGCCTTCAAACCATAGGGATAACCTTAGTGCTTTGCTTCGTCCGATTGGCCTTGAGGTACTAGGTCTCGAGTGTCAACATTAGCGTCGGAAGAGTCCGTGATCGCATCAACTCCTTCCCCTTCGAAAGGATTCGTCCTCGAATCCATGTTTTGAGGGTTCTCTTCATCTTCAGGGCAAAGGGACAGATCATTGACGTTGAATGTACGGCTGATCCCTCCATATTCACTTGGAAGATCTAGAACATAGGCATTGGCGTCGATACGACGGAGGATTTGAAAAGGCCCGTCCCCTCGTGGACTTAGCTTGCTTTGTCGTTCGCGTGGGAATCGATCTTTGCTCCAATGAAGCCACGCCCATTGAGCCGGTTCGAAGGAGGTAGGGATCTTACCTTTATTGCGCTTGGCCATTTCCTTTTCGTTCATACTTTCAATATTTTTGCGGACTTGCTCATGGAGTTTCTTAACAGCCACGGCCTTGGCACTCCCATCTGCACACTTAAGAGAACTCAAGGGCAAAGGTGAGAGATCAAGAGGGGTTAGGGGTTTGAACCCGTAAACCACCTCAAAAGGAGAAAATCCAATGGAAGAATGATGAGTATTATTATAGGCAAATTCAACAAACGCAATACAATCTTCCCATTTCACTCCATGTTTGGCAATCACTATACGAAGTAATGAGCCTAAAGTCCTATTCACCACCTCCGTTTGGCCATCCGTTTGAGGGTGACACGCGGTGGAGAAGAGGAGTTTAGTCCCTAACTTCGTCCAAAGAGTCCGCCAAAAATGACTTAGGAACTTAGTGTCCCTATCACTCACAATGCTCTTAGGCATACCATGCAATCGCACCACATGTTGGAAAAATAAAGAGGCAATGTGTGTAGCATCATGTGTTTTCGAACAGGGTATAAAATGGGCCATTTTGGAAAAACGATCCACCACAACAAAGATAGAATCATGGCCATTCCTAGACCTAGGCAAACCCAATACAAAGTCCATAGACAAATCGACCCAAGGATGTTGAGCAACCGGTAAAGGCATATAGACCGCATGATGTTTAGATGTGGACTTAGCAGTTTTACAAACAATACATCGATTCACAATGTTAGTCACATCTACTTTCATTCGTGGCCAATAGAAATGAGATTTTAGAGCATGCAAAGTTTTGGCAATGCCAAAATGACCACTCAAAGCTCCCCCATGAGCTTCCAACACAAGCAATTCTCTAATATTAAAACGAGGCACACACAATCTATCATATTTGAATAAGAAATTATCATGCCTAAAGAAATGCATGTGTGATCCACGTGCACAAGCCATATATATATCTCGAAAATCCTCATCATTCTCATACAATTCAATCAAATGAGAAAATCCAAATATTTGTGCATCAAGGGAATTCAAGAGAGCATACCTTCGTGAAAGGGCGTCGGCTACTACATTTTCCTTGCCCTTTTTGTACTTGATGGTATACGGAAATGCTTCGATGAATTCCACCCACTTGGCATGTCTCTTATTCAGCTTGGCTTGGCTCTTAAGGAACTTAAGGCTCAGGTGGTCGGTGTGGATGATGAATTGGTTGGCTAGCAGGTAGTGCTCCCACACCTAAGAGCTCTTACCAACGCATAGAGCTCCTTATCATAAGTTGAGTAGTTGAGTTGAGCGTCGTTGAGTTTTTCACTAAAGTAGGCAATGGGTCGACCCTCTTGGGTTAGGACCGCTCTAATGCCAACTCCGCTTGCATCACACTCTAACTCAAACACTTTGGTGAAGTCCGGCAAGGCTAAGATTGGGGACTTTGTAAGTCTTGCTTTGAGCTCCTCGAAGGCCTTGGCTTGCCGTTCTCCCCACACAAATGCAACATTCTTCTTGGTCAATTCATTGAGAGGTGCCGCAATTGTTGAAAAGTTGGGCACAAATCGACGGTAAAAGCTTGCAAGGCCATGGAATGACCTTATTTCACCTACATTGTTGGGAATAGGCCAATCTTGGATGGCTTTCACCTTGTCTTCATCAACTTGAATGCCCCCTATACTCACAACAAAACCAAGAAAGTGGACTCGTTCCAAACAAAACTCGCACTTAACAAATTTAGCATATAATCGGTGTGTGCGCAAAGTGTCAAATATGGAACGTAAATGGAACACATGTTCCTCAAGAGACGAACTATACACAAGAATATCGTCAAAGTATACAACAACATACTTTCCAATGAAATCACGCAAGACATAATTCATCAATCTCATGAATGTACTAGGAGCATTGGATAAACCAAAGGGCATTACCAACCATTCATACAAACCATGCTTGGTCTTGAAGGCGGTTTTCCATTCATCTCCTTCATGCATCCTGATTTGGTGATATCCACTCATGAGATCAATTTTGGAGTAGATTTGGCTCCCGCTTAACTCATCAAGCATATCATCGAGGCGGGGAATGGGATGTCGATACCTCACAGTGATCTTGTTGATGGCTCTACAATCTACACACATCCTCCACGTGTCATCTTTCTTAGACACGAGCAAAACGGGCACGGTATAAGGTGACATACTCTCTCGGATGTAGCCCTTGCGCAACAAATCTTCCACTTGCCTTTGAAGCTCCTTCGTTTCCTCGGGATTGCATCGGTAAGCCGGCCTATTAGGCAAGGCCGCTCCGGGTATCAAATCAATCTTGTGCTCTATCCCACGGATTGGAGGAAGACCACTTGGCATTTCATTTGGAAAGACATCGTCATATTCCTACAAAAGGGAAACAAGGGGACTTGGTAGAGAAGAAGGGGGTTTAGTGTCAATTTCCAAACAATGTGCCTTGTATCGAAGTACAAGACACACTTTATTAGAAAATAAAGCTCGCCTCACATCCTTACCCCTCGCTATCACACTCAAGTGTTTAGGTTCACTCTCTCTACCATGCTTACTTTTTTCATGGCGTGTATTCAACTCTCCCTTTGTTTTCTTTCCTCTCCTCTCTTGTGTTTTCCTCTCATGGCTCACATTTTTCTCTCCTCTTTGTGCATGCTCACTTTTTTCATGCACGCTATTTTCCTCATTCACACACCTTACTTTCTTCTCTCCACTCTATTCTCTCATTTTCTTTATGATTTGGAACTCGGCACTTGCCTTTTCTATATGCAATCGATCCTCAAGAACTTGAGCGGGTGAGAGTGGAGGAATGCTAAACTTCTTCCCACGGTGAGTGAGGTGAATCTTGTTGGTTCGGCCATCATGCACTACCCATCGATCAAATTGCCATGGCCGACCAAGGATGAGATGACTAGCATCCATGGGAACTACGTCACACAATCTCTCATCCTCATAACTACCTACTTTGAAGGCAACAAGAACTTGTTCCTTCACCTTTACTTCTCCATCATCACTAAACCAATGTAAGGAATAAGGATTGGGATGGGGTGTTGTGGGCAACCCAAGCTTGAAAACTAACAAATAACTTGCTACATCCACCACACTTCCATTATCAACAATAAGAGATGCGACCTTACCATTGATTTCACACCGAGAATGGAAAAGATTCTCCCCTTGATCTTTGTTGGCAACCTCCTCCTTCGCATGAGCATTCATGTTCCTTCTCACACTACTAGGGTCATTGTGGCTTCCAGAACTACTTCTTCTTCACTACTCTCGGTCTCCTCCTCCCTATCTTCTTTCTCATCCTCACTTGCCTCAACTTCACTCTCCGTTTTATAGTTGCCCTCTCGGATCACCACCACTCGTCGGTTAGGAAATTCCGAAGCAATGTGACCTCTTCCTTGACAACGGTAGCATTGGACATTAGAGGAAAATTTTCTTGGTTGGTTGGGGTTGGTAGGTGGATTAGGAGTTGTTTTTGGTGGGGGTTTTGAGAGATTACTTTTAGTGTAGGGTGTGTAGGGTTTCGGAGGGGGTGTCTCGGCTTTGGAGTCCTTTGGTTTAAATGGCTCTTTAGAGTAGGACTTCTAAGGGGTCTTTGGGGTTGAGTAAAAGGCTTGGGTTTTACTTAGGTAAGACTTCTTCTTTGTGGCTTCATATTCTTCCACCTTTATGGCATAGTGGAGCATAGATTGTAGGTGATCGAGCTCCTTCAACTCAAGCTTGTACTTAAGTCGATCATTAAGGCCATTGAGGAACCTTGACATAGTCACTTCTTCTTCCTCCTCCGTTTTGGTCTTGATCAAGAGTCCCTCTAACTCATTGAAGTATTCTCCCACGGACTTAGAACCTTGCTTGAGACCTTGTAACTTGTTTTGCAAGTCTCTCTTATGATGCGCGGGCACAAACCTTGCTCTCATCACCCTTTTCATCTCCTCCCAATCTTGAATGGCATCAACTTCTCCTCTTTTCTTGCACTCTTTCTCCCACCAACTTTCGGCATAATCTTCAAACTCCATTGCCGCTAACTTGATCTTCTTCTCCTCCGAATACAGATGACAATTAAAAATTCGCTGAATTTTCCCTTCCCATTTAAGGTACTCCGAAGGATCGGTGGAGCCCCTAAATGTAGGAATTTGCACCTTGATTCCACTTAGCTTGTCATCAATCCTAGGCTCTTGTGGCCTCTCATCATGTTCAACAAATCGGGACCCATGACCCCTTTGTCGTCTTCCCCTCGTTCGGTGTGTCACCTCATCAAACTCGGCATTCACTTCCTCATAAGGGTCCTCATAGTATTCTCTAGTATGACGGGGTGTGGTAAGGGCATGGAAATGAGGGGCTTTGGGTCGGCTACTAGAAGCATGAAAGTCTTCGGGCCCTCGACTGCCTTGCTCATATTTCTTCCTTATCTCTTTCATTTGCTCTTCCGAAATGGCCAACCCCGGAGGAGAGACAAATGGCTTTCGAGTATCCTCCTTCTTTGGAGTATTTTTCAGCAACCCAACTCTTTCTCCTACACTTTGATGATCCTCCGATTCAGTTTCAACATGGACATGTTCAGTGAGAGGCGTTTGATGCGCCTTAGGCGGAAGGTTCTTTGGAGGTGTTGCATGAGGAGGAACATTGGAAGGCTTCTCATCCTCTCTACCACGAGACTTGATCGTTTCCTCCAACAAAGAAAGACGATCCTCCGTTCGGACCATGGTAGCCTTCAATTCTCCCAGGGCTGTCAAGACTTGGTCAAGGGCTTCGGCACTTCGGCTACCACTAGAACTAGGTCTACTCCTTCCGGACATTTTGTATGTACAACTACTATTTATTTATTTTTTATACCTGCAAAATGGAAACAAACGAGATATATAGACGTTAGTAATAAAACTCTCCCTCACGTGTTTAAACTCTCGTGTTTAGGTGTTTTTCTCTCGAAAAAGATGTGCTCACAAACACTCAACTTCACGTTTTTCCGGTACCTGCACACTTGAACAAGAGTTAGAAAATATTTCACTCCCTCACGTGTTTAAACACTCGTGTTTGATCACTCGAAAAATTTGGCCTCACAATCACTTAATAACTCTCCACACACAAAGCTTGCCTTCCAATCAATTCTCTTCCCTCAAACAAACTTTTGAGTTTTCTTGCCAATACTCAAGTGATAGAACTAAGAGGAAGTAGGACTCGATAAATTTACAAGAACTCAAGAGAAAAGGAAAGGAAGATTTTCAAAATTTTCCAAGGAAATTCAAAAATTCCAATTTTGGGAGGGAAATTTTGAATTTCCGTAGGAAAGGAGGAGAGGCTGGATTTTTAGGACTTAGAGGAGTAAAAGAGTCAAGAGGATGTAAAGATAAGTATTTAAGTAGTAAAAGACTCAAAGGGTTTAGAATTTGAATAGTTTAGGTTTAAGACTCAAGAAGGTTTAAGACTCAAGTTTAGTATTTTATGGTTTAGGACTTGAGTTTTAGGATGAGTTTAGGACTTAAAGAAAAGGAATAGAACTGTTGGTCCAAGGAAAAGAAGAGGACGGCTAGGTTTTTAGGAAAAGGTAGGTGTATTTGGTTAGAATGGAATTTTGGTTAGGACTTGTTAGTTACTTTTGGTCAAATTGTCAAAGCAAGGGTGAGGTGTCTTAGGGCATTTAATGCAAGGGATTAGATGATTTTACCCTTGATTTTCTAGGTGTGGCCGGCCAAGTAAGGGAAAATTAATTAATTATTTGCTAAACACTTGGTTAATAAATTTGTCACACAATTTTGGATCAAAAAGGATCAAGGCCAAGAACACCAAGAACAAATGATGAACACCACAATCTCACCCAATTGATTTTCTTCACTTTTTCTATATTTTGTTTTACCACAATGATCACAACCAACAATCAAACTTGAAATATTTTTCGAAAGTAACGGACGAAACTCAAGATATCAAGAAAGAAAGGGTTCTAACACTTTGAACAAAACTTAGAAAAATTCGATAGGCGGCCAAAAGCTCCGCTACCACTTGATGTGATCCTGCCTAGGGTTAGTAAGCCGGATTACAATGGAGCTTATGGAGGATCTAGCCGAATCGAACTATCTAGCGACAACAAGCTCACAAGAAAAGGAAGACACGAACAAACTAGATTTAGCGGAGGATTTAGGAAATATGTACCCGGGAATTTATAGGAATTGACAAGAGATTGAAATTGATCACACGAACATCCAAGAAATTAATCCAAGTACTTGACGACCACGGTTCTTGAAATAAGCAATTAATAAACCTTCATTCATTCAAAGGACTTGCCACAATTACAAACACAATTTGATGTTTCCCCGAGCAATAATCGGAAGGAGTAATCTCAACTTAAATAATTTTTACTCAAGGAAAAGTGAAGAGTTTCAAGGCTTATGTGATACAAGAAGGAGTATTCTCACTTTACTAATATCACTCAAAGTCTAAAAACTCCCTCAAGAAAGAAAGACAAGAGCCATTTATAGTTCGTACAAAAGATGGGCTTGAAAAGCCCAAAAAGTCATTTTCTCCCATGTCTTGCGGTATACCGCCTGGAGGCTTGAAGTCCTGGCGGTATAGCGCTAGCTTCGCTCCCAAAATGCCAAAAATACTGATTCCTGGCGATATGCCGCTAGGCTCGTTCACACTGCGCGTTGAAATGTCGACGAGCATAACTTTTGATCCACCCGTCCGATTGGCCTGAAACTTGTCCCAAACAGAAGCTAACATCTTGAAGTTTCCATCAAGACTTTGTTCTCTCAAATCGGACTCCATTTGCTTGCCCAAATTCTCATGATGATTGGCCTCTTGGATGGAACATTTGTTGGCGAGCCTTGGCTTGGTGAATACACACATGGACAGCTTTTTCCTTGGCCTCGATGGGTTCTTCCTCACTCATTTTGCCTTCAAACCATAGGGATAACCTTCGTGCTTTGCTTCGGGTGATCGGGCCTTGAGGTACTAGGTCTCGAGTGTCAACATTGGCGTCGGAAGAGTCCGTGATCGCATCAATATATGTACTTTTTACAATTGTTCTCTACTTTAAGATTGGAATTGAATGAGAGATTGAGAGGGTGATCGATATGTGATGATTTGGTGTAGAAATTGAATTAAATGGAGGGATTGGCTTTCGACAGAGATTGAATTGGCTTTGGCACGGGTTTATTGGTAGTGATGATTTGGGAAATGAGGATTTGGGATTTAATTGAAAGGATTTGGGTGTGAGTTGGGTTTAAAATTTGGGTTGGACTTTGGATTGGCTTTAAATTTTTTGGGTTTTTTTTGCATGAAGGCCCTCTGTACTTTAAAAAAAAAAAAAACTCCTCCCCTCAATTTTAAAAATTCAAATACTGCCCCCTAAACTCAAAATCAATTGCAAAGCCCAATCCCTCCGTCAGTCAACCCTGACGTCCGTCCAAAGTGACCTGGAATAACAGGTTACCCAAAAAAAAACTTGTTCTTCCTTTTTTTTCCTTTTCTTTTCCTTTTCTTTTCTTTTCTTTTCTTTTCTTAAAAAAAACAAAAAAATAATATAATTAATTTTAAAAATATAAAAAAATAATGTAATTAATTTAAAAATTCAGAAATATAATGTAATTAACTTTCTGATGATCCTCAGGTATAACCTGTGGATTTGGTCCTGTAGGAAGATTAATAATGTTGTTTCTTGCCTGCTGAGGGATAGAGACAGTGATAACAAATCTTGACTACCCCAAGACTAGGGGGGCCACCTTTTTTAGCCATATCAAAGCGTGAAGACCACTTAGCCAAGACAATCCCGTCGGCATTCTCCGAGGCCTTCTCCTAGGCCAGCCGACGGCCTTCAGTCAGGCCTTCTCCCAGGGCTGCCGACGAACATCCGACGGCCCTTCTACTGAGCCAGCCGACGGCCCTCTCTGCGGCCTTATCCCAGGCCAACCGACGGGCCCTCTCCATCAGACCACATACTATTTCCCGACGGCTCCTTCCGACAAAGGCATATAAAGGGGAATATTAACAGCTCACCAATGGCCCATTTAAAGGCATCACCAACACACATTCCAATCCCACTGAAAGCGTAGGCTATATTTAATAACATGATAATCTCCCTTTTTACAGCAAGGGAGCATTATGATAATGATGAAGGTTTATGGTGGGACCTCCACCACCCACGAGTTTGGGCTATAAAGAAGGCTCAAGGCTAAGCAAGAGGGGGGGGATTGAGAGAAACACAATGAGATAGAGAGGGTGAACCACGGCATGATGCTGGTAACCTCTCAAAACCAATAAATGAGATTATCCTTTGATTATCGATTTACTGACTTGATCGTCGGAGGTTCGACGCCGGGGTACCCCCGGCGCTTTGCAGGCACACAGTCGCCAGCCAGGTCATCATGGTCAACGGAGTCAACACAGAAAAGTCCTACCCCCAGGTAGAAGATTATCATTTTGGTGCTTTCATTGAGAGAGTTCTGGGTTGTTAAGTGAGTTTCCTTAGCACCAGAAGCTCTCCTCTCATTCTTAACTCATGTTTTTTCGTTGACACACGACCATGACATCCAACCAAAACACCATGTGCCTTTGAATAGAAGGCAGGAGATACAACTTTGTCAATTTCAGGAAAAAGCTCATATCTTGTTCATATGAGTTCCGATTTTTCTTTGTGATAGCTTGATTTAAAGGAAATTGAAAGGGCTACAACTCTTGTGAAGAAATCTAACTGAGATTTTGAGGTTAGATAGGTCTTCTGGAGCCTCGAAGTGACGCCCAGGTTGGGTAGATTGTTTCTTGGGATAGTTGCATCCAGTTTCGGGAAAAAGCTCATATCTTGTTCATATGAGTTCAGAAGTTTCTTTGTGATAGCTCGATTTGAAGAGAATTGAAAGGGCTACAATTCTTGTGAAGAAATCGAATTGAGATTTTGAGGAGTAGCAACACCGACGGCCAAGCAATGCTTTTCCACCTTTATTGTGGAAGACTTATTGGGCAATCAACCGACAGCCTTGAAGCAAGATATGCATATCCGACGGCCAGACATGAAAACTTCCTATACTTGCGCCAAAAAGCAACCGTCGGCCCCAACAAAGTTACAGACGACAAGTATCAGTCGACTATTCCTATACGGACAACAGACAAGCGATAGAAAAGCAGACGATGAGGATTATTATTACCGTCCGAAAACGATGCTAAACCATACGGAAAAAGTATCGACTAAAGCTCTGAGGTAAATACTTTTGAAAGTATTTTTTGCTGTCTATCACGACAAGCGAATAATGTGTAAGGATAAAAATATGCCATTCAGTTTTAATTCTATATAGAATCTTAAAGCATGTTTATGGGCGCCACTTTCCATCTTATAGATGCACTAACAGAATGTATGAGTAGCGCTATTGGCCATGTTGGCCACGTATGAGCTTGCTTTGCAGGAAGCCACATGATAGCCGACAGTATGAATAAAAAAGGTTGAGTATGCATCAACCGTCGTTACCACTACGTTTACCAACAAACAGACAGATAGAAGAAAATAAACAGCACGTGGCTGTCAAGAAAGCCAAGCTAACCGACGGCTTTGGTCCATTTTTACAAATTGCCGACGGCTAAGCAAGCAAGCAATCAGCTTTGGTCCACTTTTGCAATTAATAAATTCCGACGGTAGGCAATGTATAGCTAATGGTAAAGCTATGGACTTATTAATAATGTGAGGGTAAATGGTACAAGCTTAATTGCCTCAAGTATTTTTTTTCTGTTCAAATCCGATAGTTTTCTATGAGAAATTAATTGACGTGGGCAGGATTTAGCCTTACATTTTATTTATTTTTTCCGATGGTCATATTATTATGGCAATGAGAGCTAATGATGCAGGACATTCAAATGAGACAAGTTGTTTGTCCATGAAAAATTGTCTAAACAGAACGGGAAGAAAAAGGCTTGCACAGCAATTAATTGATATATAAGCCGACGGCTTTGCAAAGTGGTGGGCCACGGTAGCCCAAGCTTCCAAAGCAAATGGAAGCAGACAGAAAAATCATGGTGCAGCCTGTTATGCAGTCCAGATGAGAAATCAAACATGGAATGAATATTCTCTCGTGTTGATACATGGACATCTTGTCGTCTGGAATATAAGGTAATTATTTTCAATTGAGTTAAATGGCATATATGGGCAGAATATTATTATTTTGGCAGACGAATATATTTGTTATCAATGATATATTGCACAAGTGGTTTTGTGTATGATTAAAATTCAGAACAGTGACCGAAATTGCAAAAGCTTAAGCCCAAACTGGGATGGACCATACAGGGTCGCGCATGTCGTTGACAAAAGGGCATATCACTTGAAGCATCCCGACGGTATACCTTGATAATATTTCTGATGATATTTGATGATATGGTGATATTTGATGATATTATGAAATTGTTTCTGATGATATTTGATGATATGGTGATAGTTGATGATATTGTGAAATTGTTTCTGATGATATTGATTGATTCTGATGATAAAATTTTGTGAAGAGTGGATGTAGGTAGTGACACCGAACCACTATAGAAAAATTTTGTGAAGAGTGGATGTAGGTAATCACACCGAACCACTATAGAAAAATTTTGTTAAAGGGTGGACGTAGGTATCCGAACCACGTTAAAAAATGAGATTCGTGGAAGTAGGTAACTACACCGAACCACGTTAGAAAAAAAGCTGATCGTGTAGACCCGTGGATAGGATTCATTCTTACCACGTTAAAAAATGAGATCGTGGATGTAGGATTCATTTCCGAACCACTATAAAAAATGAGACAGTGGATGTAGGACTTATTTCACCGAACCACTATAGAAAAATTGTAAGCGTGGAAGTAGGTAACTACACCGAACCACGTTAGAAAAAAAAGCTGATCATGTAGACCCGTGGATAGGATTCATTCTTACCACGTTAAAAAATGAGATCGTGGATGTAGGATTCATTTCCGAACCACTATAAAAAATGAGACAGTGGATGTAGGACTTATTTCACCGAACCACTATAGAAAAATTGTAAGAGTGGAGGTAGGTATGACACCGAACCACTATAGAAAAATTATCTGAGATTGTGGATGTAGGAAGAAAGTCCGAACCACATTAAAAGAAATTATCTGAGATTGTGGATGTAGGAAGAAAGTCCGAACCACGTTAAAAGAAATTATCTGAGATTGTGGATGTAGGAAGAAAGTCCGAACCACGTTAAAAGAAATATGAATTGTTATGTGATTGTGGATGTAGAAAGAAAGTCCGAACCACGTTAAAAGAAATATGAATTGTTATGTGATAGTGGAAGTAGGAAGAAAGTCCGAACCACGTTAAAAGAAATATGAATTGTTATGTGATTGTGGAAGTAGGAAGAAAGTCCGAACCACGTTAAAAGAAATATGAATTGTTGTGATTGTGAAAGTAGGAAGTCACTCCGAACCAGGTTAAAAGAAATTATATGAGTTATTTGATTGTATACCGACGACAAAGCTAGAGATAATGCTAAAGAAATTCCAAGGTGTCAAAAGCAAATACCGACGACACTTTTCTAAAAGTAATGGACGATTTCCAGCAAATTATCAAACCGTCGACCGACGGCAGAAGATGAAAGTTTCAAGAAGAAAACCGATGGGCATCAGTAAAATGCCTAGCCTTTGGTAAACACTCAGGCTCGTTTCCGTTTGGGCTTCTGATAACAAATCTTGACTACCCTAAGACTAGGGGGGGCACCTTTTTTAGCCATATCAAAGCGTGAAGACCACTTAGCCAAGACAATCCCGTCGGCATTCTCCGAGGCCTTCTCCTAGGCCAGCCGACGGCCTTCAGTCAGGCCTTCTCCCAGGGCTGCCGACGAACATCCGACGGCCCTTCTACTGAGCCAGCCGACGGCCCTCTCTGCGGCCTTATCCCAGGCCAACCGACGGGCCCTCTCCATCAGACCACATACTATTTCCCGACGGCTCCTTCCGACAAAGGCATATAAAGGGGAATATTAACAGCTCACCAATGGCCCATTTAAAGGCATCACCAACACACATTCCAATCCCACTGAAAGCGTAGGCTATATTTAATAACATGATAATCTCCCTTTTTACAGCAAGGGAGCATTATGATAATGATGAAGGTTTATGGTGGGACCTCCACCACCCACGAGTTTGGGCTATAAAGAAGGCTCAAGGCTAAGCAAGAGGGGGGGGATTGAGAGAAACACAATGAGATAGAGAGGGTGAACCACGGCATGATGCTGGTAACCTCTCAAAACCAATAAATGAGATTATCCTTTGATTATCGATTTACTGACTTGATCGTCGGAGGTTCGACGCAGGGGTACCCCCGGCGCTTTGCAGGCACACAGTCGCCAGCCAGGTCATCATGGTCAACGGAGTCAACACAGAAAAGTCCTACCCCCAGGTAGAAGATTATCAGACAGGAATGTGAATAATGAGTTCATCCTGACCCTCAGCAACTGCAATAGGAGGTATAACTGAATCCTCCTCAAAAATAACATCCGACCGTCTATATTCCCCACCCCGCACCCCCAAAAAAAATTAGCATCCTCAAGGAACCGGGCATTTCCCGTCTCAAAAAAGTTTCGGGCAATAGGGTTGTAAAACTTATACCCCCGTGACCTCTCCGGATATCCAACAAAATAACAACTAACAGTCCTTAAGTCCAGTTTCTTTTCATCGGGCCTATAAGGCTTTGCCTCTGCTGGACATCCCCAAACTTTTAAATGCTTTAAGACAGGCTTTCGGCCAGTCCATAACTCATGGGGTTTTGTTAGTCGCTTTTGTTGGTATCCTATTGAGAATGTAGACTGCAGTTCTTAAGGCATCTCCCTAGAGTGATGTAGGTAAGGTGGTATTGGAAATCATACTCCTTACCATATCCTTAAGGGTACGGTTCCTCTTTTCAGATACACCATTCATGGTAGGAGACCCCGGCATGGTGTACTGTGGAACTATCCCATACTCATCGAGAAATTGGGCAAATGGCCCAGGACACTGTTCACCTGATCCATCATATCGACCGTAGTACTCACCACCACGATCCGATCTAATGGCCTTAATAGCCTTTCCGAGTTGATTTTCAACTTCAGCCTTAAAAGACTTGAAAGCGTCCAATGCCTCGGACTTTTCCTTTAAAAGGTATAGGTATCCGTATCGAGAGAAATCATCTATAAAACTGATAAAGTATCATTGACCATTCCAGGATGCCGTAAGGAATGGACCACAAATGTCTGTATATACCAGTTTTAGAGTTTCCGAACTTCTCTCGGCCTCAAATCGTCTTTTGTTAGTTGTTTTGCCCTTTATGCACTCGATGTAAACCTGTTGATCTGTACGATCGAGTTCACCAAGAATTCCATCTGACACAAGTCGGTCTATTCTCCTTGCGGAGATATGACCTAACCGTTTGTGCCATAACCTAAATGAATCCTCAGTTAGCAATTTACGCTTTATCCCACGAGAATCGCTAACATAACATTCATTATTGCTATCAACTGTATGCAATAAATATAAGTTATCATAATCAATTAATGCACCAATTCCAACCAAAGTAGAATTAAAATAAAGTAGACTTTTATAATTCCTGAATCTGAATGAATAACATTCTTTATCCAACAAAGAAACCGAAATCAGATCTCGTCTAAAAGACGGTACATATAAAGTCTCTTTTAACTCTAATATAAAACCAGTACATAAAATTAATTCCAGCGTAGCAATACCCTCAACTAGTACCGGGTCACCTGCACCCATATAGAGGAACCTCTCACTTTCCATGGGCTTCCGGTACGTTCTGCACCCCTGCAAAGAAACACTTATGTGTTTAGTGGTTCCTGTATCAACCACCAAGTGTTCTTAAGTACAAAAACTAAAAGGGATTCCGTACTAACAAGAGGTAAGGACATACCTTTCTTATCACACCAAACTTTATACTTGGCGCAGTCCTTCTTAAAATGGTCGGATCTCTTGCAGAAGAAATATCTGGGTCTTTTATGCTCTACATTAGAGCCTTTAGGTTTCTTATGAGAATCAGGCCCTACAGTCCCTTTACCCTTCCTCTTCTTAAAACCGGATGAAGAGGTTGTAGCTAGATGAGCACTATCCAGTTGAGAGTGTCTCAACCTTTCCTTTTCCTGAACCAGATGAACAGTCAGCTGATCAATTGTCCACTTATTTTCCTGACAATTGTAACTCACCTCGAAATGACTGTATTGAGGTGGAAGTGAAGCCAGCACATGATGTACCAGATAGTCATCTGGTAACTCAACTTTAAGTGCCTTCAGCTTCTCAGCTAAGTTGATGATCTCCTGGACATGCTCCCGTATGTCGCTATCCCCTCTGTACTTTATGGTCGAAAATTTTTGAATAGTATCGCTAATTTCGGTCTTCTCTGTATGGGTATAGCGACGAGCCAAGATCTCTAGGATCTTGCTGGCACTAGCTTCTTTTTCCAGTGTGCTCTGCATGGACAGTGGGACGGCACTCAGTATGACCAACCGACAAGCTTTGTTAGATTGTTGCCAGTCTTCGAAAGTCTACTGATCCTTATCAGAACTTTCAGAATCTGGTTCCGAAGGACAATCCCCGTAGAGAGTCATATCTTTGTTCATACAGCAGAGTGCAGTCTCGACTTTCCTCTTCCACAACTTGAAGTTGCTGGAAGACAATAGCGGTATGCTATTCAGGTTCGCAAATACTGAGCCTGCTGAGTTCATATCTGACAGAACACAACATATAACCGGCTCACTTTAGTGAAAATATGAAAGTAATAAACTTAATAAATAACACATTTGACTTAATCAAAAGATCAATTATATGACATTGTGTTTAGTCTTTGGACTAAAAACACAACTCACAGCTAATTAATCTATCATAGTGTGAATCGTATAGCTTGATTTTGCTAAATGTTTAATCTTCTTTTGGGCCGATCAAACACTTGCAATAAATCTCTTAAATAGCTATAAAACTTGAATTCATCACTATCGTGTTTATAATCTCTGCCAAACAGTCATCTTCCTTTGGGCCGACAACTATCCGCATGAAATTATGAACATCACACTTGAATGTCCAACTCGGTAATGTCTGTAGCAGAGGTCACTTTGGTGACTTTACTACTTCTATTAATCAAGTTAGATAAATAAGCTAAGCTTAAAACTGAAAAGGCAACTTATCCTTTAATTAAAACATACAGAGAAATATTTAATTCCTTTTAGCAATTCCACCAGGGATCAATTCCGTCCTTAATATTTTTATTAATTCCGAATCGGTCCATCAACAATTCGAAATTAATCTGGAATCTGCACAATCACCAGATTTACCCCCCACACTGTTTTAATTAGACGATTGGACCACTTAACTTTAATAGATCATCAATTTGGTCCAATTAACCTTATGTTAACAATATATTATATGACGGTACACACATAACATATGCGTCCATATGTTCCAACGTGTACGAATGGTACTAATGCATTAGTCCCGTTGTCCAAATCCCAACAGACCCTTCAACACCCTTGGCTGTAATTCAACTTTTCGTATTATGCAGCATTGTCCTTGTCAGAAAACAGATATTGTCGAAAGAGATGGTGGAGATCAAGAGGAATAAGGTTTATTGCCATGGAGGAATTACTGGTTCGTTCATCTGTTGCTGTGGAGATCAAGGATAATTTTTTCTTCCCTTCAATTCCTTCCTTATACTCCACTTATGGGAGGAAATATTTTATGGGCCCAAAAAGAAATTTTTACAATTTATTTCCTTTTTATTCCCTTGCTTTCCCTTACTCTCTTTTTTCCCATACAAGGAAAATTTTAAAAATTTACTTCTCTCTCCCTCCTAGTCCTTGTTCCCATAACCGCCATCATTCTTTAAAGAAAGATTTGCTTTGTGACTAGCCTGACTTTCATTTTCGAGACCCACAACTAAATTTCCAGTTGCCACGGTAACGAAAACACAATATCATGCTGTCATTATCTTTCTTTTTCTTTTTTCTATCAGATATGGATAGGGTTGCATACCAAATTACCGAATACCGAATACCGAATTACCATACGCAAATTCGGACGATATTTTTTTACACAATTTGATATTTCGGTATTACCGTACCGTACCGAAATAAATTTCGATACGGTACGGTAGGTATTTTGGTAGGTTCGGCAACTTCGATACGGTACAGTAGGTATTTTGGTAGGTTCGGCATTGCCGAACTACCGAATTACCTAAAGGGAATATGAGCTTGGGTGGGCTGGGCCGGCCCATTTTTACTCCCTCTCTAAATTCCAAACATTCCCTATCTTCCTTAATCTTCCAATTTCCACTCTTCCAATTTCCAAAACCCAAGCGTCACTCTTCCAATATCCACTCCATCCATCAATTTCATCCATCCTCTCCCCCATCACACTCCCGATCTACCCATCGCCGACCAGCACCACACTCTCAATCTGCTCATCGCCGACAAAACCCACCACACTCCCTGATCTGCCCATCACCGACCAGCACCTGCACCTTCTCTCCTTTTCTTTTGGTTTGTTGTTGGTTTGCATCGGGTGGGTGATGGCGTGGCTGGTTTGATTAATGAAGAAGGTATTTCGGTACCGAATTACATTTCGGCATTTCGGTACGGTAGAAATTTTTTATGATTCGGTATACCGAATACCGTAAAATATCGATACCGTCCGATGAACAGCCCCAGATATGGATATTACCAAGAAAAGCTGTTTAGTCGATGCATAATTGATGTTCTAGAACATCGCCATAATTATTTTTTCTAGGTTAATTTGGAAAAAGTTGTAACCGATTCTTTTTTCATCAAAATAAATAAATAATGTCACGGTGATTCAAGATTATATACAATCAAATCATCATGATTCAACACAAGGATAGACTGGATTTGATATGTACATCTTACCTGACGAGCAACTATTTCTGATTTGTTCTACGACAAGAATGCCAATATCAACTCTTTCTATAATACAAGTATCACTAACAAAGATAACAGTCCCTACATCCTCTCTCTAATTCAACGCTACTTCTACGCTGCTGACAAATTCAGCCATTTCTCCTGCATGAATCACAATCGATCCAACACGGGCAATCCCATCTCCAATTGAAATCACACCACCAATCTCATCCATTTGCAAACCTGGGTTAACAGATAGTATCAAGAATATAATAATAGTCTGACGAACATCGCTATACACAAGAATAGAAACTCATTTCAGCTAGGGGTATCACTTCCACGACAAACTTTGCCATTGAGAACTATTAGTTTGATCCAAAATTATCCCAAGACAACTAAAACTCATCTAGATGCTCAACGAATCGGTATAATCTGTATTTCATGAAGTTTGAGATACACCATGTGGAACAACAAAATGTAAAAATTAGGGCAAAATGTGCTGCAGATTCTGTTCTTTTAAAACAAAATATATTGTACAAACTCTTTACTTCCCGTTGGTGTTGGCATGTTTATCATGCTTATGGAACCGCATTAGATTAACCAGGCGCTCAAGAACTGCAGCACTTTTTGAGAAGTAACCTGAGAATCCTGCAGGGGTTGAAGGAGGAAAATCTTCGGCTGGCATAGCAAACGAGCGAACCATCCTTTCCATTTTCTCTAAAGTGAGATATGATCCCACATCCTGCAGCCTTTCTGGACCCATTATTGGAAGTGTGTGCTCTTGATGCAACAAGGCAGCTTCACTATCGTTCATCTGACAAACAAAACAGAAACAGGTCAGAACTTGTTAAAGTTAACATCAGCTTAGCCTGAAGTAACACATCATATCCTGAAATGTCTAGGTTTTTTCGATGAATAAATAGCTGGATATTTGTGCCGTTAAATCGTTTTGGTAGGAAATGCAGTAAAATCAGTAGATGGCACTTGTGGAAAATGAGAAATGAACGTATTTAAAGGGCTGCAAACTTGCATCCCACTTAATGATTTATAAACTAAGGCTTTACTTAAGTTTGCGAGTCTCAGGAGACTCTGAGTGTCTAGCCAATACATCCGTAGAACAGACACTATTAACTTGATCATATAAGAACTTGCAACAGTAACAGACTCAGTTCTCAGGCCAACCAGAGTAGCTCAGTTGAAGTGAATACGGAAGTCCAGTATCTTGTTGGTAGAGTTCAATTTCATATTTCCAAATAAATCAAAATTAAGAGCATGTGATGAACAATTTACTTATTTTGCGCACATCACTTCTTAAAAGTAAAAACTTCGACAACTGAAAAGTTATTGAAACTTGAAACGAGTGATGTGCACTACCCTTATAATGTGAACTTTCTCTGCAAGAATAAAAGACGTGTTACCTCCAACGGGGATAAGTCTGCACCACGGCTAAATGTCATCTCTACGCGGAACCTTTTTGGATCGTCTATAGGAACCTGCATGTTAAATTTTAACATACATCATTTCCAACTAGTGATAAATGTAAGGCATGTGAGTAATCAGTGACTGATTCTAGTTAATCAAATATTTTTGCAGGATTTACAGAGGTGAATGACAAACTACTTTAAACTGTCACTAAAGTAACATACAACAACACAGGTGATATTGAACAGCCCTAAAAAAATTCAACCAACTAAAGGGAAAGAGTAAACATGTGGTACATGGTGCCAAGCACAAACTATGGCATTCCTAATCTGGACTCTTGACGAGCAGACAGTATTTAATGTTGGAAAAGGCACTCCCATACTCAATGGAAAGAATTGAACAAGGGGAGTTAACGTGTGCTAAATCTCCACTTGCGTGCATTCCTTAAACCCATCACTTCAAAGTTTTTTCTCCACCACAAAACTCCAGCAGCGCAATTTTCAACAAATCTTAGCATGTGCCCTTTGTGCGCATGTTATTATTCTTCATTGAACAAATGGACGACGTCATAACAGTTGTTCTGATTTATTGGCCAACACCAAGTCTGACTGTTTACTCTAGATTTCAAGGAACTATGAAGATTTGAGCATTAAAGTGACAGGATTGACAAGACTTCCAGACCGAATTTGTTCATGGTAATTGAATGATTTTTTGGGGTCTGACAAGCCAGCATTGGCAGTGTCATAACACTGGCTATCAAGTCTCAGCCTTGACCATGCATAATATTTCTTTATAAGGGTCGTCAGTCATATTGAAGAGGTAAGCAAAGAATTAAGTCCCATCAATAAAAAGACTTCCCTTGTAAGGAAGAGAGAGCATGCAAAATGAAAAAAAGAAAAACAAATAAGGTAATAGAAAAGAAACAACTTCACAAGAAATCACCTCTGCATCCTCAAACAGCCTGAAGACAATATAACTCATGTAGTCAAGCTCCTTGGTTTTATGCAAACGCTCCAGGGCAGAATGGCAAAAGAGGCTTTCCTCTTCTTGAAGAGATTCATCCAGATTACAGTATCGGAGAACATTCATAAGAGAATGGATATGTGATTCCTGACATACAATGTTAAAATTTAAAAAACCATGAGAATCATCATATGACAAGAAACAATAAATTGTTCACACGTTTATTTCGTTGACAACACATTCTGTGAGGAACTGAACAAAAGAACACTATACTAATGTTAATTATGTTTAACAATATAGTAATTAGTTATTGATCAACAGCGACATTCAACACACTGCCATTGGTACAGTGCGGATTATTTTACTAATTCCTGTAAAACTTAAACGACTTCTAGATCTTACACAAGAAACAGGAAAGGAAAAAAATAAAAGGAGGAGGCTTACTGAAGTAAAATAAAGCCGTGTGCGGACATGACGTTCGGGTGTCTTGACATTTGCATATCTGATAAAAAGTGAAGAATATCCAGATAATCAACTACAGTACAGAGTTGCAAGTACGAATCGAAAAGTTTGCTACAAAATGGTTTGAGTCCTTCCAATAACTAATTGTCCCTTAAGAAAAAGAAGAAAACAGCACAAATCAAGTTTTCATGGATTGAAAAAGTTAAAGAAACTTACTTTGGATCCAAACGGTATTTTGTCTCTTTATCATCATCATCCTCTTGATCCATTGACATCTCACTTGCAGTACTTGTTCGTCTCGAATCCTCATTCTTAATGAAAAGCTTTGACTGATAATCTGCATCCTCCTTTTCGTTTTTTGTTAATGTTGATGGTTGGTCTTGGTTACTCTTTAACTCAGCAACACTTGAGGCTTCCTCACGAGTATTCCTCAGATCAATCAGTATTTTACCCAGCAATCGACGAGCAATCTGAATTACAACACAATCAATTGTTATAGAGAGCTAACAACACCACAAGTGAGGCATAAAACAGCAGATATATTTTATGAACTAGAAGTATCTAAACAAAAATCATGCACGAGATGAAACATGCACACAGATTAAGGAAGAAGAGTATGTGATTATGTAGCATAAAGTTCCAAACAACGTTGAACCTGGTAGTGGCCTAAGTGGTAGAAGGAGGTCGAACAGTTTGTGTAGGACAAAGTGATACTCTTAAGAATGTTTATGAAAAAAGTTTTGCAGGGAAAGACTTGGTAGAAGAAGTTTTCAGTTTAAATAAGAAGTATTTTCCTTGGTACAACATTCTGTATGTGATAAAAACCAACTATGGAACATAAATCTAGGCAGGCAAAAATGAAGCATCACATCAGGGTTTTACCTTTGAGCCAATCTTCAATTTCTGCTTTGGATTAATTCCATACTCATTAGGGATGACGCCATCTGCAAGTAGCTGCAACATAATAACAGGATAATTATAAAGATGATCTGAAAAGTAATTTGTATACATTCGCAAGAATAGGTAAGATGCATGTGCTTGATTCCCTCTGAAATGAACTCCTGTAAGCAATACAGGCACTTAGGTATACTCAGTTTTTCGCTCAAGATATAGGGAGAACTTGAATGAAGGAAGTCTGATCTTGATTGTTTCAGAAGAAGAGAAAGGGATCATCATCTCAGGGCTGGAGGAAAAATACTTTACAATATTCATATGAAGCAAAGGATCACTCACGATAGCAGAAATACAGACAGAATGATGGATGACATCCTGATGAAGATGCACATCAAATGTTTACCTGAGCAACTTTGAAGAGTTCTTTCAGCCCCTCCAAATTAAGATGATCATTGTGCAAGAGGTCATATCTGTAAAACGGATAGTCCAGAAACATTATAGCAGTCTTAAAAGGGATACAGTAGGTAAGATATAACTTCCTTCAGTTAAAGCATCAAAGAATCACTCAACCCAAGAGCTTACACTGATGGGTGAGCCCCCACAAAAATTGGCTTCATATCATATTAACTAACAGAAAGCAACAAAAGATACTAGCCCAGGAAATTCATGACAATAACCTTAAATGTACCTTTGATAATATCTATATAAGAACAACAATGAAAAACATTTTAATATGCGCATGCCCATGCATCTGTAATGATCCCCTTTACTAGACATGCAGAGGGAGGCCATGGAACCTCACCCTTAACATGTCATTATTTTTGTAAAGCCCAATGCCCACCCTACACAGGCACCAATCAAAACAGCCATCATCATCAATGTGCAATGCTCTTCATATCAAATGCTTTCGCAGTCCAAATGCTTGAATTATTAAACAGTCGAGAAGTTTGAGGGTGACAGATAAAAACCCAGAAGTCAAAAGAAGTAACCTCCAGAGAGCCATACGTGTTGTTCCCAGAAAGCTCAATAAACAAGTAACATGCTTCAATATTGGGAATTTGGGAATATTAAAAATTCTCACATTATAGCAATCAGAGTCCATTGATCCTGCACTAGTATATTATACAGCTTAAAGTGTATGCATCGCAGCACAAGCTGTGAACAGAACTTACTTGCAGGAGTCATAAACATCAGGAATTTGTGTAATGTCAAACCGGCTGCAAGAAACATAATCACAGTGTCAGAGAACATCGTAGTTGCAAGAAAAACTGTTTCATGTCAACACTATAAAGGAAAAAAAAAATCAGGAAAATTAATGAATACCTCCGACAGTTGATTAAAACACAAACCAGGAACCATGTCTTGAATACTAAACTAATTTTTTTTTACTTCGTTTTTTTTATAAAAAAAATCAGATGATGAAGTGACGAGAGTCTTGAAATGAATTTAAGAAGACAATTTTTAAAATATGGTGAAAGGAGCTGCAAAAATAGTAACAGGTGAGAAATCTGCATTGTTAATAGTAATACAGCAGATTACGAACTTACTCCTTTCGCTCATTATACAAGTCCCTTTCAAGTTTCCTCCAGCGAGCATACATCAAAAGGAATCCTTCACTGCCACAGGGTAATCCAGCAGCAATGCGATCAGTATCAATATTTGTTTTACCAAGGGCCTTTGCTTGGTCATATGGGGGGATTACATCAAATGAGCTTGTCTCTGTAAATTCTTCATCTTCATCCTTGGCTAGTTGTCTCACTTGTTCAGTTACTTTCTTAGTCAATTCCATCTATCAAAAGTGAAAAAGGAAAACGAGATGCTCACAATATAGTTTTCTACCCAATGGCAAGCACATTCCACAGAAACTTGACAGCATAGGTCAAAAGTTGTTTTAAGAAAAAGACATAAATTAGAGAAAAATGTAGCCACCATAAACAACTAAAAAACACATCAAAGGCAATGGGTGATGTGGACTTCCTACACGAATTACTACACCCAGCAGGCATCAACCTCTAGATGCCTGCTAGCGGATTAGTTTTTGTCTTTGAACACCGATATCAGACAATCCATTGATTAACCATATGGCTTAGCGCACACATGGAAATCCTAACTGAATGGAAGAAATCTTAAATGTGCATAATTACTTTTTTTATTTTAATGGTTCAGGAATCTACCTAAGAAATCAAACTGACCCTGATATTACCACATGTAACTCAATATTTCAAAAGATACACTTGAAAACAAAGGAAAACTTACCTTTTCTATTTCAAACAAGAAAAAAAAAACGTATTCCCTCTCTCTATTTTCTCATCTTTCAAGAAATAACATGACATTAACACCCCACACACTGTATGGGTCAATGTAGATGTCCAATGAACAATGCAGGCGTCCACGCTAATCCTGGTAACATCTTATTACGTATCCAAGAAAAGAACAAAATTAAAACGACACCAGGAAATCAAAATATTAGTGCAGTCTTACTCTCATTTTCTTGTCCGTATTATAGAATTTTAATCAGTCTGGAACCCTTTGAGTTAAATCTATGAAAACGTCATATTCTTGATCAAACTAATCCAAGAAAGAGTAATGCTAGAGGTAGACACTTTTACTAACCTTTTCACTTGAAAGCACACGTCATTTTTACATTCACGTGGTAGTTATTTACTTTGAAAATAAAGGGATAAACCCCTACAACTTGTTGAATACCTCTTTGGAGCAAAGATAAAGCTAGGGAAACAGAGGATCTAATTTAACAAACGAAAAGAACCATATAATAACTGTCAGACCATTGTTGAATGAAGCAAGAAAGTGCGAAGGTGCACTTAAAAATTTAAAGTTTAAACCCTTCAATTAACTTTAAAATATGCACGAAAATGTTAAGGCTAGTCATCTGTGCTAACCTAGAACTATAGAACCTCATAAATATTCTCAAGGATGAATCCTTATACCATCAACATAGGCAACGCAATTTCCAGAATCCAGTAATCTGGGCAGATTTGTGCGTTCATAATGGCTCATACATGCATTGGCCTTTAGGAATAGGTCTCATTCAAAAAGATAATTACCAATCTGGGGAGAAGATCAGATGCATTTGCAGGCAGTCCAGCTCCATCAGTCATCCAAGGAAACTCAGATGATCCATTGTTACTGCTTGGTTTATTACCAGAAGTGATGACCTCATTTAACCTAGCCTACAAAAGTTCACAGAATCACTTAGAACAACATTCCAACCTTTGAATATGCTTACACAAACTTAAGGAATAAAAATCCTGCTAAACCATGTCAAACACTCCATGTAACTCAAACCAGCTCAAGCGGCAGAAAGCAATTATCAACACGATATTGAACAGAAAATTAAGAGGAATTCAAGTCAATTAAGTGAAATGAAGTCTATCCTAACAGGATCAGATTTTAATGTGCTCATAAAGCACACGTTACTATTTAGAAACAAATTATGCTGTTTGCTAACAATTGTTGAAAAAGTTTGTTTTTCAAGTACCAATTTTCCAGATACTTGAATCAATCAGCAAGTTTTGACTCTGTATTCTCTATTTCTCTACAGTGTTTAATGGCATTCTCTGTTTTGTTATTTTCGTTGACTGCAGGATATTGAGAACAAAATTTTAGAGCAAGACAAACCTTTGCTTCTTCCATTTCAATGCTTGCATTGTCGAGACCATCCAGCATAGAAGAGTCCTTGCTAACAAGTGAAACCTTCATAATGTTTCATAAATCACGCATAAGCACAACGATCAAAAGCATTCAAATTCTCTACAGAAAATACTACAGACCAGGATTGGTGTTAGCTGTCCTTCCAGATCGAGAAGGCCCTTGGCAAATGCAGCTGCGGACATCTGTCAACAAACATTTGCCAGAGATATGGCAACTTAGTCCATCCAAATGTGGCAGGAAAACCCAAACAAAAACAACCAACAATCAAATACCAACTGGTCATGGGTGAATTCCTAAGATATACCTGGACTCGGCCCTCATCAGAGCTGTAAATTTTAAGATCATGACGGTAGGTACTATGGAGGCGAAGCAGGCCTGTGCCTTCACCTGTAATTTTATAGGTCTATCAGAGAAGCAGAAAAGGAAGTACCCTAATTATTGGGTCAATAATATGTCAAGCACAAAATAATTTGAATATAGTAAATATTTAGTTATGATGCAAATGTTCATGTCTCGAGAGGCTATAAATTGTACAGGCAAAGATAGGACAATCGAAAATAGTACGAGTTAATGTGTCTAAATGACCGAAAGCTCAGCTAAAAGTGACCCTACTTATTGTTAGCTCTCTTTAGGAAGATAAACCTTGGATGTAAATGTCTAGTCACCATACTTTGATTAAACTGAGCACTAACCTTTAACGGCAAAAATGAATCAAATTAAAAATAGCAAAGGAGAAAGAAAGTTTCATTATCTTGACCTGGATACATATTATTACGGAAATATCTCCCAAGCTCTTCTGCCTGAAAAGAAATTAGGAAAGGGAAAAAGGGAAAATAGAACAGGGTTAAGAAATACTATTTGAAGTGAAAGGTATTCAGGCTTTTGCATTCCTTTCTTTGCAGGAATGATGATTCAATAATTTATTGGAAAGATTGAGTCGGCAACATAATAATAACTAACACCTGTTTTCTGCCAGCATGGGTAAGAACACCTCCATACTTAAGAACCATCAGAGCTTCAACAGGCCGTTCTTCCTCACCTTCACCATTACTTTTTGGAACTTTAACCCACTTTAAAGGCTTTAGTTGGACCTTCCTATAAATACCAGAGAAATGCCCCCCCTGGATCAAGAAAACTCTAAATGAGACAACAACAGAGACGCCATAATAGTAAGCTAAAAGTACAAGTAATATGAAGTCTAAGCACTAAACTTGAGATGACTGCTGAATTTTAAAAAAATTCCCCCAACCAGAGTAATAAACTAATCCATTTACGACAACAGAGTGACAAAAAGAGCATCAGGTAGCAAGGGTCACAAATGAAAGGTCGCGACAAATTCAAGCACAACAGACATCCGAACAGCTTTAAGGTGATTACTTATGGACAGGATTATCGTGAAAGGAAAGAAAAAGTTATGTGGAGAAAAAAGATAACCTCTTCAAGTACTGCTTTTACTTGACGTAACTTTTCAGCATGCTCAAAGTCTTCAGCTTCACTATCACTTTCTCGACCTGGTCTGTTAACGTTAAAAATAAACACTAACCAATAAATCCTCAACAATAACATCAAATGTGTCACAGTATTCAATTTTTGAACATAGAAGACAGACTGGGTATCCAATTGGGACCACTATGGTACCTCATACATGGAACAGACTCCAATACCCTTAGGACTCAGGAGTTTACTCATACTTAAATTTTCAATCAGTAACTAAAAGCAAATCTATGTTACAGAAAATAGATCCCCTAAAAAGAAAAGTGAACAAAATCCTACAGAATATAAGACAAGTGCACCCGATACTGAGCAATTATATTGCACAAATTAACTATGAAACTGAAAATAGTAGCCATGATACATTGGCAAAAAGGCATATCTTCCCCATCACCGTTTCTTGGAACAACCACGTGTGAATGTTTACATTTTTGCAAGAATAGTAATAAATACAGATTGATAATACATACACAATTGAGAACTGGTTGAAAGTTAAATCAGTAAAACAATCAAATCTGGCACCTTGTACGTGGCACAAGCATTCGTGTGGCATCCAACAAATCTTGCAACTGAACGGCACTTTTAAGTTTTGTCTGCAAACCAAATGAACAAAAGAGAAACGGAAAACACGAGGAAGAAGTGTAAGTCAACCTAGCACTAGTCTAATATGAACAACATTGGATACAAAAAGAACAAAGCACAAAAGGAATAACCTCAGATCTGGGTCGTCCCCCATTGTACTTTAACATCAAGTTTAGCAGCTTTTCTTCTGTTACCTTCAACTTCACCTTCTGTTTGGGTGTTCTATCACCACTGCACACATAAGGCATAGTTATTTTCATTTGTTTTGGGCCATTAATAGAGTTGTTATAGCATACTGGCAATGAAGAATTAAATATAATCCAATCAACTAGATTTAAGGAACTGCTTTAACATACTGACGAATAACAGTAATCACACAGCGAAGCTCCTCGGACTGCCCAAATGTGCCGATAATCCCACTTCCCTGACGAGTCAGTCCCTCGGTAGGTTGGGCTGGTACATTGATTTTCCATGGTAAAATAGGTGGAATTGTTGATGAAAGATGAGGAGCTTTCGCATCTAGAAACATCTTCCTCAAAACACAGGCAGCATCATCGTAGTACCTGTATTAGCAAAAGAATAGAAGGTAAACCTGAAAAAAGTGAGAGAACAATGATATTGGCTAAACAGTAGTAGACTACAGAATGAAGCTCAGTCTGCCAATCAGCCTGACATAAAAATCCAACAAGAAGCTAATAATAAGAAGTAAAAACCAAAAGTTTGTAAGTTGAATCTCATTATTCCATACAATATGACCATGACATAAGATAAAAAACGTCACAACATAACTGATCTAAATATAAATAAATAAATAAAATTAGAGAGGTTTAGTCCAAATAAAGCCATACTTCACAGTAGGCCTATTTGCTCTCATCTCATCTTTTTATTAACATAAAGTGCACTTTCAGGCTAAAGCTTGAGCCCATGGGTTGAAGAAACAAAATTTAGAAGTGAATAAAGAATGTAATGAGCATTACTTGTGTGAATTCTTAACATAGCTCCATCCATTCACATCACAAACGTATGATCGCCCCTCAGACCGTAGGAGGTCAAAGCCACACACCTACAAACAAGTACAACATAGAAATCCAACTCAGTATATTAACTGGAAAGACCACATAGATTCATTCCATATATGCTACCCACTCCATGGTGAATTAGTGGCCGTCATTTAACAGGTCAGAAATATCTACCACATACTACATACCAAAAGTGCATTATATTGTGAATGTTTAACTAGCATGCCAAAGTATTAAGCTCAAAGAGGGAGCGACAATTAAGAAATCAAGGTATGATTGATATCACCATCTTCAGATGACATACCGCTTGCCTAAATGCAATGCAGACCTCTCTTGCCATATGTTTCTCATTAGGCGTCAGTAATACAGGATACCTCACCTGTCATATAAAATAGGAATTATATGTTACAAACATTGACATGTGAGATTGTTTGAATGTCTGTGTATCTGTCTGTGTACGGATTAAGAACGAGAAATGCTTGGTAAATTATATTTATATTAGAGGGAATTACTTCTTTGCCATCTGGATTTCTCATAACAACACCGTCAACAACAGGAGACTTCCTTGCCTCAGCATGAGCATATTCAGGTCCAACAGTGTACACCTACATAATCATTAAGTGAGATGCCAAAGTAGTCATTTGAAAACAGAGAACAACAAATGATTAGAAAGTATATAGAACAGAATTCACGAACGAAGAAAGCAATAACTCCTGCCACAACCCAGCATTGTTACTTGTGGCAGTTAAGAGTTTCCAAACCTAACAACTAAGCAAAGAATTTGTAAAGCAGAATAGAACATATGAAAGAAACAATTATGACTAATCCAAGGACTGACTGGGATAAACTTACATAAGCAGGAATTTTGAAAAGCACTATTGAGTGTGAAGAACACCACGCCTTACAAATTTAAATATTTGGCAAGTTTATCAAACATTTGATACTAGGAAAACACACACTACCAATGCAAAATAATGCTCTATACAGCAATGCGCTCATAAACTGTATGAGATTGAGAACTAACCATCACACTGTAATTTTTTGCCCCTTTAAGTCACAGGTAAAGTTAAACTTAACACGAAACTACCAGAAGGAATTACCTAAATTTCATTCCCTTGAGACAATAAACAGCTACAGTCATCACAATCCAATTTGTATTACTCAATTAATGCTACTTCTATATTCTATCACAAATATTGCACGCTATTACAAAAAGCATCTATGTTAAATTCATCTCATAAAAATGGCAGCTCACAGTTCTGATCCAGCAAACATAATATCATGAGAGCGTTGTATTTTCTAGAAGTATTTCAGCAAAGGAAACCCAAAAGGAAGACATACAAATGCCAAAACAAACAACCTTGACATCCGTTCCTCCAGTTGGCATAAACTCTTCGTATATGTAAGAGCCTTCCCGCCTCACTCTTCTAACCTCTGGATGGAACTCGCTTGACCGGTTTCCAACCTAAAACCAAAACGCATCATATAACCATTAACATGTGAAAAGCACATAGCTACACGCCACCAAGGAGGACAAGAAGAAATGCTTTAGAATTCTTCATAGCCATGCCATGAGTGATGATGTAACAATACTACTAAGACCTAGTATACAACTCAGACCAGTAAAAAAAAGTTATTATGGGGTATGCATCATCTAAACCAATAAAGCCAATTAGCCAAATCCAGTCAGATAAAAGCCTGTTAGATTTGGCTTCAACTGTAAGAGTAAAAAAGATCTAAACCCACATTTTCCAGTATGCTATATTATAAATTCTTTGTGTTGCTGATACCTAGACTTCAATAATGTACATAATACTTTTCACATTTACATCTCAATAAAAGAAACATGCTGAAACTGCTCAGGATGGTAGAAGATATCAGCATTTTGATTCCCATGATAAGCATACCTTCCTAAATAATTCCTTCATGCCTCCACCAGCAGAACTGGGATAGTATATCATGATACTATGGTTATCCCCTTGATAAATGTAAAAAGATTAGTCAGTATGATAAGTACTATTTAAACAAATCGACTCAAATACCACAAGTGATAATAATAATACAACTGAAAAGTTGAAAGTAACAAATGTTATGTAAGCATCTATATGTAATTAGGTACAGTGGTACATTGACAACTTCAAATGAAAGAAAATCTCACCAAGGGAGAAATAATTTTCTAGTGTATTTTCAACATTGAAGAGATGAATAGACAATAATATTGGAAACACTCATCACAATTGATTTGGTTTCTAGAAAGTTAGTTGTACTTAAAGCTTCACCAAACTTTGGCCAAAAGACATTCCAGTTTGATGTTATTTGAAGTCAAATACTACAGATGAGCAGAAGAGGTATGGTTTCAATATATTCCTACAAAAAGTGTTAGCTTTGAGGACTTGAATTAACATACTTAAATGCTAGGCTACTGAAACTGATTACCAGAGCACAACAGAGTGGTACAATATAAACATCAAAAAAGACCTTAAGTAACAACAAGACAGTATGAAAAAGAAGAATTGCATCTAAAATTTGTCTCCACAGTCTAGCTTTAATGGCTTAGGAATCAAGAAAGCATAAGATAAATAGCACCATATGGATAATCAGATACACAAAATGTTGTAAAGCATTTATATACAAAAGCCAATAGTCTCATCACCTCAAGTTGCATGGTATAGCAACGCATTGGTTGCATGAATTATAGAAATCAGATTGATCAAAAACAATTCAAAGAACTATCATATTTACTAGGCCTAAACATGAATAACTGAAAGCAATAAAAATGTTGCAGCCTATTATCAATATGAAACACTCTTACCATCAATTGGCTTCTCCACGAATGGCTTCAAAAAGCGATTTCCGTGAACCTCAACAAAGTCTTCTTGCTCGACAAAATAATCCAGCTCTTGATATGGAAATTCTCTATTAACAAGAGCGTATCTTGGTACTGGAATTCCAAATTTTTCAAGACACTAGAATAACCACAAAAAACTGGAGTTACTAATCATTTTTTGTCACTTAATTAATAGCAATAAGAAATACTAATAATCAAAAACACAATGTGATTCGATTATGGTGATCTTCATCCAGGAGATAGTTGACGATTATAGGAAATATCAATTTTAGGTGATTCCTTTCTATAGAGGATTGGGTGATGAAGGTCGAGCACTTGCATAAGAGAGAAGAAAAATGTCAAGGCACACTGAAAGAAGGTAGATAATATTTTTCTGTTGAATAATCGTTTTACTAGGGCACATAATCTTTTCCACCAACTCCAGTATGTTTCCATGAATCCATAATGCATGTAAATGATGATAACGGAGCCTCAATCCTGACAGTAAGATCTCAATTTAACAGCATACCTCATATACCTTCCTTCTATCATGGAGAAGGTGCTGTGGGTCCAATTCATTAACTAGAAAAGGCCTGAAACAGGGAACCAATTTGGCAAATTAAAAAGTTTTGCTCCAAAAAAAGAAAAGAAGAAGGAAACAAGCTTCCCATATGTAATTTCACAAATTAGATCCTCTAGAGACAAAATTTACAGAAGATAAAGAGGAGAGAAATGGAACAGGAACCAGACAAGACAAAATAATGTCCATTTCTTGAAGGTAATGCAGATTTTACATAATAGGCATACCAGAAAACATATGAGCACATGCATGAACAGATAAATTACAAACAGGTTCTGTTAATTGAAAAAATGTAAGCTGGTGAGATTCGGAGAATTTTCATTTTTTCTGCATATAGGAGAACTGGAGAAGTGAATAAACTGATAGTCATGCACAGGAAAAAAATTTAAGTAAGAACTGAGCTTACTTCCTCAAATTCGCATATGCCTCGGCCTTTTCAAGGGGGTAGCCGGTGGAATAGAAAGCAATCAAGCAATCACAAATCGGCCAGCTGAAATACCAAATGCAGCAACAAATTAATCATCTGGTAAAGAACAAACACATTGTTATTAGTACAATATGTAAAAGAAAGAAAAATTAATCAAAAAATCCCGCTTTTGGTCATCATCCTAAACAAGTTTAATGCATGAAAGGCCAGGTATACAAATCAATGGATAGGTGAACTTTTTAATTACAGGAAATTCAGATCCACAGCCAATAGCTAATAAAACACAACCCAGCATAACTAACTACAAACAAACTAATGATATTCAGCTAATTAACATTGAAATGTACCTCTCAATTGGATCCTCAAGAATGACTTTGTCACCAAAATATAAAACCTACAACAACAGTCAACAGCAACAAAACATAGGAAACATTTGATTCATTATTATGAAGAAAAATAAAACTGATACATAACGAGGCAACCATTAAACTATTTAGCTTGACAGCTGTACTAGAATAACACAATTGCACCATATATATTCGACATATGTAGTTAACAAGAAAAATTGCTAAGACTTGCTTGACTCTATAACTTTTGCATTTTTTTCTTGCAACTATAAATAATGGTAACAATAAGTCACCTATTAAAATAAATTCAACAAAATTCCTAGCAAAATGGTAAAATCCTTATCAAATTCCGCAGTGCAGGAAGCAACAAATGCCACTTTTCCCCCTCTTTTTTAACAGGATATTAATATCAATCACCAGCCGAACTTCTAATAGAAAAGTAATCAAACAGCGATCAACATCAGAATGCAAAATTTAAATCGGTAGCAAAGCTCCTCCCATCAGCATCCTATCGAACATGAGCTAACTAACTACTAACAACTAACCAAACACGTGATTTTGCATCTTCAAGGGAAACCAAAAACAGAAACAACAATGAGAATACCTCAAATTCACCAAAAGCCTGCAATCTCCTCAAAATCTCCCCCATTGGCGCCGATGACACCTGTAAAAAAATCTCCAAACATGAGATGCACACCACGACTGATTTGAAGCTACGACTCGGCGCTTTCGTTTTCCAGAAGTTAAAACCAAAAGGGAAAAAAACCGGGGACAGAACCTCAAATCCGCATTTCACCTTCTTTTCCATCACACACACACCAATGATTATCTTCTTCTCCATCTCTCTTTCTCTCTGTGTCTACTCTCACTCACACTCCCCTGGTTCGCTCTTTGGCACTACTACACAACAAGAACGACGTATCGTTTTTCTTCTCACTGGTTTGGGAACAACACCACCGCGCACTGAGCGAGCTGACGTAGCGAGAGAGAAGTGAGGAATGGATTCACGAGGATTAGGCGGACTGATGAGCAGCTGCCACTGCCATGCCAGAGCAGGTTGTTTGTCACGAGCGAGAAAGAAGGGAGGAGGTTGAAGGTTGTTAATTATTTATTTCTGATAAATATTTATTTTACTATTTTAGGATTCTGGAATATGCAAAGGGAAGATTATAGAGGGGAGAGGGGATTTGGTTTTTTGGATTCACTTTATGGAGTGCCACGTGGGAAGTGGTAGTGAATGTCTATTGCTTCAGTGGGTCATGTTCATATTTTATATTTTCTTTTCAGAAAAACAAAAAGTAGTTAGTAGCGTGACAAGATAAGTACTAAAAGAAAAATGTTGATCATTGGACCAAGTTTGTTTGACACCGGGTGTCAACCAAACAGTAGATAACGCCCAGTGTAGTGAGATTCTTTGTAGTGTAGGTGAGCTTACTTTGGCGATATGCATTGTAGTGAATATACCACAAAACAAATGATGTAAAATGCCACAACAACTTCCCACTAATCAAATTTAGTTTGTCTTATTTATGAAGAATATATATTTGTGAAATGATTAAAGGAAATGTTTGGTAACCAAATGTTACTGTCAACCAAACATTAACTGACGACATTAAGTGTGAAATTATCAAATATTTTGACTATGTCTAACCGCATTTGTTGTTATAACAAAATGGTCATTTATAGTTGGATTATGTTTGACTAACTCTTGAAGTCAACTAACACTCCACCGTAAAGAAAAATTATATAGTGCACTCGGTATTTCAATTAATCGTACACCAAAACCAATAAAAGTATTACAGTTAAATGAGTTTTTTTTTGGTTTATCTCACCACTACCTAGATTTATAGTTATTTCAAAATTCAAAATTTAAAAACTCATAATTTATAACTACCAACCCTAACGAACTAATCACATAATATCCCCGCCTAATTTTTTTTTTCTTTCGTAATAAAAGGGTATTCTTATGGGTTTGCCTTGGTATCGTGTTTATATCTGAAAAATCCAATAATCCACATGTGATGTGTGAACAATGACCTTTGATCAAAAATTTGGATTTGTGGAAAATATCATGATCATCCAATTAAGAAGGGTTACCTCGGGAATAGATCCAATGGAAACAGGGTGGGGCCTGTAGCTCAGAGGATTAGAGCGAAATAAATATGAATAATGAATGAAAATGGTGGCTTTAGTAAAAACAGATTGGGTTATTTCGATAAATACATTCAACTAACCGAGTTAAAGGGGCTCATTTGATTCAATTTCTGAATGAGTTAGGTCGTAGGGCTAAAACAAAAAAAAATTTGTTGTCTTTCTGGATAATCAATTCGATTGTTGTGGTCAGACTCTATTATGAATTTCTGACCACATTCTCCATGGGACGTTTTTTTCTTATTTTTTAGATATTTTTTGAAATTAAATAAGTATATTTAATTAAACGAGTATAATTTTTTTATTGACTAATATGAATAAGTGAACAAAATAACATGAAATACTGGTGTACTGTATAATTACTCCATCGTAAAATGAGCAAGATGTTTGATTTGGGAGTTCTTCAAAAAAGTGATGTTATGTTTTACATTAATTTTATTTGTGAAAATGAAGATAAGCATGATCATTAATATAAAATAAATAGTGATGATATCATACCACCCACTACCTACAATAAAGAGAGTGGTTGTTTTTGTTAATGGAAAATGAAGGTTAGGCAGATATCGCATGAAAAATGCTGAAAAGGGTCAATGCAAGATTTGTTATTAATTGGTGTTTTTTATACAAATAATTTGTCTAACCAATAACATGCGAAAATTCTTAGTTAATTAGAAGGTTACCTAGTTTTATATTTTATTTTATTTTGTAAAATTTAGATTTATTCATTTCACCATACGGCACGTGGTTATATTAACCATCATATTCGTTAAGTCAAGTGATTCATCAATTCGTGTCAACTTTTTTTTATAAAAAAAAAGAAATTAATTATATTATTTGATTATTACAAGCCTTATCTCATTATGAATCGATATATACCCCTTAAAAAAAATCGATATATACACTTGACAGCTCAATTCGTGTCAAGTTAGAACACCAGCAACATTACGTAATTACTCCATCAATCCAAGGATTGTGCACTTTTCTTTGAACTCCCGGCGTCGGCGTGTGCTCTTTTCCAAATCCTAAAGTGTTCCCTTTCTTCTACTCCAACTTCGCCCACTTTTGTTGTTCAATTCAAAGTCGCATTTTCCTTTACCTGGGTGAATATTCAAACTTAGATACCTGGAAAATGTCCAGGCTACTAAAACAATTTGTAGACTTGTAGTCAACTTGCCATTCAATTTCAAATTTTATCTTGTGAGCTAAGAAAATGGAGGCAGAAATAAAACACCAGCCTGTGTTTAAAATTTGCAGTAACTGCATTACTAAAACAATGCACCAGTATTTGGTCAAGGACTACAGGAGATAAGCAGACGATCAAAGAAAATTGTGTTACGAAAATGAAGAACAGTTGGCTTGCGATCTTTGTACGTGTGTATGCTCATTATCACTTCAAAAAAAGCACTCGTACTCCTAGTTGTAATGTTAATGCTTACATTTTGAAACTAAAAAACACCCTCCTTCATACCAGCTTCCGCAGCCAGATTACCAATACTTGTCCCAGCAATATATCCGCCGGACCATGCATTCTGCAGAAAGAAGTAAAATTTTGATGTCGTGCTGACATTACGCGGTGACCCAGGGGAGTAAGCACATTGCTCAAATTCTCACAGAGTTAAATGCATACAAGGGGAAAGGAGAATCAGACAAACTATAGATCTAAGTTATGTTAGATGGTAGAATTTTGCCCTCACCTGAAAATTAAAACCACCAGTCACGCCATCGATATCCACTACCTGTTCATCCCAAAACAAGAATTCAGCATGTGCAGATAGTTATTAATTTTCAGAATCATAGAAGGAGATCATAATTCATTAAAATCTCTCGAGCAAGTACAGAGTAGAGCTAATTTTACATCTAGATAGATCAACATGAACACAATTTTCGAACTATTAGGAATCATTAACAACAACAACATCTCCTAGTAGCTTGCTCACTGAACGAATCAACAAAAGCAAACAAAACAAGAAACGGAAAACTAACAGGTGATCGAGGCACAATACCTCTCCAGCAAAGAAAAGGCGCTGGCATATTTTGCTCTCCATTGTGTTTAAAGAAATCTTCACAACGGGTAACACATTGAGTTATGTTAGCTATAATACAATAGAGAAAGAGAGAGACAGAGAGAGAGGAAGAGTAAGGAAAGGCAGAGAGAGAACCTCAGATAAGGGAACACCTCCAGCAGTGACGAATTCATCCTTAAATTGACCCTACAGTGGGAATGAACACATAAGATCTTGAGAAAGAGAGATACAAGTAAGGGATGGAGCTTGAAGAGCGCTGAATGTGAAATTATACCTTCCCTGTAACTCCAAACGTACAATGGTTTAAAAGATCAGCAACAGAAATTATAGAGTTATTTGATAAGGAAGCCCACAGAGTATCTCCACCTAAATTCTGTATATCAATAATCAATGGAAAAAGGTTGATCAGCAGTAGAAGTTTTATGTTTACAGAGTTGGCATACAATCACTTTGAAAGAGATTACAAACCTCACGATCACATATATACTTCCAAAATCTCTTTGGCAAGCAAAATTCTGAGGGCCAAGAGTTAAGCACTTTCTGCTTCTGCAAACAGATAAATAAGCAGTTAGCAATCAAAATAAGGTTGCTCAATTACAGATAATTAAGATAAAATACCAGAAGGATACTATATCAAATATTACCGAAAACTTATGCTTGTGGTGACTAAGGATTGACTTTATGTCTTCAATATGCAAATCAGGTACAAAATCCACCACAAGCATGCCTGAACCCAAATCTACCAAGTCACTAAAAGATGGTGGTGGGATGGTTACGGTGGGGAATGAGAGGGTTGGAGAGTACCAAACTTTATAGTACCTTTGTAACTTGAACCGAACAGCTCACGAGCTCCCCAGGCAGAAAGCCGAAGAATTACTGGCCCACTCAGTCCCCAATGTGTGACTAACATGGGTCCCATCTGAAATTCTACTGAATTCAGTGTCGTATAGTACTTTCATTTTCTTCATGAGAGGTTGAGAACATATACCTGTGTAAGGTACGGCAGATTCCTTTTAGCACTTTCTAATTTCAGCCTGGCTTCAACCTTGGGAAATGTAACCTAAGAGAAACTAAAGCAGTTAATTGAAAATAAAACTTAAGACTCTGGGGCTGATTAAATCATGTTTTAGTATATAACAACATGTCTGACTAGTAATAGAGGATCTTCAGATGAACTATTTTTAAGATGTGGTCGAAATAGCATAGTTTTACCGTTAAATTCCAAAGAAAGTGGACACCCTGCTCAGTCCAGAAATGTGCCCAATCAATAATAAATCCACTAGATTAAATTGTATTTCATATTTTAGAAATGTAGCTGCCAAGACACAATAGCAACAAGAAGTTGCTTACTTCTAAATGATACAGAGAAGCATTACCCCTGACAAATCTGATAATTGTGGATCTTCGATCTTTAACGTGAATAAGCTTGGTACAGGATCTACAATTGAATGACCAAGCTGAGCTGCAAGGTTATAGCCCTGGGGTAAGATGAAGAATTATTAGATATCAATCACAGGCATGATGTAAGTAACCCATTATTCCATCAATACCTGTCGGCTACCTCCAGTAGCAATCAATAGATAATTAGCTTCTATATGCTCCACTAAATTGACTGTACGCTTCTCAACCTTCACAAGAAACTTGCCACCAGCACCAAGAGATGTGCTTGTTACAGCTTTTCCAATCTGCAGACAAACTAGCAGAGAGCCTCATACTTCCATACATTCCATAATGAAGAGAACGCTAGTATTTAAATGTTCTAAAATGACTATTACAAAGGATGAGATCATAAAACATCCATAATCTCCTCCTTGGAGATTGATGCAACCAATGCGTAAAAAGATGATTCAATTTACGAATCTTGCCACAAGACTAAGGCATCCTCTAAATGCTAAAGAGACTCTAAAGACAAAGAAGATTGATGGACATAATTGGGAATCAACCCATGATCAAGAAAGCAAATTTGAAGTAAAGAAAAAGAGTACCTCCCCTGTGTTTTGCCTCAGACAGAAGACAATCAATTATTGACGACGAACTGTTGCTGACAGGGAACACTCTGCCATCATCCTCAACCTACGCACAGAGTATCATAAATGGGCATGTACAGATAGGAGAAGAAAAATAATAGTGGTACAGCCAATCAAAGATAACCTTCAGAGCCACCCCATGATCAGAAAACCAGGACATAGTATCCATAGGACCATGTGTGTTGAAGAAAGATCCTCTCAATTCTCTATAACCCCTAGGGTATTGCTCTGCCAGACTCTGGAATCAAATGCAAAATCATAGATTTAAAAACAGTAGGGACTGGGAAGAAACTACATACATTGAATACTATTCCAATTAGTCCAGTGATCCGAGTCAACTGTCTATCACAACACAAAAGAAATTCTTTCTATAAACTATAGTAACAAAGAACAAGCAATTCTTACCATATTATCAGCACAATGCCCATTTGTCACATTGCATCTACCACCCCCAGATATTCTCACCTTCAATCACGAAAAGAAAAAAATCTGAGATAAGGACTCAACTCAACATGTTTGGGACATCGAGTTGTAGTTACAAAGACAGGACCTAATCTAAAATTAGGAAAGAAACAGCATTCCAAAATGGTTTGGCAGCATAACTATCATCATTATCACTAAATTTAAAAATACAATCGCAATTACATATTGAAGAAACAACTGAAAAAACAAAGAAAACAAAGTTAACCTTAGATAGAGGCTTCCCTTTCTCAATGACCACCACGCTGAGGTTAGGCGCGAGAGTCTTAGCTCTAATAGCTCCATACACTCCCGCTGCTCCGCCTCCAACCACCACCAACACCTCTTCGCTTGACTACCCATCAGAAAGAAGAAAAAAAAAAAACCAAGACAAGAAAGTAAACAAACCAAAAACCAAAAGGGATTTCTACCATTAACGATGAATATTGAATACCCAACAAAAGTTGTACCTTCTGGGCTATGGTAGTGACGGTTCTGGTAAATTTGCGTTTGTTTGAGGCTAAAAGAAGATGATGAGAGGCATAGTAGTATGCTAGGCTGTGAATGCTCGAAAGTTTGGAGTATGAATAAGAACCGAAGTGGAGGAAGGAGAAACGCGGTAAGCTCATGGTTGCAGTTGGAGAGCAGACTGTTCAGGGCGGTGAGGTAGCGAAAATCCTTATTCTCCTTATTCTCCCTGACGCAATTCAGACTACACGTAATGACTGTCGTTTCTCTTTTTTTCTTTTTATCCTAAAATTAAGAAGGTTTAACCAATGTAATTTACTTTATATAAAAAGTATGTACTAATCGATTGTGTTATAATTTTATATACTCCCTCCGGACGGTATTAAGTGGCGAAAACCTACGGAAAGTTACTGTACACTTTACTTGACTTTTTAGTGTAAAACCTACTGAAAGTTACTGTACTAAAAAGACAGTTAATACCGTCCGAAGGGAGTACTAATATTAAATATTTTTATATATATTTTAAATATAAATTTTTATTTAATTTAATAAAGAATTATTAATTTTGAAATTAATTATTAGAATATAAAAAATTAATTTGACATTTCATAAATCTAATGTAATAGAGAAAATTAAAAATAAATAGTTTTTTAATTCAACATAAATGAAAAATATGAGAAAGAAATATATGTACTTCCTTTGGTTTTTTTATAATTAATGTTATATAGGCTCAAATTTTTTTGTGCATTTTAATTGTCAGTTTTGAATTAAAAAATATTATTTCTCTCAAAAAGTTACATTGTTTCTCTGTTCTGTCAAATCAATTTAGTTTGCTCTCTAAACTGTCAAATCGGGTGGGCCTCCTTCGAGTGATGTGGCGCACGGCTATTGGTTTGGTAAAGAAAAAGCCAGCATGCAAGGAAAAAGCTGAGATAAAGACGACAAGTAAGTTGAGTTTGAATTAAAAAATAATTTGTCTTAAATCTTGTGAAATCAGCCCAAACATTAGATATAAGAAACCAAAGGGAGTATCCATACCTACGTTTAAAGACATTTGAAGAGTTATTTTTCAAATTTGCTCAATTTTATCATAAATATTTTTAAAAAAATTGAGATTAATCCAAATAATAGATTAAAAGTTCTCTCCTTTGGAAGTTTAAAGTTTTTTTTATCAAAAAAAACAGAATACTAATTAGACTAAAAGGTAGACTGATTTTTAGTTTTACCGATCAAACCGGTCTGTATATTTTTTATAACTTTAGAAATTACTCATTATTTCGGTATTTCTTTTTTTTTCTTCAAAGAAAAAAAGATATTACCCCAACTTTTTATTATTGTCTTAAAAAAAGAAAATCAAACTAATTCAATTCTATTTTGTTAGGTATGGATCACAAGTGTTCCCCTTTCCAATCACATTATAATCCAAAACAAAAGGGTATTTAAGCTATTTTAAATAAAGAAAATTCATGTACTCTCGATGCATACTTGTACTTGTACTTACATTATGATTAATGAGGGAGATCTTTGTCGTTCTTCAGGGTTCTACTGGGCTCGAATCCATAACAGTGAGCACCTAACGTTATAACCGGACATCAAATAGTCTTGACAAAAAAAATTATTAGTATTAAACACATCTATTAAAAAAATGAATCAAATCTCTTCATTGACAAAACCAGCTTATCAATTTGTTTTTTTGATAAAATCAGCTTAAAAAAAATTGATTAAATCATCTCAACTAAATCTAGAAGCTTTTAAGTATTAAGTATGATATGATTGGTTTTATTTGATCATAATGGTTAATATACTATCTTGAAATGCTAATTAAATTGAGTAAAAAAAATGTTTATCCAAAAAGAATATATAAAAAGTTACTCCCTCTGTCTTCCAAAGTATATCGTTTAGAAATAGTGGGAGCATGTAATGCTCTCTTCTTCTTCTTTTTCTTTTTTGTTTCAAATCGAACCTTATTTTTTTGTTCAATAATTAACCAACCTATCATTCAACAGTACAAAAAAATATGGGACCGAAGAGGCAAAATGACAATTATTATAAACAGTAAGAATTCGTAGGAAAGTGACAGTTATTAGAAGACGGAGGGAATACATATTAAGGGAGTGCGCAAAAGGAGGGTGTATTTGAATTAAGAAGGGAAATATTAAAAATATAAATTACTTTTAAAATCTAATTGACATGCTCCAAAATGGAGATGGTCAGCTTCTCATTTGTGCCCCATCCTACAATGGAACATGATCAAACCAGGTAAGTATTGCATCCATCTTTCAAACACACTTCCTATCGATCCATGGAATTCGAAAACAAAAAATGAACAACCTATTAGACAGGAAAATAAAGTAATATTGAAACACAAATCAAATCAAATTAAGATCACTAACGATACAGACGCAGCAATGAGAGATCAATGTAGCTTTTGTTACAAACAATATAGACATGAGAGTGGAGATCTAACACTTGACAATAAAATAATTAGATATAAGATCAAACAATCAACTCCATCCCGTTTGACTCGCAAGTTTGATAGAGACTCAATGGCGGAGCTACGTGGGGACTAGAGGGAGCTATGGCCACCCCATACTTTTTAATAATTTTTTTTTAATATATGTCAGTAGTAAAAAAAAAAAAAAATAGTTCATACAGTGGAATAAATACTAACAGTTTAACATCCACCATTACAATAAAATCATTCTCTGCAAGATGATTAGTTATGGTTATTAACTCGTGCTCTTTATCCAATTATAAAACTTCAAATCTAACAAATAGTATATCCAACTTAAAAAGTGAAACTAAATATATTCACAGAATCAATTTTAACTTAAACCATATCAAACTTAGAGCATGAAACTAACGAAGAACCATAAATCCAACGGCAAAAAATGCAACATTACCTGCAATTTATCGAAGGTCGGTGCCAATTCAAACGTGATACTAGATGAGCAAACCATCAGTGCCGGCAAGATAGTCTTCTTATTTAACTTTTTGTTAAGTTTATCTAAATATTTGTTATTTAGCGACGGATACAAATATTCTTAAGCATTTTTTCAATTTTTCGTTCAGCTCATTTGCCTTCTCTTTAAAATACTCACAGAAAAAAATTTCGAGGGCGCTGCCCCCGAACCCCCGCATCCCCTGAATACAAATCCTGGATCCATTACTAATCTCGCCCCCCCAATCATCGAATCCTGGCTCCGCCGCTGTAGAGACTATTGATGATCGTCGTCCATCTAACCATCTAGACAATCATGATCCGACCAAGAACTGTACCATCAAGACAAAAAGGCACCCAAAAAGAACTAACAAAAAAAAAGAGTAGAAGCTCATTGATTATCGAGCAATAAACATGAATGTAAAGAGCATAGAAAGATTAAAAAACTACAAAAGACAGAGGAAAAAGAAAAGAAAGCAAAGAAAAAGAATGGATGAGCGAAATCTCTTACCAAGTGAGCGGTCGCGGTCGGGGTCACGGTCGCGACGGGTAGAAGGGAGAAGGGATGGCGGTCGCGGTATGGAGGAGGGAGGAATGGAGGTCGCGAATGGAGGAGGGAGGTATGGATTCGGCTGGCTATGGAGGAGGAGGAAGAAATCGGGAAGAGGAAGAGAAACCCAAAACCTAGAAATCGGGAAGAGAAACGCACGGGAGCAGAAGGAAAACGCCGTGGTAGTTTCGTAATTATGAAAGCGGTGGCAAACTTGTAAATATGGAATGCCGTGGACACCTCTTGGCTATTCTGGAGGAATAACATTACCCATGAAGAAAGGAACAAGATGAAGTTGTGGCCGGGAAGAAAAAGTAAAAAAAAAGGTAGAATGGTAAAGAGAAGGAGATAAGTGGATTGAAAAAGGTAGGAGGCCATTTATTTTGGACCAGAGAAAAAGACCTAAAACGTTAAACAAAAATGGACAGAGGGAGTAAAATTTTAAAAAATATTTTTAACTTAGTTAAGTACATATGAACATAACTATTTTTCTATAAAAAAAATTCGAAAAAAACAAAAATAAATCCATAAAATAAAACTATTTATACTATTTTCTAAAAAATTATAAAAAGTAGCAACTTTTTGTTGAAAAAATCAAAAAGAAAAACATCGCTGTTAATTTTATATGTTTTGAATATTTTTTTTATTTTTTTATAAAATTTTAAAATATTTATCACTTTTAAATTTTAATATGATATTTTTTATTATTTTTTTAAACTAAAAGAGAATAAAAAAAATAGTCATGTTGGATGAAAAACTTAACAGAAAAGTTTATTTGTAATAAAAAAATAGTTAAAAAAACTGAATCTAATAAAAAAAATTATTTATTAAACAATGATACTTCAGGTGTGTAGTGCTGCTAACTGCACATGACCATTTTTATTATAATATTTTTTTTTTCGTGAACACATCGATATCGTTTCCGTTATTTAAAATCTTGACCCCAACCGTTTACTCTTGCAGCCTTGAACACGCTAAAAATCATAAGATGACAAATTCCCAATTTCCCATAAATATATGATTTTCATTGTAGAAAAAGATATCGGAATTCTGACAGTCAAGTCTTGTCAACTTTCTCCAATTGTACTACGCGCCAACACACATCCTCGTCCCTCATCTGACCACCATTTTTGTCCCTAAACAAGCAACACTCCTGCTCGCCAAGCCCAAGAAACTAAAACCCCAGCTTAGCTAGGAAAAAAGAAAAGAAACCCCCCCCCCCCCCCCCCCCAAAAAAATGGCCAAGATAAAACGCCAATCTGTTACTTCACGCCTAAACCCTTCCCCTCCTCCGGCCGATGATCCGGATTCCGACGCGGCAATCGTCCAGGAATGCTGCGAGAAAGCCCTCACCGCATTCACTCTTGGAACCCCAAAAAAAGCGTTCAAAATCATCAAAGAATCGCTCTCCCGCCACCCAAACTCCCCTGCTCTTCACCGCACTCAGGCACTCCTCTACTTCCATCTTTCCACTATGACCACTAATGGGTCTGATAGGTTGAAATACCTAGAAAAGTCTGCGTCTTGCGCGGAACAGGCTTTGTCTCTCGTCCCAAACGCGCTTGGCCTCCATCTCTTGTACAATCAGTCACTTTTGGGTCTGGCCAAGGGGGAGAACGAATACAGACGGATAATCGAGCAATGCGAGCGCGCGCTTTTGGTTGAAAGCCCTGCAGACCCAGATGTTGATGTTGAGATGCTTCCGGAGGGAGATGAGGAGGAGAGAAATATGCAAAAGGAGATAGAGAAGGTGATGGAGAAAGCGAAAATCGCGTTGGATGGTTGTGCGTTGAAATGTGGTGGCAGAAAGGGAAAGATGGTTAGTTTAGACGACAGGAGAGTAAATAAAATGTTTAGTTTAGAGGAAGAACCGAAGATTCAGGAAATTAGGGAGAGGGATCTTAGGGAAAAGATGGAAAATTTGAGAATATTTGAAAAGGGTAAGCTTTTTGGTGGTGAAGGGAGGAAGAAAGATGGGAAATTGGCTATGAAAGAGAGGGTATTGGAGTATTGGAATGGGAAGATGAGCATGGATGAGAAAAGAAGGGTTTTGAGGGTGAGTGTGGAGGAGATGATAGAACATTATTCTAAAAATAATGAAGTGAAGGAGATTCTGAAAGAAGCAGTGGAGTTTGTTAAGGAGAGTAAGAGATGGAAGGCTTGGAAGTGTTGTTGTTGTGGAAAATGGTTCAGGGAGAGGGGAAATTGGCGAAATCATGTGATGGCAAAACATTTAAAGAAGTTATCAAAGCAGAATCAGGAGATTGTGCCCCAGGAAGTTGATCTGTTGTGGGTCGACAAGATTGAAAATGGGGTTTGGAATCCTGTGGATGTGAATAAAACAGTGGGAATGCATAAGGGAAATTTGGGACTTGCTGACAAGAAGTGGATCTTTTGTGATGATGTTAACCGCAGAAACCTTCTAGGGGATGTTAACATGATGTTGAAGTTGTTATTGAAGCATGATTGTCTGACGACTACTATTATGAACATGGTGATAAAATTTGCAGTTGAAGAGTTAGAGACTGCAATTCCAGGTTTGGAGATTCTGATTCCTGCTTTGAGTAAGACGCCTATGTGCATTTGCTTTCTAGGGTGTGAGCAGCTTAAACAGATATTTGGTAAATTAGCAATGTTGTATAGTGAATGTGATTTCCTGCCACGGACAGTTGTGAAGAGTGGATTGGAGGATGATGAGCAATGTTCTGACAAGGATTTTATTACTTTTACCAGTGACTTCTCATCTATATTGTTGAATGGCACATCGTTGATAGAAAAGCTTGATCCTAAAAACTATAGCAATTCTGCCAACTTAGTTGATGGAACTGCAGTTGTTTCAATTGATGAGAGTACTGAAAATGATCCGCCACTTGGTGGCGATTCTTTCATCCATTGGTTGTTTACAGGCCCTGAGAATAAGGACCAGGTAAAGTTATGGACAACTCTAAGAGATTCCAAAATGAAACTAGCGACGGAAAGCTTCCATTTCCTTGAAACAGAATATGCTCGTTTAGAGTTCTTGTGTAAGAGAAAATGCTATTACATAAACCATGAGAAGGCAACGAGGATAATTGAAGATTTATGCACTGAAGAAAGTAAGAAGAGGGAAGAAAATAACGGGCACAATCCACTAAGTTATGCGTTGTTATTGTTGAAGAGACGTGAAGAACTCGGCGGTCAACTGTTTGCCATTTCTCAATTTGAGTTGAATGCTATATCAAATGTAATGCATCATGCCCAGAAATTTTGTGGTGATCGGGTTCAATTTGTGGCAGCGTGGGTTGTTTTGAAAAGAGAACTATGTGATTTGGAAAGTGGTGGAGACGTCAAGCAAAGAATGCAGGACATGCTGCTGCTAGCCGACCATGATGTGACTATGGCATTGCAGAAGCACAGATGTGATCTGTCCATTCAGGTGGATGTGCACATCTAGACTTTGTAATTTGACTTCTTTCACCCATCTGTTTTCTCTCATTTGTCTAGTCATGCAATATTTGTGTATGGGCGTAGATCATGCACCATCTATAAACATGAGATATTGTTTGACGCTTGCTCATTTCTTAACATGCTAGTATCTGTTTTCTCTCATTTTGTCGATTCATGATATACTTTTCTATGGTCAAGTATATATTCTGCAATATCTGCAAACAGGAGATAATGTTTCCACTCTTGTTGAATTGTTCTTTTTGCATTGCTAAATTCATAGCATGTCCTGAGAAAATTATCTACATTCAAGTACATGTATATTTTTGTTTTCTTCCTCCAGTCTGAGCATGTTTAGACTGGCAGTTTTGCAGACTCGATGCATTTATCATGAGGACTGTTACTGCCATTAGGAGGATGGAGCAGAACATTGAGTGGCTGTCTGCTTGTGATTATCGTGCAATCTTGTTGCATCTGATAAAGTCATTTGTGCAGGTTTGTTTTGAATAGTATAGTCTCTTATTGCTACATTTAAGGTGCGTGTCTCATATATATGTCCCTCACATTTTTCAGACTCATTTGGAGGATCTTGTTTACAAAGATGTCAAAGAGAAGGCTGATGCCATGAAAGAGACTTTCTTAGCAGAGCTAGCCCTTGAGAACGAGAAGAATATGCGTAAAGGGGGTGATGATACAAAAGAAGTGCAACAAAAGTCAAATAGTAAAAAACACAACAAACGAAGAAAGGCAACATATAAGGTTTCAACCAAACTGTTCTCCTTTTCTTTTCTGGGTACTGCAAAATGTTTGATGCTACTGTGATGTTTATAGCCTGATTTTATTTTGTAGGCATATGGTGGACGCGAAAGGCACCTTCCCCTAGATGAGAAAAGTGCTGAACAGTAGTAAGTTTAACCTTGTAGATGTTGCAGTTTACACATGCAGTATTCTCTCTTTTACATTCTCATTTTTATCATTTTCCTTCCTTTGTTCAACTAATTGAAGAGTTGTCAACATTTGTTCTCAGTTATTTGAGTTGAATTCTGGCTAAAAGCTTTCTCCTGTGTTGTGCAGCTGCTTACCCAACACGTCTGATGATGATGGTTCAAATTGTGACAACACTGTTTCTCAACGGGATGAGGCACTCAATGGCGATACTGGCGATCAAATTTTGGAATATGAAATGTTGCAAAGAAAACTTGATGAAGCTTTAGCGTACCAGGGGCAATTTGAGAATGATGCTAAGCATCTTGCTGTGAAAAATGTGAAGACAGATAGAACCATTCTAGAGAAAGTGGCAGATGGCGTGCCTCTTGTCCACTCTGAATCTGGGAACATTGATGGTTTATCTAATCCTGAAGTACAAAAGCACCCTGAAAGATTAATCTACCCTGACGGTTGTATCTATTTTGGTAGTTTTAAGGTCACTAATTTTGACTGTAGCTGGTATCATGCTCAACGATCTGCATTCGATTTAACCTACCCTGGATCGGGTGAAAAAAATGGTTTTAGTGAGCATGAACTTCCGAAGAACCCTGAATCAGTGAAAATTTCCAGCAATGCCAGCTCATTGGCTACTGGGGAGGAGACCGGTGATTCCAATTGCCCAGCTGAACTGGTTGATCTCAAGAAATCTAGTGGAAACTGTGACATGCTACTCAATGAACACGATTGTTTTCTGAGTGTGATCATACAGGTTCCTTTCTGATGTGGATTCAAAGTTCACTTTCTCCTGTTTTCAAGAATATGTTCTACCATGCGACTCTTTATTATTATTTTTAAGTCCACATCTGTGTTTTGAATTTGCAGTGCTTGTGGCGTATAAGGAAGTTTCGTGATGAGTTTGCTAGTGTGTCAGCATTACCACATCGGCATGTTGGAGATCCTTGCATTGTTTGTGGATTATCTGAGATATTTGCTGCACTGAGTGTCGCGCCAACTGATTTTCATAATAAACGCGTTGCCCCAACTTCCTTGAGCATAGCTCTTAGCAAACTGTGTTCTGATAGTGAATTGTTTCAAATGGTCTGTTGTCTTCTTTTTCTTCTTTCCAAATATGTAAAGTACTTGATATATTTTTATTTGGCTTCTGACATTGAACACCAATTACACAGGAAGACATGAACGATGCTTCTGATGTGCTGGCGATTATTTTCTACTGTATCCATCGTTCCTTTGCCTCTAGTCCAGAGTTCTCCCACTCTGGAGAAGAGAAAAACATCAACTGTTGGGACTGCTCAAGTCACCCCTGTGTAGCTCATAGACTCTTCTCTTTGGAGATTACTGAAAGCTTGAATTGCAAATGCTGTGGTCGCAAGTCAAGAAATCGAACCTATACTTCCTTTTTCCATGACATAAAAGCATCTGCACTCAGACAAATGAAGGCGAGCCTTCTTTTCCTCTCAGAATTACTTGTATTTTACGAAAATATGAAAATCTTATTTGTGGCTGCTAATGTTTGAGTTCTTACTTGTGAACTCAGATTAGGTGTGGAAATAGCACATTCGACGAGCTTTTGAAGCTTGTGGATATGAATTATCAATTTCCTTGTGGCACTGAGGCAGGCGGCTGTGGAAAACTTAACTATATCCATCACTTTCTTGAAACACCTCCTCATGTGTTTATGACTGGTAAGCCTGCTCTTGGATTAAGTCTTATACCCATTTTTTACGCTAACTATGTAAGAATCCTCACTGGTTTAAGACATAATTGCAGTTCTAGGTTGGCAGAGCACATGTGAGACCGTTGACGGTATAAGGGAAACTTTAGCCGCTCTGACAACTGAGATAGATATTGGGGTTTTATACCGAGGATCAGAAGCAGCTAAAAAATTCTGCCTTACTTCGATGGTATACTTCGTAACCACCTAATAATTTGCTCTACGATGTTTCTTGTCTTCTGGTCTTAGTCATTGGAATGACTGTTGTGCATAAAAAGAGTTAAATGTGGCTTTCTGCTTTAGCATTCCAAAACTTCTGTTATTAGTGCTTTCACAGAACCAGTTCTGTAGGTTTTAGATCGTGACTGTGCATCATGGAAACCATTGTTCTCATTTCAGGTCTGCTACGATAAGCAACACCACTGTTGCTTTGTGTACGATCACGAGCAGGAAACATGGACGATGTATGACGATGCATTGGTGAAGGTACATTCTATTAGCAAACAATGTTCTAACTCCGCAGATATCCTACTATCTTGATAGTAATCCAAATTCTGATTTGCACAGATTGTTGGAGATTGGGCTGACGTACTTGCCGCATGTGTAGAAGGTCGCTTGCAGCCGCATGTTCTGTTCTTTGAAGCAGCACAGTAGCTTTCTCCAAAGGAACTTGGTAATTTTTGCACAGATCAATGTTTTTGTATGGTAAACTCCAGAAGTTTGAGGAGCTGTACCTCATTTCCCCTGCTACATCCACTTGCTAGCAGGTAGAGTCTAGCTAGGAGTAGTTTTTTTGTTTGTTTCAATGATGATATTATAGCATCACCACTGCAAGTTCCGGTTTGCCATCGACATAGTTTTTTGCAAGTGATATCATAGGACTATAGTAGTACAGCTTGATATCATGAGAATAGATCTTTACTTTAACTATATTACATGTATAGATGGTTTATTATATGATGATGAATGTTGCAGACGAGGAGATTCTCATGGGATTTTGTTTTTGGGAGAATGTAATTCTCAAAATGTTGTTATATCAAGTGTTTAATCACCAATGCAGTTTAATTTTCATAGAGATCCATGGATTCCAACCCAAGGAAAAGTAATGGTTATATATTGAAAATAACTTTACAGTTATACTTATAAAAACAATTAAATGTTTATTTTTAAAAAAAATATAGTTATATTATTAATTATCATTATAATTCTAACTACCGAACTTATTATTTACGTTATAAAATTGACATACACGAACCAATTGACTATAACATCACAGGTATAATTTTATGTTTATTAAGAAATGCTAGAGGATTTAGTCTTTTGGAATTCTTTTCTTTTGGTTTACAAATTCGTTATCGTTTTAATTTTATGGAGGATGGCAGTTTTTTTTTCTTTTTAGCTTTTGATATCATTCCCTGTTTTCTATTGAAAGGATGTCTATTTTGGTAAAAAAAAAAATATTTTAATTCGTTGTTTTATTTACATTTTCTAGAAGTTTAGTGTTTTGTTTTTAATCATAGTTATTATTTTTTCCATAGATTATAAAGTTCAAATAAATCAATTTAAATCACGTAAATTTTAAATTTATCAATTTAAAGTAAAATAATTATTATAGCGAAGAGAAATAATAAATAAAAGGAATTATTATTTTGATTTGCGAGAATATGATTAAAATAAAAAAGACAACATTTTGAAAAAAAGAATTCATTATTTGATTTTCTTTCCCATATTAAGCAAATAAATAAACAAGATAATAAACAAGAATTTTCTGAACAAATTTAGTTCACAAATTTAGAAATTATTTTATCATCGTTTAAACGTTTTAAATTTTATTTAGAATATTGTTTTTACTAACGCACTTTTTTCAACGATTATGCCTTAACTTATTTATTTTATTTTTTAATCCTAATGAATTTTTTAAAATACTATTTTATCCCCCTCCTATAGTACTAATATTAGTTTCTTTCTTTTATTAGCGATTAAAGTCTTAATCATATGAATTATATTAAATATATATAGTATATATAGATAATAAAATAGTTAAATACCTTTCAAACAGTTTTTAGTTCCCTTTTGTTAAAGATTATATACCAAAGGTGCTTATTTCTTTTTTTTAAATAATGTGTCTGATTTTTGTGTGTGTAATAATTAATATTAATTGGTTCTTTTCTTTACCTTAGGTAATTCCTCGATCATAAACCAGGATATATTCAACTTCCTCCATCATATTTCTTAGCAGTAATTAGATTCGGTATTGCTTAATTTTTTATTTTCTCCATAACTAGCCTAACCTAATTAGCATGTAGCCATGCACAACGATTTACAATTTATTTTTAAAAGTCAGAGCATGTAAAACTCCCTGAGAGAATCCATGTTCGGGTTAATTTTTATGAATTAATTTTGCATGTCCGGATTGATTTTAAGGTTTCCCCCCTACGCAAAACATATGCAACTTCTTAGAGAAATCCATATATATGATATTGAGTTGAGCCAATATTGGGAATATAAACTTAACAATTTACTTAAAAATTAATTCTTTTAATCTGCATGTTCGGGTTATTTTGTATAATATTTTTAATGGTATGTTAGTTTTTCTTTTTTTAAAATATAGGTTGCAACGAATCTCATAAAGAGAAATGAAAAGTAAATAGCAATTTGAGTGAGGAATCCAAGTTCTTATTTGCAAGATTTTGGAATAAGGAGCAATCAATCTTTATAATTAATATTTTGCACTTACTTATCCGTTTCCACCGAATATTAAATAAGTCCATGTGTTTTTAATTAACTTAAATCAACTTCTATATTTATTTAGATGGACAAAATAAGGTATAGTTATCCAAACTAATTTGAAGTTTATTTGCATGTTTATAATGTGATACTATACTATTTTTACAGGAATTTATTTATTTCTTAAACATAGCAAGATAACACATAATCAATAATGTCATTTAATCTTAAATCTCTTAATAAAATTAAATTCATGTTAGCATAATTTAAGCTCACGTTATTGACAACCAAGAAAACTTTAGTGATAACATGAATGACTTTGTTAGAAGATGAGACCAATTTTTTTAGAAAGAAATGAGATCATATTTATGTGAAAAATTGGAGAAAAAAAAAGATGAACGAATCTAATTTGCAATTAAATGTTTTGAATTTATACTATAAATATCATAGTAAAGTTCCTATGTTTTTAATTGGTTCAAATCAATACCACCCTTAACAAAAATCAATTAGTATATTTTAACAATTTAAAATAATCTGTGAATGATAAAATAATTAAATCAATTTAATCATATTTTTTACCATCTTTTAATTTTCTTTAGCATTAGAAAGACCAAAATTGCAATTTTGTTTATGTTGCAAATTTCAAAGCTATTGAGTTCAAAGTGGGAGATTTTGTAAACTTTAAGTTTACCTAAAAATATATTTAATCAATAAAGTTAATAAATGTATTATTATTATATAATAAATATTTTGAGTATATTTTTAATAACGTTATTATCATTCTAATCTAATAAAAAATATTTAAAAATTGGAATAGTTTATTTATTTATAATAGTAAAAATAGTTTCATAACTAATAGTTATTACTGCTACCATTATTCTAATCCAACAAAATAAAAGAATATATTGGTACTACTCGAATTTTGACATTTTATCATAGTATTTTCACATTTTTATCGTTCGTCCTATTATTAATCATTTTTATGTCAATCATATTTTTATCATCGTCTATTTACTATTTATTTATTTTGTTTCGTGTCATTCCATTTTATTCTATTTTTTTCATATTTTACTGTTTTATTTCGTTCGAACTTCTATCGATTTCGAGCAAAATTTCTTGGACCATAGATCGAACATTTCCATTTATTCACTATTTATTATTTATTTTGTCTATTTACTGTTTATTATTTAATTTATTTCGTGTCATTTTAATTTATCCTGTATTTTTAGTATTTTTCAGTTCAGGTTCAAACTGGACTTCTCATGCCATTGGCTCGCCCTCACGCCTCGCCGACCGCCCACTGCCATCGCCGAACTCCCTCGGACAGCCACCCTCGTCGACCCTTACCATCAGCATTTAATGCCACCATTAATGCGGCCATCATAACGCCTCGTCGACGCGTTTGATCATCATCACCTCTGCCTCGTCACCTCCCTTTTCAAACCGCCTCATCTCCTCCTTCCTGAGCACGCCTCTCTCCCTCTATAAATACCCATCACCAACGCAAACAGAAGGGGGGCCGGAGGCCGGAGCTCCAACGCAATCCTCTCGAGCAAACACCAAGGTAACTTCTCCTCCTGCTTTCTTGTTTATGCCATGAATTAATTAACTGTTTATGTATGAAATTAATTGATTGTCGTGGCCGGATTAATTGATTTTGTGGCCGGTGTTGCCCAGATTGTTGCTTGATGATTGTGGCCGGATTGATTGATCGCTTGAATTAATTAATTAATCGATTGCTTGAATTAATTAATTGATTGATTGCTTGGCTAGATTAATTGATGGATTGCGGCATGGTTTAATCGATTGCTTGGCCGGATTTGCTGGCTGCCTTCGTTTATTGTTGTTGCAGGTGACGGCCGCCGACAGTGGCGCCGGCGGTTGGAGGTTGAAGACAAAGCGCTGCTGCTGCCGGTCCGTTGCTGGGCCGCTGCGTTGCTTCGTTGCAGCTGCTTGCTGTTCTGGTTTCGGGAGGAAGAAGATGAAGTTTGGCTTGGGTTTGTGTTTGGGCTGGCTTGGTTAGGCAGTGGGCCGACTGGCTTGAGCCGTCCCGTCAACAAAAAAGGAAGTAGACTGCGGTTTGGCTTGAAACGGGGCCGGCTGGTTTGAGTCGGCCCATCAGGAAGAAAAGGGCTGGTTTTTTGGCATGGGCCGGCTGGGTAGTGACTGGCCCATCAGAGAAAAAGGAGAGGGCTGGCTGGTTTGCTGGCTTGGGCCTACTGGTTTGAGCTAGCCCATCTGGGTTTGGGCTGGCTGCTGGTTTGAGCTGACCCATCAGGGATTTGGGCTGGCTGCCCGTGTACATGTTTTATTTATTTCGTTCTACGTTTTCCGCATGACTATTTAGAATTGCTAGAATTTTAAAATTAATTAATTTGTATGAGTAGTAACCTGTTTTAATTACCCGCTTTAATTAATTATCGTAGATGAATGTTTTTTAATTTACGCTTATAATGAATGTGTTGCGTGCGCGGCTTCGTCCCTACGCCCTGTTTGTTCGTGTGCGGCTTCGACCCAACTCCTCGGTATTTCTCTTTTCAACATGTTTTCAGCATTCATTCAAAATGGTATTTTGCTAGTTTATATATGATTAGAATCACCTAATTAATAAGATTAATCATGCATGACCTAATGGTGATAGTAGAGTCGCCGTTTTAGTAAAATTGATAAAGCAGTAGTAATTTCACATAATTCATTTTGCATGTAATCGGATTAAATTTTAAACTCGGCGAAACTTAACTGGAGTAGGTATACAACCAACCCTTTTATTTTCTTAGAGAATTAAAATGTATTTTTTCCTTTTACAACTTGACAAATAATTATGATAAAATCAATCCAAACTAACGTAAGAACTAAAGCGGCGATTCCCCCTGAGGGCCCTAGTTACTTGTTCTTTTAACATGATTTTCAAACACCTTTTCTTTTACATGTAACCTTTTTAAAATGAGATTCGGGTGCCTAACACCTTTCCGAGTCCATAAATCGACCCCGAACCGTAGTTCTCGGGTTAAGACCTTTTCTTTCTGTGCCTTAGTTTTTTATTTTATTTTCTTTGTTTTTCGGATGTTAGGTTTCCCTAAACCTTAAAAATAATAGGGTGGCAACTTCATTGTACATTTATTGTATTTTTCATCAAGTATTCGCTCGTAAGGGGGGTACGACACATTTTTTTTCTTTCAAAAGATAAAACAAGAAGAAAAAAAATAAAGGGCAGATACAGTTACAAAATCCTCTTTTTTATTTAATTATGATCACAATTCTTTTTAGACTATTTTTTAAAATTATTATTGTTGTTGTTTTTTTAATTTTTTATTTCATGTTGCCATTAATAGAATAAAAACTAAAAAGAAACAAATACGAGAGAAATAAAAAAAAACAAGGTGCAAAATCCTTTTTAGCTAAAAATAAAATAATATACAAAAAAAAATATGTAAAAAAAATAAAAAATTATCTTGCCTCAATAAACTATTTACATAATAAGAAAAATAAAAAGAAAAAGAAAACTATAAAATATTTTTTAAACTGTATTATTCTTAAACAACACATACATAAATATTAAATTACTTAAGTTTAATTTTGTAAAATTTATAATGATAAAAAATATTTTGCGTTAGCTAATTATGTTTTTTTTTCATACATAAACATGAAAAAAAATAGTTTGTACATTTACTTAAATCATAATTTTTAATTAAATATTAAATTTAGTTTTTTTATTAAGTTTGAATATTTAAAAACTAATTCATTAGTGGTTGTTTTTAAATAAATATATAATTATTTACAGTATTTGGAGAACCAGAATAAAAATAGTATAAAACATCATTTTAAACGTTTAAATTTTAATTTATAAAAATAATTTATTTAATTAAGTTAAAATTATTTTAATTCTAAAAACTTAAAATTTATTATTTAAGAATTAATATAGTATATTTCCAGTTTTATAACATCGATAATAATACTAATATATTACCTACAATATAATTTAAGCAGAATAATAAAAATTTATGTTAATTCTATTTTATAGACATTATTAAATTTGTTATATTATACAGAAAATTGGTGTGAAATATTTTTGTAAATAAATATAAATATTATATTTTACAATTTCTAACGCCATTGTATTAATCATAACGGTGATTATAATTCCTTTTCAGTTTCATTTTAGTTCCGAAAAGAAAAATCGCCAAAAAATCCCCAAGAAAAGACGCCATTGTAGCTCCTCCTCCTCCTCCTCTGCTCATCCACCACCATCTCCTCCTCCTTCTCCTCCCGCCGATGGTCCGCATTCCGACATGGCAACCGCCGTCGACAACTACTGCAGTCAAATCTTGCACTCATTCACCCTTGGAACCCCAAAGAAAGCACTCAAGATCATGAAAGACTCCATCTCCCGCTACCCTGATTCGCCTACTCTGCTCCGCACTCACACATTCGCGTACTTCTATCTCTCCAAGCACACCACCGGTTCTGAAAAGTTGAAGCACCTCGAAAAATGTGTATCTTGCGCTAAACGAGCGCTGTCCCTAACCCCCAACGCCATCGGCATCCATTTCCTTCGTGTTCAGTCACTTTTGGGTCTGGCCAACGAGGAGAGTGATTATAGACGTATAGTTGATGAATGTGAGCACGCGCTTGCGATTGAAGTGTTTGTGGCCCTACGTTTGGATGTTTCTGAAGGGAGATAATAATGAGGAAAATTTGAAAGAATCGATCAAGATGGTGATGAAGACAGCGAAAGTCGCATTGGAAGGTTTTGTGTTGAAATGCGGTGGTAGAAAGGTAAAGGGGGTGAGTTTTGATTTTGACGATGAGAGAGCAGATAGAATGATTACTTTAGAGGAGGAAACAAAGACTCAGGAACTGAGAAGGAGGGAGATCACAGAAAAGATAGAAATTTTGAGAGATTTTGAAAAGGGTAGAGTTTTTGGTGGCGAAAGAAGGGAGAAAGCTAGGAAATTGGGTACAAAGGAGAGTGTCTTGGAGTATTGGAATGGGAGGATGAGTATGGAGGATAAAAGAAGAGTTTTGAGGGTGAGTGTTGAGAAAATGAGAGAACATTATTCTAAAGATAAGGAAGTCAAGGAGATTCTGAAAGAAGCAGTGGAGTTTGTGAAAGAAAGTGGTAGATGGAAGGTTTGGAAGTGTTGTTGCTGTGGAAACTGGTTCAGGGAGGGGGATATGTTGATGGGTCATGTGGTGTTGAGACATTTGAAGATATTATCAAAGGAGCACCAGGAGGTTGTGCCTCAAGAAGTTGATCCATTGTGGGCTGCGAAGATTGAAAATGGGGTTTGGAAGCCTGTGGATGTGGATAGAACAGTGGGAATGGCTAAGGGAAATTTGGGACTTGATGAGGAGAGGTGGATCTTTTGTGATGATGTTGAGCGCAAAAACCTTCTAGGGAAAATTAAAATGATGTTGAAGTGGTTATTGAAGCACGAGTGTCTGACGACTACTACTATGGAGGTGGTGATGAATGATGCAGTTGCAGTGTTGGAGAGTGCAATCCCAGATGTGGAAGTTCTGATTTCTGGTTTCAGTAAGACGCCTATGTGCCTTTGCTTTTTAGGGTGTGAGCAGCTTAAACAGACATGTCATACTCTAACACTGCTGTATAGTGAATTTAGTTTCATGCCAAGGACTGGTGAGAAGAGCAGGTTCGAGGATGATGAACAATGTTCTGATAAGGATTTTATTGCTTTTACTAGTGATTTCTCATCTATAATATTGAACGAGACATTGTGCAAAGCAGCACTTGATCGTGAAAAATATACTGATTCTGCTGTTGTAGTTGATGGAACTGCAGCTGTTTCCTTTGCTGAGAGTATTGAAAATGATGCGTCACCTGGCAGTGATTCTCTCATCCATTGGTTGTTTACAGGCCCTGAGATCAGGGACCAGGTAAAGCTATGGACAATTCTAAGAGATTCCAAAATGAAACAAGCGATGGAGGGCTTCTGTTTCCTCGAAAAAGAATTTGCTCGTTCAGAGTTCTTGTGAGAGAAAAATCTATTTCATAAACTACATCAAGGCAGCAAGCCTAATTGAAGATATATGCATTGAAGAAGGTAAGAAGAGGGCAGAAAATAAAGGGTATGATCCACAAGGTTATGTGTTGTCATTGTTGAAGAGACGTCAGGACCTTCGAGATCAGCCTTTTGTGTGGAATGTCTTATTAAATGTAATGCGTGAGGCACTGGATTTTTGTGGTGATGAGGTTCAAATTGAGGCAGCGTGGACTTTTTTGAAAAATCAACTATCTGATTTGGAATGTGATGGAGAGGTCGAGCAAAGAATGCAAGACATGATGCTTCTAGAAGATGATGATGTGACTAGAGCATTACTGGAGCTGAGGCATCGTCTGACTATTGAGGTGGATATACTCATTCAGAATTTAGAATTTAGAATTTAGAATTTGACTTGATTTTCATTCTTTCACCCATCTGTTTTCTCTCATTTGTCTAATCATGTAATGTTTGGGTATAAGTGTACACCTTACTGTCTATATACATGAGATCCTGTTTGACTCTTACTCAATTCTTAATGTACTGGTATCTGTTTTCTCTCATTTTGTTGAATCATGAAATATTTTTCTATCTAAGATCAAGTATATTACGTAATATCTGCAAACAGGAGATATTGATTCAACTCTTGCTGAATTGTTCTTGTTGTATTGCTAATAATTGCTGTCTATATGCATGCATCTTTTTGTTTTCTTTGCAGTTTTGTAGAGTCGATGCATTAATCATGAGGAGTGTTACTGCCACTTGGAGGATGGGGGAGAACTTTGAGTGGCTGTCTGCTTGTGATTATCATGCAATCTTGTTGCACCTGTTGAAGTCATTTTTGCAGGTTTGCTTTGGATAGTATTTTGCAGCTGTTGTTGCTGTTTTTTGTGCTCATGTTTGATTAATATATATTTTTTGATTCATTTCTTTCAGACTCACTTAGAGGATCTTGTTTACAAGGATGCAAAAGAGAAGGCTGATGCCATGAAAGAGACATTCTTAGCAGAGCTTGCCCTCGAGACTGGCAAGAATATGCATAAAGGGAGTGATAACACAAAAAAATTCCAACAAAAATTGAAGAGTAAAAAACACGAAGATCATAAAAAGGCGACAGATAAGGTATCAACCACACTGAGTTATTTTTCTCGTATGCGGAATGCAAAATGTATGATGTAACAAGATTCTTAAAGCCTGATTTCATTTTGTAGGCATATGGTGGAAGTGAAGGGTGCCTTTCCCTAGATGAGAAATGTTCTGAAATGTAAGTTTAACCTTGTAGACTTTGCCATTTTCACAAGCAGTACGCTCTCTCTTTTAGATGCACAATTAAATTATTTTGCTTCTTTAGTTCAGCGAAAAAAGATTCGTATCTGAAAAATTGTCAACATTCATACTGAAAACCTTTTTCCTATGTTGTGCAGCTGCTTACCCATCACCTCCAATGATGCTTGTTCAGACTCAGATAACATTGTTTCACAACAGGATGAAGCACTCAGGGGTACTACGGAGGATCAAACTTTGGAAGTTGAATTGTTTCGAAGAAAACTTGATGAAGTGTTAGAGTACCAAAGGCAGTATGAGAATGAGCTTAAGGACCTTGCTCTGAAAACAGTGAAGTCAGGTAGAACCATTGTAGAGAATGTCGTCGCACATGGTGTGCCTCTTGTCTGCTCTGAAACTCGTAATGTTGATGGTTTATGTAACCCTGAAGTACTAAAGCAACCTGAAAGAGTAACCTTCCCTGGCGGTTATATAAATTTTGGTAGTCTTAAGGTCACAGATTTTGACTATAGCTGGTATCATGCTCAACGATCTACATCGGATGTACCCTACTCTAAATCTGGAGAAAAAAATGCTTCTAGTGAGTGTGAACTGCTGAAGCACTCTGAAGCAGTGAATTTACCCAGCAATGCCAGCTCATTGGCTAGTTGGGAGGAAACTTGTTGTTCCAATCATCCAGTTGAAATGGATGATCTTAAGAAATTTAGTGGGAACTCTGACATGGTGTGCAGTTCAGAAATCGGAGAAATGTCGCATGACTATGATGAAAAATCTCAGCTGGACTCATTGGTGCTTCAAACTGAAAGTTTGAAAAATCTCTTGGGTGTTGGGTTGAAGCCTGGAGAGGTGAACATTGGTAATAATCTGCCTTGCCTGGCTTTTACCTGTGTAGTAATTAATTTAAGGTTGTTTTCATATTTGCAAAGTGTCAAATAGAGTTGAATTTCTTAACTGTGTTATCTGGTAACAGGTCTATCAGCTCATGAAAGTCATCACATACCTACTCCTTGTTTTGATATTTTCTCTAGTTGGTCTAATTTTTACAATTTGAATACTATCTGGTGTGGAAGAACTTTGTTATGAATTGTTAGTGTCTCTTGCTGTTTTGGTATAACTGTGTTATTTTGGGAAAATGTTTATTTCAATGATAATAAGATGACTTCAGTTCAGAAATAATAAGTTGTTTCGACCAAAAAAAGAAAAGAAGTAATAAGTTGTTAATACATATTGGAAATAATAGTATTATTCAAGAGATGTGCTCTTGCATGGCATTGTTTGTCCAGGGCATTACTCCTACAAAAATATTTACTTTTAAATTTGCAGATATGAACCATACAGAAAAGAACCTTCTGTTGGAGGCAGAGCAAAAACTGCCTCAAATATCCATGAAAGAGGAACCTGGGATGGCATTGATTGATTTGAAGGTTGGTAACATGGATGGATCTGATGTACAAGGTGCTGGGATAAAAAATGACACTGGCGAATACATTTGTTTTCTGAGTGTGATCATACAGGTTTGTTTGTGCTGTGGACTCAAAAGTTGGAGTCTATTGTTTTCACGAATAAGTATCTTCTGCCATGATATTCGTAGTTATTTTAAACTGACATCCTCTTTTGTCTTTTGAAAGTACAGTCCTTGTGGCATATAAGGCAGTTTCGTGATGAATTTGTCAGTATATCAGCATTATCACATCGACATGTAGGAGATCCTTGCGTTGTTTGTGGATTATCTGAGATATTTGCTGCACTGAGTACGGCATCAACTGGTTTTCGGAGTAAACGTGTTACCCCAACCTCCTTAAGAATAGCCCTTGAAAAATTGTGTTCTGATAGTAATTTGTTCCAAGAGGTCTGTTTTCCTTTTTTACTTCATATGCTGAAATATTGCAGAATGTGAAGTACTTTGTACTTTTGATTTTGCTTCTGACATTGAACTCAAATTACACAGGAAGAAATGAATGATGCTTCAGATGTGCTGGCGATAATTCTTTACTGTATTCATCAGTCCGATGCTTCTAGTCAAGAGCTCCCCCGCTCTGAACTGGAAGAAGAGAACTGCATCAGCTGTTGGGACTGCACAAATGGCCCTTGTTTAGCTCACAGACTCTTCTCTTTGGAGATTACTGAAAGCATGAACTGCGACAGCTGTGGTCTCGAGTCAAGAAATGGAGCCTATACTTCCTGTTTTCATGACATAAAGGCATGTGCACTCAGACAAATGAAGGCAAGCATTCTTTTCCTCTCAGAATTACCTGTCTTTTAAAAAAATTATGATAATAAAATTATTCATGGCTGCTAATGTTTGAGCACTTGCTTGTGAACTCAGATTAAGTCTGGAAATAGCACGTTCGATGAGCTTTTGAAGCTTGTGGATATGAATCGGCAATTTCCTTGTGGAGCTGAGGCAGGTGGCTGTGGAAAGCTTAACTATATTCATTATTTTCTTGAAACTCCTCCTCATGTGTTCATGATTGGTAAGCCTGCTCTTGAACTAAGTCTTATTTCCATTATGCTTTTGCTGGTGCTTCCTGTCTGTTCTCTATTGCACTTAATGCGGCAAGACTTTTTACTGTTTTTATCTATGTCATCATTGCAGTTCTAGGTTGGCAGAGCTCTAGTGAGACCATGGAAGATATAAGGGAAACTTTAGCCATTCTGACAACTGAGATAGATATTGGGGTCTTGTATCGAGGATCCGAAGCAGCTAAAAAGTACTGCCTTATTTCGATGGTATGTAGTTCGCAACTATGTAATAATGGGCGCGAGTCGACAATGTTTCTTCTCCTGTGTTCTTGAGTCATTGGAACAACTGTTGTGCATACGAAAGAGCTAAATGTGGCTTTAGGCTTTAGCATTACAAACTCATGTTATTATTGATTTCAGGTCTGCTGCTATGCACAACACAATTGTTGCTTTGTCTACAGCAAAGAGCAGAAAAGATGGATGATGTATGATGATGCATTGGAGAAGGTGCATTCTCATTAATTAGCTAATGAAATTCTACTCTCTTGCTTGCTTCTAACCCAGATTCTGATTCGCACAGATTGTTGGAGATTGGTCTGATGTACTCGCCGCGTGTGTAAAACTTCGGCTGCAGCCGCATGTTCTTTTCTTTGAAGCTGCACAGTAGCTTCAAAACTCCAAGAAACTAGATTCGAGATTTCGAACAGTAATCTCCAAAACTGGCCATCAGTATAGTTTTTGCAAAGTGATACATGCAGGTGTGTATATAATGCCATATTTGACTGGTAACCTCAACCAAAAAGAAAAATATAATTCTTTGATCTTTTTCATTTTATCTTAAAGAGTTAAGTCATTTTTTGGCACCTGCACTTGATTTGACTGACTCATTTGGTACCTACTTTGATCAAACGGTTTAAAAGACACCTCCACTTAAAAGATATGATTCATTTGACACACGTCATTGATGCTGTCCGTTCTCCACCGTTAAATGCTGATGTGGCACGCCACATGGCATGGCACGTCATCAACATGATAATGTGACATGCCACATCAGCATATGTTAATTAAATAATTTTTCCTTTTTCTTTTTTCTTTTAATATGGGTTGGCCCACTACCGCATCCCTCTTTCAAATTGCCAAGCCAACCCTCTCCTGCCAAAATAACACATGCAGCAATAAAAACCATAGCAGCCACACAACAGGAAAAGGAAAGTAGAAAAATAAACAAAAAAAAACAAGCAAGAAAATGGGCGAACAGAGAGTCGAGGCTGGGTGGCGGGTTGATTAGTTGAAGTGGTGGTACGACGGCAGTGAGGGTTTGGTTGGGTTTGGTTCGGGTGATGGTAACGCGGCTGGAGTTTGGTGGTTGACGGAGGAGAGGCGCGACAGCTGTGGGTGAGTTAATTAAGATTGCCGTGAATGTTGAATTGAGTTTCTAATTGCTGGGGATTTTTGAATTGGAAATTTGCAGGGTGAGTGTGAGTGAGTGTGGAATTGAGAGGGTGAGTAATTGATTTGGGAATGAAGGCAGAGAGTGACGCAGGGGTTTTTGGATTGACTTTTTCTCATAGAGGTTGGTGCGGATCCGGGTCGTGATGAACGAATCCGGATCTTCTATGAACGAATCCGGATCTTCTATGAACGAATCCGGGTTTTATATGAACGAATTCGGATCCGTTCTTGTTTTTTTTACAAATTGATTGTTTCTTGATTTAATCATGCTAAAATGGTTCACTAATTATTTAATATTTTGCATGTTTGATTAGATTTGAATCAAATGGTGGTTGTTGATTAATTGATTTTAATTGATTGGGAGGAGGATAGGAGTGGGTTGGTGACTGCGCGTGGAAGAAGAAGAGAAAGAAAAAAGAAAGAGAGAAAGAAAAAGAAAAAGAAAGAAAGAAAAGAAAAAGAAAAAAGAAAGAGAGAAAGAAAAAGAAAAAAGAAAGAAAGAAAAGAAAAAGAAAAAGAAAAGGAAAAGGAAAAGAAAAAATAATTTAATTAACATATGCTGATGTGGCATGCTACGTTATCATGTTGATGACGTGTCATGCTACGTGGCGTGCCACATCAGCATTTAATGGTGGAGGACGGATGACGTCAATGACGAGTGCCAAATGAGTCATATCTTTCAAGTGGAGGTGCCTTTTAAACTGTTTGACCAAAGGAGATACCAAATGAGTCAGTCAAATCAAGTACAGGTGCTAAAAAATGACTTAAATTCTTCTTTCCCACTAGATTTCTCAATAAAATAAAAGAAATTAGTATTATTGTTTATTGCTTAATCAAAAAATACAACACACATGATGATTCTTTCCCATTTCTGCATATCATTCATGTGGATTTGTTTTTCAAAATATTCCCAGTTTTTCTTTTTCTTTTTTGGTAAAAATGTTGTTGTTTCATGATCAATCCCATTCAATATAATTATGGAAAATGGTAAAATATCTGGAAGTTTTTCTTGAAAAATTAAATTAATTAACGAAAAATATTAAAATGCAAAATTTACAAAAATCAATTAGAAAATAGACAAAATTAATGAAAAAAGGTTAAAAAATTGCAAGAAATGATGGAAATTACTAGTTGGTGCACTTTGGAGTGAAGAAATAAAGTAACAAAAAATATTAAAATTTAGGGACAATATAGCAAAGTTGGCAACACCCATAAAGCTTAAATTATTTTTCTCTTACGAATATTTCCTACTTTATGAATTAAATATAGTTTAATTATAATTTTTAAAAAACTCTCAGTTTTCTTAATTACAGAAATTTATTCCTATTTTAAAAAAAAATATCACTAATGCGACATCTTAAGTGGAGTGCTACATCAAGAATAAAAAACAATAAAATATATTAATGGCTGACGTAGCACATCGTGGATTGTTTTTCCCAAAGCATACCAAATAATGAATTTCGGGAAATAAGTTGTGCGAGTTCCTGTTGCTAGAGATGTTATACAAGTATTAGCACTTTACTACCATGTGTGTAACTTTTAGCCAAAAAAATACACACTTCAAAGACATTTCTTTCCATTTTTGTAAATGTTTTTTTTTTAAAAAAGAATTTCTTATGCGTAATGCTATAAAATGAGTAAATTGACTTATCAAATGTTGATACATGATCACTATTTGACCCAACAATTAAACTAGAATTATATATTTTTCAAAGCATACGAAATAATAAATATTAGGAAATAAGTTGTGTGTAATTTCTATTGGTAGATAAATTACACAGGTTTTAACACTTTGGAAGATGCTTGGGATACAAACTTTTTTGTACCAAGTGATGTGCCAAGATATGATTGGGGTTTATCACTTTCTAATTAGGTTATATTATTAATTTTATTTAAATAAATAACTACTAAGTGAATGTGAAGATGACACGTGTACTTTTTGTATAAAAATTTGTAAACATGTTTGTATCTCTAGCACTACTGTAACACTTTACTACCATGCGTGTAACTTTCTGCCAAATAAACTACACACGTCAAAGATATTTCTCTCAGTTTTTGGTAGGTGTTTTTTCTTCTTTAAGAATTTCTCATGTACGCTACTATAAAATGAGTAAATTGCAAAATTATCAAAGCCGAATCGGACATCGAACTGTATGAGCTCTTATGCCAATTGGTTTAATGGTTTGATCGTGTTCAAGCGAAGTTGACCGCTGGGTCAATAAATTACAAAAATGAATATTTCTATGATAAAAATACGAAAAAATTGAAAAATTAAAAAAATATTATAAATATTCTGAGTTGGACCGGTCGTCCCAGTTGACCGGTCTAACTGTTGTTTTTTCGGTTAAATAGCATTTTCTCAACTTTTATCGGACGAAATCAGTTAGGGGTCTAGGTCATCAGTTCACCGATCGGACCAACCAGTTTGGTCCGTTTTTTATAATTGTATATGGTAAATTGACTTGAAAACGTTAATATATGACCACAACAAGTTAACTAGAATTGTTTTTAAAAGCATACAAAATAAACAAGTATTTGACTTACATTTAGCAATTTCAAATATTAATTATGTTTTATAATTCTCAAATTTGAAGAGTTTTTTCTCCATTAATATGATTTATTTACATTATTATTTTACATTAATGACAATTTATTTATTTTTAATGAAAATTTATTTCTTCTAACCTATAGAATTTGAAGAGATGTGAGTTACAGAATGTGTAAAGTCTCATATTAGTTATATAAACACTTCATTTTGAGATTTCACATCAACCATTCCATTTTCTAGAACCGAAACTCAATTGGAATAATCATTGCATTTTGGTGCTTCAGCTACAAAGACACAAGTATCATCATAAATTCATAATATTTTACTAGAAAATATGTTTTTCAAAATCAAGCCATTTGCACGCTTCTTTCAAGCTCTCCATGTAAGAATTTTTTGATATTTTCGTAATTTGTGATAATTTCGTAATGTGTAGTTTGTTTATTTGATAGGTTGTCGAGACCTTAAAAAATAAATACAACTTAACATTATATACAAAAGATTGCAAATAAAAACAAGAGGTTCGATCCACAAATAATGGGTAACCTTAAAATAATATAAAAACTAGATTTTTAACACTTAAGTAGAATGAGGGGTTTTATTTAAACTATGAATTAAAAATACCAAAAATAATAAAATCAGAAAGAACTCGATTTAACAATCAAGTGTGAAGTGTGTAATCAAATAATTGTGTAAAAGATTCATGGTAAAGACTCAAGCAAGGGTATGATTCATGGTGTTCGATCATTGATGCAAAAGTGTTCATTTATGATTTACAAAGTTGGATTCCAGTTACTTTAGTTCTCCTACTTCCCTCATGTTTCAAACTACTGAAAAGAAACACTCGATCAAGTAGTCATAACCAAGGTTTACTAAGTTGATTGATCCTGATTAGGGAAGACAACTCTTCACTAAGACACCTCGTTTGTCAAGCGGGGCTTAATTAAATCACTCGCTCTCTCTAGGTGGTCTACTGTATCTTTTTAGCTATGTTTGTTGTTCACCCAAAGCCTCAAAGAATGACTCTAATTACTCAAGTTAAAATCTAAGTTAATCAAGCATAAACCTAACTTGAACAATATGACAAGCAATTAGAGAATCTATGAATGCAATTCAGAAATTAAGAAGATCAATTAGATCTCACAAACACATAGAATCATACACCTTTTGGTCTTTACCAGGAATAAATGAATAGCTAGACCTATAGATGCAAATTAAAAACATAAAAGTAAATTGCATAAATTAAAACTCCATGTTTCCAAGGAAGAAGACGAAGTAGAAAGAAAGAAAGAATTGCTGGAATTTTATTCTGGATATAGATGATAGATTTTAGATAATACAAGGAGAGATTAAATAGTAGTTTTTTCTCCTTGATTATCTCCAACCAATATTCATATCATAAATTTAAAATTTAAATAAATTGTATCTGATCCAAAGAATTTACAACTAAAGATATGATAAGATCCCTATTTGAATTTGAATTGTCTAGAAGCGCACAACTGCTCCTCTTATCCATTTTCGCGTCCTGGGCCTAATAGCTCAACCCATTGCTTTCACAAGTCTAGAATCTCGGTCTAGAAAATATTCTTGGTTAGAGTTTGAGAAATCTCCATCTATTTATGGCAGTTTCTGCTCATTTTCTCCAAAGTTGTTTCAAGATCTCTTTTCTGCAAAAAGAAGAAGAAAAAAGAGTGTAGCTCTAAGTAAGTAGATTTATTGCAATCAATTAAACATCACATAGGTTCAAATTATACACTTAATCAATATTCTAAGAACTGAAAAGAAATTTTGCAACATATAGTATTTGCGCAACGCGCGAGTTTGATACTAGTTGAGTATAATAAGTTTATATATGATGGGTAATTGGTATATAGTGACGAGTCTTGTATACCCATGAGTTTAATAGGTTAGAACCGCACCCAACCCAACCCATTTGTCACTTTTTTTATGAGTCAGTTAAATTAACGGGTTTGAGGGGTCAACGACTTTAACAGATCAGATGGTGTCAGTTTTGACGGATTTGACAAGTTAGATGGGTCACTATTCAACCCTATCTGTCACCCTAAAGGGAATTGACTTGTCTTATTTTCCTCTCTTTTTTCCCAATATTAAAACATTACTAATTAATAAGGAATGCTTGATATCACTTAAATCCACGGTTTAAAAACTAGAATGGACTGTCAAATTTAACCGGTGAAATTGGAGATTAGTTAGGTTTTTGGTTATGTTTTTAGAATTGGACCGGGAGATTGAATCAGAAGGAATAGAGGTTCAAAGTTTTAAGGTTTAATCGGGGTTCGACCAAAGTTCGACTTATATAATTATATAAATATTTGTAGTATATTTGTTCACAAAAATCTAAATTGCATTCTTTTATTTGTCCATCACATGCAATGTTTATATGTATAATTAAACCAAAATAAATTTATATATGAAATAATTATTTTAGTACCTTAAGTTTCATTTCAACGGTAATTGGAGAGCGAGAGAAGGAGTGGGGTTGAATGCGTTACTTTATTTCCTTAAAATTTTATCGTTTTTTTATTTTTATTTTTATTTAAAAAAAAGACATGAAATGACATAGTTTGGACCAACATTAAAAGCCATGTAGTGAACCTCCAAAACCTCTAAAACCGTGATCGATTCTTATGGTGCAATGGTTCTCAGATCGGTTGACTGTTTTTTGCAAAAAAAGATTTTCTGCTCATTTCAGGACCAACCAACCGACCGACAAAATAATTCCTTTCTAGCAAAATAATAAATATTTCAAAAATAATTGGCAGAACATAGGTCCGGTCTCCAGAACATAGGTTTTCGATCTAGTTTTGATCTGAAAATCAGATTGCAGTTGAATCGGTAAAGAACCGGTTTTAGTGTTAAGGTTGGACCAATTTGATTTTTTATTTACTTCAAATCTCAAATGGACATAAGATGTTGGATTAATCTCAAATTTTGAGAGCACATCCCTAACATGATTGAAAAAATATCAACCGTTTGGATCGGTCAAAGTCGCACAACATGACATCAAAATTGGGTCTAAAATTTATATTTTTCATAGTTTCTTATTTATTTCGAATTAAAACCTATTTATTCATAATTTTCTCTTATTTTTGAGGTTACATGTTAAATATGTTTATGAATTGTTAAAATTGATTTTATTTTCTTATAATCAACTTCAAAATTATTAATTACTAAGAAATTAAATAAAAAATGCATTTAAATATACATAAAAATACATAACATTATTAATTACATTAAACCCGGTTCGATCCCCGTTCCACTCCGGTTAAATGTGTAAATCTCAAACCTTTTGTTTTCCGGTTTAATTCTCGATCGGGTTTTTAAAACCTTGCTCAAGCCTACTTTCCATCATTTGGCGCCAACTTAAAATCAACCAAGAGTTTGCAAAAAGCACATTGCCTTATTTCCCTGGAGTCTGAACTCTGAACCTTATATGCATCGGCAAACATGGAAGCGTTCCATGCACCTGTCACAAAATTGCACCACCATGCGTCAACTAAAGACCCTTCATGGCAATTTTATTGTCCATGGCTTCCATAGAAACAACTACGCTATGAGCAAACTCATTACATTTTGCGCTCTCTCCTCCTCTGGCAATCTCTCCTACGCATCTCACTTGTTTAGCCGAATCGAAACCCCAAATTCTTTCATTTACAACGACCTTATCAAAGCTTATTCTCGCAGCCCAAACCCTCATTTGGCTCTCCACTATTTCAATCTCTTGTTGAGAGATTGCAACGTTATCCCTGATCACCATACTCTTCATTTCGCTATATTGGCGTGTGCGAACGGCTGTTTGGTTCTTTCGGGTAGGAATTTTCACAGTTGGGTGTGTAAAAATGGATTGGTTTTCGGTGATGGGTACATTCAGACTGCGGTTCTGCGGATGTATGTACAGGGTAAAGAAATGGATGATGCGCGCAAGCTGTTCGATGAAATTCCTAGTCCAGATGTTGTGAAATGGAATGTGCTGATAAATGGGTATGTTCTTTGCGGATTGGAGAACGAGGCGTTGAGGGTTTTCCAGGATATGTTGGTTTTGGGGGTTGAGCCTGATGAATTTAACGTAACTACTGCATTGAGTGCTTGCGCACAAGCTGGGGCGCTTTTGCAGGGGAAGTGGATTCATGAGTATGTTAAGAAGAGAAGATGGCTGGAGTTTGATGTGTTCCTCGGGACAGCACTTGTTGACATGTATGCAAAGTGTGGATGTGTAGATATGGCAGTGGAAGTCTTTGAACGAATGCCTAAAAGGAATGCATTTTCATGGGCGGCTATGATTCGAGGGTTTGCGATACACGGGTTTGCACGGAAAGCAATTGATTTTTTGCAGAGAATGGAGTTAGAAGATGGAGTTAGGCCTGATAGGGTGGTACTTCTTGGGGTCTTAACAGCTTGTACCCATGCCGGGTTGCAAGAAGAAGGCCAGTTTTTGTTAGACAATATGAAAGCTAGATATGGGATTTTGCCTAAACATGAGCACTATAGTTGTGTGGTGGACTTACTATGCAGGGCAGGAAAACTAGATGAAGCACTTGCCCTTATCAGTAGAATGCCAATGAAGCCTCTTGCCTCAGTTTGGGGTGCTTTACTAAGTAGTTGCCGGACCCATAAGAACTCGGAGCTTGCGGAAATTGCAGTTAAGGAACTTCTAGAGCTGGAAAGTAGTGATGGAAAAGAAGAAGATGGGGCTTTAGTTCAGCTGTCTAACATCTATATGGTCACAGCAAAAAGCAAAGATGCATATCGAATTCGGAGGTTGTTTGGTGATAGAGGGCTGAAGAAAACTCCAGGTTGTAGTATGATAGAAGTTGATGGAATGGTGAATGAGTTTGTCTCAGGAGATGTGTCGCATAAAGATTTGGCACAAATACACGCCACACTAGAGCTAATGGTTTCTGATTTATTTACCTAGAGACAATATATTCATGAGCTTACTTTTGATGGGTCTATTATCACAGCAAACCATGTCATCCACAAGATCACCCTTCTCATTTATAAGCATGGATGGTACTGTTTCTAACTTTGATGGAGATTCGTTCCACTTGATCGGTATGCCTCAATCGTCTGAGACTCTGATCACATCTCACAACAAACAAAGAAGAGGCTGTGTTCTGCCAAGGGAGAAGATGGGGTTGTGAAATGTGGCAGTAGTGGTAAATGTTATCGTTCAAATTGGAAGTTAGATTGATTCATCTCTCTCCATGCTAAGACTAATTAGAGTTTTGGTTATTTTCATTGGAATTACTGTTTTTTAAACAAGAAATTAATACTTTCCATCTTTGTTTGTTTATAGGAAACTGAGGGTGAAGAGTATTGATGGAGGAAATTTGGGCAAAATCCAATAAAAGGCTCTCCACATATCCTAGGTATATTATTCAAATTTAACTTTGGATAGTTCTAGTCCTATAGTTTAGAATTAGATTTAATTTGATCTGAGGAGAAAATATAGTTAACCATCAATCTCTTGAGTGAGGTCTTAATGAAAACTGAGTTTGGAATGATAAAGCTACCACCTTATAGTTTCAGACCCAAAACCAAAAACCAAAAACTTGTCTCTTCCACTGAGAAACAGTACTCAACTGCAGATTTCCTTTTAGGACAATTCTTAATTTCTTATCTTGTTGATGAATTTATAAAGGCTATACAAAGAGGAGCGATCAAAATCAGAGGTTAGAGATGAACTACACATGATATATTGCAAGAAAAGATTTACTAAACTATGTATCACCAAAAAATGCCCTTATCATTTCTCTGATGATAAAGATGGAACCACCACAACATGCATATCTGCATTGTTTGGAGGAAGGTGTAACAGAAGTGGATAAAGCTTCCCGTTCAACGGATTTCGAGTGCAAACCGTGATCCCTTCGAGCCCTGTGTCTTCCTCCAATCTCTGCTTCAATTCCGCAACCACAGTTCCTTTAAAGGCAAGAAATTGTTCTTCATTTGCATCACCACCACCATCACCGTCTTCCTTTCCTACGCTGTAATATATCATCCTGCCTTCATTCCTCACCGGCGAACTCATGGAAGAATCATCCGACTGCATAAGAAAACACAATCCAATTACATAATATCATTACATAAACTGACTAAACGCGTATTTTGCTTCCCACTTTCTGCCCTATAATCCTGTATAGCTTCCTGCACTACAGAAAAGCTGACATTGCCCCTTTTGTTTGAACATTAAAACTTTTCTATTTAACTATAAGGCCAGATTTCTGAAATTACAAAAGTATGAGAAATATTCTATTCAGTATTGTTCTGTGTTTTCAGACCTGTATTCTTGAGAATCTTGGCGACGGAACAGACAGAGGCGAAGGGCGTGAATCAACCCGAGCAGAAGGATCAGGCTGAACTTGATCAACGAATTGAGGTGGTAATGGAGGCGGTGGTAACGGTGGAGGTAAAGGATCATCATCTATTAATATCTCAACAACATCCACATCCCACAAAATCCAATCTTGTGTGGAAGTTCTATGAGGTATGTCATGTGTAATGCTGTTCCTCCATGGCGGTAGGCCTCCGTTTGCGCGCAAATATTGACCATATTGCGTCTTGAGCTTAGCCTGGATTCCATCTCTTGTTGGTTCCCATTCCACCGAAGAATCCAGTCGTCTAGGCACAGATTGAAGCACTTTCTTGCCTGTCATTCCTAACAGGAAAGGCTGGTTAGAAGGTGTTAGGTATTTTCCATAACAACTCTTGAGACGCAGCCATTCTTTTTTCTCAGGAATCAACTCGACGGTCCATTTTGCATTCTTGCATGTTCCATGGCGATCTTGCCCAACATTTTCTTCATCACTGTCTGCTATTAGGTATTTATCATGATAGCTGCGAAGGCGAACGGATTTGGCTTTTTTGAACAAATCCATTACCACTTCATCGGCAGGATAGAAATGAAAGAATTAGCAAAATTTTATGTATGTTTAATTAGCTTGTAATGATGGATAGAGGCAAATGTGAGAGGTTAGATCTAAAGAAGCAAGAAAGTAGGAAATTGTATAGGGAACTAATGGTGTTCTTTTTCTCTGTTTTATTGAAAAATAATGGTGGTGGTAAAAAATGATAGTACTTAGTACTCCCTCTGGCACGAATTAAATGACTTCCTCGCATCCCAATATTCAGTAGGGAACGCATATTGAGGAGGCCGGATGACTCACTATTTGAGCCCAAAAAAATCCGTACTTTTTTTCGAACGTACGTTAATCCTTAACGTACTTCCGAGAAAAAATTAGGAGCAAAATTATTTCAAATAGTGAGTCTGCCGGCCATTTTAAGATACGTGCCGAAACAATAAAAACAAATGCTAAAACCAGGGGGAGTATTGTTGAGTTCCGAATTGGATGGTTTACTCCATTATCTAAGCTCTGATCTACAAGAATGTTCTTGTGCTTCTAATTTATGTAAATTAAATTAGCTAGTTAATCTTGTTTTCTGTAAATTAAAATATTGTATATATAATTAGATATTAAAATTGAATAATAAATTATACTAATGTTTGTTTTGACAAAGTAAGTTGTAACCTGATTATTGACCGATTGTTTTAATTTCAGCTTATTACAAAGTTGATTCATTAAGCTTTGACTAAAACGGGGTCCGAATGGTACTGATTGAACGAGTTGGAGTTTACTTCTGATGTTTTTCTTTTACATGGATAGGATTTATAGTACTAATACTATTTTAATACTATTTTACGCATGTAGGAAGTTATATACTGTTTTTTGTTTTTTTATATATAGGAATCGTCCAACTAAAATGTTGAATGTAACGAAGCAAATGCCCACTTTTGTTTTTGAACTTAAACACGTCTCTCCCATTGAAACGCACCCAAAATAAAGCAATCAAATAATCTCAAAGTTTTCAATTCTTTTTTTATATATATAACCAGACCGAGAATTTTTTTAAATAAGGAGGATTACAACCTAGCCACTCAAAAAGAGGGCATTAAGTATTAAATTATCTCAGTTCAATTTTATACTTTTAAAATTTGCAATTTAAATTTTATAATTTTCTAAAAATTTAAATTTTGATTTTTTTTTATTTAAGAAATTTTAAAAAATGCAAAAAGTATAAAAAAATTAAGGAAACACATATTAAATTTAGTATGGTCTATGAGAATGAAAAAATGACTTAATTCTATTTTCGCAAATTGTTTTGGATTTTTTTTAACTTTTTAAGATTTTAGTATTTTTCTCATTAGGTTTTTCGATTCTTTTCATGTGAGAGTTTAATTGGATAAAAAGTTAAAAACTACTAACATACTTCTAACATAAGTCGTTGAATATTTAAGTCACATTCTAAAAAATCGAATATAAAAAATAAAAGTTTATTACTAAGAAAAATGACCGGCCCATGCCGATTCGAATACATCAGCTGATTCAAATGAAGTAGAAGAAGGAGATATAAGGGATCCTGAAGAATCATCACGACGCACCAAAGAATTACTAGCATCTTCAATTATATCCACCACAGCAACTTCCCACAACACCCAGTCCTGCGACAAAGTCCTATGCGGAACGCCGTGCGTGACGGAGTTCCGCCACGGCGGAACGCCGCCGTTTCCCCGGAGAAAGTTACCTCCTCTTGTCCTCATCTTCACGTGAATACCTTCCGTTCTTGGCTCCCAATCGATATTGGACGAATTGGTATTTGATCTTCTTGAATTTATAATTGGCAAATCTTGAACCACTTTCTTGCCAAGACTTAGCGGGAAATGCGTCTCGGAAGCAGTTAAATACCTTCCGTAACAACTCTTCAACCGTACACGGTGGCTGTCGCCGCTGATGAACTCCACGGTCCAGCGCGCGTTGTGAGACACGCCGTCGTGGCTTTGGAGAACGGTTTCTTCATTATCGTGGGCGACTAGGTACTTGTTGTGGTGGCTCTTGAGTCTTACTGTTTTTGCCTTGTTGAAGAACTCCATGATTTGATTTCAAGATTTCTTGAATTGGTTTCTTGGTGAATATTCTTGAAACTTTTAAAACTAAAGATGTGGTGTGAGATTTGCCAAGAGTACTGTGGATGACGTGTGTAATTTTGGTGGATGTGAGGATTTTTGTTTTGTTTTTGTTTTAGTTGACTAAAGAATAGGATCGAGAATTTTTCATGCAACATATCTATAAAAATAAGTTAACAATAGTTGTAGTAATTATTTTCTTAGGTTTAGGTGTAAGCCGCCTTCTTGCTGGTGGTTTGTTATTCATACTCTCAAACCTGAAATATAAATTAATAATGAATAAGATTACCAGCAATGTTGATTGGTTTTCGTTGACCGGTTCAATTCATTTTGATAATTCTATTCAACTGGGGAATCTCTCAAATGTTTTGTATTAGTATGCTACCGATGATTTCTCTCTTCTCGAGTTTATTCTCTTAATTTTATAGCCCACTTGTATTTGCTGCTTATTTATAATTAGTAAAATAAAACTAAATTACCATTCCTTCTATAAAATATATATTATACAGTCAGTGAAATACGACTAACGCAACAATCCAAGTAACCTTGAAGAAGTATATTTTTTTCTACTTATGCTTCATATATTAATATTTGCAAATTGCACACCGAATTTGACTTAATTTTATTTTGTATGAATGGTGAAAAATGAAATCATGCAGCAGCTAAGAAGTTAAGGTTGCCAAAGCCGATATATATTGTTCTGAAATGTGTATTTTTTTTTGACACCGAAACTAAAATGGATTGCTTTATTGCTTTTTTCTTTAATAAGCTACTCAGTTTTCAGTTCTCAACTTGTAATGTTTTATTTTTTTATTGGTGAAAGTGAAATTAGAACTTGAATTCGAGTCAATACTGATATTTTTACCATCAATAAGACAACTAATGAGTTATATGAACATTGACATATTGCTTTATTTTTTATTTCTTATTGGATAGTCATTTTTTTACTAGAATAAAAAATGACATATAATACATATATTTATTGAGTTAATTAGTTGAATCTGGTACAAACAACATTAGCGATGTACAACTTTAAATCGAGTTTGTGCTTAAGATATTTTAGAATTCAACGCTGAATTTGTGGGATCTGGGTTTTTTAATCATAATATGTTTGATTCAAAACAAATGGTGTGTTTCTTATAATATAACTTTTTGTTAAACTTAATTGTTTTGAAGGAAAAAGAAATTAAATTTATACAAGATAAAAATAAAAAATATTAAAAGAATTCTCTAGCATTACAATTTATATACAAAAGCTAATTCATATGAATACTAAATTAATTCTTCCAAAAATAAATAACATAAAATAGCCCTAATACTCTTCAACAATGTCCAAGACATCAACTTCCCAAAGTACCCAATCTTGAGTTGAACTCCTATGAGGAGCATCATGGGTAATGGAATTCCTCCACGGCGGCATCCCGCCGTTGGCCCGCAAGAATTTACCGCCCCGTGCCATCAACTTTATGTAATAACTTTCGCTCTTGGGTTCCCACTCGATTGACCTTTCTTCGCTCGACTTTACCGAACCTTGAACGACTTTCTTGCCGAGGCTAAGAGGAAAACGCTCGTCCGAGGCGGCAAGGTACTTCCCGTAGCAACTCTTTAACCGAATGTAGTGCTCCTCGCCTTTAATGAACTCGACGGTCCAATGGGCGTTATGGGAAGCGCCGTCGCGGCTTTGTAGAACGGATTCTTCGTCATCTTCGGCGACCAAGTACTTGTTGTGGTGGTGGCTCTTCAGTCTCACCGCTTTCGCCTTGTAGAAAAACTCCATAATTGTTCTTGAAAAGATTCTTGAAAATTGTTTTGATGGTTATAATAAAAGAAATGTGCAAAAGAGCAGTATTTATAGACTTAAAAAATAATTCTTGACTCGCAAGATTGGGGAGAAACTTCTGGGAATGGGATTTGTTTGCTTATGTTGACTAATTCAAAAGAGAACTTGTCATGTGGTTGAATCTGCATGGTCACGTGGCAGGATCTGAATGGTGACGTGGCACTTTAGAATACTGATAGTCTGATAGTCCTTCTTGAATTTGTATTGGCGGCTGCATCTATTTGACCAGGCCAGCTCACACCGATGCAAGCATTTTGTTTTATTATGCACGTGGGATTTAATGTGATCTTACGGAGAGGAAGTCCAATTCGCATATACTACCATAGTTATCAGAACCTAATCGACCCGATGGTCAGATCGGTAAAATTATAATTAATTTTTTTTGTTCGATTCAATTATTTGATCGGATATACATATGAATTAGAAAAAATTGATTGATTCAGTCAGTTTTTATATAATCGGTGATCCGACCGGTTCATTATTAACCCAGCTGGGTCAATACCACCGTCAAAACGACGTTGTTTAAAAAAAAGGAAACGACGTCGTTTTGGTATTGGAATATTTTAAAAAATAAGAATATGAATATTTTGATGGGCCGACTCATTATAAGCATGGATCGGCCCATCAGAATATGAAAATTTACCAGTTCAATCCGGTTCAATTATCTAAGATTGAATGGTTCGATGTGTGAACTGTTCAAAACGGTCCAATGAGTCAATCCGGTCGAACCCAGTCGAACCCGGTCAAACCCGTTGAATCATTAAATTTTCATTTCTAGTTCGCTGTTCGATTCGATTATGATAACACTGTATACTACCACATGGGCAATATTAATGCATGTACCCTTTAATACCAAAATAAATAAATAAATAAAATGCAACAAAAAAAAAAATAATTCAAGAAAGATATAACAAAGCTCAAAATAGTAAATAAATAACAAAAAAAGACAAAAAATGGTAAAATTTGTTGAAAAGTAAGATAAACTAAAATAAAAAATAACTTAAAAATTGCAAAGTTGGTAAATTTTGTAAATTTTGACCACTATGAGCCACACTTCCATGTCTATTTTCAAAAAATAAAATTATTTTAAATAATTTTTACCATTTTCTCATTTTTTAAATGATTATTATTTTTTTAAATCAATTTTTAAATATATTTGTCGCTCCATTATCATCTAAGCTTTCAAATGTTGAAACCAAAAAACTTTGATGGTGGGCAGGGGCGGATCTGTACGTTGAAGGCTTGGGTGCAATTGGCCAAAACAAAAATTATTTAATTATATGTATTTATTATCTATTGTTAAATTTGAAACCACTAAAACTATGATTTGATATCATTAAAGAATCATTAGAATGAATAATTGTAAAAAATAGAAAAAAATAACTTCTTCTATTTTTACTCTTTAAAGTTTAATTTAGAAAGAAGTCTAATGTATTGGAGTGAAACTTATCCTTTATAAGTAAAGGCTATAAATTTGATTAATGGTAACCAATAATTTGATTATAGTCATTTATGATATAATTTGATTATAGTCATTTATGATATAATTTGATTATAGTCATTTATGATATAATTTGATTATCGTAACCAATTTAAATACTTTGACAGCCATATTTTAATACTGTAGCCATTGTTAATTATTATTTTTAGCCATATATATGTTAATTAAATTTTGCACGATACAAAAACTAATCGTATTTAATTATCTTTTTGTATTCTTTCTTACAAAATTAATCGAGATAAGAAAGCATATTGTTTATCCTCTTGTATTATTTCTTATAAATTTAGCATTAATTTTACTTGTTGCAACAATAAGTGTAGAATGGGCATTATCTACAATGAGTTTTGTGAAAACTCGATTAGGAAATCGAATGAGAGATAGTTTGTTAAATGATTATTTGATCACATACATTAAAAAAAAAATATTTGATTCTGTCAATAATATGAAGTTATCATGTAGCGGTTTCAAAACATGAAAATGTGACGCAAACAATTACGATAGTAATAACTTGTAACTTTTTTTTTGGGTCAGATAATGACTTGTAATAAATTCATAGTTTGTAAGACTTTATTAATGCAATATCTTTTAATTTAATTAATCTATTATTTATTTAATTATCTTTAATACACATTATTTAATTTTGAAGAAATATTTTGTAGCTCTAGCACTAATGTTGGTTTAATTCGCAGTCTTTTAGGTGATTATCATAGCTAGGTTTATATTAAATCTACTTAATTATGGTCTTGACGTTCATGTTTTATAATTAGGTAACTTGGAGGAGCTTGTAGCGGACCTGTAGCTGATTTAGAGCAAAAATGAGCTGAAACTGGAGTGCAGGACTGGGTCATGTGTTGCGCGACTACCTAATTCGAGAATATACGAGCTGCGAGCCTACCAAAGAAGCCCAAATTCGAGTCTTGCAAGCTGGGATGCTAACTGGATTTATTACTGTTTTAGTAGGTAATCAATCACACATAAGTGCAAAAGAATAAGATAAAGAACACAAAGTTTTTAACCTGATTCGGCAAGTGGTGCCTACTTTCACGAGCAAAAAAGTCAAGAAAAATTTCCAGAAAGAAGTAGAGAATGTGTACAATCAGAAGGGGTAATAACGAAAAGGCCTCCTATACTATTTTTTAAAACAGAAACCTTCCATAACTTTTAAAAATTTAATTCTGCCTCCCCTGTACTAAGAGTCAACGACAAAGGCACATGCTCTATTAGTCAACCTAACAGACCGTTACTTCTTACCTGCTACAACAGGTATTAAATATTGTAATTAATTTAAAAAATTCAAAAAAATAATATAATTAATTTAAGGGGTAATAACATAAAACCCCCTGTACTATCGCGAAAAACAGACTCCTCCCCTGTACTTTAAAAAGTTATGAACGGATCCCTGTACTATCGGTCAGTGGCAAAAGGGCCAAAACTAACAGTCAAACTAACTGACTGTCTTTGACTGTTAGTTTTGACGTAGGATTGCCGGTTCCCATTTTTTTCCTTCCCTGTTGTTCCTTTTTTTTACTTTTCATTTCTTTAAAAATTTAGAAAAAAATGTAATTAATTTTAAAAATCTAAAAAAACAATGTAATTAGTTAAAAAAATCCAGAAAAATTATATAATTAATTTTAAAAATTCATAAAATTAAGATGATTAATTTTAAAATTCAGAAAATTAATATAATTAATTTAAAATTTTCAGAAAAGTATTTATTTATTTTATATATTTTTGTTCTTTTTCTTCTTTCATTAACAACCCCTGCTGCAAATCCCAATTAATAAAACCAGTGTCTAAATCCCAATTCAATCAACCAATGTCCAAATCCCAATTCAATCCTACAAATTAAAATTCAACCCTCTTGCCAATTAATAAAACCCAGCCATCGCCAGCCACACCCAAAACAGCCGGCCACCCATCACAACCGCAACCGCATCACCACCTCTTCAACCAAATCCCAAATCACTGCCGCCAACTACCACCGAACCAAACCCAAATTAAACCACCCAATCCCTCCGGCCAAACCGCCACTGCCAAACCCATCAAACCACAACACCGACCAACAACCAAATCATCCATCAAACCACACACAGCCGGCACCACCCACACCGCCACCACACACAACCGAACCCCCCTCACCCACATAAGATCTGAGCTCGGAGAGAGTAGATCTGGAGTTTTGAGGGACTAAAATCTGGATGAAGATGGATGTGGAGGGTAGTGGAGGAGGATAGGAGGTTGGCGGCAAAGAAGAAGAGGTTGAGGGTTTTAGGTTTAGAGAGAGAGAGAATTGAAGTGTTGGTAGAAGAAGAGTGTAAATTGAGGACAGGAAGAAATGATATTAATGAATTGGAAAGGAGAAAAAAATGGCAAGAAGGAGTGGTTTTTTGGTTTGTAGGAGTAAATATTGTTTTTTGGATTCTGAATTTTTTAAAATAATATAAAATAATTTTCTGAATTTTTTAAATTAATATATTATGAGAGAGAGAGAGAGAGAGAATTGAAGTGTTGGTAGAAGAAGAGTGTAAATTGAGGACAGGAAGAAATGATATTAATGAATTGGAAAGGAGAAAAAAATGGCAAGAAGGAGTGGTTTTTTGGTTTGTAGGAGTAAATATTGTTTTTTGGATTCTGAATTTTTTAAAATAATATAAAATAATTTTCTGAATTTTTTAAATTAATATATTATTTTTCAGAATTTTTTAAATTAATTATATTATTTTTATAATTTTTTAAATTAATTACATTATCTTTCAGAATTTTTTAAAATTAATTATATTATTTTTCTAGATTTTTAAAATTAATTACATTATTTTTTTGAATTTTTAGAGGAAAAAAAAGAAAAAAAAAGGGAACAACAAGTTTTTTTTTTAACCTGCTGTCACAGGTCAAAATTAACATTCTGATAGTTTGACTAACGGTTTAGACACTTTTTCCATTGACCGATAGTACAAGGATTCGTTCATAACTTTTTAAAGTATAGGGGAGGAGTCTGTTTTTCGTGATAGTATAGGGGACCTTTATGTTATTACCCCTTAATTTAAAAGATCAGAAAAAAATAAGAAATTCTAAAAAAAATTTAAAAATTTAAAAAATTAGAAAAAAAATTTAAAAGTAAGAAAAATATGAAAATGTAAAAATTAAAGAAACATTTCTAGCATTTTCTTTTCTTATTTTCTTATTCCTTAATTTCTTTCTTTCTTTCTTTTTCTTTTCCATTTTTTGATAATTAATTATTCCTACTTTTTCTTACTTTTAGCCGTTCTTTGATAATTAATTATTCCTACTTTTTCTTTTTTCCTTTCTTTCTCTGTTCTTTTCTTTTTCTTTTTTCCTTCTTCTTCCTCCCTTCCCACACCAGAATCTCCAATAAGCAAAAACTTAAACAAATTAATCACTGCAAAAAGCATACCCAGCAAAAGAGATTAATTAATCGCAACCAACAAAAATGATCGATTAATGACGGACGATAATCGCAATCAATAATTAATCACAATCAACAAAAGAGATTAATGACGTATGATAATCACAATCAACAAAAAAACTAGACACAATCAAGTTTAGAAACACACAACTCATCCAATTAATTAATCAAACAATTAATCAGCCACAAATCTAAGTTAATTATGTCTAAATTACACGTAATTCAAACAAAAACGGAGACCAAATCTAAGATAATTAATTGAATATTCCGATCTTGATCTGTGTGGAGGTGCCCAGATCTGGATCTTCCGGTCATCGATCTCTACCCTCAATGTCTGCCACAAAAATCCCATCTCTCCAGCAAAGCCAAAGCCATCGGCGTCGAAGCCCAATCCATCGAATTCGTGAAAGGGAAGCCGGTTGTCCTCTCAAATGGCCTGGGTCAGACCCAAACTCTTCCTTCCATCCTCCTCAACTCTCACTCTCGATCTGCGAACCACCAACACAAAAAAACCAAAGAAAAATAAAACAAGAAAAAACCCATACCTAGAATCCTTCTTCAATAAACCTTCGTCCCAGTTCAGATCCCCATTCTCTCTATCAGCACACGACTCGACTCCAACCACCGCAGGAGACTATGCCCAGCCACTGTTAACTGTCACGTCACCATCCTGCGCCTTTGTGGGCGAATCTAGATACGCACTCACATCTCTACCATACTGATCCATGTATCCTCCAGTTGCGGTGAGAGAACTGGACGGACCTCTAATCGGGCGAAGCTTCTGCGACAGAAAGTTGGTGCCATTATCGGGAGAGTGAACGACGACAGTTGGATTGGAGACGGAGACTAGAAGGTCACCGGTTGCAAGGAAAAGAGATTTGTGTTGAGGGAAGTCGGTGGGGGAGAGGAGTGAGTTTCATATCTAGATCTATGTTGTGGAGGGATGAATGAGAATGAAGAAGAAATGAAAAAAGTAAAGAAAAGAAAAGGAAAGGAAACAACATGTTTTTTTTGTATTGGGTAACCGGCTGACATGGGTAAAAAGTAACAGTCTGTTAGTTTAATTAATAGAACCTGTGCCTTTATCGTTGATCCTTAGTATAGGGGAGACGAAATTAAGTTTTTAAAAATCAGGAGAGGTTTCTGTTTTAAAAAATAGTATAGATGGTCTTTTCACTATTACCCCAATCATAATGATTCACCCTAACCCCTAATACTATATATATGATAAATCCGAGATTACAATAGGTCATTACACGGGGGGCTTCGCCCTTCACACCATTCAGAATATCATTAACATTGAATCAAATCATTCAGAATATCATATGCGATCATCTCGAGACATATCCCTATTCAATTTTTTTCCAAACTGAAAAATAAAGTAGTATTTGCCAGAATATAAGCAGGCACATTATTATTCCGTAGTACGTGCCAAAACGAGCAAGAAGGGATCCCTTCTGCCAAAAACTACGACATATTGAAGAACTAGACCCGTGTGCCCTAATGGAAGCTCCCCTAAATTTAAAATATTGTGTGATTTGAATAAATTGGAGAACATGATGAGGTTCAATTGAACAAAATGTTTTGATAAAAAAAATTCAACAAAATGTAAATATGAGGTGTTTTTCGTTAAATTTGAGCCACTAAATCATCTAAGCTTTCAAATATATTAAAAATCATTTTTTAAAAGATATCTGTCGTTCTATTATCATCTAAGCTTTCAAATGTTGAAACCAAAAAGCTTTGATGGTGGGCAGGGGCGGATCTGTACGTTGAAGGCTTGGGTGCAATTGGCCAAAACAAAAATATTTAATTATATATCGTTAAATTTGAATTCACTAAAAATATGTATTGATACCAGTAAAGAATTATTAGAATTAATTATAAAAAATAGAAAAAATTAACTTCTTTTTTTTTACTCTTTAAAAGTTTAATTTAGAGGATGTCTAGTCTATCGGAATCAAACTTATCCTTCATAAATAGAGGCTATAAATTGATTAATGGTAACCAATAATATAATATAATTTGATTAATGGTAACCAATATAAATACTTTGACAACCATACTTTAATACTGTAGCCATTGTTAATTATTTTTTTTAGCCATATGTTAAATTAAATTTTGTAAAACACAAAATAGACCTCCGCTATCAAAACATTTAAACTATCTGTCCAAATCCTTCGCTATCAAAATAGACCTCAGTGAATATCGAAAATTAATTGCACCACAGATTTTTTGGGTGGGGTCAACAATTAAACCCATAGGAAAACTTTAAAACATCAATCATTATGTATAAGGAGTTTTTCCTAATACCTTTAGAACTCTTCTTCCTTCTTACTTTTGGTTTCGGGCGGCTACATTGGAGGAGCAGGAGAAGCAGCCTGGATTCCTCACTTTTTTTTTTTTTTTAAGCAGAAGAATTTTATTAAACCATCAGAAAGATGGCATCAAGAAAGGGAGAAAGAATGTACAAAAAGTCACTTCCTTAACAAAGGAAGCAACGAAACCAGACAAGAGAGACCAGCAGCAAAAACAGAAAAGACAGAAACAGAAACAGAAAACCCAAACCAGGAGTACAGAGCTGTCCTCCCCCAGGTTAACAGCCAAGAAGGAGATAGGAGCATCGTTCCCAAGCTGTACGGGAACGAGCTATCTCTGCTCCGCAAGGAGCATCGTTCCCAAGCAGCTTGGATTCCTCACTTTCATTCAAGATTAATCCAACACGGTAAAGTGTTATTTATTTATTATGTGTAGCTAATTGATAGGTTGTGGAAACTTGTAAAAAATAAATAATACAACTTAACATTAGTTATAAAATATTGCAAATAGTGGTAATGGATTCGATAGTGGTAATGGATTCGATAGAATGTGAGGGGTTTTGTTTAAAAACTATGAATTAAAAGACAATGAAAACTATATAAAAAGGTTCCTAGTAAAAGCTAGAGCAAGTTATGATTCATAAGTATTCGATTATTGGTGCACAAATATTTCTTTCTAATCTACAAAATTACTATAAAATTTAGGTACGCTTAGGATTCCTACTTCCCTTATATTTCAAACCACCTAAAGAGGATGATCCTAATCAACTAACACATTGCTAGTTAAAAGGTTTACTAAATTGATTGATTATTAACTAGGGGAAGATAATTTTAAGCCAAGACACCTCGGTTGTCAATCGGGGTTTGAATTTAAATATTATTCTCTCTAACTTGTAAGAGCTACTTGTCTACTTTAATCCTTTTGGCCCGTATGTTGTTGATATAACGCATTTAGTGCATATTTTCCTCTCTTTTCCTAGGCCTTTTTAGATTGTGATGCTACTGATATTATCTTATTTCCCACTTTTCGCAGATCTAGGCTTTTGAGGAGGAAATTCCAAGAAGACGCGTTTCTTAATGGATTTTGGACGGAATCGAGCAGCTAGGCCTTGCAGATGTGTGTTCGCAGTAGCAGCAAAGTCCGATCAGAAAAAGAAAACTGTTGAAATCTAGAAGATCCACTCATTATTCCCGAAGACTCCCAATTTTGTCAGAAGACGGTTTCGAAAAATTACTCCAATCGGACATAGGATTCTATCTTTGTAATTCCTATAAATACTTTTAGTAAATTAGGTTTTATCTCTCAATATTTTTGGCGCGACCATAAACATTCTCCTCAACTTCCGCCTCTGGCGTACTCTATTCTTCTTGTAATAAATCGGAGCCTTTCTCTGACCGGTAATCTTCACGAGTTTTCTTCATATTCTCCTTCTTCTTTAATTATGCAATTTAATTATTTTGATTATTTTACTTTTAATATGAGCGGTTAAGCTCTTTGTTCTTGGTAGGAATTATCGAAGGTTGCTAGAAAAGCCGTGAGGTCTAATTGAGCTTAAAACATCTCTAGCCCATATTTATTCATTTAACAGAAACTTGGCAATTTACCTAGGACTGTTTACAAGCCTGATCAACTAGTGACTAGGCCTAGGTGATTAAAATCATCTCTGTAGTAATAACTAACGTGAGGCTGCAGGGTAAAGTAGACAACCAACTTGGAAGTAATCGGGTCGCTGGTTTCATCCAGCTGGGTTAAACGGATAATTAGGGTAGTGCCTCGAACATACGGAGTGTCTCGCCCTAGACGTGTCTTTCCTTGCCTTAATGGGCCTTCGAGTATTGTCTCCATAAACGCATCTTGGAGGACAACGAAGTGTCAAGACTACTCCATAAACGTACTTTGGGGTAGTTTCTCGTACGAAGGAAAGTGGGAATAGAGGTTCAAGGACCTTGATGATAAAGTCGTTAGGGAATTCGGACTTCTCATCGTTCTTAATTGGCGTACCTGGCTTTCTGGAGGTATAGACCTTCTTTTCTTTTTCGGTAGTGATCTCGACATCTTCAACTACATGCGTGGAATTAGAAAGTTCAGCTTCTCGGGCAAGCGACTCGCGATCAGGTAACTGCGTACCACTGCGGAGTGTCATGGCACAGGCTCCGTGCTTCGGATTAGCTTCTGGCTGTGGTGGTAGTCGTCCTCTATTCTTTAGTTTCTTCACCTCTGTAGATAAGGCAACCAATTATTTTTGCATATCAATAACAAGACTATGTAAACAAGGTACCTCAGCCACTTGGGGAGTGGGTCCCATCTGTCCTTATGGAGCTTGGTATTGATGCTGCTGATTGTTGGAGTAATTGGGCCGAGGCTTGAAATTCTGGAGGTTGAAGGATGGCTACTGCTGATTCTGGAATGGATTTTGTGGCTGCATTTGGTTCTACACAGGCTGCTGTTGGTTGTTGCCATAGCTCAAGTTCGGGTGGCGCCAGCCATGGAGGTAGTTCTGAGTGTATGAATCGTATTTCCTGGGGGCTCCATTATAATTCCCAATGACATTCACATCCACCTCATCCGGAATATGCGGACAAGCGTCCGTGGGGTGGTCAGTAAAGTTGCAAAAACCACACGCCTTGATCTGTACGGGCTGGCCGCTGACCATGTTCTGGAGCATTCCAGTGATGGTGGAGAGTTGGTTCTCCATGGCAACAGACCGGGCGTCATGAGTAGGAGTGGGCAGTAGTTCCAAAGGTACAACGTTCTTAGCTATGAGCTCCAGAAGAGCTTTGGCTTCCATAGGGGTTAGGGCAAGCAGGGAACCGTGACTGGCAGCATCAATCAATTCTTTGCTCCGCCCTCGCAATCCCTCATAAAAATACTAGAGGAGGGCGTGGTCAGGAATGTTATGCGAGGGGCAGAGAGTCTGCATCTTTTTGTAACGGTCATAGTATTGTCCTAAGTTCTCGGTCTCTTTCTGCATGATGGAAACTAACTATTTCTTGGTGACATTAGCCATGGTAGTTGGGTAGTACTTTTCTGTAAATGCCTTGAACATATCGGCCCAGCTGGTGATTGATAGGGCAGGCAGGTCGTAGAACCAGTTACGGGCGTCATCCTCAAGAGACCACATGAACGCTCTTAGCTTAGCTTGATTGATGTCCACCTCCGGGGGTTTGAGAGCTTCGCAAACAGTATGGAGTTGTTGGAGGTGTCTGAGCGCACTCTCTCTAGGGATGCCATGGAACTTTGGCAAGTAATGGAGGACCGAGGACTTAATGACCTAGTCGTGAGCAACAGTAGGCCACGCGATGCACCCAGTAGTGGATTCGGTAGTGGCATTGAGATCCTCGATGGAGGGATTGACGACAGCTTCGCCAACCTCACCGTCACCATTTTCAGCCATGACAGGTTGTTTGGGATCTAGGTTGTCTTCAACGTCTCGATCTAGCGGGTCGACGTAGGTAGGAGGTTCCAGGTTATCAGGGGGGTTTCAGGTGAGTTTCGTGTAGGAGTTGCAGATTGATGTTATTAGCGAGTTTGTGAGCTAGTCGTTCTGTTCTCCAGATTTCTGGGTCGAAGGGCAGTAGAGTTGCATTGGAAGACCTGGTCATACAAAAAGAAAAGAGAGTTAGTTGCGTTAATCCCCGACAACGGCGCCAAAATTTGATCGGTTGTCGAATCCGTCAAAAATAATAATAAAAACCTGCAGTCAATGTGCACAATAAATTGTGTGTAGTGGCAACAGGATCGAACACAGGGATTAAGGGGTCAACACTCAATTCAATTCGACAAATTAAGCAACCCAAGTAACAAGTAACCAAAAGGGGGGTTTTGAATGGTTGTTTTATTTATTAACTACTTAAAACAGAAATAAAGGAAGGCAAATGATATAAGAAATCAATAGAGAAGAGGTTCCCAGTAAGAGTCTGTATCTGGTTGCAATTATGGTCAGCCGATCATCGGTGCAAGCATTGTCTACCCCGAGCTAATAGAAGCACTATGGGGACCAGGTACGTTTAGGTCCCCTGCTTACCTTCGTAGTAGAAGCTACCCCAAGGTACGCTTATGGGGTAACCTTGACAGTCTGCCATCCTCCAAGGTACGCTTATGGAGGCAACACTCAGATTCCCATGAAGAAGAGGTAAGGTACGTCTAGGGCGAGACACTTGGTACGCTTGAGGCTCTGCCCTAACAACTTGTCCAATCCAACTGAAAGAGACCAGGATCCCGATTACCTCCAGAATGGTTATCTACTTTACCCTGCAGCTTCGCATTAGGTATAACAACAGGGACGATTGTAAAACTCTATTTCAATTGCTAGTTGATCAAGCTTGTAATTAATTCTAGGTAAATTGACAATTAGTTATTGAACAAGAAAGATATTAGCCCAGAGTTTATGAAGTACAAATTAACCTCACGGCTTCCCTTGCAGCCTTCAATCGACTCTTACCAAGAACAAGAAGACTTAGCCGCGCATACTAGAGATAAAAACAAATAAATAAACAAATGGCATAATTAAAATAGAAGAGAAGATGAAGAAGAAATCCTATTTATTACCGGCTGGAGCAACTGCTCCGGTTTATTGAAAAGAAGAATAAAAGGTGCCGAAGGCAATGGTGGCGCCAACGTCTAGCGGGAGAGGAAGAGAAGAAGTGTCGCAAACCTAATTACTAAAAGAGTATTTATAAATTGTTTTTACAAAATAAGACTCCTAATCCGATTGGAATTAAATTCCCCATAGGACTTCTACTGCGGTTGGGAGTCCTGGAGCAATCAATGAGCAGATAGGATATTTCCTTCTTTGCGTTAGTTTCCTTTTCTCGCTAGGACACTGCTGCCTTCCGCGAACGTCCAGCTGCACGACCTAGCTACTCAATTCCTTCCAGAAAGTGATAGAAAACTTTCCTTTTTGTATTTTCCTCTAAAATAGCCCAGATCTGTAAAAAGTGAAGAAACACAACAACATTAGTAGCATCATGATCTAAAAAGGCATATAAAAGAGGGAAGAATTATGGACATAAAATGCTCTATCACACAGACCCAAGAAAATTCTCGAAGGTGGTCATAGGGGTTTTCACTAGTGAGACCATGAAACTTGGGGAAGATGATACGAATCCAGGCGTGCCTTTACCACCGAATGGACCAATGACTCGAGCGAGGAGCAAGGAGTTGCAAGCGAGACTTTCTCAGCTTATCTATAAGGAGTTACAGTGTGAGACACTCATCGAGGAAGCCGTGTTGCGCGAGAAGAACCCGCGTCTAGTGAGTTGTCTTGTCGCCAAGACTAGTCCTGGAGTCGTGACTCCCGTCCCTGACGTCATGACGCCCAAAACAGAAATATCAGGAAATTGAAGATTGGTCCTGGCGTCGTGACGCCCATCCCCGGCGTCATGACGCCCAAAACAGAGGCCTTGGATTCCGCTTGGCGTCATTACGCCGAGCCTTCGGCGTCATGACGCCCAAAACAGACAGGTTTGATTCTTGGAGCAACGCTTGGCGTCATGATGCCCATCCTTAGCGTCATGACGCCCGCAAATATCTGTTTTGCGCCAGGAAGGCAACTTTGGACCTTCCATTTTTTTATCTAGCTACTTTTATTAATTAATTAAATTAGTCTAAATTTATTTTAATTAATTAATTAGGAGTTGTATTAAGGGAAGGTTTCCCATTGTAAGGATTTAGGGTTTCTCCTATTTAAAGGAGCCACCTTTTTCATTATGATTATTTTTACGTTTTCTTGAAATAAAAACTAGAGAGTTTTCTCAATTGTTCTTTGCGAACCTTGTCCCTCATTGAGTCCGGATACTCGATTAGGATAGCAAGTAAAACCCGACAATCCATTCCATTGAGTCGTCGCCCAAGGTTGATAGTCACAGGTTGAATATAGGTTGAGGGATCGATTCAAGAGCCTCACTTGAAATCGATTAGGTTGGTTGACATAGGTTGTCCTCATGTCTAAGCTCGTACTTGTGAGTTTATCTTCCGCATCCGAAATCCAAGCCTAGAACTAGATCGGGGATTATTCGTTATGCATCCTACGCAACTAGGATCGTATCAGTTGGTTGCGGAGCAAAGGCGTTCTACAGTTTGGTAATCTATCCTGTACGTTTCAGTTTTCATTGTTAAGATTGGTTCTTCTTCTATTCCATTCTATAACCAATCTTGTTGTTTGGGTTATTGTGCATGCAAATCGTTGTGCGATTTGTAATGTCTTTCAAATACAAAATTTGTTTCCAAAGTGTCAAGAAAAAGAGTCACAAAAATCCAAAGTGTCTTTAATTTAATTGTTATTTAGTTTCATTCAAGAGTCGAAAATTAAAAAAAAAATGCAAAAAAAAATTCAAAATTCAAAATACTAGAAGGTATTTTGAAGCTATAGCAAAAAGAATCGTTTGATTTGGTGGCTAAAATCAAAAGATATCAAGATTGCAAGTCGCAAATCTTAAGTTGTACACACCTCATTCACGATTTGTGAATTACTTGAGTCCTTTTCGAGTCAATTGAGCTTTTCTTTGATTCCTATTAATTAATTTTCTACTCCAGTAAAGTAATTGATTAGTTAATTGCTTTTGTGACTACTCAATTGCTTTGCATCCAAATTTATTTCCGAGCTAGTTGTCTTTGAGAGTCTTGTTGGGAGCTTTTCCTTGGAATTCTCGAGTCACTAATGTTTGCGTGTAACAATTGCATGAAATTTTGAGTGAATTTGTGAGCTTATTAGAGAGTTTAAACACGAGAGTAAACACATGAGGGAGTGCTAGGATTAGTGCAATTTTACGCGGTTTGTTCGTGTTGTGACTTTTCAGGAAATTAGCAAGATGTCTAATCATTTGACCGATGAAGTTGAGGGACCCAGGGGAGTTAGGATGTCAGAGACTGTTCTCGAACGGCTGGCGGAAATGGATGCCCGCCTTCAAACAGTTTCAGAAGAGGTGAAGACAATCTCTGCTAAAGTGGATGGACCACAATTAGGAGTACCCCCTACGAACTTTGTGATCAATCACAATGTCGCAGGTAGTTCTCATGCCTCAGTACCGAAAGCAGACCAAAAACAACCTCTTGTTGATGGTCTGGTAGCTAGTGATAGTGATGTGGAGGAAGATCCTCCAAGACGCGAAGTAATACCTAGGCGCGTACCTCATCGTAACCGTGAGCACCCAGCACCCGAGCGGCCATCAGCACGTCCCCGAGCCGCACCCGAGCGCCATATTCACCATGAACAGTGGGATGATGATGAGGATGATGAGGACTATGTGTATGAGCCGAGGAATAGGTTCAATGACAGGCGCTATAGGCCAGAAGAGAGAGTTGATTCTAATCTCGAGAGTATTAAGATAAAGATACCTCCGTTTGAGGGTAAAGATGACTCGGATGAATACTTGGATTGGGAAAGGAAGGTCACCTTGATCTTTCTCTACCATAATTATTCGGAGACTAAGAAGGTGAGATTAGCAGCTGTGGAGTTTAGTGGGTACGCAGTACATTGGTGGGATTCATTGGTCCAGAAGAGAGAAAGGGATGGACCCGGTCCAATTCAAACTTGGGAGGAGATGAAAGCCATTATGAAGAGGAGATTTGTTCCTGTGTATTTTCAGCGTGATCTCCACCAGAGGTTACAGACTTTAACCCAAGGAAGTAAGAGTGTAGGGGATTACTTCAATGAGATGGAAATTGTGTTAGTTAAGGCGCAAGTCGAGGAGGAAAAGGAAGCAACAATGACCAGATTTCTTAGTGGTTTGAATAGGGAGATAGCCAACGCTTTGGAGCTGACTTATTATACCACATTGGAAGAGATGTTGCACTTAGCTATCAAAATAGAGAAGTACAGAAAGTCACGGAGTGCTTTTACTAGTCCCTCTACAACTAGTGGGAAGACTACACCATGGAAGCCATAGGAGAAGGGTAGTAAGGTTGCGAAGGAATCACAAAAAAGAGCACCGCACCATTATGTGACCAAGGGTACAACAAACACTCTAACACCTTCTTAGAATAACGGTAATAATTCTTCTACTACAACCAATAGGGTTCCGACTAGGGATATAATCTGCTTCAAGTGTCAAGGAAGGGGTCATAGACAAACTGATTGTCCTAATAAATGAATTCTGCTTATACATGATAATGGGGATCTAGACTCGAAGGATGATCAAGAGTGTGGTGATTCTGGTTGTGGGGATGAAGCTGTTGAAGGGGATAGCTCGGATGATGGTGAGCAAAAGGAGGCCTGTTATAATGTCAACCTAGTAGTTAGGCGCAATCTCAGCGCTCAACCCAAGGCCGAGATATGTGAGGAAGAACAGCGAGAGAATCTCTTTCATGCTCGCTGTTGGGTCAATAAAAAGGTATGCTCCTTAATCATTGATAATGGTAGTTATACGAATTGTGCAAGCACTTTGTTGGTGCACAAGTTGGGGCTGCCCACTATGAAACATCCGAAGCCTTACTTGTTGCAATGGATGAATGATGGGGGTGAATTGAAAGTTTCGCAGCAAGTGTTGGTTGAATTTTTCATAGGCAAGTACAAGGATGAAATCCTTTGCGATGTTGTCCCCATGCAAGCAAGCCACGTCTTACTTGGACGACCATGGCAATTTGATCGGGAAGCCAATCATGAAGGAAGAACTAATCGGTACAAGTTGGTAAAAGATGGGAGGAAGTTCACCCTTGCACCATTGACACCGATGGAAGTTTTTGAGGATCAATAGTGGCTGATCAAGTCCTATGCTGAGTATGAGGTTAAGAGAAAAATTGAGAGAGAAAAAGGAGGGTTGAGTGTTGAAAAGAAAGAGAGTAAACGAGAGAAAAATAGCTCACATGAAAATAGAGAGCATGTGGAGGGAAATTGTGTGAAAAATAGCCCTTATGAAAATAGAGAGCATGGGAAGAGTGCAAGCGAGCAAAACAACCCGCATAAAAAGAGAGAGCATGCGAGAGTGGGCGAAAGTGAGAAAAAGAAATTAAATGTATTCGCCAAAGGGAGAGATGTGAGGCAAGCTTTGCTTTTACAAAAATCTAGTTTTGGCGCAAGCCGCCCACTAATTCTTCTTCGTTTTAAATCGTTTTTCTTAAACTCTTCTAATCCTAACCCTTTGAATTCTATGCATATTGGTATTGCTAATCTTTTGCAGGAGTTCAAGGATGTGATGCCTGATGAGATGCCTCTAGGGCTGCCACTGATTCGCGGAATCGAGCATCAGATCTATTTCGTGCCCGGATCAACTATCCCAAACAGACCCGCATATAGGAGCAACCCCGAGGAGACCAAAGAGTTGCAGAGGTAAGTTGATGAGTTGTTGAGCCGCTGGTATGTGAGGGAAAGCTTATCACCGTGCGCCGTTCCTGTGATCTTAGTTCCCAAGAAGAACGGAACTTGGCGCATGTGTGTTGACTGTCGCGCAATAAATAAAATCACTGTAAAGTATCGACACCCTATACCTCATTTAGATGATATGTTATATGAATTGAGTGGTAGCCAAGTATTCTCTAAGATCAATTTAATGAGTGGTTATCATTAAATTCGCATGAAAAAGGGTGATGAATGGAAAACAACTTTTAAAACTAAGTATGGGCTTTATGAGTGGATGGTCATGCCGTTTGGATTGACCAATGCCCCTAGTACTTTCATGAGATTGATGAATCATGTTCCTAGGCATTTTATCGGTAAATTTATTGTAGTATATTTTGACGATATATTAATTTACAACAAATCTATTGATGAACATGTTTCACATCTTAGAGCTGTCTTTATTACACTACGTGAACAACAACTATATGCTAAGCTAACCAAGTGTTCTTTTGCTCTGGAGCAAGTTAGCTTTCTTGGTTTCATAGTCAGTGTAGAAGGTGTGAAGGTTGACAAAGAGAAGGTCAAAGCAATTAAGGAATGGCCAACTCTGAAGAACGCGAATGACGTGCGCTCGTTTCACGGCCTCGCTAGTTTTTACAAGCGGTTTGTTAAAGATTTTAGTACCACAACAGTACCATTAAACGAGTTAACTAAAAAGAATGTGCCTTTTAGGTGGGAACAACCGCAGGAGGAAGCGTTTCAAACGCTCAAGGATTGTATGTCCTCGACACCTATTTTAGCTCTACCGGACTTCAGCAAAGCATTTGAGGTGGAATGCGATGCGAGTGGGATCGGGATTGGAGCTGTGCTGATGCAGGAGAAGTGACCCATCGCTTATTTCAGTGAGAAGCTGAAGGATGCTCAACTTCGGTACCCGACGTACGACAAGGAGTTTTACGCTCTTATGCGCACGCTGGAGGTATGGCAACATTACTTGATGCCACAAGAGTTCATTGTCCGCACAGATCACCTTAGCTTGAAGTACCTCAAGGGACAAGGCAAGCTGAACCGCCGCCATATGACGTGGATGGAGTTCGCCTTTCCATATCATATTTAGTACAAGCAAGGTAAGGACAACGTAGTAGCTGATGCCATATCACGAAGGTATGTGCTTTTATCCTCTCTTAGTGCTAAGTTACTTGGGTTTGCACACATTATTGAGCTGTACCCTACTGATGCTGATTTTGGTGAAATATATAATACATGCATGAATAGAGCCGAATCTGAATTTTATAGACATGAGGGTTACTTATTTAAACGCAAGCGTTTGTGTGTGCCTGTATGCTCATTAAGAGAATTATTTGTGCAAGAGTCACATTGTGGTGGTTTAATGGGTCACTTTGGTGTGACAAAGACTCTTGATGTGCTTAAAGACCACTTTTATTGACCACTTCTCCTTAGCCGCCGGGCTTGAAGCATTTTTGTAGCAAATCGGAGCATTGCTTCGGCCTTTAGTAATCAAGTTTTCTTCCTTTAAACCTATTTCTTTACTTATTATGTTCTTTATATTTATGATTTATTTCTCTTCAAGCATGAGTAGCTAAATCCTTAATTCTTAGCAAAGGTAATTCAAGGGTTGCAATGGTAGATTCGAGGCCTAAACGTGCTTAATATACTCTTGCTGCCATATTCAATTGCTTATCATTTTAATTATATTTTCACTTGGGATAATTAGAGGCTTGATCAACTGATAATTTTCTTGTGTGATTGCTATCGTCCATGTGATGGGAACGTGTCGGGAAGTTGCATGGTACAAGTAGGCACCTAGTCTAGGGGTCATCGTGTCGAAATGGTCTCGTCTAGCTAGGGTGAGTAGTTGATTAGAGCGGGGTCACAAGCCTGACAAACTGAGGGACCTTCAGCTCTAGATGTGTCTTTTCTTATCTTCATGGGCAGCTTGAGTATTGCCCACCTGCATTCGTGCCTGGAGGGATGGTGGGCTGTCAAGACTACCTCATATGTGGAAACGGGGGGTAGTTTCTCTTAAGAGGAAAGTAGGGGATATCCGAGGAATCTGGTCCCTATGTCACATCTATGTCACATGAATAGAATATCTTTGCGCTGATGATGATCGAGCCCCTGAATGCAACCTAAGAATATCCTTTGCTAAGATCTTTCTCTTTATTTGACTTATTGTGTTTACTTATCTCTCTATTTTATTGTTCTAATCTTGATCATTGATTTGCCATCTTTTACCTTTCAGGACCCCGATTCAAGTTTCACTATCGAGGCCCCGATTATTGCTTTCATAGTAGAATTGTTAGCTCCAAATCTCTCTTGGCTAACTTGATTAGTCAATTAAACCCCCCTTGTTTGTTAAATTTCTGTGCTTTTGTTCTGTATTTTAATTCAAGACCTTGAATCAGTCTATCTCAATCCCTGTGTTCGACCCTGACTACCACTGTACACATATCAATTGTGCACATATATTCAGGCATTATAAATTGTATTTGAGTGACGATCATAGTTGCTAGATGTTTAGTGTGCCGAAAGACCAAATCTAAAGTGGCCAGTCATGACGAGTACATGCCATTACCTGTACCTTCCCATCCTTGGACCGATCTGTCCATGGACTTTGTGGTAGGCTTACCTAAATCTATGCATGGGAAGGATAGTATTTTTGTAGTCGTGGATAGATTTTCTAAGATGGCTCATTTCATTCCATGTGCTACTACTCATGATGCTACTGTTATTGCTGATTTGTTCTTTAAAGAAGTTGTACGTTTGCATGGTATACCGTTATCTATTGTTAGTGATAGGGATAGTAAATTTCTGAGCCACTTTTGGCGTGTTTTGTGGAAGAGGCTTGGTATAAAATTGCATTATTCTACTTCTTATCATCCACAAACTGACGGTAAACAGAGGTAGTGAACCGAACATTGTGTTCTTTATTGCGTACATTGGTCCGTAAGTATGTGTCTACTTAGGTAGAGTGTCTACCATTTATTGAATTTGCTTACAATCGTTCCATTCATTCTACTACTCATTATTCACCATTTGAACTTATGTATGGTTTTAATCCTATGACACCGTTGGATTTGATCCCTTTGCTTGTAAGTGATGTTTCTAGCTTAGATGGAGCGAAGAAAGCAGACCTGGTGAAGAAACTACATGAGAAGGCCAAACACAACATAGAACGAATGAATGAGAAGTTGGCGAACAAGAGAAATGAAGGAAGGAAGACAGTATCCTTCAATGTGGGTGATTGGGTGTGGCTACACTTACGCCGGGAATGGTTTCCCACCCAACGCCATGGCAAGATGTCTGATAGAGGCAACGGTCCATTCCAGATTGTCGAGAAGATCAACAACAATGCCTACAAACTTGACTTGCCAGGTGAGTATGGTACCGTGAGTGCCACTTTCAACGTTTCTGACTTAATGTTATTTGATGTAGGTGATGGTGCTGATGATGCTGATATTGCGGCTGATGATGGTACAGATTCGAGGGCGAATCCTTTTCAAGGGGTAGGGAATGATACGAATCCAGGCGTGCCTTTACCACCGAATGGACCAATGACTCGAGCGAGGAGCAAGGAGTTGCAAGTGAGACTTTCTCAGCTTATCTACAAGGAGTTACAGTGTGAGACACTCATCGAGGAAGCCATGTTGCGCGAGAAGAACCCGCGTCTACTGAGTTGTCTTGTCGCCAAGACTGGTCCTGGAGTCGTGACGCCCATCCCTGGCGTCATGACGCCCAAAACAGAAACATCAGGAAATTGAAGATTGGTCCTGGCGTCGTGACGCCCATCCCCGGCATCATGACGCCCAAAACAGAGGCCTTGGATTCCGCTTGCCATCATGACGCCGAGCCTTGGGCGTCATGACGCCTAAAATAGACAGGTCTGATTCTTGGAGCGGCGCTTGGCGTCATGACGCCCGCGAATATCTGTTTTGCGCTAGGAAGGCAACTTTGGACCTTCCATATTTTTATCTAGCTACTTTTATTAATTAATTAAATTAGTCTAAATTTATTTTAATTAATTAATTAGGAGTTCTATTAAGGGAAGGTTTCCCATCGTAAGGATTTAGGGTTTCTCCTATTTAAAGGAGCCACCTTTTTCATTATGATTTTTTTTACGTTATCTTGAAATAAAAACCAGAGAGTTTTCTCAATTATTCTTCGCAAACCTTGTCCCTCATTGAGTCCGGATACTCGATTAGGATAGCAAGTAAACCCCAAAAATCCATTCCATTGAGTCGTCGCCTAAGGTTGATATTCACAGGTTGAATATAGGTTGATGGATCGATTCAAGAGCCTCACTTGAAATATATTAGGTTGGTTGACACAGGTTGTTCTCAGGTCTAAGTTCGTACTCGTGAGTTTATCTTCCGCATCCGAAATCCAAGCCTAGAACTAGATCGGGGATTATTCGTTACGCATCCTAAGCAACTAGGATCGTATCAGAAGAGATGTATGGTACTCGACTTGATCACCCAATCATGCATAACTCGTCGATACTCAATACACAATTGTGTTTTCTGTTCACAAGCAAGAATTAAATCCCTAATACTTCGATGGTTGTCATTTTCTGCCATTTTTTTCTGATGGTTATTCACTTGTTTTTTCTCCTTTTAGGCAAGACGAGGTGTAGTTCCACAATTTTATCCCCTGAATTGAATTCTACTCTATTTCTTGTCATTCTCTTGATCTTTACTCATCTCCTAGGTGGATGGTGCTCGATTCTCGTAGGGGTGACAGAGGGATCAGGTTGGGCAATAATGGTATTAAGCATAGAGAGCCCAATTATTTGAAGTAACTTCATAGATGGGCCCGTCCCTGTCCATATCATCTAACATATCCCACTTAGATTTTTTCCCAAGACAGCCAAGCTACAACGGAGGCCCAAACGCCACTTGAGATATGGGCCTTTTGTCTTTTCTCAGTCCACAAGACAAGAGGCCCACATCTAAGTTCATGACAATTACCTGGTCCTCTTGGTGCTTTGCGGGCAGAGAAGGATCAAGATTTTGGAGATCCATCCCCACTATTAAATCTCCTAACACACTTACATCTTCTCCACCAACCACAATCGCTTCAAAGATAGAACCCTCACTCCCTCTTTCGACTCTAGCAGGCGTACTGGTGATAGTTGTACTGCTACTTGAAGGTTCTTGATTGTTGTTCCCTTGCCGATTTGAAAACTCTTGACTAGTATTTTCACTATCCTTACCCGGTGCGTGTACTACACCTTTAATGGGGTTGAGATTATTGCTTGGATTCTAATCGTTCCTCTTCAAAATTGGAGAGCTCGTCGACGACTTCCTCTCCGAACTCTCCCCTCTACACTTTGACCCAAAGTTTCCTATTGATGTTGAACTGGGCTTGTCATAATGCTTCATTGAATGTCCAATCTTACCACATCCAAAACAGAAGTTCTCAGGCAACCTTTCATATAGAATCCACAACTCAAAAGATTTTGACCCATCATTACTCTCTCATTGCACCATTGTATACCCCTAGTTGTTGGAGAAATAAAGACCCACCCGAGTCTCTCTTAATGGAATGATATTGTCCGCTTTGGGCCAAATCCCACACGGTTTTCACAAAAGGCCTCATTCCATTAAGAAGATCCACTCCTCTTATATTTAGTCTTTATTTCTCTTTTCTTTTCGATGTGGGACTTTGGTTCGCACACCCCAACAATCTCCCCCTCGAATAAAGTACCACCAAACCCATTATCTGAGCCCGACAATCTCCCTCTCGAACGAAGCCCTACATAATCCTCAATAGGACCCACTGACTTCAAGTTCCTCTCGGAGATTCACCGTACTTTTTCCAGTTTGGCCTGAAGATTCATAGCGTGTCACCTATATCAAAGCCTATTGCGTAGGCCCAACCGAACCTTCGGCTCCGCTACCATTTGTTGGAGAAATAAAAACCCACCGAGTCTCTCTTAATGGAATGATATTGTTCGCTTTGGGCCTAAGCCCGCACGGTTTTCACGAAAGGCCTCACTCCATTAAGAAGATCCACTCCTCTTATATTTAGTCTTTATTTCTCTTTTTCTTTCCGATGTGGGACTTTGGTTCGCACACCCCAACAGAGTCATGGGGTTATGAATGAAACCATGAACACCACCACGAAAATTTTCTGCCATTACAAAAACATATCAGCGAAATATTCATGGGTTGAGTCATGGGGTGATGAAGGAAATCATGTATACCACAACAAATATTTTCTACCATTAAGGTCCATCACACAACCTTATCTAACAATTAAAAATCATTTTAAACATAAGTCTACACACAAAAATATGAAAACCGTATAGATTTACGTAAACCTAGAATCTCTTTCCCATCTTGTGTCATGTCATATCGTTCATCATTCTCTTCATGTTCCATAATCAACACATTAACTTCAATCTCAATCGATGAACTTTGAGCATTCTTATTAGTTTCCAAAGTTGTTCTTGCATCTTCCATCTACATTAGAAAACTAATAAAAATACAAGAAAAGTAAATGTGTAAGAGAAATAAAACCAAACCATGTAGTTGTTATTTTACAAGAATTTGCTTGAGTTGTTGTTTTCAAACACTTATTCTTTGAACTCCTTTCTGGATAAGCCTAAACAAACATGGGAAAAGCAGTTAGCAACTCTTAACATCCAATCTCATGTGGAAGTTACTGAAGAGTGATGCGAAATTGTGGAAAAGGCCTTAAGAAAATAGAGCACCATTTTAGAATGACTTTACAACGGTATAAGAAATTCAATAAATCTTACCATTTCTACAACAAAGCTTTCATTCTATTACTAGTATCTCCCAAATATGTCTACCCATAAAAAACTGAAAGAAAAGCATATTCCACATCCTACTCTATCTAATTGTTACAAAAATTATCATTAAAAACTATTGCATCCCAATTACACTCTTAGCTATAATTATCAGCAATAAATGCTATTAATTATTCAAGTTCAAGAATGGAATAATCAGAAGACTGAGTTGTTGAAAATTAAGAGAAAATGACAAAGGGTCAAGCTTTACAATATCACCACCAACAACATGTAGAAAGCTTATATAGTTCTAACGAATGAAAAATAAGGAACATAGAAAATTACCGCTCTCCATTAGCAAACATGACATCAAAGACGAACACACAAATATCTGATAATGATATACTGCTTTTCAATAAAAGCACATAGTAAAACTTAGAATGGATAAGAAAAAGTTTTAGATTAACATTTCAATAAACAGGTTGAAGGCATAAATATGCGCAACAAAGGATGAGGATCAAATTTTGAGGGTATTACAGTAAAAGCACTTAGCTCAAGCTTATTCTACTTAACAAACATACAAAAATGACCAAACAGAGAAGAAACGAAATGATTTACTAGAAATCTGTAACTGCTTCCCTCCGAGCAATTACGACTTGTAAGGGATCGTGTGTGGGGGATGTGATGGGGTCGCTGAATAAGGGGTGAAGCCGGACAGAGTGGGGAACGGGATGATGAAGTTGTGCGACGTGAGCAACGGATGAGCGAGTATGTGGGAGGAGGTTTTTTACGGGGAGGAGCTTACGACGGTGAGGAAAAGGTAAATTGGTGAATTGATGGTGAGTCCGGTTATTCGAAAATATTAGAAAATATAGGTTTTTTAAAATTAATTAATGTGGTAAAAAAATTAAATAATAAACGGACAGACAGGAACCCGTCGGGTTTGTCCCGTTTGCCTGTGTATATAGCGGGCCGGGTCCCGTTTATTAAATGGGACATAAAATATTATTCATATCCTGTCTAAACTTAGATGGACAAGTCGGGTATATGGACGGTGTCCATATTGCCACCTCTATCAATGACAAAAAAAAATTGACTTCTAAAAGTCAGCATGATGTGTGGCTGTGATGAGGGTGTCAAACACTGTTCCGTAGACACCCGGGTGTCGAACACTATTCCGTTGACATCGGGTGTCCATCAAGCATTTTCCTTTTTTTTTACTTTTCAACTTTCATATGTTGATTAGTTTAGTCCTTGTGTTTGTAAAGTTTTTTTCATATATACCCCTATCTGATTAATTTAGTGTTCATGGTCGTAAAAAAATCCGATAAAACCCGTAAATGATTAATTTATTGCTTGTGTTTGTAAAAAGATTAGTTTAGTCTTTGTGTTTGTAAAGTTTTTTTTTATATATACCCCTAGCTAATAAATTTAGTCCTCGTGTTCATAATTTTTTTTCAATAGAACTCGTAAATGACTAATTTAGAGCATGTGTTTGTAAAAAGATTCAACCGAGTCCTATATTTATTGAATTTCATATTTTTTTTATAGCATCCATAATTACTCATTCTAATAATTTTTATTAGTTTAGTCTTCGCATTTGTAAAAAATTTTCAATTAAACCCGAATCCACAACTTGATATCCAAATATTCCTAAGAGATTTGCAATGAAACCTCTAAATAATTTATTTAGTCCGGTCTTTGAAATATATTTGCAATCAACATAATAATTATGTTATTGTATTAACATAATAACTGTATATTATTTTAAGTCGTAACTATTTTACTTTATTTAAAATTAATATATTATGACTAGATTATTAGATGTTCTCCAAAAAAAAAATTAAGGGCCATAAAGATATGCTAGTTATAAGGCTAATTTGTGTGCAGGCACTAAAAATGCCTCTGTTATTATTCAACTTCTTACATGTATTATTTTTGCCAGTCAACTTTGTCTTATTATATTGGAAAAAATTGCAACCCCATCTGTTGATCTTCAGTATCCAAGCAAAGTCAGCTACGGTTGTCTATACCAAACATAAATTAATAGTGGAATATTGGTTTTCCCGTTTTAAAGTAATGTCAAGTGTCTACTTAAGACAGACGACATCTTGGTTTTATAATATGTTTGATAATGTCTAGTAAAAGAATATTGTGGGTGCTTGATCCCAGGAATGGATGGGTTTTGTCCCTTGAAAATCATAACTATTTGACTCAGTCCTTTTAGACCATAATGCAGCCCTTTTGTTTGTCAACTCTGAATTACTGAAACCAAAAGAGCTCTGTTTGCTCTGTTTTTGTTGAGAGATGGGTTGGGTTCAATATTCTATCCTCTTATTTTGTTGCATCTTTCTGCTTACTGGGTTTTGTTCTTCACATCCACTCTGCACTAATTTAAGTAGGTGACATCTCTTCTTCTCTTCTGATAATTATCTTTGATTTTGACTTCAGTCTTTGACTTGCGTGCTTGTTTTTGTTGGAAACAGGAGCGCCATTTACATTGAACACATCTTTAGCATTCTGTGGATACAGTGGAAGTTCTTGCTGTAATGCCACTGATGATCTTGCATTGCAGAAGCAATTTAATGCAACGAACGTCTCTGCCCCTGGTTGTGCGCCTCTTCTGAAATCCATACTCTGCTCAGTAAGTATGGCTATCCTATTGTTTAGATGTTCTTGAACTTTGAATTCTATGTTTAAGGTCATCCGAAGCTGATTGATGATTGGAAGCGTGATGGTTTGATATACCACGACTTTTTAAATGCATTCAGGCTATTTTACACCTTAGTTCAGCAACTGTAGAGTAACTGCAACACATCAAAATGAAAAATTTAGTGCAGCTCATATAGAAACTTTTTGGTTCTACTACTTTTGTTGCAACTTGATGCTAAAGTTGTTGCCCAATCTGTATAAGAATTGAGAAGCCTAATCTGTTCAATCGATTTTACTTCTGTGGGATATCCATTGTTAGCTGAATTACACGTTTTGAATTATTGTGCTTTGCAGAAATGTGATCCATTTTCGGCAGAGCTATATAGAGATGAATCTGTTCCTCAAGTGGTTCCGGTTCTTTGCAATTCAACTGTTTCAGCAAATTCATCGCAACTTGGTGCAGTTGACTTCTGCTCGAAAGTCTGGGATGGATGCTCTAATGTAACCATATCAAATTCACCATTTCCATCACTACACAAAGCTGGAACGTCGACCAATTCTTCTTCCAGGCTGACAGATTCTTGGCAGTCGAAGAATGCTTTCTGTAATGCGTTTGGAGGAGCTTCTGATGATGGTGCGGTATGTTTCGATGGGGGGCCAGTTACACTTAACAGTTCTGAAGTTCCGAGCCCCCCTGGTGGTCTTTGCCTTGAGAAAATTGGGAACGGATCATACTTAAATATGGTGCCTCATCCTGATGGCTCGAACCGTGTCTTCTTATCAAACCAGCCCGGTAAGATTTGGTTGGCAACTATTCCTGTTGAGGGATCGGGAGAGATATCGGGGGTTGATGAGTCAAACCCGTACCTAGATTTGACTGATGAAGTAACTTTTGATACGGAGTTTGGGATGTTGGGAATAGCATTTCATCCTAATTTTCAACGAAATGGACGCTTCTTTGTTTCTTTCAACTGCGATAAGGTGAAATGGTCAGGATGTGGGGGAAGATGTTCGTGTAACTCTAACGTGGGATGTGATCCTTCAACTCTACCTCCTGACAACGGAGCACAGCCTTGCCAATATCAAAGTGTTATAGCCGAGTTCACTGCTAATGGTACCTCATCGCAGCCTTCTCCGGTAATGCACTGAATGGTTTGTTCTACAGTTGTTTTTCCTGATCATCAGTCCGTCAGTAGTTATATCTCATGTTTTGATCTCAATATCAGGTAATGAAAGTCAGACCGCAAGAAGTCAGAAGAATATTTACGATGGGTCTTCCATTTACTTCTCATCATGCTGGTCAAATACTCTTTGGGCCAGAAGATGGCTACTTGTACTTTATGATGGGTGATGGTGGAAAGGATGATCCTCTGAATTTTGCACAAAATAAGAATTCATTGCTTGGGAAAATTATGAGGTTTGACATTGATAACATTCCAAGTGAGTATTGTTATGAAAAATGCCTTTCATTGGATTCGAGTCAATATTTACTCTTATATTTCATCATGAATTTATCAATCTGTCACTCGAAGAAATACAATTTTGGATGTCAGGATAGTGGTAATACTCATTTGGGTGTGGGTTTCATCAACTAGACACAAAAGGGAGCAGATTTTGTTGTTTTAGTCATCTTTACTCGCATTTCTTTTCTCTATTATGTAATGAACCCTGGTACGATTCCTCATCTTTCGCTTATTTACAGGTGCTCGAGTAATTAGAGACCTGGGCCTCTGGGGAAATTACTCTGTCCCTATAGATAATCCATTTGCTGCGGATAACAATTCAGCACCTGAGATTTGGGCCCTAGGTTTTAGGAATCCTTGGCGATGTAGCTTCGATGCAGATAGACCTTCCTACTTTCTTTGTGCTGATGTTGGTCAGGTTAGGTTTCTTCTCGGCGTTGAACTGTTGCAGACTTCCTGGTTCAGCCAGTTTTAACTTTTTACTGATTGGAAAAGAAATGTTTTGAGTTTCTAATATGTGATCACTCTAGCATTTTATATTGCCTTCTACCAGCATGAACATAAACCGACTTCGTTACTTGTTCATTTATGGTTTGAACATACAAAAATTTTCTTCTGCAGATGAGCAAGTTGTTCAATTCTGTTTGTTGTCAGTTTTTCCTTTAGACTTCTGATACAGAAGCGTTGGCCTTGTAGGATGACTATGAAGAGGTGGATCTCGTCACCAAGGGTGGGAATTATGGATATCGCGTTTACGAAGGGCCCTTTCTCATCAATTCCCCAAGTCCTGCCGGTGGTAATAGGTCCAACAGCTCCATGAATCTGATATTTCCTGTATTGGGGTACAACCATTCTGAGGTAAACAATGGAATGGGTTCTGCATCAATCACCGGTGGTTATTTCTATCGGTCACAGACCGATCCATGCTTGTATGGAAAGTAAGTGAAATCAGTTCTGGTTATGCTAATAAGCAAGGGTTCATGTTGGAAACCAGATCAATGAAGTCTAACATTTACGAAATAATCCGTGTTTGCAGATACCTTTACGCGGATTTTTATGGTGGCACGATATGGGCTGGAACAGAAACTCCAGAAGGCAGTGGGAAGTTCAGTGCCAGTAAGCTTTCTTTCAGCTGCGCTCGCGATTCTCCAATCCCTTGCACAGTCGAGGCAGGGGTACCTGCATTACAATACATATTTTCTTTCGGTCAGGATAACCGGAAAGACACCTTCATCTTAGCTAGCAGTGGTGTGTACAGAGTCGCGCCCCCTAGTCGATGCAACTACGTATGTTCAAAGGAAAATGTCACTACTTCAGGTTCTGGCTCGTCCTCTCCTTCCCCTTCTCCTTCATCTTCTTCAGCGACCGATCCTCGAGTTCAGTGGCTACTTCTTTTCTTTTCTTCATTGTTGCTTCTGCTGAGTTCTCAGTGTAATCTGTAAACAAACTTAGATGTTCTAAGCTATGATCAGATTGGAACAGAATGTTGGGTTTTTAAGCCTTTTTATAGTACCAAAATAATATTCAAGCAAATTTCTAATGTATATAATCAGGGATTATGCTCTATCTTAAGCTTTTAACCATGTTGACAACAAAAGGTTAACAACGAGTAAATCATCTTATGATGTTAGAAATCTTTTCTTAATGCGAGAATATGAATGGTACTTTTAGGGGCGGTTGAAAATTTTCCAAAGCTAGAATTATTTCCAAAATCTGTTTCATTTTCTCATTTTTATCGTTTTATATCATTTTTAACCTTTTTTCTCATTTTTACTACTTTAGTTCGTTTTTTTTACCCCTATTGTTCATTTCTTACCATCTTGTCTCATTTTTTACCGTTTTGCTCATTTTTTACCGTCTAACCTCATTTTTTACAGTCTTGGCTCATTCTTTATCATTTTTGCACGTTTTTTACCATCTTGGCTCGTTTTTTACCGTTTTGGCTCGTTTTTCACCGCTTTGTCTTGTTTTTTAATGTTTTGGCTCATTTATTACCATTTTGGCTCGTTTTTTACCATTTTTGCTCATTTCTTACCATCTTGTCTCATTTTTTTACTATTTTTACTCATTTCTTACCATATTTGGCTCATTTTTGCTAGTTTAACTAAGAAAATGTTAAGCATTTAAAGAATATCCTGTGTGATTTACCAAAAAATGTCATTTTTATTTTCTTTATTAATCAATCTAAATCAACGAGCAACAAAACATTGTCTAATTTTCAGCCCCTAATCAGTTAGTAGGTGATGATTAACAAGAAGATATCTTCTTTTTTCCATATAAAATAGTCAAATTTCTATAAATAACATGTTTATTTTGGGAGTAAGAAAATCCAGAAGATCTTAAGATCTTCTTTTATGAAAAAAATGAGTCAAAATGGTAAAAAGTGGTAAAAAATGAGCCAAATCGCTGAAAACGAGACATAATGGTGAAAAACGAGCGATGAAGGTAAAAAATGAGCCAAAATGGTGAGATGAGATAAAACGGTAAAAAACTAGAAAAATGGTAATGAACGAGCCAAAATAGTGAAAAACAAGCCAAAATAGTGAAAAAGAGACAAAATGGTAAAAACACGAGACAAAATGGTGAAAATAAGCCAAAATGGTAAAAAATGAGCTAAAGCGGTAAAAAAAAAAGCCAAAACGGTAAAAAATGAGCTTAAACGGTAAAAAATGAGCTAAAATGGTGAAAAACGAGCCAAAACGGTAAAAACCAATCAAAAACGGTGAAGAATGAGAAAAAATGGTAAAGAATTAGCCAAAATAGTAAAAATGAGCAAAAATGGTAAAGAACGGGCCAAATAGTAAAAAATAAGCAAAAATGGTAAAAAATGAGTTTAAATGGTAAAAAACAAGCCAAAACGGTGAAAAACGAACCAAAATGGTAAAAAATGAGCAAAAATGAGCATAAATGGTAAAAAATGATCCAAAATGGTAAAAAATGTGCCAAAATGGTGAAAAATGAGCCAAAACGGTAAAAACCAATAAAAAAATCAAAAAAATATATTTGATCTTTAACATGAATATATTTAGCATATTTATAAATTACAAGGGTAGACATGTCTAAAATAACATTGTTTCTTTTTTATATTAACAATATGGATCGGTTGAGGTAGTGAAAACAAAAATTTGGAATTTTTTTTTGGAAAACTTAAAAAATGGCGTTTCTAGAATTTTCTAAATTTGTAGTGTTAATTCTGAAAAATTGTTTTCCAATTGGAGAACTGAAAAATTTTCTAAAAATTTTCCATTTGGGAAAATGTTGCTATGAAATAGGAAAATTGTCCAAAAATTTTTCAAAAATTAAACAATCCCTAAATGCCTTGTACTTTTGAATTTAAACATGAATATGTTTACCATATTTATATTTGATCTTTAACAAAATTAAAATGGGCTACTATTTAGTTTATTAATCTTAACAAAAAAAAAATATTAGCATTGTTTTTTAATTAAAATCAAATTGATTTAACAAAAGTAGTAGTTTTTTTTTCAAAAAAATAAGAAATAGTTGTTAGGTGAATACGATTTCGAGTTTTCTAAGGCTGGAAAATGAAGGCTGGAAAACAGAAAATGTATTGTAGCTGTGAAACAAAATTTTCATTTTCAGAAAATTTTCTGGAAATATCTCGAGACAGAAAATTTTGGAAAACACAAATATCTACAAACAAAAATATTTTCGTTATGAATTGCAACCTTATTTTTATTTTTAAATAAGCTGATATGATTAATTAAAAAGATGAAAAATGGTACATCAGCGATATGAACCTATAGTACCTGAACAACAAGGTAACAAGACTGGCCAAACCTAATACAACAAGCAAGCATTAAACTTAAAGCAATTGACCTGCTTATTCGTCCAACTCTAGATATCCTAGAATGATATTAGTAAATCTGCGGCATTGTATGGGAAGGTCGGAACAAGAGCTTTTGTCCAGGTGGTCACTTGCAAGTTACTCCCTCTATCCATATTTATTGGACATTTTAGGGAAAAAACAACTGGTTGGAAATAACTGACGCGTTCGGGGTCCGTGCCGTCGTCCTTTGTATTTTTACAATTTTCGCCCTTGAACGACGCATTGTTTGCTAAAAAACACTACATGTCACGCAGGGGTCAGAGGGAAACGAAATTTGAGTGATAGACGCACGTGCTTTTGTATTTTCATCTCTATTTTCTTACCCACTACAACCAGACCCCTCCCATCTCTCTTCTCAAATTCGTTCTTCATTTTTTCAATACGTATCTCTTTTTTCATTTGTGGGATTTTCTTATAAATGGAGGGAATTTATTTTGAGGATTCTCAATTCGACAGCATCGTCTAGTATGATGACTCCGGTCACATGTTTGTCCCCGATTCTGTCGGGGTTGACGATGAAAAAATGGTTGGAATCAAAGAAAATGCCATTTTTGATGAAATGGTTGAAGACACTTATGAAAAAGAGGAGAATGGAAGCTTGATTGAGGACGTTGGTGGGCAAGAAGAAAGCTCACGGTTGCAAGTTAGAATGGAAGAATCGATTGCTGGGCAAGATGGGTCGGAGGATATGCTTGTTTCTAGGGTTTCTGAATTTGTAAACAGCGACGGAGGATATGCTTGTGTGTTCCCTGGGTTTGTTCAACCAATTATGCAATTAGTTTTATTTTGGGTTATTATGTTAATTCTAGATTAATGTTGCTAGAAATTGCTGATTTTAGGGTAATTTTTGTAATTATGGATTGTGTACAGTGTGGATCAGTTGGTGTATATATGAAAATATTGCTGTGAATTTTTGTTGTGCATATGTTGTGATGGTTTGGATTTTACTTAGTTCCAATTACAAAATTATTGTCTTAAGTAGAGATAAACGAAACAGACTTGAAGCATTGGCAGAACATTACATACTTTATTATTGAAAGGAAAAGGGAGTTACATATTGAAAGCATAATCATCACTCCATCTTAGGGATTGCAGGAACCTTGTTGGTAAACCTGTTAGCTGTCCTCACAACAGCATGCAGATTATCACGGGGTAACTTTAAACTGTCCCTTTTAGCCTCCAGCTTGCATATGCATTTCATCAATGGAAGAAGGGAGTGGCCCATGGTGAGGATAAACTCCTCTGCATTCAGCCTGCAACATACTTCCTGTATCGAATCAATTTGTTTATCAGTGGAGAACAACATGTTCTCCAAAGTGATGACATCTTTGTGGAGGGCAGTCTCTACTGTGCCTGCGATTTCTAGGATGTTCTCAGCCTCTTTGGGATTCATGGTGATAGTGAAAGGATGATGAAGGGGGGTAAACCACTTGTGGTTGCGCCTTTTTATAGAAGGTTGCTATTGAGCCCGTGATGCAATAAAAGTGGATTCCATCCCTGCAAAATAGGGGAGGTTCACAACATTTGAGACTCTGTTCTATTTAAGCACAGTGGTTGTGTGTTTGGGTGTGCATCCTCTGTTTGATGTAATTTCATATTTGTGTGTGTGCATTCTCTGTTTTATTGCAGTTACTTCGTCCCCTGTTTGTATAATTTCATTGCTATTTGCATACTTTCATCATCCTTGAGTCAATCTGTGTATTTAATTAACAGGCTTGTTAAAAAATGATATGAAATGTCTTAACATAACATTACCAAAATTACAATAGAGAGGTTTAAAAAAATATAACATTACCAATAGTACTGAAATTGTTATACATAATTTGATCCAACCTTTCTCACTATAATAGGAATGGATCATAAATTTATAATCACTTACACAACAGAGTCTATATATGTTACAAATAAATTGAACCAATAATTGCACAAAAAAACTGTACGTAGTAGAGTCTCCAACTTTCACAAAGCAGTGCACCAATAATTGCACAAGAAAACTGTACGTAGTAGAGTATCCAACTTTCACAAAGCAGTGCACCAATAATTACACCAAAAAAACTGTACGTAGTAGAATCTCCAGCTTTCATAAAGCAGTGCACTAACAATTACACTAAAAAAACTGTACGTAGTAGTCTCCAACTTTCACAAAGCATTGCACCAACAATTGCACGAAAAATATTGTACACACCAGAGTCCCTGCAATCAAAACTAGCATTTACATCTTCAAAAATGGAACCAGTGACATACATAAGTGTTTTACAGGATGAACACAAAGAACATCAAGCAATGCAATATATACCTGAAATGTTCTAGGGAGATATTAGACCCATTGCAGTTGCGTACACCTCTGGACTACACTTTAATGTAGATGGTAGAGTCCCTAATCTTTCAAGTGTTTTCTTCTTAATGTGAGGAATCTTGTATGAGTTACTTCCATGACATTTTAAGACTTCATTCATGCAACTCTACAATGATGTAGTTTCTTTTCTTAACTGAGAATGTCTGGTATGCATCTTCAACAGCCGTTATTAATTCAACAATGGACTTAGCATACTCTTTATTTTGGAGTGATTGAATTGCTCTAAAGAAGCCTAAATCCAAGATATTTAAATCTGGTGAATTGGGAGGCTGACAAACAAGAGTGACATTCAATCCAACGACTTGAACTGCACACAAGAATTCAACATCATCATAATGTACATATGTCTTCGCATTGTGTCGCACCGTCGCGAGCGATTTGGGATGAAAGAAAACACATATTAATGAAGTCGCCACCCTAATATTTCTAAGGTTTAGGGAAACCTAAAGTCCAAAAAAGGAAGAAAATGAAATAAAAACTAAGGCACAAAAGAAAGGGTCTTAACCCGAGAACGATGGTTCGGGGTCGTTTTATGGACTCGGGAAGGTGTTAGGCACCCGAGTCTCATCCTTAAAAAGGTTACTGGTTCTAGAAAGAGGTGTTTAAAGATCATATTGAAAGCAAGTAGTTTGGCCCTCAGAGGGGGTACCATCGCTTTAGTTCTTACGCCGATTTGATTGATTTTATCCTAATTATCGTCGAGTTGTTTAACAGAAGATAACATTTTTTATCCTCTAAAAGATAAAGAAGGTTGGTTTTATACCTATTCCGGTTAAATTTAGCCGAGTTCAAAATTAGTTTGATTACATGCAAAATTAGGTGAGATTACTACCGTTTTATTAATCTTTACCAAAGCGACGACCCTAGTGAACAATGATGGATCACTATCATCATCGGGCCATGCATATGATTAATCCTATTTACTAGGTGATTATAAGTATGCATAAACTACCAAAGTACCATTTTATATGAATGTGAGAAAACACGTTGAAAAGAGAAAAAACGGGAAGTGGGGTCGAAGCCGCGCACATAACACATTCGTCAAGATAACATAAATTAAAATACACTCGTGGGGTCGAAGCTGCACACGAAACACATTCATCAAGGTAAGCATAAATTAAAATAAATTCGTGGGGACGAAGCCGCACACGAAACAAGCATAAAATAATCAATTACTAAATTTAAATGATCATACAACATTAGACATTTAAATCGCATTTTAAGAGGGGATCTCTAATGATAAGAGGGATAAAATATGGAGGTATTTTCTATGAGTTGGGTTTAAGGCCCATTTACTATCTTTTCCCTTTTAAATGATTATTTTCTTTGGTGATTTACTATCCAATAATTTTAGAGGGACCTAAGTTATTGGAAAATATTAATGCTATGTTTGTTTACTACTTTGTTTGGTTTTCTTTGATTGATTTTATTCGTGTTGATTTGATGGGTTCATTTTAAAGATTGAGAATTTTAGTAATTAATTATCATGCAATTAATTTAAAGTGTGATGTTTAATTACTAATCCTATTTCATTTTCATGCATTTAATAAAATAAACGTTGAGTAATTACTAAGCCTAGTTCGTTCAAGCAAGGGTTGATTAAAATTAATTGTTAGGTGAATTTATTAAAGTGAGTTATTAATCTAAATTAATTATCATGCAAATGGATTAATTCGAATTCTAACGATTCTAAATAATCATGCATACGAATAGATAACAAATTAAATCAACAATTCTAATAAAGGAGAAGTGAGCTCTAAAGCTCAAGTTTAGCAATTTGTTACCAATATCGAAGTTGGCGGAGCATTCAACCGAGACGGTAATCGTGAATTCGATACCTACAAAAAATGAAGAAAGAGTTAGTACACGATTTTAATTAAAAGGGCTTGGGTCGTAGCCCATTTTTCCCTTTTTTCTTTTGTTTGGGTCGCAACCCATTCTTTTCTTCTTTCTTTGGTTGGGCCGAAGCCCAACACCTCTCCTTTTCCTCGTTAAATGACAAGGCCCCTCTCTTCTCTTCTTCTCTATTTTTTTCTTTTTTCTTTTGCTCTCCTTCTCTATTTTCTTTTATTCCATTCCTTTTTCCCATCTTAGGGCTGCATCGACGCAACCCTCTCTTCTCTCTCTCTTATTTTCTTTTCTTATTTTCCTTATTTTCTTTCCTCAACGGGGCAAGCAATGAGGTTCAGTGTTGGATTTGGTGATGATGTGGCGATTGAGCAGCTGTGGAGGAGGCGCTGGTGGCTGCGGTGGTGGACGATTGGCAGCGGCGGAGGACAAGGCGCTGGAGGCTGCGGTAGAGGCGATTGGCAATGAGGGATGGTAGCGGTGGTGAGGCGCGGTGGTGCTGGAGGAGCGGCAATGAGTAGCAGCAACGACGAGCAGCGACGGCGATAGCGTGGTTGAGGTGAGGATTTTTGTTGTTGGGCGATGTAGATTAGGTGGTTATTGCTGATTTGGTTTATGTAATTTTGGGTTTGAGGATGGGGTTTGATTTTAGGGGGATCGGAATTGAAATTGGAATTAATTTGGGAGGGGATTTGGAATTGGAATTAATTGAGGCAGAAGATGCTTTGATTAGCAGAGGTGTGCTAATTAATTTGGCAGTAGATTGCTTGGATTTAATTTGGATTTGGCAGGGGTGGCTGTGGAATGAAGGAAAGGGTGAAGGAAAGGGTGAGATGAATTTCTGCCCCAGAAATGAAGAGAGGGTGTCAGTCTCGGTCCCTTTGCAGTGAGGAGAGTGAGATGGATTTATAGAGGGATTTGGAGATGTAACCGTTGGTATTTTGAAAAATGGAGAAGGAGGAAGTTGTGTGTGGTTTGGAGGAGCGACGATGGTGATGGTGATAGGCTGTCAAAAGGAGGAGGGGCTATGATGGTTCCAGTAGTGGGGGTCTGTTGAGAGGGTCGCAGTGATGGTGATGGATTAGGCAGGCGGCCGTTGTGGTAGAGTAGGGGAAGGTACAGGCTTTTTGGGAAGAAAGGAGTCTTTGTGTGGTTGAAAATGGTGAGGGAGTAGGGGCTGTGATGGGCCGAAAGAGAGGGATTTGGTACAATTGAAAGCATTTATTTTTGAGTTCAAGTCGACGGTTCGAGACATCTTGTTCAAAATCGATGAAAGTTCGAATGAGAAAAATAAGTAAAATAATGAAACAATAATAATAATAACAAACAATAATTATGTAAAATTCTAACGTCGATACTAGAGCGAATGATGAAAATAAAAATGTGGATATTCTATGATAAATATTATAATGATGATTTAAATTAATCTAATCATGTCAAAAATCGGGTATCAACACATTGTCTTGTTGAATGTAAATACTCTCCAAAAGGCTATCCCTAGGCCATTTATTGGCAATAGCTGGAAGTAGTTTCCCTATCATGAACACCCTAGTAACATTCCTAGTAATATTAGTAATTGGTTTAAGCTCTAAAGTACAACGTGGCCTGTTTTGACTTGATCTAACGGTTGCGACAGATTCAACCAATGGAAAGACACCTATTTTACCATCAAATATACCATGGTTGTTGGTGTCATACTTAGGCCTCACAACAACAACTAAGAACATAATTTTTGGAATAAAATTTGAGTTTTTTATGGTTCTTACTGGATCCATTTCGTCATGTAGAAGATAGTACCTCTGTGCTTTCTTGCTCAAGTAGAACCATTTCTCGTCGATGTGGACGACGTTCTCCATCTGAATGTAAGTTGGATCATGTGGCGGAGTGGAAGGATCCAAGTTGACGAGGCAATATTTGATCCTAGTAGTGAGGTTGTCCTGTGTTAGCGATGGCTTAATGGTATTTGTGTGCCTTCTGATTACCCCCTCTTTCAACTTCAGCTGAATAAAACTCTTGGACACACCTAGGAAAAATGCAAGGCTTCTAATGGTAGTCCTCTGCCGCAGAGGGATGTCCCTAATCCATTCCATATCAAACTCAATTCATTTTCGCCCACAGTTTCGAACTCTTAGAGTTTGGTGGTCGTGATTACCAGACTCTCTAGCGCGTTTCCACAACCTCTAAATTGCTCTAATTCCAACTCCAAACATAGCAGCCACTACCTTGGTTGATCCTCTCTTCAAAATCCTTTCTTCCATTCTTTCCAGAAGACACTCATATACAACCAGTCTTTTTGCGCTACTCAATTCTTTCTTTCGCCCTAACCATGGAAAAAATGAACAGAGTTTAAAATAAAGGAAACCAGAGAATGGGAATGGAGGCTATATAGTGATATGGAATTAATCACCTTCATTTTCCAAATGCAAGCTTGATGGGTCTGGATTAAACTCTGGAAGCTCAATTGGTTGATCAACCCCGTCATTAGCATTCACATTGGCATCATTCGTGTAGAAAAAAAAAGCTCCGTTGGTCTCCAAATCATCAAGGCCAGGTGAGTTGATTGTGGGGGATTGAGGGCTTTGTGGAAAGTCATTAAGATCAAACAAAGGAAATGCCATTGTAGAGTCTCTATTTGGGTCTGGAAGAGAAGAGAGGTTTTACATTTGACATGACAGCAGTGACAGTGATAAAGAAATTTGAAACACATTCTCCAAATTCAAACAAAACGGGAGTGTTAGTGATGGAGGAAAGGTAATTGCAATTGAAGTTTTGTTCAAATTTTTGGGAAAATAATGACGAGCTAGGGTTTTCGTTCCAATTAAAAGAGGGAAGCGAATGTGATGGAGAAAAAGGTCTGATGCATTTTGAGGAGGAAATGGGCTGGGTATGGATAAAAGAAGTGAAGGAGACGCGTGAAGCATTTTACCTTGGGGCGTGAAGGAGAAATGGGCTGGATTTTAAATTTATGACCGTTGGAAAGAGCTGGCCCACAGACAAAAAATGGGAAAGCTGGGCTGAATAGTGTCGTTGCAGGTTTCTCTTAAAAAAGAGTGATTAGTGGGCCCACATCCAATAAATATGGACAAAGGGAGTAGATCGAAACCGGGCTGCTTGGCCTAAAAAACAATAGCTAGCCTTTTTGGGGTAGACTCTTCCAAGACTCATATGCAACTCTCATTTATAACAAGCACAATGTTATCCATGTAGAGTTCATAAAGCATCGACTCTCCAACCTCAACGGCTAACTTTTGACATTTTGAACACTTAAAATAATATAAAATTGTTTTAAATTATTTACAAGCAATAATAATAATAAAAATAAAAAAGCCACAATGTTTTGCCTATTTCTTTTTTCCTAAATTATGCCTAAATTACTTGTTAATATAGAAAGAACAAAAAAAAACACAAAATGTTTGTGCTATTCTCAGCCTATAAGACAAAAAAGTAAAGAATTTGTGTTCATTTAAATTAGGGATTTGTATTTCCTCTCCTATTCATAATTGTGCTTCAATTTTGCTAAAATGATGTAGTTTTGATGGTTCATTAGACACGAGAAATTATTGGGTGTTCCGGGAATAACAACTCACACGCGTGAGTTGTCATACTCTTACCAATAAAAATCAACCATGTGGTTTTTCTTTACACAAAACACAATTTAAAAATTACCCTAAAAATTTCTCTCTTTTAAGTAAAAATTAGAAAAAAATTAATAGTTTTTATTTTCTATTTTCAACTCCTCCTCCTCCCTCTTCCACCGACGCCGCCACCCCTGCAACCTACCCTCACCTCCTCCTCCTCCCTCTTCCGTCGATACAAGAAGAAAGACGAACAACGATGGCAACGGTGATTTCTATGTCATAGCAATGGAGAATGAAGACTCCACCAAGTCTATAGATGTCCTTCTGGGCCGTCCATTTCTAGCCACTGCCCAAGTAAAGATAGATGTTCATGATGCGACCATCTCTCTAGAGTTCGACGGAGAGATTATCCGATTCAATATGCTAGAAGCCATGCGATACCCCTCTGAATTCTCTAGTGTTAATTACATAGATGTTATTGATCCTTCTATTGATGAACTTGCTGAACTTCACTCTACTGATCCTTTAAAATTTTCCCTTGACAGGAGTCTAACGCCAGCACTTCTAGATGTCGTGGCCTCGACACTTTCCACACCTCTTGAGCTCCATTCCATCGTCGCTGCCCTAGAAGAGTGCGCTCCAGTTCAGTATGAGCCCCCAATGGTGTCTCCTAACCATTCGAATCATGTTACTTTATCTCCATCTATTGATCAGGCTCCAGCCCTCGATCTTAAGCCACTACCTTCTCATCTGAAGTATGCTTATCTGGGTCCCGACAACTCCCTGCCTGTCATTATCTCCAACAAGCTCAACAATCCTGAAGAATCAGAGCTTATTTCCTTGCTTAAGGAATTCAGACAAGCCATCGGCTGGACCATTGCTGACATCAAAGGCTTGTCGCCAGATCTATGCACCCATTGTATCCACTTGGAAGATGATAGTAAGACCATCCGTCAGCCCCAGTGAAGGCTGAATCCACTCATGATGGAGGTGGTCAGGAAAGAAGTTCTGAAATTGCTGGATGCCGGGGTCATATATCCTATCTCCGATAGCCTATGGGTCAGCCCTATCCAGGTCGTGCCCAAGAAAACTGGCATAACTATCACCATGGGCCAAGATGAAAAGTCCATTCCTACTCGAATCCAGAATGGGTGGAGAGTGTGTATTGACTACCACCGCTTGAATGCTGCCACCAGGAAAGATCATTTTCCTCTGCCCTTCATTGATCAAATGTTGGAGCGTCTCGCGGGAAAAACTCACTACTGCTGTCTAGACGGTTACTCCGGCTTCCACCAGATCCCCGTTGCCTCCGAAGACTAGGAGAAGACCACCTTCACTTGTCCTTTCGGCACCTTTGCTTATAGACGCATGCCCTTCGGCTTGTGTAATGCCCCCGCTACTTTTCAGCGCTATATGGTGAGCATTTTCTCTGAATTGGTCGAAGATGGAATTGAGGTCTTCATGGATGACTTCACGGTATATGGGAATTCTTTCTCAGAGTGCATGAATAAATTGAGGAAGTGTCTAATGCTGCATAGAGACCAATCTTGTCCTTAATTTCGAGAAATGCCACTTCATGGTAGATCGAGCCCTCATTCTAGGTCACATTGTCTCGGCCACGGGAATTGAGGTCGACAAGGCCAAGATTGAGGTGATTGAATCCTTGCCTTATCCAGCATGCGTTCGCAATGTGTGATCTTTTCTAGGGCACGCCGGTTTCTACAGACGGTTCATTAAGGATTTTTCTAAAATCGCTCAACCTATGTGCCGCCTACTTCAGAAGGAAGTCGCCTTTGACTTCGATGATAATTGCAAAGCTGCCTTTGAACTTCTCAAAGACAAGCTTATCTCCGCTCTGGTAATTCAAGCCCCCGACTGGTCTCTACCTTTCGAGGTCATGTGTGATGCTAGCAATCAAGCCCTAGGCGTCGTTTTGGGTCAGAAGAAAGACAAGGAAACTTATGTGATCTATTATACTTCCAAGCTATTAGACCCAGCCCAGCAGAACTACACAACAACAGAGAAAGAACTCTTGGCCGTGGTTTATGCCCTCGACAAGTTCAGGTAGTACCTCCTAGGTACAAGTGTTCTAGTATACTTGGACCATTCAGCACTCAGGTTGACAAAGGTTGATGCCAAGCCTCGGCTGATTCGTTGGATCTTGTTGCTACAAGAATTCAATATCTTGATCAAAGATAAAGCTGGAAAAGAAAATCTAGTAGCCGACCATCTAAGCAGACTTCTAGCCCAAGAAAATAATTCGCTTATGCAGATCCGCGATACTTTTCCAGATGAACAATTGTGTCTAGCCCACGCTGTGCAGTTTCCCTGGTTTTCAGACATAGCGAATTTCTGTGCTACAGGTACCTACCCCGCGGATGTTTCCCCATCAGAATGCACAAAAATTAGAAGGCAAGCCAAATATTACATTTGGGATAACCCATATTTATGGAAACACTGCTCAGACCAGATCATACGTCGTTGCGTGACCATGGATGAGGTGCCATCGATCCTTAAATCCTGCCATTCTGAAGGAGGACATTTCGCGGCCAAGAAAACTCCCCTCAAAGTGTTAGAAGAAGGTCTATACTGGCTGACTATTTTTAAGGATAGTTACATGTATTGTGCGTCGTGCCCTCGATGCCAAGCCACGGGTAATATTGGGGCCAGGAATCTGATGCCTCTGACCAGTATCATTGTTTGTGAGATCTTCGATATCTGGGGGATAGATTTCATGGGCTCATTTCCCAATTCCTTCGGCAACATCTATATCCTTCTGGCCGTCGATTATGTTTCCAAATGGGCCGAGGCCAAGGCGACTCGAACAGATGACTCCAAGGTGGTAGTGAACTTTCTACGCACCAATATCTTCAACATATTTGGTGTACCTCGAGCCCTCATAAGTGATCGGGGCACCCATTTCTGCAACCGTGTGGTGGCCTCGCTACTGACCAAGTGTGGAGTCCACCATCGAACATCTACTGCCTATCACCCTTAGATAAATGGCCAAGCCGAAGTGTCAAATCATGAAATTAAGTCCATTCTTGAGAAAACGGTAAACCAATCCCGAAAGGATTGGAGTCTGAAATTGGATGACGCCCTCTAGGCATATCGGACAACTTTCAAGACCCCAATTGGGATGACACCATACAGACTTGTCTATGGAAAGTCGTGCCATCTCCCAGTTGAGATAGAACACAAGGCTTTCTGGGCCATCAAGAAAGTGAATACGGACCTTGAAAAGGCTGGCCAGAACAAACGCCTACAAATCCAAGAGTTGGAAGAGTTGAGAGATGACGCTTATGAGAACGCCCTGCTTTATAAGGGCAAGACCAAGACCTACCATGGAAGGAATCTTCGTCCCAAAACATTCTTCCTTAGATAGAAAGTTTTGTTGTATAACTCACGGTTGCGACTCTTTGCAGGAAAGCTCAAGTCTAAATAGTCAGGACCTTTCGTGGTCACAACAGTTTTTGACTATGGGGCAATTGAGATCCAAAATCCTACCACAGGAACAATCTTCAAAGTCAATGGTCACAGGCTAAAACCCTTTTACGAGGGATTCAAGCCCTCGACTGTTGAGGACACAATGGTGGAAACTCCACCTGTCGAGATCTAGATTTCTGAAGGACGTCGAGGCCTCGACGAGTAAACAGGCCATACTGGAGGCATTTCACATGCCGTCCCACTCCTTTCTAACTCTATCTCTTTTATTTCGTTATTTAAATTCAGAACTGTTTCCTTTTTATTTCTTGCTATTTTATTTTCCCTTTATTAGTTAAGATTTCTTTTCCTTATCCCCTGATTTTCTCTCTTTTTCCTTTTCCCAAGCGATTTTATTCGCCTGTCAATTTTATCTTTCCACTTATTCCTTCCTTTTGTCTCTATCCTTCCCCAACTACTCTCTTTTTAAATTTTGAAAAGGAAGGCGGTTGGGATCCGCGGGCCATACTCTCTCTCCTCCTTTCAAGACGCCGCGTCATCAGAGGGGACAAAAAAGTGGCCCTCATTAATATCTCTATCAGACGTAGTAGCCTTGGCAGCACGCTCCTCTCGTCTTTTCTCCTTCCCTCTTCCAGCTATCATCCACGTCTCTCTCACCAACAACCAAAATACTTCACTCCACTTACCCATCACCATCACCGAATCATCTCCTTCTCTCTCTCAAATCACCATTTTCCCTCCTACCACCATGCCTAGAGTAAAACAAGTGGCCCATAAGCTCGCTACCTCAGACCCTAAATGTTCCTCCTCCTCTCACAAATCTCTCAGCCTCGGTCTCGACGAGGAGCAACCTCCTTCTCCGACCATCCCTCCAACCACCGAGCTAAAACCCACTTCCCCCCCGCTCACCAGTCGGACGGTGAGATAGAAATCACCGGTACGATTCCAGCGACCTCCACAATGATGAGATCTGGTCGCATTTCTAGAAAACCACCCACCACCACTCCCAAAAAGCCGAAGGTTGAAAAAGCCTCCTCTACGGCTAAAAAGAAGCTCACGGTCGAAGAGGTCCTGTAGGACATCTTGGTGACCGAATCTAAGCATGACGAGGAGCCGGCGGCCGGAGCTGATGAAGAAGAGGTCGAACAGACCGCCGCTGGCGAGGACGATGAGGAGGGTTCCGGCAAGAACCAAGAGGAGGACGAGGAGAAAGATGAAGATTCCGAGAAGCAGGCCGCAGAGAAAGCTGCGGTAGAAGAAGCTGAGAAGGAGAAAGCTGCGAAAGAGGCAGCCGACAAAGCTAAAAAGGAAGCGGCAGCTCTTAAAGCCGAGGCCACAAAAAAGGCCAAGGGAAAAGAGGCAACAACAAAGAAGACGGCCAAAAAATGGAAATCCAAAACTCCAGCCAGAGCGGATCCACCTCCAGAGCCCGAAACGCCGGTGGACAGGAAGAGGAAGGTAGCATCTTCCTCAAAGGCCGCAGCCAAGCAGGTCCCGAAAAAGAAAATACGTCGTGACCCCGATGACGATTCAGGCAGCAAGGGCTCGACTCAAGCGCCTGCCTCCACCCCACGAGGGTCTTCTATTTAGTACAACGCCCTCGGGAGAGAAGGTCTTCGGCACGAAGAATGGAGGAGATTTCTCTTACCCCAACCTTTCAAGGCCTCACGCCTCTATTGATCCTCGTGCCCCTGAAGAAAAATCTGATCGCGCCCCCGAGAGCAATCAAGCAAGCAAGTCATCCGATCTAGCACCCCAAACACTTCGCCGAATCGAGCGCTTGCTGCAAGCAGTCCTAGTGGGGCTTCGAGGCCTCGCGACTTAAGTGGCCAGGAGCAAGCTACCGCCCTCCTGATCCCCCCCGAACAATTTCTCTTTCTTGCCCTCGAGGAGGGCCAAAAACATTTTTACTTGCTTGTTATTTTTCTGTCATGTACTTATTTTAATTTTCGTTGAACTTCTTGTGTGTGCCTTTCTCACATTGAGGACAATGCGCAACCTAAGTGTGGGGAGGGATATATCTATGTGTTTGTTGCATGTTTAATTTTCAGTTTGTTGCTTGATTGCATGTTTTTGCGGAATTTTGCTTTTATCGATTTTTTCAAATAAAATTCAGATTTTTAATTTTTAGGACTTTGCTAAATTTTTCCAAAAATCTGCCACTGCCCAGTTTTTCAAAACCTCTATGTAGGGACACACACTCTTGATCACATATGCACAAGTATGAACCACCAGCACCTTGTCTAGACCTAGTTGTTCCCATTTTTGCCTGTTGAACCTTATATCCATATCTAAGCCTCGACATCAGTAGTCACAAAAGTACCTTGTGAGCACTTGAGCTTCCATGCCTATTTCTTTCTTGTGTGATTAGGATGCTTTAGCTAGGCACTTGTTGATCTTGCATGATATCCCTGGGTATAGTCACTGTTAGACATGGGAAAGCTTCGATTTGACAGAAAACTTCGCATCAACGTCTTTTTCTTTCTTTTCTCCCCCCCCTCTCTCTTCTCTTTTCGTGCCCTCGACATTCCCCTTCTTTTCATATTCTTTCCTGACCATTTGTATTTTCTTGATCTTTCTCCTTGGCAGGTGAGGTAGCGATTATTGAGGGTAACGTCGAGGGCTAGACATCTAAAGAACACGCAGACAAGTTCAAGTGTGGGGAAGCAGACGAAAGGAAAAAGACTTCAGAGCCGGAAAAAAAAATAGAGATCTAGGGCAAGAAAAAGCAAAAGCTTGAAAGAGTTTCTAGCCCTAGATCATTCAAAGAATTCAAGCCCTAGAAATATTCAAGTGTGGGGAAGCGAAAAAGAAGTCACCATCGATGCTGGAAGCAGATCAAGGGCAAGCGCCGAATGAAAAATCAAAAGTTTCATGCCCCGAAAGACTCAAAGGTTTTGTAATTAGTTCGTGCCCCCTCCCTCTAAAAAAAAAAAAAATCAAAATAAAAGGAGGGGGCATTAAGCGAACAAAGAAATTATCCGCATCCGAAGCCTCAACAAGAAGATTTTCCTGCCCTCGAAAGAAGACCTTTGTCTAGCCCCCGATTCATCAACGTGGCCTCGATGAAAGCTGCCTTGCCACTTCGCCTTTTTCCTAAGCCAAGGAATCCATCCTGGTTCTACCTGGCCCTTTCTTTTCTTTCCTTCTTTTCTCCCCTCATTTCTCTTCTGTTCATCTCCTGTTTCTCTCTTCCACATTTCTAGCTCTTTCTATCTCTTTTCTTTCTTTTTACTGATGCGTTGTTTTTCCGATTGTTGATTGCCCATGCCTGTGTTCTACAGTACTCGGATTGATATGCAAGTTTGAATCCGTGCTGTGTTATGTGCATTTAGTTTTGAGCGTAAACACTTAGCCTTGCTTGCGAGAGTGAGTGTAAACACGTATCTGGTGAGGACTGCTGATTAAGGGCTTGATATGGGAAAGTTTGATCTTTGGGGTCGTTATCCCTCTGGTTTAATGCAGGTGTCTCCTAGGTGAGAATGGGTTTTGTGCGAAGTCCAGCTTGGTGCCGGTTTGTGTTTGTGTGTGGTCGCTGTGTTGTCTGTTTTTGGAGGTAGTTTTCAGTTTTGTGATTGCTCGAGGGCGAGCAATGGGCAGTGTGGGGATTTGATAGCATGTCTTTATTGTAGGTTTTTCTATCTTATTTCCGGCCTTTTCGAGAGCAAGATACTTATGATTTGCCCTTTTTCCTATCTTTTTGCAGATCAGCGCCTAAAGGGAAAAAAGAGCGGAAACGAGCATTTTTTGAAGTATTTCTGGAGTCTTGAAGATCGAGGTCTAGAAGAGCAGAAGTCGTCGAGCCCGCGACGCTAACCAGACCAGTGACCAGTCTCACGCCCTCTACTTTCCTGCGTTAGATCAGAGATCAAGAGCCAAAGGAAAGAATTCCAGAAGCTTCCAAAAGATCCCAGAAGATTCCAGAATATTCTCTGGCAAGGACGCGGTCCCCTTGTGTGCTAGCGTCCTCCCAAGCGCTGACACCCTCTCTCCCTTAGCTGTATTTTTGTCTCCTAGCTAGTTTTAGCCTATATAAGCTTAGCTTTAGGGTTTTTGTAAGGGAGGCTGACCTAAGACACTAAAAATATCTCTTTCTTTTACCCTAATTTCTAGGGATTTTATTCTCTTGAATATTGGAGCAGCTGCCAGTTTTGTAAAGGAGGAAGCTTTCCTTCTTTGATTTATTAAATCATTTACCGGTTTCCTCTAATCCTTTTCTCTACTCCTTCTTGCATGATATTCATTACCTACTGTTTACATCTTGTTATGAGTAGCTAAATACCACCTTCTTAGTGAAGGATGTTTCAAGGGTTGCAAGGGTTAGTTAGGAGGCCTAAAGTGTGCTTAATATATTCTCTTGTCATATTCAATCATTTATCGTTTTAATCCTTGCTCATTTAGAACTGTTGAGGGCTTGATCAACTGTCAATATTTCTGCATGTGTATTGTCATTCTCTTGGTTATAACTGACGTGAATCCTTGAGATAAAGTAGACACCTAGTGTAGACATCGCGAGAGGTCTTTCGTCTAGGGGTATTTGATTGTTTAGGTTATGTGATGCGAGCTTGACAACCTGAGATGTCACGGCCTAGATCTGTCTTGCCTCCAGTTCATGGGTGTTTTGAGTAGTGCCTCCCCGCATTCGTGCCTGGGAGGACGGCGAAATGTCAAGGCCGCCCCATATATGGAAACGGGGGGTGGCTTCTACCTACGAAGGTAAGTAGGGAGCCTACGTGGAAACATGACTCCTATAGCAGGTCTGTGCCTGAGTTTGGACTATTTTCGTGCCCATGATTAACTGACCTAGAAAGCAACCCGAGAACACCTTTTGCTAATATCTCTTCCCAACTGATTTATATCTCTTTTATTACTTTTCGTGCCCTCGAGTACCTTTTGTTATTTTACCCTTGATTGATTTTTACTTTCGAGACCCCGAATGTTTGTTACTTTTATGATTGCAGTTTACATATTTTTACTTATCTATTTTGTTAGCTCCCATATCTGCGTCGATTAATTCATTAATCGACAAAAACTCCCCACCCCGCACCCCCCGTGTTTCTTGACCGTATTCTGTTGCATTTGTGCCTTGTCATACATCTTTATTAGCGGTTTATTCCTTCAATCTTTGTGGTTCGACCCTGTCTTGCCCTGTACACATTTATTTGTGTATTTAGGCACCAGGAAAATATTTAATACATTTGAGTGACGAATAATAAGGAGTTGCAGCGGAATATTTAATGGATGAATGCGGAATATTTAGAAGGATAAAGGTAAGGGATTTATATATGAACAATTGGTTTCGAACATAGAAGTTTGGAGGAAACCCTCTTGGAAATGAAGGCAAAGCAACCTTCCTATTACAAACTACTAACTAGTTCTAGATCAAAGCCAACCCTATCATCAATGGAGGATGACCAAGTCGGCGAGCTTAAAGAAGAAGATAGGCTACGGTTCTAGGAACCCTAGAGGTAGACTATTGGCTTAAGGCTTTTGAGGAAAAAATCACAATCAAAAAGCAACTATAAAAGAAGGCTAAGTCCTTCAATTTATAGGCAAGATATTTACAAGGGAAAATACCCTATTCACCCTTGGACAAAGGGGTTTCCCTTATGGGACATGCAGGCTCGCTTGAGTGTGTGACGGGTCGCGGGCTTGGCCTTGTGACAGGGCACTGCCGCGGGCGTGTCCTTGGCGCTGGGCTTTGGTGAGGCCATGACGTTGAGCTTTGGCGAGGCCGAGGTGCTGAGCTTTGGCAAGGCAAAGGCGCTGAGCTTTGGCGAGGCCGAGGTGCTGAGCTTTGGCGATGCCGAGGCACTGGGCGCGAGCGATGCTGAGGCGCTGGGCACAAGTGATGTCTTGTCGCTGGGCGCGACCTTGGCGCTAGGCGCGGACTCGGGCGTGTGGCTGCGAGTCGAGTCGTTGGCATGGACACATAGGCTCCATTGGGTCGAGGCCTTCACGTTGCCTTCTTCGGCCCTAAGCGCCTTGATGAGAAGGCCAATCACGTCCTTGCTCCTCGTGGCGTGTCTATGTGTGGCTTTGGTCGGGCCATGGGTTTGGGCTGTATCATCCCCTCCCCCTTCGCAAGGATTCATCCTCGAATCCACACCGTTGCTCCCTCCTAGCTCTTCATCTTTATCACCTTCAAAAAAAGGGAAAAGATCATTAATATTAAAGGAGTGACTAGTGTTTCCATACGAAAAAGGAATGTCAAGAACATAGGCGTTGTCACTGATTTTCTCCAAGATAAGGAAGGGTCCATCGCCACGTTAGCTTAGCTTACCCACCCGGCGTTCCTTTGTCATGTGGACCCTGATAACAATCAAGACAGCCCTAACGGTGCTACCACACTTGCGGCTCCCGTCGGGACAATTTCCCATAAGACCCGTAAGATATCTTCATATCGCCCGAGAATCAGTGAAGGATTCCTAGGATGGTCGACATCAGCGGGGGGGGGGGGGGGGGGGACTCACGCGACTCTATACGCACGACTCCATCCCATCCTAGGGACCCACGAGGTTATCGTTCCCGGCAGCCCCGTCAGATATCGCTCATGACGTCACCCCTTGGTATCGCTTGTGACGTCACCATCAGACATCGCCTGGATTGTTATCGCCAGGTATCGCCGAACATGCCTATAAATACCCCTACTTTTCTAAATCTGAAGGTAAGATCGAGATCACTCAGACGAACCTCTGTTACTTTTTAAAACCCGAACTGACTTAAGTATCGGAGTGTCTACGCCGGAGCCCCCCCTCCGGCGCTTTGCAGGTACATCCGGCACCGCCACCGTTCCAATCAGGCACGACTCTGAATCTTACAAGATCGACATAGAATCTTATCAAATGGTTCTTTCATTGAGAGCTTTGGTATATTAAGTGAGCGTCCTTAATAGCCAAGCTCCGTCTAGTCGGAAGATTGGAACGGTCATGATCACGGGATCGGAGCCAATCCGATCATCATCCTCTAATATCCCTTTCTCAATCCGCAGACAGTTATTCCCCTTTGCTACTGCTGATCTCTCTATGAATACACAACCAATTATTTCGGGATCTCTGGACCTCTCGGTTGGAATTGCTGGGGGACTGGCCTCCTCGCAGACGGACATCTTGTCATCTCAGATAGCGGGATCTGATTTCTCCACTCCTCTTTCTAGGGGATCTGTGCTTAATCGTGAACATCCTTTTGCAATGGAAATAGCGGCCCTTCGTTCTCGGCTGGAATATTTGACGGAAATGGCTGCAAGAGCCACGCCTGGTGCTTCTGGATCTAGTCTCCCTCCCCGCGTCATGTTCACACCATCTATTGTCGCTGATCGACCTTTATCACCGTTGTTTCCAGAAAACCTCCAGATGCCTTTATCCGCGGGAAATCCACCGATTAGTGTTGAGCAGTTTACGCAAGGAAGAGTAGAGGCTTACGTACCGCAAATGCCGCAAGGTCTCCTCCTGCAAAGAGACAGGCAGCTTGAGGGGGTTAGGAACCGGTGGGACGGACGAAGGGAAGGAGCCAACAGAAGTTTGTCTCCCGAGTACAGTGAAAGATCCAGTAGTCGAAGGTATCGAAGTCGTTTGCACAGGAGCCGCAGTCAATCTCCTAGACGACATCTTACGCCAGAACCACGAAATAGGGGGCACCAGGCCGAAATGTCTCCTCTGCGTCAGGCGCGTGAAATTCTTGATGATACATCGGGCCACCCATTTAGCCGTCGTATAAGGCGTCACAGGGTCAGCCGGTGCGTGAAGCTTCCCACTGATGTTTATGATGGCACCAAGGATCCCATATCGCACATTAATAAAGTGGAGGATTTTGTTCAGTTTCAGACCCACAGTGATGCGGTGTTATGCCAAATATTTGTTATGACATTATCGGGTGTGGCGCGTCTTTGGTTTGAGGGTCTCTCTGGTGGGTCCATTAATAATTTCCCACAATTAGAATCTAAATTCCGGAGCAGATTTAGCACCGCAATTCCAATCAGGAAATCTGCCGCCGCGTTATTTGACATACAACGAAGGCCTCAAGAAACCTTAAAGGAATTTCTTAGTCGCTTCGATTTGGAAATGTCCTTAACGCCGGGCGTTACTATTGATTTTGCTATAGAAGCTCTGAAAAGGAACTGCCGCTATGGAAAGCTGAAAGACGCGCTCATGGTGGATCCTCCAGTGACTTTAGATGCGCTGAGACTTAAAGCCCACAATTACGCAAAAATGGAAGAGGAAGAAAATAGAGATAAGACGTATAACGCACCGCATGGGACATCTCAAATTACTACTGCTCCCGCGAAGCTACTACCTGACGACCATTTTATCGACGATTACGCTAGGAGGAAAGACCATATCCCCAAGGCCTCCAACAAACAGAAGGGTCATTTTTTGAAGGGAAAAGCCGGTGGTTCCCCCTCTCGACGTCACGGGGATTCCTACAAGAACCGGATGTACGACCCAGATTTTCCTTCTCTTAATGTACCAAGGGCAGAGATTTTAGCGATAGCGGAACAGTGAAATCTTCCCATCCGCTACCCTGCGCCTACGAAACCAGGAGTGCTTCTAGGGAGAAGGGAAAATGCTTATTGTAAATTCCACAAAGCCAGGGGCCATTTCACAGAAGCGTGCAGGGAGTTAAGATCGACGATAGAATGTTTGGTAGAAGAGGGGTATTTAGGAGAATTTGCCACCCAAATAAGAGAAGATGCCAGAAATAATCTCATGAAAAGGACAGCAGACGAACCACCAGTTCCTCCTCGCATTCCGCAACAGGATGATGCTCCCAGAGGTAAAGATAGGGAAACTCTTGCGATCGATGATGAATATATCCCTATGATTAACATTATCGCGGGAAGAACCCCTTATATGGACGAATCAGAGCCTCTGACAACTGCGAAAGGAGGCAAGCGCACACGTGATGGCGTGACAAAAAAAGGAGATGCGATAGGCATATTGGATCGAATGGTATTATCCTTTTCCGAAGAGGATGAGAAAGGCGTCGTCTATCCGCACAATGATGCTTTGGTGGTTGCGCCCGTCATTGCTAGTCATGGAATCAGAAGGACTCTTATTGATAACGGGAGCGCGGTGAACATCTTTTCGCTGGAAGCTTACAATCTCATGAAACGACCTGATAATGAGTTAACACCGAGCAAACGGCCTATAGTCGGCGTTGATGGGGTTCCAATCCCTGTCACGGGGGTAATTACTTTGCCCATATATTTCTGAGAAGACACCTACAAGCGATCAGAGAACCTGTTGTTCCTTGTCGTGGATCTGAATTTGCTTTACAATGTCGTGCTCGGACGACCTTTCCTCAACCGCTTTGGAGCGGTGATATCTCAGAAGCATTTAAAGATGAAATACCCCTCCTGGGATGGGGTAGTATCCGTAAAAGGCGATCAAAAGCTGGCGGCGGAATGCTACTCGCTCATGACTCAAAGAAGCTGCGATAGGTACGTATGTATAGCAGCGGATCCCTATGAGCAGAGTGATGAGAAGTGTGCTCAACCTCTAGACAAAATGGTACCCATTCTGGCAATTGGTATAGAGGAAGCAAGTTTCCTGATCAGTGAAAAACTCAGCCCAGCGGAAAACCTTCAACTGGCCCGGCTATTGAACAAATGCCAAGGAGATTTCGCGTGGAAACCCTCCGACATGCCAGGTATATCGCGGGAAATAGCTGAACATCGGCTCAATGTAGACCCAGATGCCAGGCCGGTACAGCAAAAGCGACGCACGTTCTCTAATGAAAAGGCGTTAGCTGTAGATAAGGAAGTAGCAAAGCTCATTGACGCAGGGTTTATCCGCGAAGTTCAATATCCCACCTGGCTAGCGAACCCTGTCCTTGTTCCTAAGCCCAATGGGGATTGGCGCATGTGCATAGACTTCACAGATTTAAATGATGCCTGCCCTAAGGATTGCTACCCGCTTCCTCGAATAGATCAGTTAGTTGATCAGACCGCTGGATACGCTTATCTAAGCTCACTAGACGCCAACTCTGGATACCATCAAATCCCCATGGCCCGGGAAGATGAAGAAAAGACTGCGTTTCTCACTCCAAAGGCTACCTACTGTTATACGGCGATGCCGTTCGGGCTGAAGAACGTCGGGGCTACGTTCCAACGTATGGCCAATAAGATATTCGAAGAGCAAAGAGGGAGGAATGTGGAAGCATACATTGACGATATTTTAGTGAAGAGCGTAAGCTTTCAAGATCACCTACGAGACTTAAAGGAAGTCTTTGACGTGATGAAAAGGTATCGCATGAAGTTAAATCCCCGAAAATGCATGTTTGCATTTCAAACAGGAAAATTCTTGGGCTACGTGGTCAGCCAAAAAGGCATCCTACCTAACCCCTCAAAGGTTAAGGCCATACAAGATATGATATCGCCAAGAACCATCAAAGAGGTGCAAAGGCTAACAGGGAGAGTCATTGCCCTTGGGCGATTCATTTCCAAACAAGGAGAAAAGTGTCTCCCTTTTTTCAAAATCATACGCAAGAAAGCCTCGTTCGGGTGGACCCCGGAATGTGAGGAAGCATTTATCGGCCTAAAAGATTACCTATCGTCTGACTTATTATTGACGAGACCTGAAGTAGGCGATACTTTGTATTTGTATCTTGGCGCCGCGGATGAAGTGGTCAGTGTCGTCCTTGTTCGCGATGATAACCACTCTTATCGCCCGGTCTATTTTGTGAGCCACGTCCTGAAGGATGCAGAGTTGCGATACGCCCGAATTGAAAAGATAGCGTTCGCCCTTATACAAGCCACCCGCAAAATGGATCGATATTTTCAGTCTTATTCTATCATCGTACTCACAGACCAGCCTCTAAAAAGAATATTTCGAAAGCCTGAATCTTCCGAAAGAATGTTGATTTGGGCGCTTGAACTAGAACAATATGGATTGAGGTATCAGTCTCGACCGTCCGTAAAGGCTCAGATCCTGGCTGATTTCATAGCGGAATGTACCTTTACCGAGGATCCTTTGGACGACGTACCTGAAGCGGAATGGGGCGATATGGATCTCCCGTTCCTGGAAACCTATACGGAACTCTGGATTGTCCATGTGGATGGAGCTAAAAACCAAGAGCTGGCTGGGGCTGGAATTTTTATAAATGGGCCGCACGATATGCAAATACGATACGCCATTCGAATCCTACAGCCGTTATCTAATAACGTGGCAAAATATGAGGCGTTGCTAGCCGGACTCAGAATAGGGAAAGGACTTTCCTCTAATGGGAGGCACGATACTGGAAGAACAGGAGACCTGCGTCTAAAGATCTGTGGTGATTCCAAGTTAATAATTGACCAGGTCTTGGGGCGCTCTCAGGCCCGGGAACCCATTATGATTCAATATCTCGCCAAAGTAAAGCGAGAATTGTTAGAAATAAAGAAAGAAGGAATGCAGGTCAGCTTCGAGCATATCCCTAGGGAGGAAAACGCTGAAGCTGACAATCTAGCCAAAATGCCCGCGAATCCGGAGGCATCCATACCTAAAGGTGTATATTATCGTGAGCTATCGGTACCATCCTTCATGGAAGAGCAAGCATCTTTATGTGTGGAGGAGTGTGAGAGCGATTGACGAATCCCCGTAATCAAATACTTGAAACACGAGGAACTGCCTGAGGATACCGCTGAAAAGAAGAAGGTACTGAGACAGGGGATCTAATCCGAAGGTGTTTTTCTCACCCTGCCGCCAAATGCATAACTGAGCAAGAGGGTCTTCACACCTTGCGCGAAATCCATGAAGGGGTATGTGGGATGCACGTGTCAGGCGGTACCCTGGCAGCACAGTCTTTCGATCCGGATTCTACTGGCCCACCATCCGAAGAGATTGCCACAACTATGTGCAAACCTGCCCTAAGTGCCAGGAGTTTGCCAAGATTCCTCGGCTGCCCGCCACTGAAATATCTGAAATTATCGCCCCTTGTCCTTTTGCTAAATGGGGGATCGATATCCTAGGCCCATTCCCAAAGGCAAGGTCTCAACTGAAATTCGTGATAGTGGCGGTAGACTATTTCACTAAGTGGGCGGAAGCTGAAGCGGTCGCCACAATCACGGCAGAAAAAACTTGGCGTTTCCTCAAGTGTCAAGTTATCATGAGGTTTGGCGTACCTCGTATTCTTGTCAGCGATAATGGGACGCAGTTCACCAGCCAGTTCTTCAAAGACCAGTGCTCAGAATTTGGAATCGAGCAACGCTTTTCCTCCGTGGCTCATCCGCAAACTAATGGACAGGGGGAAGTAACCAATCGGAGCATCCTTAGTGGCATCAAGAAAAACCTAGAAGGGTCTAAAAAGAAATGGGCTGATGAGCTACCATACGTGATGTGGGCTTATCGCATGACCGTTAAGACTACCACCGGAGAAACACCTTTCGCGTTGGCCTTCGGGACCGAAGTCGTTACACCGGTGGAAATTGGAACCATGAGCCTGCGGGTAGCTCACTTTCGGGAGGAAATGAATGAGGAAAGGTTACGAGCTAACCTGGACGCGTTACCAGAAGTCCGAGAGGAAATCCTTCTGAAAATGCAACATTACAAACGAAAGATGACCCGTTATCATAACAGGCGCGTCAAAGAACGGTTGCTGAAACCCGGAGACCTGGTGCTCAGAGACAAGCGAGCGGCAGGGCAACGTATGGGAAAACTCAGTCCAAACTGGGATGGACCATATCGCGTCACCCACGTTGTCGGGAAAGGAGCCTATCATCTGGAGACTCTCGATGGTACACCCTTATCCAACTCTTGGAATATCGCTCGCTTGAAGTTATATTACTCTAGAATTTGATTTTATCTGCACCTTTGATTTATGTCAACCCTAACCATGACTAACGCTCGATGAGAGAGCTTTCGTGGAAGTTTGTGGTTGTCTTTGTGCAGATAAAAAAGGGGGTATTTCGGGGAAGTGAAAAGTCCTATCCTTGTGATGGCCGGTCTTGATCAGATGACCCATTAAGTGAGGGCACTACCCACCATACCTTGAATTAGCGTCGGATTGAAAGATCCTGGACGCCCCCGGGGGTGAAAAGTCCTATCCTTATGATGACCGATCTTGATCAGATGGCTCATTAAGTGAGGGCACCACCCGGTATCTTTGGGAGTGAAAAGTCCTTTTCTTGTACTGACCGTTCTCGTGGAGACGGCCCAACAAGATGAGGCACGCCCCAAAGAAATAGAAACTCCGTTCTAGAAATAAGAATCCTATCTTAACGACTGGGCTACTTTGGCTAAGCCATTAAGTAAGGACACGGTTCTAGACTCGAGGGCAACGCCCAAAAGTGAAAATTCCCTAGCCTTGTGATAGCCGTCCCGATCCGACAGCTCACTAAGACGAGGCACTTTAAGGGCCGATCGTGAAAATAGGGAAACGCGGAGAATCGTGAAATCCCGGCTAGTAACCAGATGAGTAATCCCTGGTGAAGTGTAGAGCTGATAGCGAAAGCGATTCCCGTGGGTAATTACTATCCCTCGTAACATGTTTTTGTTACTGATGATTTACAGTTGAGAATGCGCAGAATACTTTTCGGGCAGTGGAAGGAGTGAGGATCTCGTAAACTGAGATATCGCTAGTCTTATCGAGAAAGTTAACCTAATACCAAATTCTGTAATTTTGGTGGGAGCACTAAGGATCTGTTCGGATAAGTAAGCGTATTGGGAAAACATGGCGAAGATAACGCCAAAAGGGTTTGCGAGGAAGCAACTAAATAAAGGAAAGTCAGCAACAAAAGTGGCTTGACCATATCGAAATGTTTAAAGGGGGCTACAAAGTACAGACTTCGGTGGTCAAAATAATAAACAAAAATTTAGTGACGCTTGATCACTAAGGAAAGAGCTATAAAGCCTCGAAGCATGTCAACCTTCGGGGTGCCTCCATTTCCAACCTGCCGCCTTAGCTTGGCGAAAGCCCTCCTCATTAAGGTGGCCAGATCTTCATTCGAAGGCGGCAGTGACCTCATCGGGTTTGTATGTGTTGACCCCATGGGCTTCCTCAAAGCAAGCGACCAAAATAGAGGCAGTCTGCTCGACATGCCACAGGCTCCTATCAGCCGACTCTTCCTCCAGGGCAGCTTTCTCCTTGGCCAGGGATGACTTCTCATTCTCCAAGGCAGTAACTTTGGCCCTCTCCGCTGCTAAGGCGACAGATTGCTTTTCTTTCTGCTTCTGATGAGCCAGTAATAAGTTTGTACGCTCTTCCAGCAACTTTTTCTTCTCATTCTGCTCTCGCGCTAATTCTTCCAAAGCAGAGGAAAGAGAGGCAGCCTGACGTCGCGCCTCCTCTGCCCAGTAATGGAATTTCATCAAATTAGTGAAAAGGTTGGTGCGTAAGGAGTTCTCCCTATCAAACTCGGTTTTAGAAAGAAAAGCGTCACGTTCTGCCGCAGACGCCAATACCTGGGAAGCCAATAAAGTCGAAACTTCATCCGAGCCATCACCCCCCAATGCCGCCAAACCGGTGTTACGGAAATCATACAGTCCAACTTGATGGGTTACAGAGCTAACCCCACCTATCGGACTAAGATCCGCCACAAAGTTGAAGGTGGTACCTCCTTCGCCATAGCGATCCCGCAGAGGAATGCTCGAAGGAGCAAACGCTAGAGGAGAAGGAAGGTAAACCTGGGTGGACGAACCCCCTGGAGCAAGATAAGCACCATGAGGCTGATAGCCTGAAAAATCCTGCAAGACCTCTTGATACCCAGGATTAGAGGAATATGCGTGAGCGGGACCGCCGAAAGAATTGGGCGAAACCCCGAAGGTATCGCCTGTGCCCAAGTTCTCCAAAAATTCTGACTGATTCCCTCCCTAGGGAATAGCCGTAGAGTCAAATCCGTCCGCAGGCCTGTTCCCCATCCCGGTGGTAGAGGAAGATGGATTTCTGCCCTCATCTTCCGGCCGCTGTCTCTTCTTGGAGCCAGTCAGCATGTATCTTATATTCATATCGCCTGAGGGAGGAACGGAGGTAGCGACAACGGTAGTGTCCTGCCAAGAACGCAATATGAAATATAGAAAAGAGAAATCAAACGACGACAGACGTCGAAATATAACATATCATGGCTAAAAGGCACCCTTACTGTATCAGTGTGGGGAAGAGGTGCTTCTGAAGAGCCTGCCGCGTCTGGAGAAGGTGTAAGAGCAGCAACGCTTCTCATTTTTCTCTTCTTTTTTCCTTTGGCAATGGCCTTAGGAGCTTTAGAAGAAGAAGAAGGCTGGGCAGGAGGAGCAGCGATGGTCACAAGGGGAACGCCTGAAGGGATGTCAGGATCCCTCACACCAACCGAAGAAGAGGAAACTTGAACAAGAGTAGCGGAAGTAGCCGGAAGATCGGTAGGATTGTCAGTCGCTTCCGTGGAAGTAGCTCTCTCCTTTTCTTCTCGCTCTTGAGCCCTTTTCAAGCGTCTCCTTACGCTCTCAGGTTTATAGTTGGGATCCGTCGCTGCGAAAGCACAAAATAGTTTCAGCATTAGTATCAGTGATAACAAAGAAAGGAGTGACGCGACACTCACGTTTAACACAAGATCGAATGTCCATCCTACAAGCCACTTGACGGATGTGAACGCTGATTTCCAGTTTGAGCAATGTGTTTAACCAGTCTTGCTCACGTTTCGGAAGGGTCCCTGGTCGGCTCCAGACGTTGTCATCCATGTTTTGATTAAAACCAGATCGCCACCAGGAACTAAGATCTCCAGGAAGATCTATCACAAAAAACTCCTTTTTCGAGCCATCAACGGAAGACTCGATATGGAGGAGTTTCCAAGTAAAAGACTTCAGAGAGTCATTGTCAAAATAGGGCGATATCGTTATCACCCCCCGGCATTTCATCAGCTTAAAAAGTGACTTAAGCAGTAGAAGGGAAGGGGAAGTAATCCCTTTGTATTTGCAAAGTTCCAGAAAAGCATAAACACAACAATATGCATTTGGGGATAGTTGGGCTGGAGTTAGATCGCCGGCAACAAGCAATTCTTTGACAAAAGAGTCAATGGGAAGCCGAAAGCCATAACGGAACATTTGCGCATACATGACCCTACGATTGCCCGTCAAAACGTTGTTCAGACGTAGTGACTCAGGGGCAACAGTGGTTTTATAATCATCAGGAATATCAGCATTATGGGCGGCCAAATGCTCACGGAGAGCGGCCTCATATGTGATAACACTAGACGTAATATCCATCCTTTTCTCATCGGCAGATTTCGACTCAGTACGGCGAGTCTTAGCCATGGCAGAATTAAAGAATTAAAAGATGAAGAAGACGATGGAGGAGAAAGGAAATACCTTCAGAGAAAAGCACTTCAAAGAGCCTGAATAGTGGGGAGAAAATAAGACGGCTAAAAGAAAAAAATGAGAAAGCGGGATGATAAAAGAAAAGTGAAAAGAATAGATATTGGGTTTTATAACCCTAATGATCAAACGAAACGACGAATGCCACAGTCGTTGCGTGGAAGCGGCATAAAGAACAGACTCAGGTAATGAGTGCAATCCTAGAAAAGCGCTACAACGCCTCGATTTAGGCAGAGTTCTCAAGCACGCTAGCCCGTGGCGCTGGAAGAAATAGACACGTGTGCCTGCACAATCACGACTTTTCTAAGGAAAGGATAGCAAGCATTAAATGCTCTGAAAAGAAGGTACTATCTCTTGGGGAAAACAAGAGCGGTATCGTAAGAAAGGAGATAAGGCAAGAGGGCGTTGATTAAAAGAATAGCGTTGGGTCAGCGCGAAAAGGCGAAACGAAAATCAAATAGCAATGAACTACAAGTATTATCGCACAATGAGGCATTATTACAAGACAAAGAAACAAATAAGCAAAAAATCTCCTAAATAGAGCAACCTCGATTAATCATGGGCCCTCGCGAGCATCGCGATCACCATTCCTCCACTCTTCTCCAGAATAAGGAAGATCTCTCTCACCTTCGCCCAAATCCTTTAGTCTCTTGGAAGCGTAATCGGCCAGCACTGACGAGTCAACAACTCCCTGGCGATAGAGACTCATAAATTCAGCGATACAAACATCCATGGTCTTGTTCTTCCACTAGGCTATCTTTGAAGACACTTTGGCCAAATCCGCATCACGAGATGCTATCTCTTCGCGAAGGAAGATATTCTTTCTATCAGCTACCACCAATTCCACCTCCAGAAGGTCTATCTTGGCCTTCCCTTTTGATCTTTCTCGAGCAAGCTCAGCGCGACAGTCGTCCAACTCCGCCCGGGTCCACTCTTGAAGTTGCGAGAGCTCCGTTACCTTCCCTAAAGCAGCATCTAGTTCTCCCTTTAAATCAAGAGAAGGTTGAACCTTGTCGGGGCGATCCTCAAAAAAGTAGTTTAACTCGTGGAAGCAGGCCAGCATGTCAGTCAGAAGACGTGAATGGCGTACGTCGGGAGGACGCCCCAAGAACTCTTCTTTGTCCTTCGAAGAAGTAAACATTTGCCCCACTATCGGGCCCACTGGTTCCTCTCGCGATGACGGGTCCGATACCCCTAAAGCACAGAGACCGTCGGTACCAAGGGAAGACAAGTCCAGCTGATAAGCAATGGGACCTTGAAGACCTTGAGGGGAAAGGTTGGCGATATAAGGAGGAGAGCAATTTTTTGCAGAATCACCAATGCCCGAAATTGAAGAAAGAAACAAGGGCTGAGGCTTCCGTGGGGAAGGAGAGAGGGGATTCGGAGTTGGTAAGCTCACAACTGGAATAAAGGAGTGAATAGGGGAGCTAGGACCGCCAGACGCCAAGGGAGAGCCCACCGCTGCCGAAGCCTCGTTAACCTTGGGAGGAATGGCAGAGGGCACCTTGGTAACTTCCGTCACTAGCAAGGGACCCGTAACGTGCGAGGCGTCAACCCCCTCGGAAGGAACCCCATTGATTTCCTCCACGGAAGGAACTAGTGGGTCAGATTTCTCTTTGCGAACTCTCTTTATGAGACGCTCCGTTTCGGTAGCGATCACTTCGATATCGTCTTCGGTTGACTCTGCTGCAGGATCACCCTTTCTGGACCTAAGTTTCATTCGTTGGGCAAGGGTGGCATGACGCAACTCGGAACTAGTATCCATGCTTCCGCTATCACTGTCAACCTCTTCAATCACGGGATTACTCGGGGCCACTCCCTTACCGTGAGACGGTAGCCAATTCTCAAGGAAACGAGAAGGTCGGGCAGATGTGTTGTGTTTCGCGACGGTTTTGTTTCTCCTTCCTCGCGGCGGAATGGGCGGACGACTAGAGCCTTCGGGTGGAGGAGAAGGAGGTAATGTCTGAAGCGGCACCACGTCCAGAGGAGTGTCACTCTCCTCAAAGGATTGACCCTCAGCGTTACCTGCCCATAAAATATTTTAATATGACAAGTAAGTCGAAGCGATAAGGCGATAAAAGAAAAGACTCACCTACGACACACTCTGGCAAAGGCCTAAACCGAGCAAATTCCCGAATGCGGAAAGGCCCTTCTATTTCTAATAAGGCGTTAACATTGGATACATCCATACTAGACAACACATCTGGTTCTCGCCAAGCGGCACTAGTAATCTTTCGGTTGAAACCACCGCGCCAAAACCGAGAGGGCAAGCGAAGGGTGAAGAAGCCATTTTTCCAGTTGTCCACGTTCTCTTCGAAACCTTGAAAATTCCGCCAGAAAAACCGAACAAGAGCACCATTCCATCTTAGGGTAATATCCACTAAGCAGTTATGGCACCTCAAGGTGAAGAATGTGCGGAACAGATGGAGCGATGGAGCGAAAATATGCTTCATCTCACACGAGCGAAGAAATGCGTAAAACCCACACCAGGAAGGCGGAGTTATTTGAACAGGATTGAAATCGTAGTGGTCTAGCAGTTTCAACAGAGAAGTATGAAGCGGAAGACGAAACCCGTAGGTAAACATCTTGAAATAAACCAACCGGAACGTCCCCCACATGGCATCAGTAAGCCGAGTATCCTTCAATGGGACAAAGGGGCGATATCCCGTGGGAAAAGTGATACCGTTCTCCTCCAACTCAGCCCTCAAAACCTCATTACAATCAAAAACACTATAAGCTCTCCTGACTTCGGGATCTAGAGGATTTTCGATAATTGCAGAAGGCCTAGCGCAAGACATAATGGAAGGGAAAGTAAAGCTATGGCAATAGAGAAACAAAATACCTGGAGCAGAGAACCAGTGAATCGGCCGTCGGTACCGGCGAAGCAATTGCAGTAAAATCCCTCAAGAAGAAAGAAGCACAGATGAAAGGAAATACGAAGAATTTTGAAATATTCGCAGAAAATACTAAAAGAGAAGAGTAAACTCCTTATAAAGGTTAAACCTAAAAAGGAACGACCTGTGAAAACAAAACACGTGCAGAAGGGAAAAGGACGCGTGGACAGTCATCAATGTCTTTTGGGAGAAGACAGTTACTGACTGAAAATCGAAAGACGGTTGCGTCAAGCGAAAGGCCTACTCCCGCGATAATCCTGAAAACATGAAGAAAGAAAAGCGGCAGAAGAGCGAAAAGAAATAAAAACGTCATTTTATTATTTGGGAAAGCCATACGACATCTACAAAGAGGCATGGTATGCCCAACTATTCGCCATCAGACCAGGAGATGCCATAGCAGTAGACCACGTCATCATCGTCCTCACCTAAAAGCGATGGATCTTCGCCAGCGAAAGGGAAAGGTTCCTCAACCCTCTCTCCCACGCGAGTGGATGATCGACCCGACTCCTCCTTGACAGACGGCGACACCGTTTTAACAGCTGAATAGGTGGAAGGAGCCCTTGGCGGTGACTCGTCAGGAGGGAAAGATGTTTCTCTCCCCTTCGAAGAGAAAGAAGCAAGAGAATCGAAGAATGATTTAGATGCCTTCGCAGCATCTTTCCTCCGCCTCTTGCGGCACCGTCGGCGAACAGGTGGCCTCCAGGGAGGCGACGGAGGAGAATTATCCGAATCAGGAGAAGTCGGAGGAGTTGGTGGAGAATCTCGGGCGAATGTATCTAAAAAATGAGAATCAGCCATGAGATCACAGAATACTAATAAAGGAAAAAGCAACAAGGGGACGAAGAATAACGAAGGGGAGAAGATCCCTTAAATAGCCAGAAAATTGGGAAGAAAGGATCTTCGATCTTCTAACCCGACTCTTGAAAGAAGACACGTGTACAACCTGAAGTGCAGATATGGATTTACAGTCACGCCTGTTGAGATTTTCCCCTGATCGAGGAAAATCGCAAAATCGCCCAATCAGTTGCCAGGACAACCGCGGAGTAGATTTAATGTTGAACAACCAATCAGAAAACCACCCAGTGGCTGAACCGTTTTCAGTTGGGCTAAGAATATCTCCAAGAAAGACAAAGGGCGCATTAAAGAAGAAGAACAGTTGCAAAACGGCGTACTAAAACCAGTTTATTTATTACGGCCTAGGGGCCGGAAAGTATATTTACATGCCAGGAAGAAAAGAGAAAAGGCCCAAAGGGAGCCATCGCATTCAGGCGTCAGAGCCAGCATCCTCAGGCACTTCGGGAAGGTCCCTCAGAGAATCCATGACCAGAATCAGATCATGGGAGGTGGCTCTCATCCCCTTCAGACAGCACCCCAGCATATCCTTGCGCTGCTGCAGCATGGCGATCACCACTTGAATCCGAGCGATGGAGGCAGCCAGCTTTGACACGCTTTCCAGAGGGCTGAAATCCTCCAGAGATGTAGCTCCCAGCCTGGAATGAAGAGGGGTCAACATTCCTTGCAGCTCCAGGATGTCCTCAGAGGTCTTGACCAATATGTTCTCCAAGAACCCGACATCCCCATCATTGAGGTTCTTGAGAGAATGGCCCTTGGATAGGAGAAAATTCTTAGTCAAATGATCCATGAGATAAATTGCCAGAGATGAGGAGAACGTGGGTGGAGAAAGTTCCCCAATTTATTGGCCCCAAGAAAGAGGCCTTGGAAAGAACAAAGAGGTCCTCAAAAGGCGAGCCGTCTCGTCACCCCTAAGGACTGATAAGCCTAAAGCGGAGTCAAAGGTTGATGCTCGTATGTCATCCGCGACATGAATGTTCGAAAGGATACAAGATAAAATGTGGAAAAACGCCAAAAGGCACGATATCACGGGTAGCCATTACGTAAAAGCCATATGGTTACCGGTATCCACAGTGTAAGGCCGCGTTGATGTCGCAGGTGGCCCTAGATGCGTAAAACCTCGTCGACATCGCAGGCATCTGGTGGTATAAAGCCGCGCTAATCATAGGCAGCTGATGGCGTAAAACCGCGATGATCTCGTTGCTTCCTTAAGCGAAAGAGGAGAACGGGGCCTGCGTAACCTAAAACCCCTGTAAGTACAAAGTTTACTAACTTCTCTATAAATACCTATCTCCTCCGTGTGTTTGTAGTACACTTGAAAGGATGAAGGACCTGGAACGACTGAAAATCTACGACATGACCTGGTTGCAGTCCGTGGCGATATCACAAGTAACCCGTCAGCAGCCCTCCTATGGCATGAATAAATTCGAGACTCCGTAAGCCCTGCCCAGAGGCCAAACAGACTAACATCGCTGGACGAAAGAAATGCCCTCCTGATCACGAGCGTAATAGCAGCGTCTCTCGTGGACCTCTTAACGCCTCAGAAAAATAGGTCTCTAGATAAGAATGAAGGACGGAATCCGATTGTTCGCTGGAAAGCTTCAGAACTAAGTTCCAGCTCATCACTTAACGCGGTTAACGACGAGCAGTCAGAGAAACTCAGAGATCCTGCAGACATACCGCCCCACGAAAGAACAAGTTTTCAGACATGGACAACCCTTGGTAAACACTCGGGCTCGTTTTCAGTTGGGCTTATGATAACAATCAAGACAGCCCTAACGGTGCTACCACACTTGCGGCTCCCGCCGGGACAATTTCCCATAAGACCCGTAAGATATCTTCATATCGCCCGATAATCAGTGAAGGATTCCTAGGATGGTCGACATCAGCGGGGGGGGGGGGGGGGGGGGGGGGGGGACTCACGCGACTCTATACGCACGGCTCCATCCCATCCTAGGGACCCATGAGGTTATCGTTCCCGGCAGCCCCGTCAGATATCGCTCATGACGTCACCCCTTGGTATCGCTTGTGACGTCACCATCAGACATCGCCTAGATTGTTATCGCCAGGTATCGCCGAACAGGCCTATAAATACCCCTACTTTTCTAAATCTGAAGGTAAGATCGAGATCACTCAGACGAACCTCTGTTATTTTTAAAACCCGAACTGACTTAAGCATCGGAGTGTCTACGCCGGAGCCCCCCCTCCGGCGCTTTGCAGGTACATCCGGCACCGACCGCCACCGTTCCGATCAGGCACGACTCTGAATCTTACAAGATCGACATCGAATCTTATCAGACCCAAACCAACTCGCTCACCTCGAAGGATTGGATGTGGCGCCCGAAGTCTCGTTTCTTGATGAGCTTGGCGTTGAGGGCTTCAGTGCGGTCCTTGGCCACCGTGTGCATCTTGTTTACCATATCCGCTTTTGCTTCTCCATCTAGAATAGCACATGTGGTCAAAGGAATGGGTAGCAAGTCTATGAGGGTAAGAGGGTTAAACCCATAGACAAGCTCAAACGGAGAGAAATGTGTAGAAGAATGCATGGTGCGGTTGTAAGTAAATTCTATGAATGGAATGCAATCCTCCCATGCTTTGGGGTTTTGTTTAATCATGATGCGCAACAAGGTGCCGAGCGTCCTATTGACTACCTTGGTTTGCCCATCCGTTTGGGGATGATAAGAGGTAGAGAAGAGGAGCTTAGTTTCTAATTTGGCCCACAACACACGCAAAAAATGTGCAAGGAACTTACTATCCCTATCGCTTACTATGGTGCGTGGCATGCCATGGAGTCTCACAATTTCACGAAAAAATATAGTAGCAACATGCGAAGCATCACTAGTGGAATGACATGGGATGAAGTGAGCCATTTTAGAAAACCTATCAACCATAACAAATAGAGCATCCTTACCATGCTTAGTGCGCAGGAGACCTAACACAAAATCCATCGACACATCACACCAAGGATGGGAAGCTACGGGAAGAGGCATGTACCGCCCATGGTCAATGCTCCTAGTTTTAGCTAGCTTACATGCAATGCAAGTGCTAACAATGCGAGACACTAACCTTTTCATTTTGGGCCAATAGAAATGTTCTTTAAGCGTGGCTAGAGTCTTATCCCTACCAAAGTGCCCCATTAATCCCCCCCCCCTCGGTGTGCCTCTCACAAGCAACTCTCGTGTACTACACATAGGAATGCATATTTGCCCTTGCGGAAAAGGAATTCATCACGTAATACAAAGTGATCACATTCACCATTACCACAAGCAAGGAACATGTCACGAAAATCCACATCATTGGCATATAGAGAGGTGATATGAGTGAAACCTAAGAGGCGTGAGTGTAAGGATGTGAGAAGTGTGTACCTTCGTGATAGCGCATCTGCCACCATATTTTCCTTTCCCTTGAGATACTCAATAAACTCCATCCACGCGGCATGTCTTTTGTTGAGCTTGCCTTGCCCCTTCAAGTATTTTAGACTAAGGTAGGCACCACAAACACCTTCGGCACCAAGTAGTGCTCCCATACGGTCAAGGCCCTTACCAACGCATACAACTCTTTGTCATACGTCGTACAGTAATTGAGTTGGGCCGCCTTCAACTTCTCGCTAAAGAAGGTCACGGGTCGCTTGTCTTGCACTAACATGACGCCTATTCCCAAGCTATTCGCATCGCATTCTACTTCAAAGGTCTTCTCGAAGTTAGGAAGGATGTGCACCGGACTAGAAGAGAGACTAGCCTTAAGGGTGCTGAAGGCTAGCTCTTGTTCCTTCCCCCACACGAAAGGCACCTCCTTCTTAGTGAGCTTATTAAGGGGCGCCGCAATCGTCGAGAAGTCCTTGACGAATCGGAGATAGAACCCGGCGAGTCCATGGAAGGAGCGGATCTCGCCTACGGTGGTGGGCGTGGGCCATTCGACGATGGCTCTCACCTTCTCGCTATCTACCTTGAACCCCTCGGATCCTACAATAAAACCAAGGAAATGGACCTCTTCCAAGCAAAATTCACACTTGGAGAGTTTGGCAAATAGCTTGTGCTCACAAAGGGTTAGAAACACTTGATGCAAATGATCTAAGTGTGCTTGTGGTGAAGTGCTATAGACTAGAATGTCATCAAAGTATACCACAACAAAATGACCTATGAAAGGCCTCAAAATATGGTTCATCAATCGCATGAAAGTACTAGGCGTATTAGTGAGGCCGAAATGCATCACATGCGACTCATATAATTGGAACTTAGTTTTGAAAGTCATTTTCCATTGGTCACCATCATTCATCTTGATTTGATGGTAACCACTTACTAGGTCAATTTTAGAAAACATCTTAGCATCACACAAATCATCTAACATGTCATCTAAGTGAGGGATTGGATGAGAATATTTTACCGTTATTTTGTTGATGGCGCGGCAATCCATGCACATTCTCCAACTTCTATCCTTCTTGGGCACAAGGATGACCGGTACGGCACAAGGGGAGAGACTTTCTCGGATGAACCCCTTGGCCATCAACCCATCAATTTGATCTTGCAACTCTTGGGTCTCGTTAGGGTTGCACCGGTAGGCCGACCTATTAGGCAAGGTAGAGCCAGGCACAAAGTCTATCTTGTGCTCAATGCCTCTCGTTGGTGGTAGCCCTTCGGGAATCTCATCCGGGAATACGTCTTTAAAGTCTGGCAAAAGAGGAGACAACATCTCGGGCAAAGAAAGGTTAGCATTAGTGGCATTCAAAACAAAAGGCTTAAAGTGAATTAAGATGCATGGTTTACGCATGATTAGCGCATGCCTAATGTCCTTCCCTTTGGCCATCAAGTTCACTTTTCTCTCCACCTTCGCCTCTCTAAAGGCCTCACTAGCTTGCTTAATCTTTTCAGGCTTTGTTTTTTTTCCCCACTCACTTTCTTTTCTCCACTCCAATCACTCCCTTTCTTCCTTTGAAGTGCAGCCGAGACCTCAAATGTGGCGCAAGCCTTTTCAAGCTTGATTTGGTCCTCATAAACTTGGCTCGGTGGTAGGGGCGGAATCAAGAACTTGCGGCCATCATGCTCTAGCTTGTAAGTGTTCCTATAGCCGTCATGTATAGCCCTTCGGTCATATTGCCACGGGCGCCCTAATAGCAAGTGGCTCGAGTGCATGGGGGCCACATCACATAGGCGCTTATCCTTGTAGCCGCCAATGTTGAAGAAGATGTGGACTTGCTTTTGCACCTTCACCGTATTCCCATCATTGAACCAATTCAAGACATACGGGTGAGGGTGCCTAGTGGTGGTAAGACCGAGCGAGTGCACTAGGAGAGCACTAGCCACATCCGCACAACTCCCGTTATCGATGATAATAGACATTACCATCCCGTTAGCCGTGCCCCTTGTGTGGAACAAATTTTCCCATTGGGCAATGGAGGCGTCATCCTCCCTCCCTTTTAGGCTCAAGCTCCTCCTCACAACTAGGCATTGTGGCACCTCCACTTGGTCAAATTCCTCACTATCCTCACTTATGGCCTCTTCATCCCCCAAACATTCCTTAGGCCGACCCTCTTCTTCCCCTTCCTCTTCGCTTACCACTTCTTCATTATCTCGCATCACCATTATGGTCATATTTGGGCACTCAGCCCTCATGTGGACTTTCCCTCCATACTTGAAACAAGTGATGTCTCTAGTGGGGGTCCTCACGGGTAGGTTAGGTGTGTTGGTGTTTGGTAATGGTCTTGGTGGTAGGGTGCTTGGTTGGGTGTTTGGTTTAGGTGTATAGGAGCGGTTGGTGTTTGGGGTGTCTTGCTAGGGTTTTGCCAAGGCCGCTTGAAGGTAGTAGAAGGAGTATAAGATATAGTAGACAAGTGTTGGCTTCTCGGTTTATGGCTTACTTGTCTTTCGATTTTGAGTGCCAAATGGAACATTTCATCCAACGTCGCATAGGTGTAGAAGTCAAGCGGATTCGCAATCTCCTTGTAGAGTCTGGCCAAGAATCGAGCCATGGTGGCCTCTACTTCCTCGCGAATGTCCGCCCTCATCAAGCAAGTCAACAACTCATGGTAGTACTCAATAACACTCTTGGATCCTTGTCTTAGGCGTTGAAGGCGTCGGTGTAAGTCCCTCAAGTAGTAAGGTGGCACAAAGCGACGCTTATTTCAAACAATAGCTCGTCCCAATCGGCCATGGGCGCCCTCTTCTCAAATCTCCTATTTATCTCTATGCGATCCCACCAATGAATGGCCATTCCCGTGAACTCAACTACGGCCAACTTGACCTTCTTCTCTTTAGAGTAGTTGTAGCAAGCAAAGACCCTTTCCATCTTGTTCTCTCATTCAAAGTAGGCCTCGGGGTCGTCCTTCCCCTCGAATTGAGGCAAGGACGTTTTGATGTTGTTTTTGTTGTCCACCTGCTCCTCATATGACCGATAGGCCCAGTCCTCATACCGTTCCTTATAGTCATCGTGCCCCGGTGGCTCATATGGAGGCCCTTCGGGAATGTGTCCTCACACTCCCCTCATCCTCCGTGGGTCAAAAAGAGGCGATTGGTTTGGTGGAGTCCTCTCATGAATCCCTATTGGTGCTCACCTACGAGGGATGTAGTTGTCGGCTTGGTGATAGGTGTTTCGGGTAAGATTTTGTGTGGTGTCTGGGTAATGTCTAGGTTCGGGATGGGGTGCGGTGTTTAGGTGGGGTCTAGGCTCTCGGCGGGGTGCGGTGTAGGGTGTGGTGTATGGGTTGTATTGTAGTTGTGCTGAGTAGTGTAGTTATGGCCTAGGCGCGGGAGGCCTCCTTGGGATCCCTTCCCTCTCACTTGGGCAGCTGATACGATCCCAGGATGTATCATGCATGGCACATCGTATGTTCGTAACAAGCAGATGAACAAGCAAATGGAGTCCGATTTGAGAGAACAGAGTCTTGCTGTAAACTTCAAGATGTTAGCTTCCCTTTGGGACACGTTTCAGATCAATCGGATGAATGGATCAAAAGTTATGCTCGTCGAGATTTCCCTGTGCAGAATAGACGTGATTACGCCCTATCCCGGCGTAATTACATCAAGACCAGTAGCATCGAGCTCCAGCTGATGTGATCACGCCACACACTCGATGTAATCACGTCCTGGCAGTTCCAGATTGCGCCAAAAAGGGAATTATGGATTTATTATGGTTTTTCCTGATTTGGTGATTTCTATGCTTTATTAGTTATGGATTTATTTAATTAGTTTCCTTATTAATTAGCTAAATTAGTTTAGGTTTATTTTAATTACTTAATTAGAAGTTCTATTAGGAGAAGGTTTCCTATTGTAAGGATTTAGGGTTTTCTCCTATTTAAAGGAGCCACCCTCTTCATTATTATGGACGTTATATTGAAATAAATAAAAAACCAAAGAGTTTTCTCAATTATTCTTCGCGAACCTTGTCCCTCTTTGAGTCCGGATACTCGATTAGGATAGCAAGTAAAACCCGAACATCCACTCCATTGAATCGTAGCTCTAGTTTGGCTAATACATGATATTAGCAGGGTTAGAGATCATTTCAAGAACCTCATTCGATAAGTTTAGGTTGGCTAATACACGGATATTAGCAGGGTTAAATAGTCGTATTGAGTTATCATTCTTCCGCATCGAAATCCAAGCTTAGAACTAGATCGGGAATTACTCGTTACGCATCCTACGCAACTAGGATCGTATCAGTTGGTAGCCGAGCAAAGGCGTTCTATGGTTGGTATCTATCCCTCTATCTTTACTTTTCAAGTTATCTTTTCATTTTGTGTCTTGTTATTTCCGTTTGGAGTCGAGTCGATTTAGAAAATAATTTTCTAGATCTAGTTTTGTGTCTTTGTAAAAACAAATCGGAAGTGCGGTTTGTTTGAGTCTTTTATTTACGAAAAAAGAGTCACAAAAAAATCAGTCCCCGAAGTGTCAAATAGGGTCACAGAAATCAGTCCCCAAAAAGTGTCAAAAGAGTCATAAAAAAATAGTCCCCGAAAGTGTCTTTGTTTATTTTTATTTTTATTAAGAGTCATGTTGAGAAGTCGAGAGTATCAGGCGCGTTGGCATGAGTGGCGTGAGAAGCAGTGGTATGAAGATGATGCCTATATGAGGCGAGACAGAATGGGTGAAAGGCGACCTAGATTTGAGAACAGAGATGATGCCAATCTAGGAAAAACAAAGATGAAAATCCCTTCCTTTGGAGGAACAAATAACCCGGATACATATCTAGCGTGGGAAAGGAAGATTCAATCGATCTTTGTTTATCACAACTACTCGGAGGAGGAGAAAGTAAAGATGGCATCGGTTGGGTTCTTTGGAGACGCTACTCATTGGTGGAATGATTTGAATTATCAAATGCGAAGCCTTAGAATCGATCCAATCTCAACTTGGAATGATATGAAGATATTCATGAGGCAACGATTCCTACCCGCCCACTGGCAAGAGCAACACTATGAAGCGCAAGGATCACAACAGAGGTATTATGATGAGTACTATGATGCACAAGGGTCAATACGTTATGGTGTGCATAGGCCACCACCAGGGCTATGCAGCGGCGAGCGCAAGCGGAGAGACAACCCCAACACATGTTTGGCAAGAGATGTTCCATCTTCAACTCGTGTGCGAACGCGAGATATTTTATGCCATATATGCACAGGTCGAGGACACACTTCTAGCCAATGTCCCAACAATAGAGTGATCATTGAGGACAATGATGAGGTGACTCCGGACGAGATTGATACTGATGCGATCACGGCCGAAACTCGGAAGAGAAATCCGGCCGAGATAACATTCAACCAAAGGAGGATCTAGCTCATATGGGTTTGAGCACACAAACAACAATAAAAACAGTAGGAAATATGGATGAACGGAGGGAGACACGCAACGGAAAGGATTAACTTACAAATTACCCGATTGAATGGCGGAGGGATTAGAGATGACGATTGAGACACGAGGAGGTAACAACGGGTTACACATGTGAAGGATTCTTGTTCTTTTTGATTGACTCAAGCCACGACGATCCAAGACCAAGGCAAGCACCAATTTGATTTCCCAAAGAGAGATCGGGAGGAGTATTCTCACTCGACGGATCTCTCTCAAGGAGGGGTGAGCAATGGATGAATGAATAAAAGAAGGAGTAAGCTCAACTTAAACATTCATTCATCATCCAAAACTAAGTTACAAAATGAGGAGAAAGTCCCTATTTATACTAGGTTACAATAAGCCTACACTATTACAAAAATGACCCTGAAAATGTGCTTGGAAAACAAAATTCGGTCACCAAAACAGAAGCTAGCGTGATTCACGTTAAGGTCTAAACGTGATCATGTTAGCCAACTTTTCCTTACCGTGATCACGTTAATCCCTATCGTGATCACGCCAAGAACCGCGCGCTAAAATGTCAACGAGCATAACTTTTGATCCACCCGTCCGATTGGCCTGAAACTTGTCCCAAATGAAAGCTAACATCTTGAAGTTTCCATCCAGCCTCTGATCTCTCAAATCGGACTCCATTTGCTTGTCCATATGCTTGTTGCGAACACGCAATGCGATTCTGACTTGTATAGGGCCTAGGCATGTTGAGGAAATGACACTTGATTCCCGACCTTGGACATGATTGACGCTCATCTGCAAGGCTCGGCGGTCCATAACCGGTCCTCTTGGCTTCATGCCAAATTGTTCCAACTCGAAGGGAGCCGTGATCACATCAACTCCTTCCCCTTCGAAAGGATTCGTCCTCGAATCCTTGCTTTTTATTTTCTGTAAAATAACAAACGATATATATATATATATAGATATTTGCGTTAGTTAAAAACACTCGCTCACGTGTTTACACTCGGTGTTTAAAACTCTCGCAAAAGTTGCGCTCACAAATAATTCGCTCACATTTATTGAGGGGACAAGTGGCACTTCGTCAACAAGTCTAAGGATTAGGTCAAAAAGTCTTGCTTGCATTAAATGCAAGGATAAGAACAAAGACTTGTGTGCACAATTTATATTTGTTTATTCCTAAGGAAAGAATAAACAAATGGGAAACAAAAACTTTTTGATCATCCAAACTCAGATGGATCAAAAGAAAAGACTCAAGAACAAGATGAACACATGAAGAACACAAGAAGAACATGAAGAACACCAAGAACACCAAGATGCTCTTGACAGACTTCCGAAAAAAACTCAACAAAAATAGCAAACGAAGGCTAAACATTACGAAAATTGACAGAAAGACTCCTAAGACACAGAACTACAACTTTCACGAAGGAAGGACAAGATTATTCCCACGGGAAAATTGCTGGAAACAGACTCAAACACAGAAACTGTTTTTCTCGGAAAAATCTGCACACGTTTCTTTGGAAGCCAAAAAGTATATAAATTTCACCGAGATTGCAGTCGACACAAAAACGAAAGTTGTTCCACACAGACTGAATTTTAAGCATACAAAAATTCAGAATGTTCTGAGTGATACAACTCGTACAAAACAGAAAAGAAACAGACACAACAAACTGATTTTCGGACAGAAAATCAGGCACAAGAGGAACGACTCTTGGAAACGAAAACACAAGATGATTTTCGGACAAAAAATCATCTCGACAACACACAAACGGAAGATCAACAGCAACAACACAAACAAACACAGATCTACAAACCCAAAAGCCCAGAAGCTCCGCTACCAATTGATGCGATCACGGCTCCCTTCGAGTTGGAACAATTTGGCATGAAGCCAAGAGGACCGGTTATGGACCGCCGAGCCTTGCAGATGAGCGTCAATCATGTCCAAGGTCGGGAATCAAGTGTCATTTCCTCAACATGCCTAGGCCCTATACAAGTCAGAATCGCATCGCGTGTTCGCAACAAGCATATGGACAAGCAAATGGAGTCCGATTTGAGAGATCAGAGGCTGGATGGAAACTTCAAGATGTTAGCTTTCATTTGGGACAAGTTTCAGGCCAATCGGACGGGTGGATCAAAAGTTATGCTCGTTGACATTTTAGCGCGCGGTTCTTGGCGTGATCACGATAGGGATTAACGTGATCACGGTAAGGAAAAGTTGGCTAACGTGATCACGTTTAGACCTTAACGTGAATCACGCTAGCTTCTGTTTTGGTGACCGAATTTTGTTTTCCAAGCACATTTTCAGGGTCATTTTTGTAATAGTGTAGGCTTATTGTAACCTAGTATAAATAGGGACTTTCTCCTCATTTTGTAACTTAGTTTTGGATGATGAATGAATGTTTAAGTTGAGCTTACTCCTTCTTTTATTCATTCATCCATTGCTCACCCCTCCTTGAGAGAGATCCGTCGAGTGAGAATACTCCTCCCGATCTCTCTTTGGGAAATCAAATTGGTGCTTGCCTTGGTCTTGGATCGCCGTGGCTTGAGTCAATCAAAAAGAACAAGAATCCTTCACATGTGTAACCCGTTGTTACCTCCTCGTGTCTCAATCGTCATCTCTAATCCCTCCGCCATTCAATCGGGTAATTTGTAAGTTAATCCTTTCCGTTGCGTGTCTCCCTCCGTTCATCCATATTTCCTACTGTTTTTATTGTTGTTTGTGTGCTCAAACCCATGAGCTAGATCCTCCTTTGGTTGAATGTTATCTCGGCCGGATTTCTCTTCCGAGTTTCGGTCGTGATCGCATCAGATACCCTTAAGGATTCTCTCGAACAGTTGAAAGTACCAGTGAAGTTTTACGCCGAGTATGAGATCACTAGAGATATTGAGAGAAAAAGAGAAGAGTTGAGTGTTCAGATTGGTGAGACCAAGACGCCTAAGTGTGAGAACATTGTGAAGAGTAGTGGTGTGGTTGTGAGTGGTCAGATTGGTGAGACCAAGACTACCACCAATGGGATTCAGTTGACCGTTTTGAGTAGTTGTATTGCTAGTGCGCAAGATGTGGTGGTAGCAATTGATGAGCGCATCATTCAGCCGAAAGACTATGGGATTGATCGATACTTTGATCAAGTTCATGGATGGTTTGACGACAGATCTGCCAAGGTTGGTCATGGTGCGACGGTTGCTGTAGTTGAGTGTGTGGATCAGTCAATATGCCATGGTACGTTTCTTATTGCAGAAGCATATACTATTCGTATGAATGTTGATTTTGGAATTCCTTTGATGAGATTCGAGATTGCATATGTGCCATATAGTATTGCTCGTATCAATGTATTTTCCATGGAGGTTGTGTTTTTTTTCTCTTGCTTTGTGCACAATTCGAGGACGAATCATTTTGAAGAGGGAGAGAAGGGAAATAGAGCAATAAAAGGTTCATTGGAACACAAGCAGCAAGCTTTTACTATGAACAGCGGCAAGGTTCATGTGGAGACCGAACCAAGAATTATAAGGGTCTTATCCAAGGGAGCCTTATGCACATTTGTAGAGGAGCTCGCTTGGGCCAATCCGTTCCAAGAAGGGCTACAACAGGTTTATGAAGCGAGCCATAGAGAATACTCATTCAAGGCGTCACAGAATGTGTGTGTTGTGGATTATACACTTTGGCAACCAAGAAAACGCAAGAGATGGAGAGTGTACATTGAGTGTGGAATTGCTGGGATTTCTTGGACAGATTATGTTGATCAAGATTCGAGGACGAATCTTTCCGAAGGAGGGAATGATACGATCCCAAGATGTATCATGCATGGCACATTGTATGTTCGTAACAAGCAGATTAACAAGCAAATGGAGTCCGATTTGAGAGAACAGAGTCTTAATGTAAACTTCAAGATGTTAGCTTCCCTTTGGGGCATGTTTCAGATCAATCGGACGGATGGATCAAAAGTTATGCTCGTCGAGATTTCCCTGTGCAGAATGGACGTGATTACGCCCTATCCCGGAGTAATTACGTCAAGACCAGTAGCATCGAGCTCCAGCTGATGTGATCATGCCACACACTCGATATAATCACGTCCTGGTAGTTCCAGATTGCACCAAAAAGGGAATTATGGATTTATTATGGTTTTTCCTGATTTGGTGATTTCTATGTTTTATTAGTTATGGATTTATTTAATTAGTTTCCTTATTAATTAGCTAAATTAGTTTAGATTTATTTTAATTACTTAATTAGAAGTTCTATTAGGAGAAGGTTTCCTATTGTAAGGATTTAGGGTTTTCTCCTATTTAAAGGGAGTCACCCTCTTCATTATTATGGACGTTATATTGAAATAAATAAAAAAACAGAGATTTTTCTCAATTATTCTTCGCGAACCTTGTCCCTCTTTGAGTCCGGATACTCGATTAGGATAGCAAGTAAAACCCGAACATCCACTCCATTGAATCGTAGCTCTAGTTTGGCTAATACAGGATATTAGCAGGGTTAGAGATCATTTCAAGAACCTCATTCGATAAGTTTAGGTTGGCTAATACACGGATATTAGCAGGGTTAAACAGTCGTATTGAGTTATCATTCTTCCGCATCGAAATCTAAGCTTAGTACTAGATCGGGAATTACTCGTTACGCATCCTACGCAACTAGGATCGTATCAGCAGCTCCCTTCGGCTTTCTCTCCCTCATCTTCGGTGCGACGATTGAACCCATAGTAGTCTACATCATTCGGATTCTTAGGTCGGGTCCTTTGGTGATAGTAGGTGAAAGGTTGTTTGGTGTGTCCTTTGGGTAATGGTTGGGGTGGGGGTTCTTGGTGGGGATTTTGTGTGAGAGTAGGTTTAGGTGTGAGCGCCGCGAGCGCATCGAGTATGGCTCGGTTGGTTTGCTCTTGGCGCGCCCACTGCTCGACCATTTGAGCAGTGATAGCATGTTTCTTGGGCGTGATTTTATCCTCTATTTTAGCCTTTTCGGGGACATGATTCTGCTAATTGACCTTTATTTCCATCTTTATTGCAGATCAACGCCAAATGGAGAAAAAGAGCGAAAAGATGCATTTTTGAAGGAATTCTTAGGATTTCAAGCTTCAAGGCCCATAAGATCGGAGAGTCATCGTGCCTTCGACGCTAGCCAGACCAGTGAGCAGTCTCCTGCCCGTGACGCATCCACATCAGATCAAGATCAAAAGCCAAAGAAAGGAATCTCCGAAGATTCGCACGGGATTCCTTACATTTCTAGAAGATTTCATGCGCATCTAGAAGATTCCAGAATATTCCAGCACGCTCCATGTGCTGTCACTCTCTCCCCTTAGCTGGAATTTATCTTTTTGTAGTCCCTTAGCTGGATTTTGTCCTCTTGTGGGCTAGACACTATATAAACCTCTAGTTTTTAGGGTTTTAGACATCTTGTAAATATTTTTCCACTTTCTTCTTTTGGCAGCCACCTCCTTTTCTCTCCTCCCCCTTTTGGGTGGTGGTTGAGACCTCTATTTCCAGCAACCATTGAACTTAACCGGAGCTTCGCTCCGGCCAGTAACATTTATTAGTTTTCTTCTTCTTGTTCTTCTTTTATGCAATCTTTTTTTTCCTATTTTATTTATTTATTTATTTTGTGGTATGAGTAGCTAGATTCTCCCTTCTTAGCAGATGTATTTTGAGGGTTGCATGGGTAGTTAAGAGGCCTAAATGTGTTTAATATATTCTTATTGTTGTATTCGATTGTTTGTCGGCTTCTTGTTAATTCGTCTACGGCAAGATTAGTAGTCAGGCCAACTAGTGACTAATCCTAGATGATTAGTGTCATTCTCTTGGTTATAACTGACATCAATCCTTGAGTTAGAGTAGACAGCTAGTGGGGACATCGCGAGAGGTCTTTCGTCTAGGGGTAAATGGTCATTTAGGGTATATGATACGAGTTTGACACACTGAGATGTCACGCCCTAGATCTGTCTTGCCTCCACTTCATGGGCGTTTTGAATAGTGCCTCCCCGCATTCATGCCTAGGAGGACGGCGAAACGTCATGGCCACCTCATATATGGAAACGGGGGGTGGCTTCTACCTAAGAAGGTGAGTAGAGGGCCTACGTGGAAACATGGCCCCTATACCATATCTATGACATGAGAGTAGAATATTTTTGCGCCGATGATTATCATGCCCTCAACGCAACCTGAGAATGTCCTTTGCTAAGATCTCTTCTCTTCTGGTTTTATTTCTTTAATCTCTTCTCTTTTGACTTTATTTCTTTATTTGATTTTTGTTTGCATGTCTTGCCCTTGATTTCTGTTTGCATGTCGTGCCCTTGATTTCTATTTTTATTAATTGTCTTGTTAGCAACCATCTCTATCTTGGTAATTGTCTTGTAGGAGCTTAAGATGCAGAGACAAATATATGAAATACAGAGACAAATAGATGAATTGCAGCTCCAACACTTCTGCCCAGTCACACCACAAATCATCCTATCACCCCATTGAACAACATTTGCAACACTTAGATAGTGATGACTATTTAAGTGAAGAGAATTTATCAACCGCCATTCTATGAGAGTTGCCATCTGAGCGTCATGACCAAGATAATGAGTCTTATGGGTTAGAGGACCTTTTCATGCGCACGAATGAGCTAAAATTGGACGGTCCAGGATGTCTTCCTCTAGAGCCAGGAGCCAACATGGAGTTCAAGGCCAGTACAGACACAATATTGAGCGACACAAATCTGCCAGATTTTTACGACGAGCATCTTGCCTTAGACGCAGAATTAGAGACAGAAATCATTGTTCAACCAAATTTGCCAGGTCAACTCCAGAACTGTTCTGACACTTTGGTGGGCCAAGGGAATGAGGTTTTTGAGGCTTTTCACCACATAAAATCTTGTGAAGAGTGTCTTACCCTAGACACAGAATTCAAGCCGGGGAAGATTGAGAAGGAGGAGTTAAGAGAGATTGAGGAAGAGATAATCGAGGACTTGAGATCTAAAGTATTTATATATGATAGGGAGATTTCTAAACTTTTTTATTATATTGATCCTTTTCTTGAATCACCTTTCACTCATAACAATTTTTTCCTCATTGTTTTGCGGGAACCCAAATTAACACTTGAATCATATTATGGTTGCCTGCAGGTTGTTTTGCTACTAGACCATCCACTTCATGTCATAATTCACATCAAACTAAGAGGATGGAAAGCATTTAGTAGAATAGGTTGAAGTTCGAATAGCCAACGTCGTGCCCTCGACGATAACAGAGGCACTTCGTGGGAGGCAACCCACGTTCCTTTCCCTTTTTATTTCTACTTCACTCTTTATTTTTCAGAACTTTCCTGTGTGTGCCCTTCTCGCATTGAGGACGATGCGCTGCCTAAGTGTGGGGAGGGATTTATTTGTGTGTTTGTTTGCATGTTTAATTTTTCGCTTGTTGCATAATTGCATATTTTTCGGATTTTTAAAAATTTTTTGGATTTTATTTTTAGACTTTGCTTGGAATTTTGCCACTGCCTAGTTTTAAAACCCTCATAATGGACATGCATTTTTGACTTCTTATGCATGGAAGAAACTTGTCATTCATTGCATCTATGCCCTGCCATGCACATCTTGACCTGCTTGCCCTTATGACCAGTCATGCCCTAGACACCCAGTAGTCTTAATTTGTACCCTGTGAGCACAATAAGCTTCATGCCTTTTTATTCATGTGTGATTTAATGCTTGACTAGGCACTGACTAGGTTTGCATAATATCCTTGGGTATAGGCACCATTAGACAAGGGAAAGCAACGAAACGACGAAGAGACTTTGCAATTTTTCTTTCTATTCTTTTTATTTTTCTGCTTTCTTCTTTCTCCATTTTCTTTCCTTTTTCATGCCCTTGATACCCTTATTCTCTCTTCTAACCACTTGAGCCTTTTCTTTGATCTTTCCTTGGCAGGTGAGTAACACTCTTCATTCGAAAGGCAAGGGCTAGACATCGAAGAAGATAAGTGTGGGGAGAAATACAAAGATCAAGGGCACGATAGAGCAACTGCAGAAATCAGGTATCTTGGGCAGGACAGCAACGTCAGATTACCTCCTCACCATAACAAAGCTTAAGTGTGGGGAAGTAGAATCAAGTATCAAGCCCTCGAAGTCAATCGCTCAAAGAAATGTGAAGAATTGCCAACTCCAGCTCCTATCCAAAGAGCGAGCAAAGGAAGAAAGATTTGTGCCTGCTTGCTAGATATTTCATAAAAAAAAAAAATCAAATTGAATTCGAATAAAAGCACAGCAGGCACAGAAAGCAAGAGCAACAAAAAGGCAATCATTTTGTGCCCTCAACGCAGACAAAGATCTCCTCCACAAAAGAACGCCAAAGCCATCGTCTAGCCCTCGCTTTCATGCCCTCTCCAGCGAGTGTTGCTCACCGATTCACCTTCCTTCTAGCCAAGGAATCCTCCACCTCCAGATTTATTTTTCTTTTCCTTCTCTTTTCTCCTTTTATTTCTGTTTTATTTTCTTTCCTTTTTTCTTTTCCTTCACACCTTCCCCTACCCCTTATTGCTCTTTTTCTTTTTCCATTTTTTCTTTTTGCAAAGTTATCTCTGATCGCTAGATTGCCCTTGCATGTGTTCTACCATACTTGGATTGACGTGCAAACTCTGCCTTGTGTTGTATTATTTTCATTTTTGAGTGATTAGCCTAAACACATATTTTGTTGCGAGCGTGAGTGCAAACACATATCCAGGTGAGGACTACTGGTGAATAGGCTTGGTCTGGAAAAGTCTGATTGATAGGGTCGTTATCATATTAGCCGGATGCAGGTGCTTTTCTAGGGCTGGATGTGTTCTGGTTAGGTGTAGTTTGTCGAATGACTTGTCTATTCTTGTGTTAAGAGGTTGAGGATGTATGTCACTACATAAGGTGGTTTTCAATTTTGTTAATGCTCGAGGACGAGCATTAGGGCAATGTCCGGATGTTTGATAGCATGTTTCTTAGGCGTGATTTTATCCTCTATTTTAGCCTTTTCGGGGGCATGATTCTGCTAATTGACCTTTATTTCCATCTTTATTGCAGATCAACGCCAACAGGAGAAAAAGAGCGAAAAGATGCATTTTTGAAGGAATTCTTGGGATTTCAAGCTTCAAGGTGTAGAAGATCGGAGCGTCATCGTGCCCTCGACGCTAGCCAAACCAGTGAGTAGTCTCATACCCGTGACGCATCCACATCAAATCAAGATCGAAAGCCAAAGAAAGGAATCTCCGAAGATTCGCATGGGATTCCTTGCGTTTCTAGAAGATTCCAAGCGCATCTAGAAGATTCCAGAATATTACAGCACACTCCATATGTTGTCACTCTCTCCCCTTAGCTGGAATTTATCTTTTTGTAGTCCCTTAGCTGGATTTTGTCCTCTTGTGGGCTAGACACTATATAAACCTCTAGTTTTTAGGGTTTTAGACATCTTGTAAATATTTTTCCACTCTTCTTTTGGCAGCCGCCTCCTTTTCTCTCCTTCCCCTTTTGGGTGGTGGCTGAGACCTCTATTTCCAGTAGCCATTGAACTTAACCGGAGCTTTGCTCCGGCCGGTAACATTTATTAGTTTTCTTCTTCTTGTTCTTCTTTTATGCAATCTTTCTTTTCCTATTTTATTTATTTGTTTTGTGGTTTGAGTAGCTAGATTCTCCCTTCTTAGCAGAGGTATTTTGAGGGTTGCATGGGTAGTTAAGAGGCCTAAATGTGTTTAATATATTCTTATTGTTGTATTCGATTGTTTGTCGGCTTCTTGTTAATTCGTCTAAGGCAAGATTAGTAGTCAGGCCAACTAGTGACTAATCCTAGATGATTACTATCATTCTCTTGGTTATAACTGACGTCAATCCTTGAGTTAGAGTAGACACCTAGTGGGGACATCGCGAGAGGTCTTTCGTCTAGGGGTAAATGGTCGTTTAGGGTATATGATACGAGCTTGACACACTGAGATGTCACGCCCTAGATCTGTCTTGCCTCTACTTCATGGGCGTTTTGAATAGTGCCTCCCCGCATTCGTGCCTGGGAGGACGGCGAAACGTCAAGGCTACCTCATATGTGGAAACTGGGGATGGCTTCTACCTAAGAAGGTGAGTAGGGGGCCTACGTGGAAACATGACCCCTATAGCATATCTATGGCATGAGAGTAGAATATTTTTGCGCCGATGATTATCTTACCCTCGACGCAAGTCGAGAATGTCCTTTGCTAAGATCTCTTCTCTTCTGGTTTTATTTCTTTAATCTCTTCTCTTTTGACTTTATTTCTTTATTTGATTTCTGTTTGCATGTCTTGCCCTTGATTTCTATTTTTATTAATTGTCTTGTTAGCAACCATCTCTATCTTGGTTAACTAGATTAACCAACCAACCAACCCCCCGCCCCCAATTGTTTCTTTTATTGTTTCATTTTATATCTGGCCTTGTCTTGTGTATGTCTTCACCATTCTCTGTGGATCGAACCTCTTGCCACTGTCTTCAATCCTTTTTTATTGCATGTGATAAGTTTTAATTATTTGATCGTGCTCTCGACAAGCACGTCATAAAATTGGCGCATTTTCTAGGGAATCAGTGTTATGTCGTGCCCTAGATAGTTCCAAATATTTTTTTTATTTTTTTATTTATTTCTTTCTTCAATGTCTTATTTTAATTCTTATTCTCACTCAACCTCTTTCCCTCAGTATTTTACTCCTAACCCCCTGTGGTGGAATCAAGAAAATTTCAACTATGGAGTGCAAGCCGAACCTAGCTATCAATATTATCCGCCTCCACAACCTCCACAAGACCAAGGGCGGTTTCAAGAAAATCAGGATGCAATAGTTATCATAAAGAGCCAACTTGAGGAGATGCAATTAGACTTGTAGGAGCTTAAGATGCAGAGACAAATAGATGAATTGGCTGATTTAGTGAATCAAGCTAAAGAGACCTGGGAGGAAATTAAGGAGCAGAGACACCAAGAGGCCATTGTTTCTTTTATTGTTTCATTTTATATCTGGCCTTGTCTTGTGTATGTCTTCACCATTCTCTGTGGATCGAACCTCTTGCCACTGTCTTCAATCCTTTTTTGTTGCATGTGATAAGTTGTAATTATTTGATCGTTCCCTCGACAAGCACGTGATCAAGCAGCGAGGCCAGTCAAGGCCGGGCTAGTCTCGGCTCCCCCTTCGGGCTCTTTCCCCTCAAGCCTTCCCATGTTTGTTAACTCAGTCGAGTCTCCTTCGGAATGGTGGCTAGGACGCATCCTCAATCGTACCTACAAAAGTAACAAACGCAAGTAGATGTATATAAAAGGTTAGTTCCCTCCCTCTCGTGTTTTGTTCTCGTGTTTCACTCTTCTCTCTAATGTTCTCCCCAACTCACGCCACTCTATTTTCCTCTCAAAACCTAGCCCTTAGTCCAACTCGACTCTAAGACAAGGAAGGCACGGGAGACACAAGGAAAACAAGGCAAGGAAAGAAGGCACGGAAAGCCTAGTGTGGTGCGCGAATGTTGTAATGGTGCGCAACAAATAAACTTAGAGTAGAAATAGTGTGAGAAATAAGAAGGACAAACCAAAGACACAAAGGAAAGCTCAAGAAAACGAAAGGAAAATAAAAAGAAGGAAAGCAATAAAGTTTCTTAAGATCAATTGCTAAAATGATTCAAGCTCAAACGCAAACTTCACACAAGCTTTGGTCTTGCTTACTATCTCAAGTCATGTGCTTTGATTCAATTGTATTTATATATTTTTTTGAATTCTTTTCTTTTGTTTTGAATTCTTTATTTATTTATTTTTGAATTCTTTTTTTTTTTTTAGTGCAAGAGAGCTCCAAGATGTGTGACAAGTATTGATTAATGATGCAAGACTTGTAGTGCAATATGATAAGTGCTAGTGATAAGCGGTGTTTGCATAAGTGATAAGAGCTTTAGTGATAATGAGTGTGTGTATCAATGATTGGTGATAAGGAGGTACGGTTATAGATATTCTCCTAGGGTGTGCATCAAGTTTAGGGTTGAAGGCCGCCGGCCTCAACACATGCTATGGGTGACTCACACAATGACTCACACAAAAGGACAAACCATACTCTTTGGACCACCTTGACACTTGGCTCACGTTTTATGGAATGCAACCAAATGCTAAGAACACCAACACGTTCTTGAATGAAAGAGATGATGAAAATCAGATTTAATTCACAACAAACACAACACAAACAATCAAGAGTGTTTTTAGACGGATCAAACAAGCACAAAGCTCAAGAACATCAAAAATACCCAAATGATCCAAAATGACCGAAATGACAAGGAGAAGATTTTGGACCGTAGGAATACCTTGAAAGTTAAGGAAATGCAACCTAGAGACAGCTAGTCCTCCGCTACCACATGATAAGGCCCAAGTTCCTTAGAAGGCCTTGGCATCCCTTAGATGGAGTCGGACCTAGTCTCGTGCACGGTTGGCTTAGGCGTTGACAGATTGATGGACGATCGGATGAAAGGAAATGAATAAGGAGTTACAGCGGAATATTTAATGGATGAATGCGGAATATTTAGAAGGATAAAGGTAAGGGATTTATATATGAACAATGGGTTTCGAACATAGAAGTTTGGAGGAAACCCTCTTGGAAACGAAGGCCAAGCAACCTTCCTATTACAAACTACTAACTAGTTCTAGATCAAGGCCAACCTTATCATCAATGGAGGATGATCAAGTCAGTGAGCTTGAAGAAGAAGATAGGCTACGGTTCTAAGAACCCTAGAGGTAGACTATTGGCTTAAGGCTTTCGAGGAAAAAATCACAATCAAAAAGCAACTATAAAAGAAGGCTAAGTCCTTCAATTTATAGGAAAGATATTTACAAGGGAAAAGACCCTATTCACCCTTGGACAAAGGGGCTTCACTCATAGGATACGCGTGCTCGCTTGAGTGTGTGACGGGTCGCGGGCTTGGCTGTGTGACAAGGCGCGACCGCGGGCGTGGCTTTGGTGAGGCCGTGGCCCTGGGCTTTGGCGAGGCCGAGGCCCTAGGCTTTAGCAAGGCTGAGGCGCTAGGCGCGAGTGATGTCTTGGCGTCGGGCGCGGGTGCGGCCTTGGCGCTCGGCGCGGACTCGGACTCGGGCGTGTGGCTGCGAGTCGAGTCGTTGGTATGGACACATAGGCTCCATTGGGTCGAAGCCTTCATGTTGCCTTCTTCAGCCCTAAGCGCCTTGATGAGAAGGCCGATCACGTTCTTGCTCCTCGTGGCGTGTTTATGTGTGGCTTTGGTCAGGCCATGGACTTAGGTTGTATCAGTAGGTTGTAGAGAGGAGTAGTGGCATCGGTGGAAGAGGGATGAGGAGTTGAAAATAGAAAATAAAAATTATTAATTTTTTTCTAATTTTTAATTAAAAGACGATAGATATTTAAAATAAATTTTAAATTGTGTGATGTGTAAAAAAAAAAATCACATGATTGACTTTTATTGGTAAGAGTAAGCCAACTCATGCTTGTGAGTTGACATCCATTAGACACAACCCGCCAAAATTATCTAAATTTTATTGACGTGGCCAGAGCAGAACTTGGTTACCTCTTCAAATCCAAACCGTCGACTGCTCGAAAACTCAAAAAGTGTCTAAAACCATCCATGGCTTCCCTCTCATCATCTCTTACTTCCATTTTCCTACTAGAAAGTCCCTTCCTTTCTCTCCCATTAGTGCCCCTACTCTGTTCCCATATTTACACCACAACCACGACTCTAAAACCCAGAAAAGCCCTCTTATCGGCGATCAGAAAGGATGTCTGGACAAGAAATACAACGTACACACAATCCCATCCAAGAAAACAAAAACATCACATTTACTTAGACCACAGTATAGACATGGCCCAGTTGTTGAATTCCATCGGCCAGACCGAAAACGAGCAAGAGTTATACGCATTGTTATCCCCTTACAAAGACAGGCAACTTTCAATTCGTTTCATGGTGACAGTCCTGTCACGTGAGCCTGACTGGCAAAGGTCACTGGCCATTCTTGATTGGGTTAATGAGGTTGCTAGGTATTCTCCTTCTGTGTTCGCGTATAATGTTGTTTTGCGCAATGTGTTGAGGGCTAAGCAATGGGATCTTGCACATGGCCTGTTTGATGAAATGCGTAAGAAAGGGCTTGCGCCCGACAGATATACTTATTCGACGCTTATTACGTGTTTCGGGAAAGAGGGTTTGTTTGATACGGCGTTGTTTTGGCTTCAAGAGATGGAACAAGACCATGTTTCAGGGGATCTTGTTTTGTACAGTAATTTGATTGAGTTGTCCAGGAAGTTGTGTGATTATTCAAAAGCCATTTCAATATTTATGAGGTTGAAAAGGAACGGGATTGCGCCGGATTTAGTTGCGTATAACACAATGATTAATGTGTTTGGAAAAGCAAAGTTGTTTAGAGAAGCACGGATGTTGATTAATGAGATGAGCGATGCAGGTATTATGCCGGATACTGTTAGCTATTCGACACTTTTGCGTGTTTATGTTGAGAATGAGAAGTTTGTTGAGGCATTATCTGTTTTTTCGGAGATGAATGAGGTTAACTGTGGACTTGATCTGACGACATGTAACATTATGATTGATGTTTATGGACAGCTTGATATGGCTAAGGAAGCAGATAGGTTGTTTTGGAGCATGAAGAAGTTAGGGATAGAACCTAATGTTGTTAGTTATAATACCCTTTTGAAGGTTTATGGTGAGGCCGAGCTTTTTGGGGAGGCTATTCATTTGTTTAGGTTGATGCAAAGGAAGGATATTGAGCAGAATGTTGTTACCTATAATACTATGATTAAAATTTATGGAAAGTCACTCGAGCATGAGAAGGCAACGAATCTTGTGCAGGAGATGCAGGACAGGGGGATTGAACCAAATGCCATTACATATTCAACGATCATCTCTATTTGGGGTAAGGCAGGGAAATTGGATAGGGCTGCATTGTTGTTTCAAAAGCTGAGGAGTTCAGGGATTGAGATTGATCAAGTGCTTTATCAAACGATGATTGTGGCTTATGAGAGGGTTGGTTTAGTTGGTCATGCTAAGCGTCTACTTCATGAGCTCAAACAACCAGACAATATTCATAGGGAAACAGCTGTTAAAATTCTTGCCAGAGCTGGTCGGATAGAAGAGGCCACATGGGTTTTTCGTCAGGCTTTCGATGCTGGGGAGGTAAAGGATATATCTGTCTTCGGATGCTTGATTGATCTATTCTCAAGGAATAAGAAGTATGCAAATGTCATTGAGGTGTATGATAAGATGAGAGGAGCTGGATATTTCCCCGACTCTAATGTGATTGCTCTTGTCCTGAATGCTTACGGGAAGTTGAGAGAATTTGAGAAGGCAGACGATTTGTACTGCGAAATGCAGGAAGAGGGATGCGTTTTCCCAGATGAGGTTCACTTCCAGATGCTGAGTCTCTATGGTTCAAGAAAAGATTTTATGATGATAGAATCCCTGTTTCAGAGGCTGGATTCAGATCCTAACATTAACAAAAAGGAATTGCTTCTTGTTGTTGCCAGCATATATGAAAGAGCAAATCGATTGAATGATGCATCACGAATCATGAACAAGATGAGTAAAGTAGGAAGTTTGAGATCATGACCATATATATTGTAAGTGTGAATCTTCCATTTATCATGTAGATTCGGCTAATTGTTGTAGATTTCACTTTATTCTGCTGATCATTTATGTAAGTATCTTGTTGGGACCAATTGTTACCAACCTTTCTTAAACCTGGACTTCCAGGGCACTGAATTTTGTTCCAACTGACCTGTAAGCAACACCTTTGCCTTCATGTATTCATGTGCATTTCTTATAGCTTCTCTGCTATCTATCTAACCATATTTCAGCTAGATCTTTTAATAGTTGAATGGAAAAGTAATGCCGAAATAGATCATTTATGGATCTAGCTTATCGTTTGAGAGAATTGTTTATTTATTTTCAAGAAAGCTTTATCAGAGCACAAACATAAATAGGGGGGAGGAACCCTAAGTTTAGTCTTTATTATGCATGGTTTGCTTCTGAAATCCAAATCCTTCTGGATAGCTTGCGTTAATGCTTACATCTTGAGAGGAAGAAGCATGTGGACTGTCAAAATTCAAGCTGCTAGTTCACAGAGTCGAAGACTGATCCTAAAGATCAGCTAGGGTTTTTCCAAACCTACGATTGAATACTCTATTGGTGACGGAAATAATACATATCGGTTTGTATAATGTCCACCCATCTGGTCACCAACTTCATCTAATAAAGTTGTAGAGACTCTATCGCATCGTAGCTCCAGGCATTCTGACAGTCAAGGTGTTTTGGAAAAACTTCTAACTGAAAATTTTCCATTTAGTCTTATGTTTTCGTTCTGAATATGAGAAGGTAGCTGACAAGGAAATACCTTCATTTAAGTTATGATTCATCTTGTTTCTATCTGCTCATTGTATTCACTTTCCAGGGAAGCATTTCTAGTCAAGCAGAGATTTCCTTTCGGAGCAAGTTCTAGCAGCTGAAGTTTCCATGACTATGGCTGCATCTCTCTTCAACAAGAAGCATATGTTAAGCGGTACGCAACATCATTTTCATAGCACTTTTGCACAACCATAAAAGTTTTCCATGTTTCGTGATTGAGTGTTTCAGTCTCGGATATTCTTGCTATCAAAAGGATGAATAGAAGAAGTTACCGATAAGTTGCATCTCCTTGTACAAATTAGAGATGGATATTTGAAGCATGCATGAGTCTAATTTAGTTGTTTTTTCTTGATGCAGTTGGTGTGAAGGTTACAATTACTTTCTGTTTATTGCATAAATTGTCATTAGATATACCTTTCTTTTGGTTTGGTTTTCCAATATGCATCTAAGGTAGATTCCTTGGCAGCCATCCTTTCTTTTCTTTTTCCTTAATTTCAATCTGACAAATGGATATCATCATATCCTACTTTGGCATCAGTGCAGTTAGGTTTTGGGCAACATATGAAGTTCATTTTCCAATACCTGTATTTCTGCTCATTTTCCAGAACCTATATTTATCGAGTAGGTGGGCTGTCCTTTTCTGCCCTAATAATGGAAAGTGGGAAGGATGTCATGTTGTTGCTGTTGTTACCCTTGCCAAGTTATTGGCTTTGGCTTATAATTTAAGCCCTCCTTTTTCAATTATTCGACGTTTTAAATATATTTAACATATTAGTTGTTAGTCAATCTCTGAAATATTTTAATCCATGTTTTTCTTGATTCTCTCTTACCAGTAATTATTATTCTTAATTAGCCAATAAACATCCAAATAATTTCAATAAATAGAGTATTATTAATGTTAGATAATCTCGTTTTAAAAGAGAGTGTAATTTATTAGGAGATTTTTCCAACTAACTTCTTTGAAAATTTAAACAAAACATCTAATTGGAAAGAAAAAAATCTCAAATACCACATTTTTTTGAAAATTGAGAGAATAGTACCCAAAAAAAATAGCATTGGGTTCTCTTTATGTGCAAGTCACATTTTACACCCTTATGTAAATCGTGAAGTCTACTGTTAAGATCTTATATAATCAGATATTCTAATAGTAGTTTGTAATAGACACGTGACGTAAAAGTTGACATTTTGAGAGTATCCAATAATTTTTCCATTTGGAGTTTTAAATCGTGACATGAAAAAGAAAATTTTAGCACATTTTAAATTGTTATGTTAAAAATTATACTCTACATAATCGACATTATCAATAGTAGTGATAAACCCTATTATTTGTATAAATAGGGTATAAAAGCGTGAATTAACACATGAAAAATACCTAAAAAATACTTAACGACACGACATATGAGGGACATTTTGTGGAGACTTTTTTTGTTAATCCCATTTAATATGCCTCAATCAATAGACATCTTCCTTAACATTGTTGCGCAGGAACTTAACGTTTTAGTACCATCATTTTCTTGTAATTTAACTCTCATGGATAGCTGCTGCCGTCTTTTGACAAACAGAATCGGCTACTAGTTTTAATTATTTCTTGATTATTTTTTAAAGAAAAAAATCTCTTTTTAGGTGAACAATTTTATGTTTAGATCATTTGAGTTTCAGTTATCAGTACTTATCAACCTTTTCCGGTTGCGAGTAACTATAATGAATAATAAATTAATATGAGTAATTTAACACTATCAATTTTTAATAAAATGTGATTCGATTTTTATATTATGTACGCATAAATTAAGATTCACGTGATTCATATATGATTAGTTTTAATCCAGTAATTTAAAATAAAATTTGTAATGAGAATCCAACGTTTACGCAAATATTACATGCCTTGATACTTGTAGGATAGGATAGATTAAATGTACCTAACCCACACCTACAAATATGTGAACAAAATCAAATATGAATATTTTTCCCCCAAATTCATGGATTCTTTTTCTTTCAAATTCCTTTTATAAACATTTCAATCACACAAATAATAAAAATAAAAACACACAAGCAAACAAATTTACAACACACTTGCTACTACTAATCACCCACCTTCTCATTGTCGCCTCCGCACATCTGCTCATCTACCCATCTTCTTCCTCCATCTTCTCCCTTCAATAATCACACACCAAAACCTGTAAAAACCCACATTTCAACAACAGCAACAACAACCCAGTAATTGGGTATCTGGAAAAACCAGAAGAAGAAGAAGAAGAAGAAGAAGCAGGGGCGAAAATGAAGAAGCTGAAGAGCTACTATATGCACTTGAAGCATCACCAAACAATGGAGAAAAAATGGATCTTTCCATTGGCAATTGGTTCTATAGTCTCTCTTTTCCTTCTCTTCCTCACCACACTCGCTTCGCCGGACGGCACATCGTTTCTACCATTCTATCGATCTTTCTCTTCTTACAGCTCTAAATTTGTCGAGTCCAAGCTTCATCCAATCCCCATTTCAACTCTCCCTCCTCCTCCTCGTTTCGCTTATCTAATCTCCGGCTCCGCCGGCGATGGGTCGATGTTGAGGAGAACGCTACAAGCTCTGTATCATCCGAACAATCAGTATGTGGTTCATTTGGACCGGGAATCGTCAGCTGAGGAGAGACTGGATCTAAGCAATTTTGTCACGACCCATCAAGTTTTTAGAAAGTTTGGTAATGTTAGGATGATCACCAAAGCAAATCTGGTAACTTATAGAGGGCCTACTATGGTGGCGAACACGCTTCATGCGGCGGCGATTTTGTTGAAAGAAGGTGGCGATTGGGATTGGTTTATCAATCTCAGCGCTTCGGATTATCCGCTGGTCACGCAGGATGGTGAGCATTGTGTTCTTCTTTCTAATTTTTTTAGTCTGATAATCTAGTTTTTGAAATGGAGCAAGTTGAAAGTCAGTGGATCAGCTAAGCATTTTAGGTTTTTCATTCAATTTAATGACTTCTGTTTTCTTGTATTTTTTTGGGTAGATCTCTTGCACACGTTTTCTTATCTGGCGCGGGATCTCAATTTCATTGATCATACGAGTAACATTGGATGGAAAGAGTGAGTGGAGGTTTTATTCTGATAGTTATTTCTTAATTTGTTGTTTGTGATGTGTTTAATGAGATATGGGATTAATTTGGTGGTCCTTGATGTCAATTGATTAGGTTTCAGAGGGCAAAGCCTGTAATTGTAGATCCTGGGTTGTATATGACTAAGAAGGCTGATGTTTTCTGGGTTACACAGAGGAGGAGTGTACCAACAGCGTTCAAACTCTATACAGGTGAAATTTTGAATTGTTCTTTTATATTTTTTACTGAAAAAAGAATGGTGTTGTTATCACTTTGTTACATTTCTTCTTTTACTTGCTAAATGTGGTGACTTTCTAATTTCCTCTTGTATAGTAGCTAATTTTGTGTGGTGAATTTTGTTGATGTGTCAATCCTGTATTGAAACGGACAATTGCTGTTTGATTTACAATGTGATTTGATTCTCCTATTATTTATGTTTACATTTGGTTTATTGAGAAAATAAATGATGCTGAAAAAAGACAGTAAGACTTTACTTTAGGTTTCAGCAGCAGAAGAAAAGAAATTGAGCTGAAACTGAATTGGTTTCTCTTTTTTGTTCTCCCCGTATTTACATGCAATTACACCAGATGAAAGACTGTGTCTTAGACCTGTTTAAAACCTTGGAAGGTTGTAATGCTTTAAATTCATACGTCGAAAGGATTTGAATGTTATATTTATCAAAGTTGCTGATATTGTGACTTTTGAGACTGTGCATTGATTCCATACATGTTCCCTGCTGCTTTGTCTAGATTGGATATTAGACTGTGATGGTTAATTATGTGATTTTCTTCTTACGTGGTAAGATTTGATGAGATTGAAGTCGGTTTCTTTTCAGATGAAATGAGTGACCATTAACACTTCCTGAACTGCATCCCTATTGGGTATCTGCAAAATGTGATTTTGGCCAACACTGAGAATTTGTTCATGGATGACAACACAGTACTGGCTGGAAATGTTTACGAAATCACTTAGATCCGTAACTTGTAAGACAAAAAGTGCTGGAATGGTTTAAGTTTTGTGGTTAAAGTAGGGATTGTTGAATACAAATCCCCTGTAGATTAGATCTGTTTTGTTGACTCAAAATAAGGAATCTCGGAAGGAAAGCAAGAATTTTTCCTAGTAAATAACTTAGTGACCAAAGGGTGCTTGCCTCTCCAAAATTTGAAGGATTTTCTGAACCACAAATAAAGTTTCTCTGCTTTTTGGCTTCTCTATAGACTAATACAGTAGTTGCTAAAGCTTTCAGTTGGACAAGCATGGGTTGAACGAAATGAAACGAAACTAAACCTAATCATATCCTTTTCCTGTAGTTGTTTGATGGATCATAACCGATAATCATATCCTTTTCCTGTAGTTGTTTGATGGATCATAACTGATGTCAAATCTCCTGAACTGCTGGAATGTGCAAAATTGTGTGCCTGTGTTTGTCTTTATCCATTCAGCTTAATGTCCTCGGAGTTCTTCTGTTTTAGATGAGCATGTATTTGATCATAACATGCCCAACATTTTGCAAATAGTTATTTCTAGGAATTCAGTTTTAAATCTTCTGTTGTTTTGATGATGTTGTTATAACCAGAATTCTACCTTTGATAGGTTCTGCTTGGATGGTACTTTCTCGGTCTTTTATTGATTACACCATATGGGGATGGGACAATTTACCTAGGACAGTACTCATGTACTATGCAAACTTTATATCTTCTCCGGAAGGTTACTTCCATACAGTCATTTGCAATGCTCAAGAGTTTCAGAACACCACTGTGAATAGCGACCTCCATTTCATATCGTGGGACAACCCTCCTAAGCAGCATCCGCACCACCTCAACCTCGCGGACATGCAAAGGATGGTAGACAGTAATGCCCCTTTTGCAAGGAAATTCCCGCATGATGATCCAGTGCTTGACAAAATTGATTCTGAGATGTTGTCTCGTGGTCCTGGCATGTTTACTCCTGGTGGTTGGTGCATAGGAAGTAGGGAAAATGGAACTGACCCGTGCTCTGCTATCGGCAATACAACAGTCCTCAGACCTGGCCCCGGAGCAAAAAGACTGGAGACTTTGATCGGCTCACTTCTATCTACTGAAAACTTACGACCAAGGCAATGCAAGTGACAATGTGTGAGCAAGGACCAATTTCGGAACCATTATAAGTCTGAAGGATTCAGTTTGTATGACCTGGTAATCTGCATTCTTTTAAAGTAGGAGGCTGAATGATGAAAGTGTACGGGTCACTTTGGCTTGATGCATTCTGCGGAAAGATACCTGAACAGCAATGTCATCGCCATCGCACGGTATATACCTTAACAAATTCAACCTTGTGACTAGGTAGCTCAAAATCTTTCCAAACATTTTGTTTACTACTGTGCTTGTCAACCAGCTGTCGTCTTGCTCTGAATCTTCTCTTAGGCTGATTAGTGTGGTAGAAGTACATTTGCAACATCCATGCTACTATGTTAGTTACCTGAAAAAGAAAAGAACAGTTTAGGATTTTGTTGTACGATCCCTTGTATCGGAATGCTCTGATGATGGTTTGGTAGAAGAGTTAAAGAAGTATATAGGGAAAGAAAACAGTTTAACAACATCAGTTCCCTTACTTGTTCATATTCCTGGTTGCTCAAGCTGGTTTTATGACAGCATCTCTCTGCCTGGGCATTTTACATTTTTGATCGACATTTAGGTTGTTGTTTTCGCGTAATTTTTCAATTTACTTTTTTGGTGTTTTCAGCCCAATTAGAGGTAAAGTAACTTAAGTAAATTATTGGAACTTTTGTGTCGTTTCTTGGCCAGAAAATGGTGCTCAGACTCATTCCTCGTGTTAGATTAACTTATGACTTACCTCATATTGAAGGCATATATTTACCAACTGCGCTATATAGTTTCGAGTGTAATCATCATTGTATTCGATCTTAGCATATCTTTTTTTTTCCATTTCTTAATTTTTTTTAAAGGATAAAAGAAATCTTGTGTTTACGTGGACCACTTTCAATCAAAACTTGAACTTTCTGTACATACCAAATTTTGAAATGGGCCGTAAATGATAAAACACGACTCATGTACGACTTGACTTAATTGTACTTGAAGCATTTTTCTCCAAAAATAAAAACAATCCATTTGACAATTCGATACGTACAAGTCAATGGGAAGTTAAATTGGCCGGCCTTAGTTTCAGCTATTTGTGGCCAGATGGATTTTCAGCTCAACAAAAAAACGACCCACATTCATGTCATCAGTAGCCGAGTACGTGGTTAGTGTACATAATTCGACATTTTGGCACCAAAATTTATCGGTTTAATTTTCATGTACGGTTTACTAAGCTACTCAAAGCAGTTCAATCTTTAGTGGTCCGGTCGGGTGCAATCACAGTTAGTTGATCACAATTTTCCTTGAAATTTTAAAGAACAACTTACCAAAAAAATTCATTGCATTACCGGTTTAACAACATTAGATCCCCCTTGTATACGATATGCGGCTAAGTGGGCCAGTTTTCTGGGTAAAATTCACAGATTAGCGAGCTGAAAGGGTTAGGTGGGGTTGATTTTGGCGAATTTGTGGATAAAATTTTACACTCTTATAATGAGGAGTACTTTTACTTTTTAATTAAGAGATCATTAATTTAATTATTTTGTGTAAATAATTACTTGGAGAGCATTTTATCTACAATACCAAGTATGTATTCCTAGTACCTAAAGAAGAACTTTTAAAGATTGGTGTACAATAAAGGACAAGTACATTGATTCACTCACTTACTTGAAGAGAAATATTCAAAGCACTTGGATCGAAATCTTAAAAGAAACAGATGGGACATAATTATGAAAAAAAATTATACTACGTTAAAGAGAACAAAAATGAAAAAATCCTCACAAGTTTTGGTTGATTCCCATTTCCAACTGTAAAAATTACCACAATATGTTGTAAGATAATCATTTACGGCATGTTTGGTTACTCGTAATGGACCATAAGAAATAAAAATGGAGGTAGAGAATGAAAATGAGTATGAATGAGAATAAAAGAATATGTCCATTAATGTGTTTGGTATTCTACCACTAAGAATTAAAATTAAAAAAAGTTGAATGACCATTACCTTTTTTTAGTATAAATGATAAAAAATGAGAATAAACGTGTAAATTTCTATTTTATCTCTATTTTCATGGATATTTAATAATAAAATTCATTGATTATATTATTTGATAATTTTATATATAAATTTATTGAATAAAACATAAATATTAAATTCCACATGTCAATAAAATATTATTTAAAAAATCATAAAATGTATTTTATTTAACGATTAATTATAAATTAAGAAAAAAAAATAAGGAACTTTATCTAAAGAAAAATCAAGAAGGAAGCTTCTTATGGATTAAAGTGATCTGTAACATTCTATAACAAGCATCAAACATTTTATTTGAAAGGCTATATTGAATTATTAAAAAAAAAACTAATTGAATTATAAAAAAAAGAAAAGGAAGTTACGGTTCAAGTCACGACCGTACAAATGGAAAATAAATGATATTTATATAGTGGCATAAATAATAATTTTATAAAAAAAAAAATGTATTTATAATTAGAAAAAATTCTCATATTGTATATGCAGGAGTTCTAGCCATAAAATTATGTTTTGAGCTTCGTTCCCATTCCTGATCCATTTTCATTTCTTGTCTCCATTCCTTGGAACAAAATGACTGAAATACTAAGAAATGAGTTTTCATTCTTATCCTTTACCGGTAACCAAACATATCATTAATATGACATTGTGGATGTTAGAGACTTAGAGTGCCACGTATGATACAAAAACAATTCTTAATTAGTTTTAAAATTATTAATTCCGGAAGGAAGAAACAATGAGGTTGCTAGTTGAGACAAATTAAGTGTAATTCCAGATTTAGTTGATGTAGAGGACAATTTGAGATTTTTTGTCAAATGCAGAGGCCAAAATTGGACCGAGTGTTGAGAACATAAAAAATAAATATAATAGATCATTAGCTACAATAATATTGCAAATAATGGTAAGAGGTTTAATTCACAGAAAATGAGTAAATTTAAAATAAAATAAAGACTAGAGTTTAACACTTAAGTAAAATTGAAAGACAATGAAAACAGTGTAAAAGGTTCCTAATAAAGGTTGAAGCAAGTTATCATTCATAAGTATTTGATCATTGGTGCACAAATATTCATTCTTAGTCTACAAAGTTGCTATAGAATCTAGTACGCTTAGAATTCCTACTTCCATCCTCTTTCAAATCACTTAAGGAATGGCTCTAAAAGATGATCCTAGTCAACTAGCACATTGGTGCAGTGGCGGGTGCAAAGGCGGAGTCAGGGGTGGGCCCACCCCCGCCCAAGAATTTCTAATTTTTTTTCAATATATATGTACGTATATTGTATACGTACCTAGTCATGTGGCATACCCATGTCTTTACTTTTATTGCATACCATACATGTTTTTTTTTTTTTTTGTAATTACACTTTTTCCTTTCAACCACACATATTCCTAGTCCAATTACTATTTGGTTTACCTATCCTATATAACAGCTCTTTTTCACTTTCTTTTACTACCTCAACCTTTATTAAGTTCAATGACGGATCTATTAAGGGACAAGGGTAGGCAATTGCCTACCCAGGCTCAATCCAAAAAAAAAATTTACTAAGCCCGTAATGCCCATTCTCCTTTACCAAATCAAATCCCTACCTCTGCCAATTGCCAAATCCCTACGCACGCCTCTTTTTTTCTCCTTTACCAAATCAAATCCCTACCAAATCCCTTCTCCTTTACCAAATCAAATCCCTGCCAAATCCCTACGCCTCTTTTTTTCTCCTTTACCAAATCAAATCCCTACGCCTATTTTTTTCTCCTTTACCAAATCAAATCCCTTTTTTTCACTGCAGACCAAATCCCTAGCTTCTCCTCTCCTGAGTCTCCTCGATCAAGTCCAGGTATGAACACCACATTCTCTTAGTCTTATGATCAAGTCCAGGTATGAACACCACATTCCCTTTTTTGATTGTGTAGAGAATGAGAGAATCATATAAGGATTTCAAAAAATGAAAACTCGTAGAGAACAATTGTAAGAAGTATGTATATTGTATGAATTCTAATGTATGTTCAATTTTTCATTTAGCTCGCTTGCTTTCTCTTTAAAATACTCAAAAAAAAAATTCGGGGGCGCTGCCCCCGAACCCCCGCCCCCCCAAGAAATAATTCCTGGATCCGTCACTGATTAAGTTGTATACATTTCTTCTACTTTGTCCTTTTCTTTTCTTACTTTAGTTTCTTTTACATCGTCCTCTTTTTTATTTTTTTTACTTCATATCGTAGTCTCAAAATCGCACATTGCATACCCGTATTAAATTATTGATAAAATTATCAAAAAGGAAATATATCCATTTTCATATATGTAATAAAAAAAGATATTACACTATAAATAATTATTCACAACTAAATATAATTATAAGGTAGATAAAATAAATAATTATATAATTTAATCAAATGAAACTAACTTTAGTTTTCGTTAGCATTCATGAACACCATCCAATGAATACTTGTGTGACTTTTTATATAATTGAAATTCAATCCTTTCAAATTCCATAACTTATATCATAATTTTTAATTAATTATACAAATCAATTCAATTTAATATATTTCAACCTAAAGATTTTTAACTTATCTAATTAATAAATTTGATGAAAAATAATATCAAATAATATAAAATTATTAATTATATAATACATGTCAATTTTTATGGTACACAATGAATGCTAGGTACGTAATCAATATATATTTTATTATGAAATCATGCCAAATAATAAATTAGCGTCAATATAAAAATGTTAGTAGCAATAGCTGCAAGTAAGTAGGGCTGTCAAAATGGGTCTGCGGGTCCAGACCCGAAGAATTCGGGACCGGGACTAGACCGGACCAGACTAAAAATGGGTCCAGATTCCTGGTCCCGGCCCGGTGGGTCTGGTCTGCGTCCTGGTCCTGGTCCCGGCCCGGTGGGTCTGGTCTGCGTCCTGGTCCTAGTCCTGGTCCCGGATATATATATATATATATATATATATATATATATATATATATATATATATATACAATTGAGGACTTTGTTGTTCTATTAATAACATATGTGAACTGTAAAGTTTTCCTATAGGCATTCTTGTTCCTCTTCCTCTAAGATTTGATTCACCTTGGTATACTGCCGTGGCAGGTACCCATGGTTCTCTACCTAACATTTCTATTCCTGAATCTCCAGGTGTTACGAATTCTGGTTTTGGTCTCTTAGTTCCTCTAGGATCTATGTTCTGGTCCATAAAGCTAACTTCTGATTTGAAAAAATCACTCATTACTGTTTTTCCATTAACTATGTCTGTTACTAATGGTAGGTTAAAAACTTCATTTAACCTGTTATAGGCTTCCTCATATTCTAATCCTAACTCTGTCATACATTCTATCAGCATGTCATCAACTTGTTCTTGTATATTAATTTCTGTAAACTTCTTGTTAATTATTTGGTCAAATGTTTTATGAACTTCTTCTGTTTTGAAACCAGCTATTTCTTCTATTTCATTTATTTCTTCTGTTTCTTCATACATTTCTTCATATAATCCATACCCTATGCATTCTTCTATATTTTCATTTTCTGTGTCATATAGGGGGTTTTCTTCATTGTCTGTATCGTATATTGGTTCTCCTAATTCTGCATTCATCATACTATTATTTTCTTGATCACTGTCATCTTCTTTTGTTGGTTCTTTTTCTACATAGTTATTAAATCTCATACTATAGTTTCCGTCTTTATCTTCATAAATGACACTTTTTTCTGGTACTAATATCGTTTCAATAGTATCTGTGAATTTCTTTAGTGACCATTCTCGTCCTGCTAATTCTTCAGGATCTATCTTTACTGGATCTATCATTTTTATTCCACGACTTGCTAGGTTTTCTACTATTCCTTCTATATTGACATTGTAATTCATACCAGATCTGTTACTAGCTTTTCCTAAGATTGCTATACTAACTACCAAATTGTTTCCTTTGTAATCTTCATATCCTTTGGTATCTAGACCTATTTTTAAATTTTTTAAATCTTTTATATCTTTTAATATTGCAGGTGCACAGTAAAAGAGCGCACTATTCTGACTAAGATCTACTTCCATACCTGCTATGGTTGCTTTTTTAACATCTGTTTTCCATGATTTATCTAGAATTAGAACTCTGTGCTGCTTTGTATATTTCTGGATTTTCTAGTTCTGAGAAATCGTATGGATCCAAAGCAATCATTTTGATGTCTTCTATATGATCTCTGTCTGTGTCTACTGTAAGAACAAAAATTCTCTTCTTTGCAGGGACTATTTCGAATCCCATTGCTGCTGGGAGAGTAGAATCTATGATGCATCTTAGTTTCTTTCTAACAGCCATGTTTCCTATAATCAGGAAGAATTTCTCTCCAAATTCTTCTAGATATTGTTCAATTTTTCCTTCTTCTTCTAGTCTGAAAGTTATCTGTTCTAACATTCCCATATGGAAGAATGACAGGATTTTTTGAAAAGGAAGATCTGTGATATTTAAATCTACTTGAAGTTTGAATAGTCCGGCTGTTTCTGTGTCTTTTAGATATCTGGAGAATGGTCCTCTGTTTAAGGCAAAGGGTTTTTGGATGACCTTTACTCCTCTAAATTTCCATCCTGGTTCTCCAAAATGCATTTTTACTATCTCTTTCTGTGCGTTAAGTAGTCCTTCAAAATGACTACTTTCTGTTTTCTGTTTGATTATTTCTTCTCCTTCAGGCCATTCTTCAAATAGGGGCTGGAGGACTCTACTAGCAGGCATGTCTAGGAGTCTGGCTTTAAGCTGTGTATTGCTTCTGTTTACTGGAGTTTTCTCTTTTTTAAGGAATTTGTCTAGCTGTTGGACTTTGCTGTTTAAACTTTTCATTATATTTTCCCTTTGTGTTGCCAGTGTTTCTATGGATTTTGTCTGTTTCTCTGCTTTTTCTCTCTTTTGTTCTAAGAAAGCAATCTGTGTAGCTGTCTGTTGTTGGAGTTGGGCCAACTGCTCCTCTAACTTTCTGTTTTTATCTTCTAGCCTTGCTATGAGCTGGCTAGTATCTTCTCTAGCTACTTCTGAGTAAGGCCTGACTGTTTCAGGTTCTATGTAGAAGTTTGGGCCTAATTGGGCCCTTGCTTCTTCTAAGGCCTCAGAGAAACTGTGATATCCCACGTATATGGGATTTTGACACATGATGAAATTTTTAACTGTATTAAAACTGTTGAAAACTCCTGTTTTTAAACCTCTGTATATCACATAATGTGAAAAAGACTTTCTGTGAATCTTAGGATTTTTGTCTGAAAAATACATGCTTAAGGCATTTAAGCATTGTACTTTGAACTGTGTTGCTGCAGGAAGGGTCTGTATGTGCCAGATATTATCTAGCAAACATTGCTGTTCTCTATCTATATTCAATCCTTCAAAGGGTTTGAATTTTTTGTTACCTCCTTCTGTAAATTCTGTAAGGTACATTGTACCAAATCTAAGATCTCTGTTTGCTCCTCTAACTGGAGAGGCTCTCTGTGTGGATGGAACCATTTTCTGTATATTAGAGGATGATGATCCTCTTTCTGTAATTGTGACTGGCATAGCCAGATTGTTTCTGTACATGATGGTTCTGTCTGAAACTGATTCTTGAGTGTCTGGCTCCTGTTTGTTTTCTGTCTGTTCCTTGAACATCTGTTCTTTGGGTTTTATCACCCTTTTCTTCATTCTTACCTGTATCATTTAAATAATTTTTCAATATTTCTAGACAGTAAATCTGCCAAACTGTTATTTTTTCCTTTTATATGTTCGAAACAGATTTTATATCCATTTCCCTGTATTAAATTCTGTAAATTTACCCATCTTGTTCTGTTTATCTTTTTACTATTTTCGTTCTTTAGAAACTTCACTATTGCTTCACAATCTGTTCTGACTGTAAATTCATTCTGTAAATGAATCTTAAATTTATCTAGAGCATTTATTAATGCTTGAATTTCAAAATCTAGGCTTGTCCAATTTTGTCCTGTTTTAAAATTACCACTGGCATAAGCGGCAATCTTTTCTGTTTCTTTTTCTGAATATTTATTGGGTTTACAGATCATAACTGCTCCCCATCCTTCTTTACTACCATCACATTCAATGATGATATAATCTGTTATTAAGGGTAACTCTAATGGCTTAATTTTTCTAACCTGATCTTTAATTCGTTTTACTAGTTCTATATCTTCTTTGTTAAAATTTCTTTGTCCATTTTTTGCTGTTTTACTATAAAGAGGTCCTACCAATTTGCTCAAATTGGGGATAAACTTTCTAGCATAGTTTAGTATGCCTAAGAATGCTTGTATCTGTTTTAAACCTTCTAATTTTTCTGGAAATTTTAGAATAGTTTCTGCTATATGAGGCTGTAATTCTATTTTTCCATTTCCTATTTCTAATCCTAGAAAGGATATTTTTCTTTTATATAATTCCATTTTTCTTTTACTTACCACTATGTTATGTTCTTCTATTTTCTGAAAAACCTGTCTTAAATGATTTTCATGCTCTTTGATATTATTACTGGCTACTAAAATATCGTCTATATATACTAGGCAAAAATCGAATTCTAAGAATATAGAATCCATAAATCTTTGAAATACTGCTGGTGCATTCTTTAGTCCGAACGAAAGAACATTCCATTCGAAATGTCCTTCTGAACATGTAAACGCTGTCCATTGTTTAAACCATTCTTCTAACTTTAATTGATTGTATCCTGATTTTAAATCAAATTTACTAAAAATCTTTTTCTGTTGTATTAACCCTATTAGGCTGTCTTTGTTTGGGATGTTATAAGCATCATCTATTGTGTTATCATTTAATCTTTTATAATTGTAGACTATTCTGGCTTTTCCTCTTTTGATCTCACTGTGATTTCTAACTATAAAGGCTGCTGTTCTATGAGGACTATCTGATCTTCTAATTAATCCCTGGTTTATCATTTCAGGAATTTGTTTTTTGAATTCCTCTCTATCTAATGGACTGTAATCTATATTTGCTGTTACAATCCTTATATCAGGATTCTTAATCTGCATTTTGGCTTTATATTCTACTTTGTTTTTAGTAATGTCTTCACCTATTAATCCTATTTTTTCTAATCTTTGTATTATCGGGTAGTTTTTACTAATTTTAATATCTGGTCCTTTTTCTAAATCTAAGGCCAATTCTCTTCCTATCATAGTGTATGTTTCGTTTTCTATGTAATTTGTTCTTTTTGTTTCTGGTTTTAAGAATTCTAAGGTAGGTTGTCCACCACGCTTTCGTGCGAACTCCGCTGTCTGTATGTATTTATTTGTTGGAAATGTATAAACATTTTTACTGATTGTTATACAATTTCTAGCTATTGTGATACTACCATTTAAACTGCATATAAAATTTAATCCTAATAAAAAATCATTACTCTTTGTGTTTTCTGGTGCTATGTTAATTTGTGGTATTTCGTATTTTATGCTGTAATTCTTTGCAAAATCTATAAACTGTATTCCTTGAGCTGACTTGGACAGGCGTGGCAAGGGTATCCACAGAAGGAGTAAAGCCTGCTATAACCACGAACCCGCCAGGGTGAGTTAGATCTTTAAGTTACAATCTTGCTTTATTATCAATACCTTGTTTATGTTTAAAGAATTTTAATTTTATTACCTTTTATTGCTTATAATCGGGCTTATCTTTTAAAGGGAACTAATACTATTAAGACTGGAAACATTTTCATAAATTGATAAATCTTTTTTCTACATCTCCCAAAAAGCTTTCACCATTGCGAATCATAAGCTAAAAAGAATCGAATACTTAGATCTCGAAATTTTGAAGGATAAGTATAAAGTACCTACAGAAGTAAGTGAAATTACTTGCAGAGTAGATAAAAATTCAGAGCACAGACTCCACAGTTCTAACGCTCATTTAAACAGTCTAACAGACCTTATTATAAGTTTAGCAACTCGTCTAGACATAGAAAGAGATAATATTCATAAACAGATAGAAAGTATTAAAGAATCAATAACAGAGAACAGTCGTTTTAAGAGTCTTATAGTAGAAAATCTAGATTTTATTAAACACCAGAACGAATATATCCTCACAGATAATAAAAGAGATAAAAGCATAAAACCAACAGAAGACTCACCAGAAATTTCTAGTTTAACCAAAGCTTTAGAAAAGCTAAACCTAGAAAAAACTATTAAAATTATTAATAAACCAATAAAATATAATCATTGGTCACCTAGAAAATGAGTACCTTTAGACCTTTTAGTGGAAGTAGTAGAACCATACAAGAACAGCCTCGAAGAAGTATGTCTTCTAGAGAAGAAATTAGTGGAAATACCTTTCTAAATAAAGTATTTAGTAAAGGATCAGGAAGTAATAGCTCACAGACTGTAGTCCAATTAGAAGAAGAAATAGATGTAGACAAGAACTAAAACTTTAGTTCCTAATGCTTTTCTTCCTAATCCTTTGATACCTATTACTATCAGTCCTGTATGTGCAAATAATTTGCCTGTTTTCTGTATTTTATCAATCATTTCTGGGGTAAATAAGTCTATTGTTTCTGCCGTATCTACTACTCTAAGACAGTCCCAGAGCCCTCTACACACCAGAGACTTGGATGAGTTACCATCTCTTAGGAGAAGGATACTTTATCCAGATCTATAGCACAAAAGAATGGAAAATGTTCCTTCCACATTCGGGAGATGGAAGACTTCTTGAGGAAGATAATATCATCAATCTCATAGAAGATCTACAAGACAGAGAGATGACAGAAGCTGGAAACGATAGTGATGACACTATTCCCACTATTCCAGATACACACAGAGACATCTAGAAGGCAGACGTAAGCAATGACGTCTATAGAAAAGAATCGTAAGCAATGACGATCACAGAAGACAGCTGTTAAAGATAGAAAGACAGACAACTGCCTTTTGGCAGGATGTAATAATTTTTCTTTTTACTTTACTTTTGTCGGCCATCTTTTTTACCTTTGTCGGCCATTTATCTTTTGTAAAGAAATATCCGTTTTAGATTAGCTTTTTAGGCCACTTGTATTTTGGCCTTTAGCCTTGAGTTTTTCTATATAAGGGGCTCTCCCCTTCATTTGTAAACATAAGAAAAAATCAATACAACGAGAGCTTTCATTCAACTTATGTCTCTCTAAACTCTCTCTCTAGTTTCCAGTTCCCAAATAGTTCCTTAGTTCCCCGTACCTAAACAGTAGCCCATATATAAAAAAAAAAAAAAAAAAAAAAAAAAAAAAAAAAAAAAAAGAGTCGAACCGGCGACTGTACATTACCCTCGTCGGAGAAAACTTTTTCTCTCCCTCTCTTAAAACAAACCAAATCGCTGCGTATATACCACTCCCTTTCTTTCACCGGACACCCCCTCTTTATTGGTATATATATATATTATTATTATTATTATTTTCTCTCTTTCCCTATTCTCCTCACATCTTCATCTCTCTCATCTCAAGATTCTCAGCACCGCGTCTGACTCCAATCTCACCTTCCCACCCTCATCTTTCCATCATTTAACAACAAATATTTGAAGAAATTTATGGGCATGAAAACAACAAAACCAAATCTGCAACCCATTTTCTCTTTTCTTTCTTTCTATTTTTTCCCTTCTTCCTATTTTTTCTTTTTTCCTCATATCCCTTTTCTTTCTTTTCTTCTTTCTATTTTCTTGGTTGGTGACTTTTAGAATTTATGAATAGAATTAATGAATAAGGAAAATATTGAAGCAATTGATACGTGAAACTTGAAGGATTACATCGTGCTAGAATGGCTTAATTATACAAGAGACTAAGATAAGAGAATTGTAATTGATTGCTTAAGATTACAAGAAACTAGATTAACCTATTTATATATATAATAGTTCTACTTTCATGAGTGGAGACGGTAGGGAAACATGGAGGAGGGAAACATGGAGGAGAACATGGAGGAGGACAATCCTGCTTTTAAGGAAACCATGTTTCCTGCTTTTATGGAAACATGTTATATTCAACATCCCCCCATAAACTCAAGATGTCATATTGATGACAACTTGAGTTTACAAAACTGGAAAAAAAAAATACGGATCATATTCAGTAAAGAGATTGTGTGGTAGGTGACTCGGTACCTCGATTGGTGAGTCAGAATGGGCTGCCTTCATGGGCTTAATATGGGCCATATAGTATCCCTCCCTTAAACTCAAGATGGCATAATTGATGACAACTTGAGTTTACAAAGCGGAATATAATGGAAGTGATGCCCGAGGTAGTGACCGGATAATAATGGAGACAACGGATGAACTCTTTGAAAAATCGGAAAGATGCTCACATAAAAGTGGCATATAAAAACGGACGAAACCGTTGAAGAACCGGAAAGATGCACACATGAAAGTGGCATATACGAATTAACCCGCTGAAGAACCGGAAAGATGCACTCATGAAAGCGTGCATAGAAACGGATGAAACCGTTGAAGAACCGGAAAGATGCACACATGAAAGTGACATTTACGAATTAACCCGCTGAAGAACCGGAAAGATGCACTCATGAAAGCGTGCATAGAAACGGACGAAACCGTTGAAGAATCGGAAAGATGCACACATGAAAATGGCATATATGAATTAACCCGCTGAAGAACCGGAAAAATGCACACATGATACGTGCATAAAGCGGACGAAACCGCACTAGAACCGGAAGGATCAAAGGATTGAACCGGGTCGTCCATAGCTGAATTGGTCAAATTGGATAGAAAAATCGGAAAGAGCACCCTTAAAAATGGTCAGAACCGGTCGGACCGGTATAGAAACCAGTAGAAATGACAAGGAATCGGACGAGTAAAGAGTTGAACCGGCTTAATGGAAGCCGAATTGGACAAAACGGACCCCAAAATCGCAACGAACATCATCCATAACCTTGGAGCCGGTCAAATATGTTCAAGAACCGGAATAAAAATGGATGAACCGGTCGGTCAAAGTTATGAACCGAACCGGTCAAGGTCAACTCGAAGGACTAACCAGAGTGTAACACTTGAGGTAATAAGAAGGCGACATGTGGACCAGTAAAAAGGCTACATGTGGACAGATAAAGGACGCCATGTGGAATCATTGGAGCTAATGGTTGGGCGACACGTGTCATAGTATGGCGAATAGGGAGATGACATGTGTCATCAATGACAAGAAATGATCATATTTACAAATATGCCATTACTAATTAATTGGTACAAACAGTACCAACTCTCTCACAGTAGCAATTCTCACACAGGAGTAGGAAGCGCGTGGGGCGCGAGGACGGCGGCTGGGACCTCGGAATGGCCTGGAATTTTCCAGATTGGTGATAAGAAATATTGTGAGTCTAATGGTGTGGTCCGTGTGAGATTTAGAGAAGTTTGGATTTCGGAGTTTTACAGCGGAAGACTGAAAATGAAGTTCGCCGGAGCGAAAAAATCAAAAATGGATTTGGGAGAGTTGCTCCGACGAGGCGGATGTGTGGGAAGGAGATGACGCCGAAGAGTGCGAAGGAGGATTGGGCCTCCTTGAACTCGATGTCGTAAAAGAAGAGCGTTGGAGACGACATGTTGTAGTTGTTGTTGGTGATGATGATGAAGGATGAAGGAGGAGGCTAAGAGGGAGTTTGTAGTTTTTACAGCGGAAGACTGAAGAGGTTCGCCGGAGCGAAAAAATATTGAAAATGATTTTCGGAGACTAGCTCCGCTACCATGTTAGAATTTATGAATAGAATTAATGAATAAGGAAAATATTGAAGCAATTGATACGTGAAACTTGAAGGATTACATCGTGCTAGAATGGCTTAATTATACAAGAGACTAAGATAAGAGAATTGTAATTGATTGCTTAAGATTACAAGAAACTAGATTAACCTATTTATATACATAATAGTTCTACTTTCATGAGTGGAGACGGTAGGGAAACATGGAGGAGGGAAACATGGAGGAGAACATGGAGGAGGACAATCCTGCTTTTAAGGAAACCATGTTTCCTGCTTTTATGGAAACATGTTATATTCAACAGTGACAGAGAAGAGATCGAGTGTGGTGGTTTGTTGGGCTGGTGGGTTGTATGGCGGATCGATGGATGGATGGCGATGGAGCGGCCGAAGGTGGTCGACGATGGGTGGTTTAATTTGTAGGGAGGTGATTGAGCCGTGTTAATTAGGATTAATATGAGAGATGGTTGTTTTGTTGATTTTGGCAATTTGATTTAATTGATTTTGCAGTGGCTGGAGCATGGAATTGTAATTAATTTTTGCAGATGGTGAGTCGTGACTCCGTGAACGGCTGTGGTGGAGTGGATTGGCAGAGAGGGAGAGATGATTTTGAGCTACTAGGGTTTTTTTTTAGGGTTTGGCCGGGTGGGTCTGACCCGGCTAGACCCGACCTTATACGGGTCGGGACTAGACCCGACCCGGACACAATTCGGGACCGAAAATTTGGTCCCGGTCCCCGAAAAAATCTCAGATCTTGAGCCGGACTTTCGAGTCTCGGGTCTGGTTGACAACCCTACAAGTAAGTATGACCCATATATGTAATATTTGACGTGTCTAATAATTAAGACACAATTTCTCAAGATGGTTCCAGATTCGGAAGATGGTGCGTGACAGTGAGAAAAAGAACACATGCCTTTTCTTTGATATGCCAAAATGAAATTTCTGTATTTCTTACTGTGCAATATATAATTATATACCTTTTGAAAAAGGTCGCATGGGAAATGAACCATGCATGCTTTGATTATTTTGACGAGGAAAAAACATGGAAACAAGACATATTTGGAAATTAGCTGTTCAAAATAAATAGAAATATAAATAATTGCAGGTACCAGGAAGCATCCGTATTTTTGGAACAAATTCGGCTATATGCATGTGTTTTCGTCATTATTTTATTAGTTCGGGTGATTTAACTATATGTATTAAGTTAAAAATCGAGAATCACACAATAATTATCAAGTAAATATAAAAATAGTAAAATAGTTAGTAATTTTAATCAGTGGCAGAGCTTTCAAGTAGGGCTGCCCAATCGGTATTTCGGGATTTCCGAATCCCGACTGGGAAAATTTCGGATAATCCGAATTTGTTTTTTTTGGTCCCGATCCCGAACTTAAAAAATTGAGTACCGATCCCGAATTACCGATTCACAATTTCGGGAAATCTCGGATTTCCGAAATTTCCGAAAATCCCGAAATTGTGATTCTGACTCACCAATTTAAACCATTTTTTCATGCATTTTTCCATCAAATTGTCCAGTAATTTTTGGCATACAAAATATAACGGAGGGTTGGTAAATAAATAGCTCCAACCGCCCAGCAATTTTTGGCATACAAATTGTCCAGCAATTTGCCATACAAAAACAACAATTCTGATTTGCTATGCAGTATTGAAGAGGGCAAAAACAACAATAACAACAACAACATATCAGATTCATCACCTACAAATTAACCATACAAACTCCCATCTTCACTGCAGATTAACCATATCATCAGATTCATCAAAACCATACTGCACCTGAAATCATAAAACAGAACATTAGAGGTAGCATAAAATAAGAACAGAATCAAGTTGACAAGAAATCCAATTAGCAAGTGTTGTGTAATCCAATTCGATGTACCCTAGTGGCAAAAATGAAATGCACATTTCATTTCCAATACCAACAACAAATACAATGCATAATTATCCATTGTTGCAAAGTTCAACATCCTCGTTTCAGCAATAGGGAATCAAAGCATTCCTAAATGTAAATGCTAGCCAGGTCCATGAATAGGTGAAGCTAGAAAACACTTAAGGATGCAATCAAACATGAAAAAAATAACAGAAAAAATCAAAATGGGGCTGGCAACAAATAGGTATAGATGAATGAATTTGCACACACCTCCACTGCCATCTTATAGTCCAAGCAAGTGACTCCAAGCATCTAAATTTCTATAACAGTGGTCTCCACTGACATTTGAGAGTATTCTAAAAACCAAAAAACATGAAAGAAAAAATCAGAAAATATGAGTAATTAAACATAGATAATAAATGGCCAAAACTCAGTTGAAAACAACTTACCACTTTCCAATTGTTCAAGGTCAGCAAGGTCCTCTTCAAGTTTCATGGATTGTCTTGAAGTCCTGAACCAATCTTGTGCACATATTAAGGCTTGCACAACCATTGGAGTCAATGAGCTCCTAAAAGGGTCAAGGACTCGTCCTCCAGTACTGAATGCAGATTCAGATGCCACTATGGAAACTTGGACAGCTAGTACATCCCTTGCCATCTTAGAAAGAACAGGGAACCTTGGAGCATGCTTTTTCCACCAGTCCAAGATGGAAAAATATTTTCCTCCTTCAATAACACTCTCTTGCAAGTAAGATTCCAGTTCTGACTTGATTTGGAGAGAACCTCCAGTAGCTTCCTTGAACCTCTTAAACCTTTCTTCTCTAGCACTAATCAACTCAGCAGACATGTCTACAGACCCCTCACAAACACTTTCTCTTCCACTGCACCCTCCCTTCTCCACATCAGTATCACCTACAACACCATGTTCTTTTCCCTTCTTATACAACTCCCAGTACCCTACATACATTCTTTCCGTATCCCTCTTCACTTTTTCTGCCAACTCTTTCCCAACAAACTCCCCATGCACATCTAACAGAGAAAAAGCTACATAATCCATCTTCTTTCTTGGATCAAACACAGCAGCAATATAAAGAAGAGTATTAAACTTAGCCACGTTACCCCAGTACTTATCAAACTTTTCATGCATTTTTTCTGCCAATCTCTTAAGTTCTATGTCACTACTCTTCTCCCACCCTCTCAACATGGAAGCTACATTAGATACTTGATCAAAATAAGCATTAGCAGTAACATACTTAGAGCCTGACACAAAGCAAGTTAGATCATAAAAATACCTCAAGGTGTGACACAATCTCCTCACATTCACCCAATCACCTTCTGTTGGTACACCACCCCCACCACCATCAGTTCTTGCATCCACATATTCAACACCATCCTCCTCTGGATATTCCTCATCATCAAACGCCAAAATTTCTGCCAAATCCTCATCATTTGATTTTTTCTTTCCCTTGTTCTTTCTTTTTTCTTCCCTCATCAGAAGCTCAATCTTGTAGAAGGGATCCACATCCTCATATGCCTCAAAGGTCTTCTCAAACTTCAACGCAGAATCTAACATCAAATAGGTGGAGTTCCACCTTGTACACACATCTAAGCACAACAATGATTTAGAGTCAACATGCTCTCTTTCTGCACACTCCTTGAACTTAGACAATCTAGCTGGAGATTGTCTAATGTACCTTACTGCCTCTCTAATCCTAATGATTGAGGTTCCCACAGTGGTCAGCCCATGCAATACCATCAAATTCACTATATGTGCAATGCACCTTACATGAAGAAACTCCCCCTCACAAATACTTGTACCCCACTGATTCATTTTCTTCCTAATATGTGCAACGGCTAAGTCATTTGAGCTAGCATTATCTACTGTGATTGTAAACACCTTATTAATTCCCCAATCAATCAAACATTTCTCAATAGATTTTCCTATCGCATCACCTTTATGACTAGTGATTGGACAAAAATTCAACACCTTTTTTTGTAAATTCCAGTCATTATCAATAAAGTGAGCAGTCACAACCATGTAGTTAATCCTCTGAATGGATGTCCATGTGTCAGTGGTAATAGAAAGCCTTTCACAATTAGTCATCAAAATCCTTTCAATTTCAGCTTCTCATCAGCATACAACTTATAACAAAGCCTACTGATTGTGTTCCTAGAAGGCACTATAAACCTAGGTTGCACAGTTTCCATGAAATTTCTAAACCCAGCACCCTCTACAAGCCTAAAAGGAAGTTCATCCTCAATTATCATTAGTGCTAAAGCCCTCTTAGAAGCTTCTTGATCAAACTTCCAAGGAACTACAGTCTTACTACCATCAGGATTCACATAAGTTGTCAATTCAGTTTGATTAGAAAGGGGTACCTCCTTACACCTTTTCATATGATTTTTCATGCCAGTTGTACCATCTAACTTAGAATCAGCAGCAAAAACAGCTTGACAGTATATACACGCACCTTTCCATTCTCCATCCTCATTTTTTTGCTTAACAAACTGCTTCCACACCACTGATCTTCCAACAATCTTCTTCCTTTTCTTCTCTATCTTAACTGTAGCAGTAGCTGGCGCCACAGGTTGCGTTTCTGTATTTGCCACAGCTTCTGCTTGTTGTTTGTCTTGCATTACTACATCCACATCTCCTATGTTATGAGACATCTTCTTCCTAATTAATAAAACAGAAAATCAAATTAGAATAACACATTTAAATAAAACAGAACCTGACTGGAGAATTACAAATTTACAATCATTCATGCCACAGGCAAATATGATAACAAATGTCTCTTTCACATCTAAACCCTGCCACTCTAATCCAACACATTTAAATGGATATTATCTTCACAAAAAATGTGACTTATGATAAACTCAAAACAGTTCGGACAGCTAAGGATATTATCTTCACTATACAAAAAGCAATAAACACAACATAAATAACAAATGTCTCTTTCACATCTAAACCCTGCCACTGTCGAATATAACACATTTAAATGGATATTATCTTCACAAAAAAATGTGACTTGCTGGATCACATCAAGTCCCTTACAGAATGGAACAATACCTCTCTGCTGAATTGCAGAGGGCTTCTCAAAACCTTCAATCAAATTAAGATCGCACTATGGGGTCACAAACTTAAAATAACAAGAACTTGACAACAAATACATACTGGTTTGTTTCAAATGAATCACTAGATAACAAAGGAGGAATTCAAACTAATAACAGAAACCACCAACTCAATTTTCCTAACAACTTAAATAAGCTCAGTGAATTAAGAGACAGCAAACAATAACATCATAGAAGAAAAGGGAAAATATTATAGCCTCGTCCATATCTAAGATCACAAAAACAGCAAGTTCCATATCATGTCACATGAGGCATTACCAAATCGAATGAATATACTGCACACATGTTTAGGCTTGATTGGTATAACGTAATATAGATAGAATAACAGAGTTCAACTCATTCGATAAGGTAATTCTCACCTTTGGCATGCAACTTCAAACTAAAAGAAATATATTGAGTTTCATTATTTAGAACAGCATACAATTACAAAGTACTTTGTTTGAGTCACCATTCAAGCAACTGACGTAACTTTCTACCAGATTAAAGTAATTTTGCACACACATCCCAGAGAGAGACTAGCTACTTACAGTAAGTCAGTAGGACGATGGAGGTTTTGGGTAGCCAAACCGTGTTAGGATTTCCCTCTATTTTTCTTTTTCTGGGTAAGACGATGGAAGACGATGGCTCGGTCGATGGAGGTGAGAGGTGGGGAAGAAGATGATGCCGCTGTGGCGGTGGGTGGCGGTGGAAGACGATGGCTCGGTCGATGGAGGTGAGAGGTGAGGAAGAAGATGATGCCGCGGTGACGGTGGGTGGCGGTGGAAGACGATGGCTCGGTCGATGGAGGTGAGAGGTGAGGAAGAAGATGATGCCGCGGTGGCGGTGGGTGGTGGTGTTTGACAGTGCGGTGCTCTGGTCTGTAGTGTGGCTGGTTGGGGATGAATGAGATTGAGAGATGGAGATCGATTCGAGAGAGGATTAGGAAATAGGAAATGGGATCTAGGGTTGGGGAACTTACCTAGTTACCCTTGTAAGTTCGGGATTTCGGGTACCCGAACTTACAAAGTCGCGTCCCGTTCCCGAACCGAAATAAACTTCGGGTATCGATATCCGATACCCGAAGTTTCCGAACCCGAACATCCCGAACCGAAATTGAAAATTTTCGGGTCGGCAATATCGGGACTTCGGGACACGGGACAAATGGGCAACCCTACTTTCAAGGGTCTGGCGGACTGCCGCTAAATTTTTACTTCTCCCATAATAATTCTTAATTCTTTTTTGTTCTTTTTACATTAGTCTGTCATATTGCATCCCTCAAAATCTTGACATCTGGTATAACAGTCCTTAAAGTCTTTTTATATTGTTTACTTTAATCCTTCATTTTGATTCCTAAAATTTTGAATTATCTCATAAAAGTCCTTAGAGTTCTTCATATTTGTTTCCTAAAATTTCAAATCCTTTAATAATAGTCCTTAAAGTTATATTATTTTTACTTTACCTCCCTAAAAAAATTCCAGCCTCCGCCACTGTTTCTAATACCACTCTTCAATTAAATCAATATTGCCACAAATCTCTTTTTTAAAACAAAAATAGAGGCTAATTAACTTATAACACTTGATCTCGAACCTTAAAATTAAGAGTCAGATAAATTACTTATTACTCAACCACAACAGTAAGTGAACATTCAACACTTAGAAAAGAAAAGAAAAACTCATAAAAGTTAGCCTCTTCTTCAACACTAATGTTTTTTTCCCATTAAAAAAGAGAAAAAAAGAAACACTTGTATGTGGTGGGCGAAACAGCAGCACATATCAGCCCAACTAATCCATGCATGATGCATATATACATAACGGTTGAAGCCCAAAACTTAAATGTAGGCCCATGAGATCAGCACACACTTGGGTTTTCCCATAAGCCCAGAAATGAGTGGGCTCATTCGTGAGTTTTCAGTTGTACCAGTGCTGTTCGCGAGCCCTGACATCATGACATCATGACATGAGAGAGTAAAACAGGAGAGACACAACAAGTTCTCTTTTTTGTGGCATTTGGTCGAACAGTTTCAGGGCGTGGCGTCTTTCACAGCAATCCATCCAAGGTAAGATACCAAGCACCATCTGCTATGAACTACTAGAATGTAAAAAGGTTACGACTTTATGGAAATAGATCATAGAATTTATCTTCCCATGTCTCAAATTATCAAGTCATATTACTCTTTGCACTGTAATTTTGTACAATACAACCATTGTTACTTAGAAAAAATCAGCTTACAATAATGGTAACTAGATTCAGGAAATCAGTATGCTAATTGTTTATGAAATCATGAAACCTTTCTTGTTCTGTTCTACTAAGTCTTGAAAATCTTGAAATCTTAGTAGCTGCAAAACTCTGCCTCTTTTCTGTTATTATCCCTCAGTTGATTCATTTCTCTTTTTGGGTTGCTTCTTCCTTGGTTGATGTTGATGCTGCTTCTTTCTCTTCTGTTTCCTCCTCATCTTTCATCTCCTTCTTTTCTTTCACCATTTCGAGAGATTTTATCAGACCCTCCAAGCTAATATCAGCATTGCCAGGAAGTGTTTTAGGCATCAAATGCTCTGCTACTTCTGCAGGAGTCATTTTGTTTTCTCCTAATAACTCAGCAATTCGTGCAAACAGATTGTGCGATTCTATCTGTAGGTAATTCTTGGCCAACACCTTAAATGCTTCATAGCTGCAATATGACAGTTCAATATGCTTATCCATCCTTCCTTTCCTGATGAGAGCAGGATCAAGTTTCTCCACAAAATTTGTTGTGAACACAATGAGCCTTTCTCCTCCACAAGCTGACCACAACCCATCAATGAAGTTCAAAAGCCCAGAAAGAGTGACCTGACTGCTTTGCCCATCTCTTTCTTGTGGTGGCGGTTTTGCCTTTTGATCCTTTTCATCTCCAAAACCTTCCTCTTTCTCCTTTTTCTTCCTCCTTTGACCGGTTAGATCAAGAGAACAATCAATGTCCTCGATCACAATTATAGACTTACTCGATGTTTCGATCAATAGCTTCCTCAACTCAGTATTATCTTTCACAGCAGTTAATTCAAGATCATAAATGTCATAGTTTAAAAGATTAGCCATTGCTGCAATCATAGTGGACTTACCAGTCCCTGGAGGACCGAAAAGGAGATAACCCCTTTTCCAAGCTCTCCCAATTCTTGCATAGAAATCCTCTGCTTTGCTGAATGTGATCAAATCATCCATGATTTCCTTCTTCTTCTCTGCCTCCATTGCTAATGTGTTGAATGTCGCAGGATGCTCAAACACGACATGACTCCAGAATGCTCCATTGTTGGTGTAAAGCTTTCGCTGGCGGTTCCTGACCTTAATTGCCTTGCCCTCCTTCAGGACATGATTCAGGTATGGCCCGATTATGAGATGCCTGTTCTTTTTATGGAAAGTTAGCTTGTAGTACCTTTTCTCATCGGTGACCGGATAGAATGACAGTGTTTGTGACTTTGAAATGTTTTTCCCTGAAGCCCACCAAAGTTTGACTCCATTGAACTCATCAGCAACTTCTTCATAATCATCCATGCTCAGAACAAGCGATTGGTTGCTCTTCCCAACATCGGCCTTCAGCCTCCGCGCTTGCGTGGATGAACTCGAGGTAAGGTAGTTCTCGATGGCGGAGTAGGCCTCGCTGCGCATCAGGCGTTCACCGGTGAACTCATTGAATGTGATTTGAATGTAGGGGTAAACAAAAGTGAACACCCTTTGTGAGTATTTCTCAACATAACTCCTCAGTTGATAAGGAAAGTATTGCTGAAACATAGCCCACACAAACATCAAACTAGCAACTGCAGATCCCACCTGAGTAAACATATCTCCTGCCCTCATATTTAATTGATTTCTGTTTTTGCTGGTATAGATTGTTGAAATTTCTATGTGGGTTTTCTTGGATTATAAAGAAAAGAAGGATGTGTGGTCAAATAAGAACAGAATTGGCTATTTTATAATGTGAAAGCTTTGAACTTTGAACAATCTGCTGGTGTAAGAAATTGACTTGAGAACTTTTTCTGTAGGAGGTAATCTTGAGGCAAGTGTGTTGTGTTGTGTTTGCAATTGAATTATTTAAGGATTGATGTTTATGTTCTTACAACTCAGCACTACTACAGCTTTTATTCCAACTATCCAAATATATAACTTGTCCATTTCCAATCCCAGACAAACAACCATGGTCCCAGCCTTCCTCTGTCATCTTGTGACCTAATGGAAAAAGACATTAGTTGGTAAAAAAAGTACCTTTTTTCATTACCTATTTCTATAAAAATTATCAGGTGACATCAAATGTATTAACTACTGACTGGTTATTTTTGTTGTTTTATCATACCTTTTTTCATTGCTTTTCATGGATGAGGTATATATATATATATATATATATATATATATATATATATATATATATATATATATATATATATATATATATATATATATATATCATTTACTTTTTCCTTTTAGTGTCCTCCCTTGTGAATTATTTATTTATTTTTGATAAAGAGTCATCTCCTCATGAATCAAGGTGCAGAAAGTTGGTACTTTTTGACCTCTGGCTATAGGTAGCCCAAGAAAATCTTCTAATTTATTATTTTTTTGGTTAATGATATTTTTCGCCCCTTATACATGCAGAAAAATAAAATTAAATAATTTTTAAGTATAGGGGACGAAAAATATCATTAATCCATTATTTTTTATATCTGTTTATTTCTAACTCATCTTTTTACAAGGATCAATCCATTGATTCTTTAAGGAAAGACTGTGAAATAATTCACACCAATCATTTTGAATTTTCTTCAATTAGTCAACAATTTTGTTTTTGACTTTCAGCAGTCTTAAAATACAGCTGCCGAACTTGGTAGCTTAAACTGGTCGCATAACAGTTCTTCAATGGAAATGAAAGAAAAACATCAAGAGTCGACTTTAGTACGGTATTTAAAGAAACACGTCTTGTGTATTTCCACTTCATTAAAATTTCCTCAATTTATCAGGAAAAAAATTAATTACTATTGGTCCTTGAAAATTAATAAAAAGAGTGCCAGAGTAGATTAATTTTCGCAAATGCTTGTAATTTATTCATTTTCATATGTTATGTTGATTGAAAATGGAGAATATGTTGCTTAAACGTTGCTAGCAAGTCATAACATAAGAACACTCTCCAATCTAGTCTCTCATTTCCATGTCTGCTGCCTCCTCACTTTCCATTTTTGTTGATGATTCCTCTGTTTTAAGCTCCTCCAATCCTTCCTCTGCTCTCAGTCTCTTCCCTTCATTTTCTTCCTCACTTTTCTTTTCCTTCGCGGCCACGAATGCTTGAATCAATCCCACCAAGGAAGAATCGGCAGCATCTCCTTTGATACTTTTCTTCCAACAACTTGCGAATCAGATCGAACAGCAAATGCGATTTGAGACCGAGATAGTTCTTTGCAAGCACTTTGAATCCTTCAAAATCACAGTATGTGAACTCAACATGCTTATCCATCCTTCCCCTCCTAATCAGAGCTTGATCAAGCTTCTCGACATAATTCGTCATAAAAACTATGATCCTCTCCCCTCCACTTGACGACCATATCCCATCAATGAAATTCAACAACCCTGACAATGTCATCTTGCTCTTCTGATTCTCTTCTTTCTCTTGTTCCTCTTCTTCTCCCTTTGGCCGGTAAGATCGAGAGAGCAATCTGTCTTCAATTACAATGATCGACTTACTAGATGTGTCTATCAGCATTTTCCTCAAATCAGTATTGCTCTTCACAGCATTCAACTCAAGATCGTAAATGTCGTAACTCAAAGAAATTCCTAATAGCAACAATCATTGTTGATTTCCCAATATCGGGAGGACCATACAACAAGTATCCGCATTTCCATGCCTTACCAATTCTTGCATAGTAGTCCTGCCAAGTGCCAGCTCGATCGCATCAAAGGTTAGGGAGAACGCCTCACTCAAAGTACCATACTGCCGGCGAAAGCCACCTTCGAGCCTTTTGACGATGGACGAATATTTCCCCGCACTATCTTTGGACCATGGTGAGATATGTGTCTTAGAAGTATTCTGTCCAAATTTCATCCAATTCGCCCGAGGGAGTTGAGAGAACGCCTTGTTCTACTCAGCGTGTGCAGAAATAAAGCCCAACAGGCCTCCAGCGGATCCGACTCAAGCATTGGTCACTCTGACCGGACTTTGACTTGACCAGGACCTGGATTGACTTTATTTTAAGTTGTTTGACTATTATTTATCTAGGTGGATTTTATTATTAAGTAGATAAATAATTAGGAACGCTTTTAAGTAGTTAAGCGCAAATGAACTACTAAGTAGGGTTTGGCGGATTTCTTTCCATAAAAAGGGAGAGCCGCCTCTTTGTTTCAAAACGTTGATTATTATTAAAAACCAGAAGAGTTTTCTTCAGTTGATCTCCAAGATCCTTGTTCTATACCCGGTTTGATAAGTCGCGTCTAGCCTCAAGTAAAACACGAAGTCTATCATCCCATTCTTTAGTCTCGTCGGGGTTGTCTAGGTATTGCACCTAGGAGGGTCCGAGTCCTATTGAAGATCCTTGAAGGATTTCGTCCAGGTTGCCTAAGCATCGCGCTTAGGAGGGTTGGAGTTTCCAACAAGTTAAGTTTTCCGCATTCAAATCCTTATCGCTGAGCAACGATCCATCACTTGGAAGGTTTCCGAATTAGGAACCATATCACTAGGGAACATAATAGAGGAAGCAATCAACCAAAACCAACAATATGTCCATAAAAACACAAAAACAGAATCGATACAAAGGTGACAGGAAGTAAGCATTGCGAACCAACACTTCCACTCATCAATAATCCACAGCTTAGGAATAGCATTACTAGTAAATATCTCCAGGATAAAAAAATATTGGTTTTAAATTTGATGGTAGCTGAAAACAGGAAACTGAAGACCACCTTATCCCCTACAAAATCCTCACCGCCTTACAAGTCTCATCATGTTCCAGCATTTCTGCGGCCAACACGAGCAACAAAACCAGCCTTGATTGGTGCAACTGATCGTCCCGAACCACACTGCAACAGTAATTCACCATTATTAAAAAGATAAGCTACCGGCAAAAGGGATACAAAAAACAACAAAGATGCATTAAAATGCATAAGCAATTGCCATGCGGAAAGTAACAGTTCCTTTATTATATTCAAACTAGTAACAAAAACTCAATTTACACAGAAAGCAGCAAGAGTGGTGGCATTCTCAAAGAATTTAGCATTACGCACAAAACTAGATCCATTCACTGGAAGCATACGTATTATAAGCTAACAACAAGCTTGTAGCAGAAACATTAGTCTCCAAGATGCAAGGAACTGACATCTTCCAAAGAAAATCCAGAATAAAGCTAGTCTTACTAGTAGTGCATAAATTTTTGAAGTATCACTTTTTACCTCATGAGCACTGAGCACGAGACAGTTTAGCCAGATACAAAACCTAAGCAAATCTCAATTTCCTCAGCCTTTAGTGACAAAAAAGTGGTCTTACTTAATAGAAGCAGCAAGAACAATATGATCCCTGGACTACGTAATCTTGGTCATGGATTTGGCACAATTTAGCAATTTTCAGTGTACATGAATCAAGATATACAAAAGGGCTGACAAGGATACCATAGACAAATTGAGAAGGAAAGAAAGTAGGAGAAGGACTACAAAGGTTTACCTTCTCGCATCTAAGAAAGAAGAGGCGATTCTCCTTTGAGAGTATGGTGTCTGGACTTTTGCACCCAAGGCAAATCACATACTCATCTGCAAAAGGTGTACAATACAAGAGATTGGTTAGCAATAAAAAAGACAAGGGCCAATCAACCACTTCCTGCTATGCAGGTCAAGATGAAAGTAAAGCAATTGAAGAAACAATACTTACTAATATATCGACGTAGGATCCCTTCAAAATTCTTCGGAGCAAATCTTCCCTTCACCACTAACCTTTGTTGTCCATCAAGTGAACCGCTAGTCCCCAGCTCAGCAAGGAGGAAAGTCATGACATGATCTGCCTGCCGATGCATTCTGAATTTTTCACCACATAAAAGAAGGAATCAAGTAATATTTTAGTAACACAAGCCATGAAATAAAAAAGCAACCATCACAAGCCGACAAAAAAATGGAGCCACTAACAGACAAGCAAAAGATTTGAAATCCACATAACAGCTGGTACCACACAGCTCATATATGCAACATGGTTGAGATCTAAGGATTGAGGAAAATCCTTGTATCAAACTCATGGGGTGCAAGTGTTGCCCATCGACTAGAACATGCTAGATCACATTCTTTCATAATCCCTCATGATATAGAGTGTATTCTAGTCCTACCATTTTTAGATATAGCATTCTTTCTCTAAAATTATCTTCTGTGTGTGGGTGTATGATATGTATTAATAATCTTTGGTATATGGTCTCACTGTTTAAACTCTGTTTCACCTAGGTATAATAATAGTACTAAATATAATAATAATCATAAGAATAAAATCTATAAATGCTAAAGGGTTTCAAGGCAGATCCATAAAGCAACATAGACATACGTCTTGCAGAGATCCATGAAATTGACGAAAACAGTCTTCTTTGTGCCCTCCCGCAGAACTTGTGGAGGCCTCATCACAGTTCTTCGCCTATCTCCTGCAAGCTCTGGATTGTTCTCACGCAAAATATTAAAGACCCTACCAAGAAGCTGCCAATGCCACATCAAGGAAGATCAGAACTTATACAACAAACACACAGGAAAAGAAATTGAATGTTTCACTATATGAGATGGCAGTTAATATGTATAGTTAAAATACTAATGCATAAAATCTCCAATCATTACACCAAAAAGTAAGTCTTTTATCACAAAATACATGCATATACCTCCTCATATTCATAGTCACGGTCACTGCCTTCCCAAGGAAAACGCTGCTGCTGTAGAACAATTCCTTCAGCATTTTCATCCTCATCAACGTGATCTTAAAAAAGCAATAGACAGGCATCTCTCAGATTCCAGTGAAAATGGAAACATGGATTCAATAATGGACCTATTTTCATGATTGGTGAATCTAAGTGCAGACTCTTACCATCCAAATCACCTCCTGCATCTGCAATTTCTTCCTCCAAAATGGTAGATTCTGCCTACATAACAACATATCATAGGTCAATTTAAGCATTGACAGAGCATTTATTCCATGTAAGGTCAACCGTCTATCCTGAAAAACTTTCAACTCACTGGCTTCTTCTTCTTCTTTTTCAGCCCAACAAAAGTACTCTCAAGCCCATCAGAGACTGCAATTAGAGAAAATAAAATAATCATATATTCAGAAAACGTGGTGAACCTCCAAGCACACCTTTCATGTTCAAACAGTTGATTATAAATACTTAGTTAAGTAAACAATACCAGATAAATATAGGTACCTGACAGTGATTCAGTTTTCTCTGCCAGTTTGTCCACAAATTCATCAGCAGTTTCCGGTATGAGAACCTTCTTCTTCTTCTTCTTCTTGCTGGGATCGAAGGGGGCAATCTGAAAAGTCAGAAAAAGCATAATACTCAGTCAACATGTTTGCTTACAGTGCTTATTGACCTCTCAAGTGAAAAAATTAAGGGGTAAAAATGAAAACCAATGCAATTAAGGTGCCAAATATTAGCCACAGCTCATCAAGTGAACCACCCACCCATCAACAACCGCCATATAGTATTAGGTGGGAAACAAGAACTGAGACATGAAGAACATAACTTCAAAATGGAACAATACATGATATATGCCTCCTTGCACGCACAGAGACATGCATACGTTCCAGCAATATCTTTTGATAAACAAATGATTCTACCATCACATAAAGTGAAGAATAGATGTAATAAATTTCAAATGCGGCAAAGTATGAAGCAACCAGAAATTCACAAATATATAGCATGACATTAATAAGGAAAGATATAGTAAAGTTACCTCTCCCACCTCCTCCTTCATATCAATCTGATTTTCGTCAGCCATGATTGCTATAAAACAAAATAAATCAAATCAAACATAAGTCACAACAGTTCAGAAGCAAAGCTTTACACTATATTGACACTGCCAATCCCAACAACAGTCATGTGTCTCCCCTACCCAGAATAAAAGGAAAAAAGGAAAACCCAAAATCAGTGGAACCAATACTCAAAGAATCATCATCTAGAGAAAACGGAAACGACAACAATAAAATTAACTGAAACCCCAGCTATTTCAGAAAAAAAGATGCATAAATGAAAGGAACGAAACCCTAGACATGGAGAGGAAACGGACAGTGGGGAACAGTACTCTTACATGGAATTAGACACAGATTTTAGCTTGGTACTGCGCTTGTCTTCTTGATTAATTCTCTGCGACTCTTTTCCCTCTCTCGTTATCTGTAGATTGTTTCCCTCTCTCGTAATCTGTAGATTGTTTCGGCGTATTTTTTTTTTGTAGACAGTGGCGTCTTCAAAAGTAATGAAAGATCCCCACTTTAAATCACAGTCTTAACTTTGATTATATTTTTCCTTAACTTAACCTAAAATTTTAAAAAAGTTATTATTTTATATTTGGATCTTAGTACCACCACCCCTCCCGACAAATAAACCCCTTTAATATTTTTTTTATTGAAATCAATTCTCTTAACTATTTTTTCCTTATAAATAGACATTTCGATTAATTTTCTCATCCACAAACTTAGTATATATATATATTTTATTTCCCAACTAAATTAGACTATAAAATAAAATATATAAGTATTTTTTAATTTAGTAATTGTTGAACATATCATTTTTCTAAAAATAAAAAATAATTAGAACATATCCACAAAAATAAAATAAAAATACTTATAGATGAATTAAAATTAGAAAAAGTAGTAAATTTTTATAACTTTTAAAAATATTTATCCTTTTAAAATTTTAATAATGATTTTTTTGTCTTTTTTCTAATTTTTTTTATTTTAAAATTTGTTTTTCTATTTTTTTCATTTAAAAAAAATAAGAGAATACAAAATATAATTAAAAAAATTAAAATTTTAGATGAAAAACTTAATTAAGGGATTTTCTATAAAAAATAATAATTAGAAAAACTGAATGCAAGATATAGTTAAAAGTTGAAAATGAACCTTTTATATTTTTATTACTATTCAAAGCATTCACAGATTAACACTCTCTTTTAAACAAAAATAAATTGTAAATAATTTCAGTTTTAATTTTTGGGTTTTTACCTTTTATAGTCTGATAAACCCTAAACTTGAAAATTACTATAAGGCCATAACACCAAAAACCCACCACCATCAATCACAGAACAGAAATCAAGTAATAAAATCTCAATCGAGGAAGAAAGAGCAGAGCCGGAAGCTCAGTCATGGATACAAACAAAAGCAACAAGAAGCAAGACCATGAACAACAAGACAGGAAGAAATCTGAAATATTTTCTTCATGCTCTTTCTCCAGCCTTGGCCTTCACCCCACTCTCTGCAGCGAGCTCCAAGGTCTCCTCTTCTTCAGCATATATTGGATTATTGTCTAGTTTTCTATTCTGGGTTGTTGTTTAATGAATAATTAATCATTGTATGAGCAGAAAGGATGAGCTTTGAAGCTCCAACATTAGTGCAGGCTCAAGCTATTCCTGTTGTTCTCTCTGGCCGCCATGTGTATCCTTTTCACTTAAGTTTGTTAGTGCTAGCTATTACTGCTGCAGTTTTTGACATGAAAGATCATTTCTTTTGCTTCATCCTTGATGTGTAATGAATTATTCAGACTTGTCAATGCACCTACCGGGACTGGGAAAACAGTGGCATATTTAGCTCCAATTATTCATCATTTACAGGAAAACACTCCCAAAATCGACCGCTCTGATGGAACTTTTGGTATGTAGTCTTCTCCTCTTTCACGTTTGTGATAATGGGTCGATACTAAATTGAGAGTTGAAAAATGAAACGTGAATTGGCATGAAATATCTTCTGAGTGGAGTATGAATCTTAGTTCTGTACAGTTTGTTGATTCTTCTCTTGATTGTGAGTAATAACTAATTGCAATTTAATTAAAATTGATAGCTTGGAGGTAGCGTTGGTCCTTGTACCAACGCGTGAGTTGTGCTTGCAGGTGTATGAGATTCTTCAAAAGTTGTTGCACCGATTTCATTGGATTGTCCCTGGTTATGTGATGGGTGGTGAAAGCAGGTCAAAAGAGAAAGCTAGGCTGCGTAAAGGTAGGAGATTTTTCTGTGGTTACATTCATATTTGTTATGATGTGCATCTTTCCGTAAGATACTTAAAAGAATGTAGTATTGAATCTAGGTTATGTTAAGTAGTTAATTTTTGTCTTTTTGTCTACCAATTGCCTTGTTTCCAGTGTCACTTCGAATTTATACTAACTGAATAATTGTTTTTGGATTACCGCAAAGCTATGTGCATGCAAATGAAAATCCAGAGCTACATGATGCTTGCTTAATGTATCCTTACGTCTTTGCTCCACAGCCAAGATTACACATGTGATATACCACATTAGGTCGTGGATTGTTGGTTTTTCTGTATTGTCATGTATGATCATTTTGATCAGTATGAAAGGAAAACAAAGCTATCTAATCTGCTGGAGATTCTGCTTTCTTGTTTGCGTTGGTGTTTGATAAGTTTCCTCGCACTTTTTCTCTCATTTATTCTACACTGGTTATCTTAAAAATCATATCTTTTGGTTTGAGACTTAACTTTAGCATACAACTCCATTTGGTATTTTTGTTAGTGTTGGAGTGAGTGATTAATACTTAGGATCATTTTCAGGTATTTCAATTCTAGTTGCAACTCCAGGGCGCCTGTTGGATCACTTAAAGAATACATCATCCTTTGTGCATACAAATCTGCGTTGGATAATCTTTGATGAGGCAGATAGGTATGGCCTGTGATATAAAGTTGAGTTCCTATGTATTGTCAATTATCTGAACTGAGGGCAATTGCTAATTCTGGCCGAGCTTCTTGGCAGAATTCTGGAATTAGGATTTGGTAAGGAAATAGAGGAGATATTGGATCTTTTGGGCTCTAGAAAAACTGGAGCTTCTGACAAGGAAAATGATTTTCAAAGACAAAATCTGCTGTTATCAGCTACGTTGAATGAAAAAGTAAACCATCTTGCTAAAATTAGTCTCGAAAATCCCGTTTTGATTGGTTTCGATGACAAGAAGTTGCAAGTAGATGCATCACACAGACTGGTTGGATCTATGGTGTCAGATGATGAAGATGAACCAGAATCCCCAAGCAACATAATAAACTCAACTGAAGATTATACACTTCCAACTCAATTGGTTCAGAAATATGCTGAAGGTTAGCTTATTCAAACCTTGTTTTTTTTTTAAACAAAAACTTTTATATACATTTGCTCTTAAGCACGCTGATTGAAACTTCATGCAGTGCCCTGTGGATCACGGCTTGTGGTACTTCTTTCCATTCTAACATATCTTTATGAGAGAGAAGCTTCTCAAAAGGTTTGGTTACACTTCACTGATTTGTTTCCTGCCTTTAGCTTTCCTTTGGATATATGCCTTATACAGTTTGGAGGTGTAAATTATATGCATTGGAATAATTTTGAGCTCTGGTGGTTGCTTGTCTTCATTTTTCTTTGAAGATAATGATGGTGCCTTTTTTAGCCCTATCATTTCATGGAAAATCCTCAACATCTTAATTGAACATACCTACTTTTCCTTTTAAGGTCAACCACAGTCCTGAAGGACGACCATTTGAGTTTAGTTTTCACTTCATGATGATTTCGGCTAGAGCTGTTTAGATACCTGCATCTCTTTAAAGCTTTAAGATGCACATCTTTGTATTTTTCTTTTAACATTTATTCAATGTGTCTTTTAGGATAACTATCTTCCTACATTCTCAAAATTGTTTTCTCAGCCAACTTAGATTGATAATTTACTGCATTTTTAATTATCATGTGCCTTATGTTGTACACATGCTTTGTCTTCTCCAGATCATTGAACACTATTAACTTTTAACTATCTTACTTGGTTATTTGACTTTACTTGTTTTCTCATGGTCTCATTTTACAGATTGTGGTGTTCTTTTCAACCTGTGATGCAGTTGATTTTCACTATTCTTTGCTAAGTGAATTCAACTGGTCACCCTTTTCACAATCAGATAAGGAACATAGTGGGAAGTTCTTGAGATGCAACACCTTTCGTTTGCATGGGAATATGGAGCAGGAGGATCGGAGAACAACATTTCAAACCTTCAAAATTGAGAAAGCAGGTCTTCTTTTGTCCACAGACGTTTCTGCTAGAGGCTTGGATTTTCCGAAGGTTAAATGTATTATACAGTATGATTCTCCAGGGGAGGCTACTGAATATGTTCACAGGTTTGTTGGCACTCATTTGCATGCTTGCTATATATTCACTTCTGTAACACTAGATGCACAACGTGTTGGAGTTTGATTCTCCCTATCATTCCTGGTGTATTGCAGAGTTGGTAGGACTGCTAGGTTGGGTGAAAAAGGAGATTCCTTGCTATTTTTACAGCCAGGTGAAATGGATTATCTTCAAGAGCTTGAGAAACATGGTGTATCACTGGCGGATTATCCCATTCTCAAAGTCTTGGATAGTTTTCCATCGTATGGTCAGATGCGCCGTGGCAAGGATCTGGTTTCCTTGGAATCTCATCCTTTGGTATTGTCCATGCAAAGGGGACTCGAATCATTTATTGCTGCTCAGGTATTTCTTGGATCGTTGATTTTAGTTATGGGGCCTGGGAGTTGGTTTCTTATTATTGGTAGTATAATGAGATCTTGTGGCTTGCCACATTAGCATCTTTGATTCAACTGAACTTCAAATTGATGTATATATATATATATTATTGCTCTCATGCCTTTCCTCAGCCAAAGATGACTAAATTGGCTCAGAACGCATTCTGTTCTTGGGTCCGTGCATACACAGCCCACCGCGGAGAGTTGAAAAGGATCTTCATGGTGAAGACACTCCACTTGGGGCATGTTGCCAAAAGTTTTGCACTAAAGCAGCAACCATCCTTGGTTGGGAGATCATTTCAACAACAATCAAAGAAGAGGAAGAGGGATGGGAGGCAAAAAGGACAGTCGAATAAGAGGAACAGGGTCCGTGGTAAAGCTTAAATGGAAGTGTGATGAAGATAGTACTAGACTATTAGTATTAGGTTTTGTTTGGTTCTCAAGGACAAACAATCCTCATCTAAATCTTTGTATTAAGAATGATTCTCCAAACCAGAGGAGTGGTATAAGTTTTGGCCATTTTTACTAACAATAATACCCTTTTGAGTGATGGGAAACTGTACTTATGGTAATTTTAATACTAATGACCTTCAAGCTAAAAATGTAGTTAATTCCATGAATTCTATATTCATCAATACTTCTAAACAGCAGGATTTCTCTTCCAGGTTAAAGTTGCGAAACATTACAATCGCGGTAGGTGAGTTGGACGAATTTTCAGCCGGGACCAGAAAAAAGTGGGCACGGTGAGATGAAAAGTCTAGAGTAGTTTAGGCCCCGTTTACTTGGGATATATGTTCAATTTGAAAATTTGTTGTTTTTCTGAATTTCGAGAATTTTATTTTCATTTTGAAAACTGAAAAACGTGTTTATTTCACACAATTTTCCTGATCAGAAAAACTGGAAAACCTGTTTACTTCACATGCTGGTTTTATTTTCCTGATTTAAAAAACTGAAAAACGCACTTACTGTGCACTAATTTCTAAATTTTTGAAAAATAAAAAATAATTGCTTATTATTCATGTTTCTACCTGAAAATAAAATACATAAAATAGTCTTATTGTTTATTGCTTAAATATTAAAAAAATGACATTAAAAACATACTCTGTTAATTCAACTGCAATGGAAGCCGTAGAATCATTTCTGCCGATGATGGGTTGTCAAGTAAATGCAAGGTTTGTAATGAGAATGGCCTTATAATTTGTCCTTATTGTTGCTGATGAAAAAAAAATGGATAGTATTTTTTTATCTTCTGTGTATTCTGTTTCTGTAATTCTTGCTGCTTGATTGTGTGAATTGTAATCAGTATTTTTCTATATTCACTGTAAAACTTATTAAGAATAAACATATACAGCGACTTTCTGCAAGACTTCTCCTTTATTGTAATAAACACCTTTTTTGTACAACAAAAGTTCTCTATGCTGTAATGAAAATACATGTTTGCCTATCTAAGCCTGACAATGGTTGGGACAAGAAAGTCAAGAACTGACAATTTACGAGCTAAAAAAACACAGTTCTATGACTACATGAGAATGTTTCAATTCCTTCAGTACTGTGCGCTTTCCATTATCCGAGGGGAGCAGCAAATTACCGCCGTAGTTGAGCCATCTTTCTGTTGCCAACGGGAAGATGTGAGACAGGATTAACATAGTCGCTAATCTTTCTTTAAAATAAACTCAGAATTGATATTCCATGTGCAGTTCCTTTTCCAGCAGTTCACTAATTAAAGTAAAATAGCTGAAGCCAGAAACCTATGTGTAAAAACCCAAGAGGGACCAAATAATAAAGACTACTGAAACCTCCAGTGGCACAAGTTGCAAAGTCCTACTCTTAAAAGCAATGATTCACTGAGAGTAAAAGGAAGTATTTGAAATGAGTCACCTTGTGGCTTACAGCCTTGCGTTCACTCTGTCCAACTGAGATACAAGCTTCACTACTCCAACCGCAACTGAGGAACATGACTAAACAAACCTGGCTTGTCTACCCAGAAAAGAGAGACAGAACCAAAAGACCAAAAAACAAAACTGACCAACCACGCTGCAGCACACAACCGCCCCACCACTCTACCCAGCAGAACACAACAGACACGCACCTTGTTGAACAGGCCAGGAAAAGAAAGACTGAACCAAAAACAACCATCAAAACACACTACTGCACATTAGCAGACCCATAACCTGACATGAACAGCAAGGGAGCTGCTGTGTAAAATAGCAGACCAGAACAACAGAACCAGCTGCAGACGCCACAAGCAGAAAAGAGCTGCTAACATAGCAACTGACCAACACACAATCAAACCACTACATCTGCAACAAGACAGACATGATCTGCTGGCAAAATAGCAGACCGACAAACACACAGAGGCCAAGATATGCTTATACTATGGTTTTCCAAGTTCTCCTACAAATAACAGAACTACTAAAGTATAAGAGCAATTCTGTAAAGCAAACAAATAGCTACCAATTCAAGTGAATAACAAGATGGGATGCCAAAAATGAGAAGGTTAGACATATTGTTCTTCCATTTATTTAACGAGTGTATCTTGGCTCCGCACCACCATTGCCTATTAAACGTCAAGTCACTTCAAATTCCAACGTTCAAACAAGAGGGACAGGAGAGTAGAGACCTCTCCTGGATCATGTTCAATTTCTACTTTGATAAGGTTTCTGGTTATAGAGCATAGTTACCTATAATAAGCTCCTATTTTTCTGACTTTCATTGGACAAAAATTGAAATCAGCACAATAAACCAATAAACCACAGACAGCAAATCGGCAGCAAATTGGTTTCCAGGACAGATATGAGTAAAACTTCATTCCTAAAAATTAAACGCATAGCACAGCATTTCCAAACCAAAATTGAAATTTCAGCCTGAAATTGTTGAAAATCCAGCCAAATTAAAACCCTATATAGCACATCAATTAGAAATTATATGGTAAGAAGAAACAAACCTGGTCAGCAATGAAAATCCAGCCAAACATTATGTAGTGCCATTTCCAGTTGTGTTCAGTACTGGGAACTAAACCCCTAAAACCCAACTCATTGTTGACAAAATTATTGTCACCCAAATTCATGGTTTAACTATCTCTAATAACATAATGATAATTCTTGAAGCATTTTAACCCTTTGGGCTTCCAACAGGAAACGAGGATAAACCAAAAGTGTGAGACTTTGATGGTCTTTCTTCATCTAAGATACAAGTTTTCCATTTTTGGTCAGAACCCATCATAGTTATCAAAGCATTTTTTTCAAAATCTGTAAGCAGAAAAAAGTTCAGTAACGGACAAAACTCAAAGGAGAGTTGATAGAAAGAAGCTAACCTGGGCTGCAGCAAAGATTTCCAGTTCGCTAATGTTTTGTTATGCTGTCCACAAATCCCAGAAATAGCTACCACGGGACAAAAAACGGGACAAAAAACGATGGACGAAGAGAAGGAGAACGTGAATCGCGATGGAGAAGAAGGCCGGAGGCGAGAGAGGAGTCGGACGGAGGCGATTGAGGAGAAGAAGGCCGGCGTGAGGCTAAGGAGAAGAAGAGGAACGGCTGCGTGAGGTAGGGCACGAAGAAGAGAGGAAGAAGATGAAGAAGGCAGAGTGAGGGGTAGAATGGTATTAATGAAAAATTCATTTAATCCTCAGTTTGAGAAGCGTGTTTTCAAACTGAGGGAAACTTAGGCCAAATGGAGTAGAAAAATAGAGAACAACTTTTTTGTTGTTTTCAAAATTTGTTCATCGTTTTTCAAATAGAGTATTTTCGTTTTCATTTAGAAAATAAAAACAACGCCAAGTAAACACATTTTTTGAAAATTCTCTCAGTTTTTAAAAAACTGAAAAATTTTCGGGAGAATCTGCCCAGGTAAACGGGTAGTATATATAATCTCTCTTCAGTTCATTTAGTTTGTTTGTACCGTAATTTTCAAAGGTTGGCAGACAATGCCCACGAGACCCAAATGAAGCCCATCAGTGAAAACCCATTTAGGGACAATTTCAAACGTTTCCCTCTTCAATGAGCAAGCTAACATTCCAGAGAGTAAGTAGCATACAGTCAACAATGGTGTGACATGAAATGTATTTTAACCTACTCATTTCACGAAAGCTGTCAACTTTAGCGCAAACGCATTCCAAGATCCGAACTTTGGTTCAACAAGGGCAATATTTGGAAGCCTTGAAGTTGCATTCTACAAATCCTATCCACACCAGCAGATTTACATACCCTACTCTCCTTAAAGCCTGTGCTTTTCTATCAAATCTCCATCATGGAAAAACACTCCATTCTACAATCGTCATTAAAGGCTTTCACTTTGATCCGTACATCGCTTCCTCGCTCATCAGCATGTATGTCAATTGTTGGTCGATAGCTAGTGCTGTCAATGTGTTTGATAAATTGCCTGTGAGTGAAGTTTCAACCCAAGATGTTACGATTTGGAATGCTATCATTGATGGGTATTTTCGTTTCGGTCGTGTTAGAGAGGGCTTGGTTCATTTTTGGCGAATGCAGTCACTTGGTGTTAGGCCTGATGCGTACTCTTTGTGTAGTCTGCTCGGTGAGTTTTCAGGGCAATTGGGGTATTTGGGAGGGAAGCAAATTCATGGGTTTATTGTTCGAAACATGCTTAACGGTGATTCTTTCTTGGACACTGCGCTCATTGATATGTATTTTAGTTGTGGTAGGCCAATGGATGCATGGCAGGTGTTCGAAGAGTTGGATAATAAGAGCAATACTGTAGCTTGGAATGTTATGATTGGAGGACTTAGTCAGAATGGTTTGTGGGAAAATAGCTTGGAATTGTATACGTTGGCAAAGAGATCGAACACGAGAATTGTGTCATCATCCCTTGCTAGTACATTAAGTGCTTGTTGTCATGGTGAATATGTGAGTTTTGGTAAGCAGGTTCATTGTGATGTCATCAAGATGGATTTTAAGACGGACAAGTATGTTTGTTCTTCTCTTTTGTCCATGTATGGAAGGTGCAAGTTGGTTAAAGATGCAGAAAAAGTTTTTGATCAGGTACAAGATAAAGAAGTTGAATTATGGAATGCAATGATCTCAGCTTATGTTGGTAATGGATGCGCTTATGAAGCTTTGAAAACTTACAAGTTGATGAGACTAGATGGAATTTCACCTGATTCTTTCACAATGTCGAATATATTATCACCAGGCAGTCTGTCTGAATTATATAACTTTGGCCGGTTAATTCACGCAGAAGTAGTGAAAAGACCTATACAGACTGATATTGCTGTACAGAGTTCACTACTGACTACGTACTCAAAATGTGGTTGCAGCAACGATGCTGATTTAATTTTTGGTGCAATGAAGGAAAAGGATGTGGTTGCTTGGGGCTCCATGATATCAGGATTTTTCCAAAATATGGAATATAACAAGGCTATAGATTTTTTCAGAACACTGGTGAGAAGCGGTTTGGAACCAGATTCTGATATTCTGACCAGTTTAATATGTGCTTGCACCGCTCTGGAAAATGTGGACTTGGGTAGCATGGTCCATGGACTTTCTATTAAAATAGGATTGGAACTAAACGTTTTTGTTGCAAGTTCCCTGATAGATATGTACTCCAAATGCAATTTTCCTGAGATGGCTGGAAATGTATTTTCAGCTATGCCGACTAAGAATCTGGTGGCTTGGAACTCTTTAATATCTTGCTATTGCCGGAATGGCCATCCAGAGTTGTCCATTTCTCTTTTCTCTCAAATTGTGCAGCTTGGCTTATACCCGGATTCTGTCTCAGTTACAAGTGTCCTCACTGCTGTTTCCTCGATAGCTGCACTACTTAAAGGAAGGACAGTACATGGGTACCTGATAAGACTGAACATTCCATCTGATTTGCATGTAGAGAATTCATTGATTGATATGTATATCAAGTGTGGATTCTTGAAATATGCGCAGAATGTCTTTCAAAACATGCCTCAGAGAAACTTGGTGACATGGAATTCGATGATTGCCGGTTATGGATCTCATGGGAAGTGCTCGAAAGCAATGACATTATTCTACGAGATGAGAAGTTCAGGAACCACACCTGACAATGTCACTTTCCTTTCTCTTCTATCATCTTGCAACCATTCTGGTTTCATCGAGGAGGGCCTGAATCTTTTTGAACTGATGAAACTTAAGTATGGTATTGAGCCCAGAATGGAGCATTACACAAACATTGTTGATCTCTTGGGTCGTGCGGGGCGCCTTGATGATGCTTACTCTTTTGTGAAAAGCATGCCCATGGAACCTGACAGGAGCATTTGGCTATCTTTGTTGTGTTCTTGCAGAGCCCATCGTAACGTAGAGCTCGGGGAACTGGCAGCTCATCGACTGTTTAAGATCGAACCAGATAGAGCCAGCAACTATGTTCTACTGTTGAATCTATACAGGGAAGCTGGATTGTGGGACAGGGCTTCAAAATTACGAGCAGAAATGAAAGTGAAAGGACTGAAGAAGAGTCCTGGTTGCAGTTGGATTGAAGTGGGGAACAAGGTTGATGTGTTCTTTTCTGGAGATTGTTCATCTCCAGTTACAGTCCAGATCTATGAAGCACTGACCGGTCTTAAGATGAACATGTTGAAGAAACTAGATGATTCTGAAAGTTTTGAGGCCTTATAAACCAAAAATCAAATATATTCACCAAGCACTAATTCTTTTATAACTTAAATCTCGAAACTTGTAACTCAGTGTTATTTTCTACGATTTAAAAAAAAAACACTCAGGACCTTGACACGATGAAAATACATTTCCATACTGTGAATGTAAAATCAAATTCTATTGGGACGTGGGGGGTAGCCTTAGGATTCTAGCTATAAATAACCCCCTAATTTAATAAATATATCAATAAATCTCAAACTAGGGGAGCCTAATCCTAAGGGAAATGCATAATTTTTTTCAAAATTTATTAAACAAATTCCTTATATAGATATAAATTAGTAGATATTATTGGTAACTAACGTATAATACACATCTTTGATAAGATATCTTGAATCCTTGATTTTAAATTCGTTTTGACCAAGTAAAATCTCCAACATCCTCTCTTATGTTATACACAGAAGAAAAGGAGAGGAAGAGGCAGGAAGAGAAGCAAGATGGTGCATTGCCAAACCTATGATCTGTTATCAAAAGGGTGTGTCATAATTGCAACTGTAATAACATGCATGAGCTGGTTTTCAAGAACACAAGTGTGTGGTTCGATCCACGAATACGGGAACGAATCTTTTATTCGTCGTTCGAATTCGTACTTCTTTCATGGTGGAAGTGAAGGTCTGTATGCTTCTGAACCTGGAAACACCAATCCTATTGATCCCAATTCTCAAGGAGACAAGCCACTCAATGGCAAGTCATTTATCAGGTGATGGTTCATTCTTGCTTTTCTTCTGATACATCATTCTTTTATTAGGTTCTTCCCTTTCAGGTGTTTATGTTCTTACATTTGATGTTGATCCGTTTGTTTCGTGAGAACAATGGAAGGGAATGTTGATCTATTTCATGGATTTTGCATCGTTAGATCATGTCTGATTGATTCAGATCAGAATTGGAAGCGGACCAGTTTTTTAGTTTTAATCCTTAATGTCAGCAAAACAAGAAATGGAAATTTTAATATTTTTCTGGTCTATGTTTGATTGCAGGTTTGAGTCAATCACTTTTAGGAGGACAAAAGAATCTGCTGGAAAGAAGAATGAAATGCAGCAAAAGACTGGGTTAGTTGAAGCTTTAATAGTTGAGGTTAAGCATAGAGACAAGATTGGAGGGTCTTATTTAAATTCTACAGCAATCTGTTGCACACCAGATCTTGCAAAGGATGGATTCTGCAACTTAGGGGAGGTAATCATCCGAAACGATAGAGATAATATTCCTAACGCCCCGAAACGAATACAGACATTCTTTGAAGGGACCAATGAAGAGGTTAAAATGGTGGAAACTGTTGAGATACAAAGTACTGGAATGTACTATCTGTACTTTATGTTTTGTGATCCGGAACTAACAGGGTTGGTAGTTAGCGGTAGGACAGTTTGGAGGAACCCGGATGGTTATCTTCCGGGAAAGATGACACCAATGATGACATTCTATGGTGTCATGTCTTTGGCGTACCTTGTTTTAGGTGTCGTATGGTTTCTCTGGTTTGTAAAGTACTGGAGACATATCATTCAAGTACACTATCACATCACTGCGGTGATCGGATTAGGAATGTGCGAGATGGCGCTTTGGTACTTTGAGTATGCTAATTTCAATTCAACTGGGATTAGGCCAAAGGGAATCACCATTTGGGCGGTTACTTTCAGCGCGATTAAGAAGACTGTCTCGCGGTTACTACTGTTAATGGTTTCGATGGGTTATGGCGTTGTGAGGCCAACTCTTGGTAGTGTAATGCCAAGAATACTGGTTCTTGGTTTGGTATATTTTGTGGCTTCAGAAGCACTTGGGTTGGTAGAGAATTTGGGGAATATCAATGACTTCTCGGGAAAAACGAGGCTCGTCCTTGTGTTGCCTGTAGCTCTATTGGATGCCTGCATCATTATATGGATCTTCTCATCACTATCCCAAACTCTAGAGAAGCTTCAGGTACGTAATCCTTCGTTTACACCGAACATTTTTGCTGTCGTCTACAGCAAACTTCTTTTAAGTGTGATCTGGCATTTTTTTGGGTTTCTTATACGTTGTGCAGATTAGAAGAAGCACAGCTAAATTTGCACTCTACCAGAAGTTTACAAACACCCTTGCAGCAACTGTTCTTCTCTCCATTGCTTGGATTGGCTATGAGGTGTTGTATATTCGTTTAACAGCTCTTTTTTCACTCCAGGGAAATTGACCCAAAAAGTTGCCTGTTCTCTGAGCAATTCATGAAAAGTAACCAGTTTTCAATTTGTGTTGGTTTCAGTTGTACTTTAATGCAACAGATCCCTTGAGTGAACTATGGCGAAGAGCGTGGATCATCCCAGCATTCTGGATCTTGCTCGCGTATATTCTCTTGGTGATCATATGCATTCTTTGGGCTCCATCACCAAATCCAACAAGGTATTTTCCTTTCTGATATGTCCATCTTTCTCAACTGCATTTTTCTGTTTCTGATGTTTTCTTATGCTGCACCTTCTTGTTGCATAGCCACTCAGAATCGTCAGGTTTTGTATTCTTTAATAATGTTTCTGATTAGCCAAGATCGCGATTTCTTGTTTCTATTTGTAGCCCTTTGCCCCAAATGATGGATGAAGTCTGTGTAAATTCTGCAGGTATTCGTACGAGACGGGAGATGATCTTGAAGAGCAGAATGTTTCTCTCACAGGCAGTGGAGTTAAGCTGACTGGAGATTTAGCAATAAAGGAAAGGAAGGCATCTAATGCAGTAGAACATCGTGTGTTTGGTTTTGGAGAAGACATTGAAGAGGACAAAATAGAATAAAAGTTAGGTTATGCATCCTTCAACTGCTCTTTTCTTCCTTTTCTAGGTGTGATCTTGCAGTGCAAAAATAGAGGAGGAGTGTTTCGGCGAAAAAGGTTATCGATCTCTCCATGAATCCTCATTACCCTTTACTAGCACGATCCTGTTTGAATTTTGGGGAACGAGTTTAGGATGGAAATTGTATAGGTATTCAAGTGCTGCTGCATTGCAGTGCATACCAAACAACATTACATTGAATTACGGATAGCATCCCATGTGATAGCAAAGGGACTCACTAAATTTTGATACAGAAGGATGGGTGCTTGGGTTGATATCTATAGAAGTATTTTAAATTTTGAGTGCAAAAACATTACGAATATAAAAAATAACTCTAAAAGGATGACACAAAGCTAGTCATCTTTTATATTATTTATGCTGGTATAATTAATATCTTATTACATCCACCTCACGATCATAAATATCTCGCTAAAACAACCTTACTAATTTGTTATCTGATAAAAATATATAAATTAAGACATGTCCTGAAAAGAGCAAAGAGAATATTAAAAGAAATCAAAAAATAAATAAAACTTGCTCAATGCCGCTATTAGAAAACCTATAACAAAACCTAAAAAGAAAGCGAATACGAGCATACAGCCTAGAAACGTTTTCAGCGCCCACTCCGCGTCTTGTGATCCCGGCTTAGCTCCAAACTCCGAGCTTTGGATATCCATGGCAGGAGTAGGAAAAAAATAACAAGAAACAGACGAAAAAGAAAGGTGAGTCAGTCTTAAACAAAAGCGTGCGTGTAAGGATCTGTTTAGCAGTCCAGTTTAGTGGGGAAATGGTCAGTGGGAAAATAACATCTGGGAAACAGAGGGTGCTGTTTGGTAAAATAATTGTAAAAATTCAGTAGGAAAACGATATCTGGGAAACGGAGGGTGCTGTTTGGTAGTCCAGTTTTCCAAAACTGTGGTTTGGATGTAAAATGACCATAAAGGGCAAAATTCATTTCAAGTGTTATAATTAATTTTTTTAGTATCTTTATATATATTTTTAATCAATTTATTTATAATCTAACATCTACCAAATATTTATCTAATATCATAAATAAATTAAACTTATTTAAATCATAAATAAATTAAAATTTATTAATAGCATAAAAAATTTGAATTTTTAATACCAGAAATAAATAAAAAATATTTATCTAATATAATAAAAAATAAAACATATTTGGAATTACATGAATAACTTAAATATTTCGTATTTTTTTTTAAAGTAATCAAAATACATTTGCTCTTAAGTTGTTTTTGCTCGTAAGACAATCCAGTTCTAGTCCCCTAAATTTTATTAACACCGTCTTTATAAATTACGAACTAAATCATGGATTCAATTGTAAATTTTTAACGATAATTAACAATAAAATTTATTTATTTTCAAACAACAAGTTTTGCGTAACAAGAAATAGAGATGAAGAAGATAACAAGCCACGACTAGAATTGGACCATAATGGATATAGCTTAATGGGCTTTCAGATCCAACTTGGATCAAACTGGATAGCTTAATGGGCTTTCAAATCCAACTTGCATCGGCCAGATGCAATTCACTAGAAGAAGAAAAAAATGCAATCTAATTTCCTTCATCCAAGTTTAGTACAAGAATAATTTTGTTTCGTACACAACCTCGATGGATTTTCATAGACTTGATTGTTAGTGATCTTTTTGCCCTGGAAATCCCAAAGTCACAGCTTTAGTGAAGAGAAACCACAAAACCGATAATCATACAGATGATGAAGACGGAGGCATGCAACAGAAACGAATGATAACATAAGTTAAAACCATTTTCACAGACTGCCAATCCTTAAGTTTCATTTTATCGCATGACATGGAAGAAAAATGCTAAACTCTAGAGAGGACTACATAACGAGAGCTTGCTGACTGAATTACTTCCCGCACCCGCATCTGCATCCGCATCAGTCGTGAAGAGTTCCCATTATATCTTCATCATGGTACAGATGATACCTGAAATCGCAAGATCAGACAAGACCAGGTTAGCAGCAAAGCTATCAAAGAGTAAATATGTGTTTATGTAACGTGCATGAAGTAAGACCAACGATATATGGTTTGTCCTTTGAAGTAGCTGCCATCAAAAAGCAAAAGAGAAGAATGAAAAGCTTGTGTCATCTTTATGATGCGACCCACTATGTTGTTCTGCTACATGATGACTTAAATGATGCAGGTAACAAACTAGTTAAGATTTAAGGGACAGTAAGATGCCTAGACAACAAGACAAGGAGAGATCACAACAACTACATTGTTTTGCCATCTCAATAAACAATGATATAGGGTAACTCATCAGGACAGCACAATTCAATTGGAAAAAGAGAGCTGGAATATGACTATTTATCTTTCTCCTACATCTACCAGCCAGAATTTTCTTCCCCCAATGAACTTATGAGATTTGTCAATGATTCAAGGGGATGCACAAATGAACAAAGCAAGCATGATAATGATGTAAGCTCCCTAGAATAGAACCACCAAAATGAGGTCCTCCGCGTCGCACAACCACAGAGCATTTCACATGCATTTAAGCTTAAGGGTCAATCTAAACTAAAGTTAGCAACCCCCATGTATGGATCCAGCATTGCGAAATTCACATGTTAGCATCATAAGTAATACCACACTGATAGAGCAGCGTAAACCATTTATAAGAAGCAAAACAGACTTTCAGCATCAATGCAAAAGCTAGAAAAGATACAGAATCTGCATATATCAGCACCAAAAACGAAATATAGCAGATTTCGGTTCGTTAAGCTTTAAAATGTAAATGCACCGACTATCAAGACACAAATAAACTAGGCAAGCAAATCATCAAAATTAAGCACCAGTATAAACCAAGCAATTCGCAAACTTTAAGCAGCAAAAGTCTTGAACACAAATTGAGAACCTAAATAGGTATTAGAGAGCAAGCACTTTGAACTTACGCTTTGTCATCAAGTTTGATTTCAGTGCCTCCATATTCAGGCAAAAGAACAGTATCTCCTTCCTTCACAGCAACAGGAATGAAGTTCCCATCCTTGCCGCGAGTTCCTGGACCGACTGCAACCACTTTTCCCGAGTTCAGCTGCAACAAGAAATACGCGGTAAGCATGGTATCAAATAAGAAAAAGAATGAAGAAAAGGAAAGCGTGCGCGATGGAGAAGAAGACGACTTGAAGAAACGGACCGCCTTAGAGAGAGGAACCCCGCCGTGAGGAAGATGAAGAGAGGAGGAATGGTGGTGAGCGGCTTGCGTTCAAACCCTAGAATTTGAGAGAGAGGGAGAGAATGAGGGAAATGAGGAAAATAAACAACATTAAATATGTGGTATGGATCGTAAATATCAAAGACCCTGAGGTTATTTTTGTCCAAATAAAATGAGGCCTCCATCCTGCAAAATGGCCAAATCCTCATCTTCAGAATGGCCAAATTCGGCTCATTCCCTTACCAGCTATTTTCCTGGGTTGGCCACCCAAAATTTGAGATTTTCATTTGTTGAATGGTGTTTACCAAACACCATTCAACCCATTTCAGTTTGGGAATGCTGGGTTGGGTACCCAACCCAGACTCCCAAACAGGCACTTAGTTGTAGCCCTAAAATGGTTTTTCGTTTAGGGTCAACCTAATGCAACAAAGTGGGAAACAGGAAAATACCTTATTTATGATTTTAATTTCCTAATAAACCAACTTTTGCGCAAGGCAAGGCAAGGAAAGGCAAGGAAAGGCAACGAAAGGAATTCATAAATCAATAAAAAAATTCCTATAATGAAATGGCATCTTGCATCCCTTGTTTACATTCACTCACTTTAGCAGAAAAACCCAACTATATTTAGCAGAAAAAAATGATATTACAAATCAGAGTAGCAGATAGAATACACCTCATGGCCACTAGGATTCACTGCGCTTGAATGTGAAAGCCAGTCACCAGCTGAGAAAAAAATTTACAAAACTTGATCATCGCATCACGTTCGTAACATCTGTCACTAAACTACATCCCCGACGAGGAAGTCCGGTTTATTCTTTGGGCGCCTAATCTTGGGGCAGCAGGTTTAGCTCCTCGACCTCTACCAGCTGATAATGGTTTCGCTCTAGTAGTAGGTGCAGGAGCAGCAATAGCAGCCCATGGATCATCATCATCAAGGCTTGAAGTTGGTTTAACATTCAAAGGTTTTGACACGGATTTTGGAGCAGGAGCAGCTATAGCACCCCATAAATCCTCATCCTCATCTTTCACCACCTTTACTGTACTTTTTGGTCGCAAATTTGACGCTGTGGAAGGAAATGAAAACAGAGGAGTGGTTGACCAAACAGGTAAGTTAAATTTAAAGAAACTTGTCGCAAGGAAGTACAAGTATTGGATATTCTAGGTATATTCAGCATCTCCGCATCTGCTATCTACTTTTCTACATGGGTTCTTGGGCCTAGGAACAGCAGCAATAATCTTATCTTCATTACAAAGGATTCTGCTATCTATCGATTCCCATTGTTCTACCAAACATTCACGGGTCCAGAAGAACCAACCATGATATATTGATGTGTGAAGAATCTCGTAAAAAGATGATTTTATCCAAGGGACCAGTCATGTGGGCTCTATAGCGAAGCTATTCAATCTAGAAACTCTTCAAGTTGAATTATAACTACTAAAAGATATATGGAGATGTCACCTTGAAATTTCGGCTGAGGAACTGACTGCGAGACAGGTCGTTTTTGAGCAGCTTGAATATTTGCAAGAGCTGGTGACGGCTTTGGCTCTTCAAGAGGTTCTAAGACATCATCCCATCCATCTTTATCACTGTCATGATCTTCACCAATTCCATTTTCAATCTCTCCCCAGCCACCATCTGTTGATGTAGGGGATTCAGGCACTGGTTGATCAGCTAAGTCTGTGCTAGAATACACAGGTGCTGTACTTGGAGTATCCATCACTGAAGTTAACAAAGAAAAATACATCAGATACTGAAATGCTGAACGTGTACTTCAGGTAAAATCAAGCAGACAGCAAAATATAGAGATTCAATTAAAGCATTGGTTGATATTATCCTATATCATTCCATAACTCATATCAGCAGTAAAACTCACTTCACTCCTCTTGGGGACCAAGTCCCCTTGTAGTTCATATAAAAAAAATATATTAAAAATATATGAGCATAGGCTGCTATACAATCAGAAAAGGTTCTGAAGTGTAAAATTGACCACCAATACCGCTCAGAAACCCAATATCCACAAAAATCAAACAAGTAACAAGAAGAATACCTGAGCTGGCATTGGACACTGTGGGGGTTAAATTAGATGCGCAGGAACTAGTAGGAGCAAGTGGAGCCTGCTGTGAAGGTTTTCCTTTAAGAGTCAAGGAACTCATGGCCCATCTGCATGGTGGATATGACTTCTCAATCAGTAGAAAACTAACAGAAGAAAATTTTGGTAAAAATTGTAAAGGGAAAAATAGCTCTCCGGAGACAGCATTGACCAGCTCTGACCGCAGCAAGCCGAAAACGATATGAAAACAGTAACAAGCATTAACAACTCCCAAGTCAAAAAATACAAAAAGAAAAGGGCTCTAGCGGGTTCTTTAAATGGATGAGGGCTTTTATGTGTTTCTTTAATTGATATCCAGCAGATATGGAAAGCACTTAAATTTTAAAGTTTGCTTCTGAGTTGTTGTCAGAAGGGGCCCTTGTTGTCTAACTTGTACTCTTTTTTTCTCTCTCTGGCCATTAAAACTTTCTTTTGTGAGCTTTTCTTCAGAAAATAAGCGAATAGGCCACATAATAATGAGGTAATGAAAAGTCCTATAAACCATTTGAACACCAGTTGCCAGAATGAAAAGCAACATTTTATGTTCACCAACATCACAAAGGAAAAATGGATCAGATGCCAAATCACAAGATGTATATACTATGATGAAAGAACACAAGCATGTGATGCAGAACAAAAAGGCAGCACTCCCAATATTAAAGTAACGTAGATCACAGCATTCAGGTTGAGAAGAAAAATCTATCAGAATCTCCAGCCAATGAATATATATACAAAATTGAAATACACGAACCAGGGAGAATGTTGTGGAGTAGATATAGTATGACTTGAGAACAAAATACATAACAAACACAAATAAAATTAACCCTACAAAGACGGTACATACAAAATTAACCTATTTGATTAACAGACTATGTCAGTGCTCACTGCTCACATTTCAAGTTTTTAGGAACCAGAGTAACAGTATATAAAAATATTTCAGTATGACGAAGATTTCAAATTATACTCACCCAAGTAAACTAGCATTTCCTGGTAGCGATGAAATTCCTGAACTCACAGAAGCAGCAGTATCTCCATCTTTTGACTATCAGTGGGCAAAGGAAAACAGAAAGCACAGATTAGAACAATGCTACTTAACATAATTTCACAGAATGTGAACCGTAGTCTTGATACATGCACAACAACATAAGGAAAGAGTGAAAAGAAAATCATCAGACAGAATGATATTGATGTCTAATTTCATCAGCGTAGGCTTTATTTATAGAAAACAAAAATGCCAACAATGCAATTATCAAGGAATACAGACACAAGAAAATAAAGCTTGAAATAAATTGCATCCTTAAAAGGCAGACTGGCTCGCTTGGACTCTCAATAAAAGATGGATGCAAAGAAAGACATGCTACTCTTGTCGAGAACTAGGGTAGGGAAAGGTGGAACCCAGTTAGTGAGGCGCTCCTCATACACTAAGGCAGCCCATGTTGTATAAATATGTGAAAGATTGTTAAACAACAAGGCATCTATTTCATTTTGGATAGCAGGCGCACATAGAAAAAGAGTAGAACATCTTGTATACAATTACAAGCAGCAACTATTGCCCATTTGACACGCTTTGCATTTGTGCATGCACATATTCAATATGAGAAACACCACGTTTGTGTATATGCTTATCTGTCTTCATAAAAAAATTACCTTCTCATAATGTTGTTTCAATATTTGCAAAAATTGATCAACTGCTTGAAATGCTTTTGATCGAACATCACTGTCCAAGGGAAAAGAAAGAATCTTGACTTGTGTGCATTGATGGAAAAGCAATAAAAGAATAATTCATGCATAGAAAACAAACCTGTCAGCATCAATCGTGAGTACAACAACATTCGGAAGAATTCGAGTTGCAATCTCTGTGCTGTCATAGTAAGAACTTGTAGCGCATAAAGCCATTATTCCTGTCATATGACCAGTGACCGTTGGTCAGAGTACTCGATTTAGGACAAGATTTATATTAAACCTACTACACATCACAGACAAAACTAATCAAGATCAAGACAAGTTAATAATATAGAAACTGACTACAAATCCCATACCTGCTCCTCTGGCAGGAGAAAAAGTATCACGCAAAGCACGTACCGTGAAAGCATTTATTAAAACCCTCTTCCTTGTCTGCATAGTAATTAAATCCAAAGATGTAAATACTGGCATAAAGACGCATAAGAAAAAGATTCATGCCATTTCAGCTCAGAATAAGCATGAGAATCAAAAGATCCCTGACTCAAGCATCTCCTGACAGGAAGTAAATGAATTTCAAGAAACCTAAGAAGAAAAAGGCTTTCATAATTTGCTAATACTTACCCCATCATTTAAGTGGCTTGCAATGTTGCCAAGTAAAATGGTGGTATTTGTTCTAATGGCAGGCTCTTCATCGACCTGAAAAACATGAGACCTCAATAACTGCTAAATACACAAAACAAACAAGCAAAACTTTCTGTACAATAAAATTAAAGGACAAAAAGATCAAGGAAAAGACAAGCAGATACTGAAGTGCTCAACTTCATTAATTGGACCTAACACTAGCCATAACAGCCCCCAAAAAAAGCAACAGAGCAGAATCATCTTAATACAATAATAAAAGTCCACATTGTAATAAGCTAATAGATAAACCAAAGTTCAAAAACCAAATGATACAAACCTGTAATTTTGAAAGATACTTCAATAAGGAGCCTGAAATAGTGCGCTGAGAAAGCTGCAATATCAGGTCAAAGAGAAGCAACAATCAGGAAGAAGTTCCCAAAACTAATTATGTGCACAAGCATAATGCCATATAAAAAACCCTATAAACCTATGCAGTGAAAGATACTCGGAGTGTAATAAGATTCTCAAAGATGGAAAAATATGGTACAGAAGCAGGTTTTATGAAGTACAACTATGTATTAAACTAATTGTGTACGTATTCCAGTCATTAGACATGCAATGGCAGCCAGTAACTATAGGAGTAGACAGTTATCTTCTTACACATAATCCTTGCAAAAAAATCTTGAAAGAAAAGGGAATATAACACCAAGAATCACAATCACAATTTTTGCTATAACAATATCACAAACATTAGACAAATAAGATCAGAATAATGAAAATAAGTACCTTGGGTGCCAAAACAAGCATGGATTTAAGAGTCAATTCACGGAGAAATGCAGATGTGTCAGAGAAACCAGTAGCCACATGGGGGTAAACCTGGTGAGAAACCATTCCAATAAAAAAATCTTATCAAAACTCGTGTCTAATGTAAATAAATAAACAAACGAGTCTGTTTGAATCAATAAAATGATATTGACTTCATCTGATCATAGACAACATACTTGCTCATCAACAATTTGTGCTGCTAATGACTCTCCATATTGATCGATATGCTGCAAGAGACTAACTCTAATAGCACGGTCATTGGAAGCAAAAAGTTTCACAATTGTGGGCAACACCTGCAAATAAATGAAAGTAGCAGACCATAATAAAATGAAAGTTAAAGTCAATGATGAGAACATTTACACATTCTAGATACAATTAATGCAGGAACATAATGGTCGAGGCAGAAAAAGAGTGACCTTGACGGTAAATTCTTCAGGTGAAAGCCAAGAACCCATTTTCAGTAATGCACTCAAAGCAGGGGCGGCAGCAGAACCAAATTCAAGGGCAGAAGCTAATAATGGAAGTAACTGTAAAACCCAAGAGAAAATCAAGAAGAGAAAAAACAAAGAGTTCATAGTAAGTATACACATTTGAATTTGAACTTCCTCACCTTCTTCAGCACAATTTGGCGAGGAAGCTGTTCCGCTAAATTTGGAAGTTTGCGGAAGAAGGTGTCCTTCTCAACGCTGTCTTTCAAAGTGAGAATCTCCATGAAATGTATAGTGTCTACCAACTTATTTTGGAAGTACTCTGCAAATCAATGAGTTGCAAGCTTTAGTATAGTGATAGTGAACTACGAAGTATCTAGCCAACCAGCACCCAAGAGCACTGTTTAAGGTTTTCTCCTCTACGAATAAAATTTCATTTACACGTTCCTAGGAATCTATCACTTCAAAAATGGAATTCTAGAGTCACACCCAACTAACACATTCCCTAGTGCACCTAAACAAATGCCATCTGGGCAGTAATATCCAACATGATCTACAATAGACCAAGAAAGGGAGAAAACCCCAATCTCATTAGATCAGTTGATAAGACTCCTAAGTGCCTCAAGAGATGTAAATCTAAATAAGCTCAAATAAAAACTCACCACCATTTTCTATTAGCTTTGATATATTCATCCTGCGAGATGGTGTTGAACTCAACAACCTCTGGTAATCCTGAAGCAAAGACTGAAAAAAAAAACGAAGTGCTACAGTGAGAAAATGAAAAGCAACCAATTACATTGGTCAGAACACTTGAGAGCCATGGAACAATTTAATAGTATCATACAAAAGTACTCAAAATTAAACCATGCCAAGAGAATGCAAACCTTAGGGATAGAAGCAGTGTTGCGTAGCTCTTCTGTTCTTCCCAACTTCATACCAGAAAAGAGTTCGTAAATTAAACAGCCTATCAATTCAAGAAACCAAAACCAGGTAAAAGAATAGATCAGATTGGATCTAAAACTATAGACGATTGTTTGAAAAAAGTTCATCCAGTTAAGAGAGAAAATGAAAGAATGTTACATGCTCTGCCAATACTTTTTTCGGATGCCAATGGATCCAACCTTCTAAAATGCACAGCATGCACAATGCAGACGATCAAATACGGATATTAAGTGTTAACAAAATGTTAACTACTTTTGTCCCACAGTTAAAATTTTCAACTCAAGTAAGCCCCGACTCTAAACTGGATGGTAAACTACAGAGCTTTTTGCTCTCCATTGAATTGTCAACCATCCAAGAGTTGCAGTGACTCCAACTTCTTCAGCACTATCACGGACTAAAGAAGAAAATTGATAGCACAACACCACGCAAAATGCATGCAGAACATGTAGGGTTCTTAATGGCGCATATGAAAAGGATAAGCACATGACAAAAATGAGAATAGGAGGACCCATCTGTAGGAGACTATGATCAGATGGCAGAACAATGCTCATAAGGTTAATAGAAACTACATCTTGGAGACATATCAACATGGTAAAAGCTTTCCATGGCATCATAACATTTTGCCTAATTTATGGTAAAAAGTTCCAGAGTAACAAGGACTGGAATTACGAGCAAAGGCTAATCACAAGCATGCTTTTGTGCCAATACCAATCAAGTGTTCTCCAAGCATAGAAATTTAAAGTGACAAAAAAGAAGTGCACAATATGGCACTCCTGGTCCTGGAGATGCAGTAGGTTCAGTCAGCAACACAGAACCAAAATCAAAATCACGAAAACTCCAAAGCAAGAAATCTAATGAAATTGAAATGTTAAAATAACATGTTACTCTACCCTAACTATGATAAAATAAGCTACATAGGCAATAGACACATACCCAAGCCCCAAGAATCAATGGCCCAAGGTGGAGATTTTCTGATTGTTGCCCAGTCAGACTTGGCCAACTCCATCGGTTTATACTGTGCTCCAATTAGCCACTCATATTGCTGATAGAAAATAAATAAATAAAATGAGTACACAACAGCTGAACCAGTTCAGTTTTCTACTAAAGAGCAAGTCTTGGAAAAATCCTTCATCAACCATGGAAAGCAAGAAAGATTATCAGCAAGGAACCGTAGTTCAAAACCGTGAAGAATGTTGTGCTGGAGTAAAAGAAAAAATGCACTGATTTTTTGCTAATTAAGTGGCACATTTCACCAGCAGGCATCTAAAATATGCACAGAATTATATAATGCGCCAAGATGTTTCCCCTGTAGGGGGGGGGGGGGGGGGGGGGGGGGGGGGGGGCGGGGGGGGGGATTGGTGAGAGAACCCAATGGTTACTTTAATTTCACTCCCAAACCCATTCTATGATCTGCTTGGAGACATCCGATAATGCCATTATTTTGTAATGCAGAATAACAGCATGATACTAAAATATGCGTCATAGGACCAAAAGTAAGCAGCAGTAACTAATGGATCAATTCAAAGAAGGCAGATTACCAGCATTGGTCCAGTTGCAGCTTCACTATTCCCATCAAACTCAGAAAGAACATCAAAAGCATGCAGCTTCCAGTCCAAAGTTGGTGTCACAACAACACTGGCCATGCAAACATTTCCATGAACCTAGAGTAGCCAGCCTAGTCAGGTTGTGAAAGAGAACAAAGACTGTGCTACAGTTCATGCTTGAGACAATTTGAGAACACTTACAAGCTTACAATCATTATTCAAAAAGCTCACTGCTTTAGCAATCTGATTCAAACCCCAAGCATAATACTCATCCCTGCCAATAAAAATCAACAGCAAGTCAAAAGGGGGGATTTTAAAGCACATAGAGGAGGGTAGAATTATTTGTCCAAAAAAAGGAGGGTAGAATTTACATCAAATTTAGCTACTGTCCAACCCTAACTTGTTTGCAACTAAGAAGTAAATTCAATTAGTAAATACAAATGGAAAGAATTACGAGAAGATATAGTTTAAACACATCAAAACAATATGATGTCGGATTTGTCACTGTTTTAAGCATGAGTAGCATCCAGTGCATAAAAAACTATAATCAAAAGCCCAAGAAAACAAGTGTGATAAAGGAAACTTGATAGTTTTCAGTATGAATATCATGCTATTGGACAATGGAAGAAAAAAGGTATGAACTGAAACAGATTAGATACTTAGAAACCAAAAAAAAGTTCAGTATACCATCTAGGCATGGCAGGAAATGCATGCACGATAAATTTCATGTTATGTAAGTTTGAGTACTAGAGATATTGAATATAATAAAGCAGCTTGTACCTTTGTGTGCCTTCTAAACCTAGTTCTTTGATCTTCTCAAAGAGTGGCATAACTGGTTCAGTCACAATATATATAGTGACCTTTGAGGTAGAACCGTCAACAGTTTCAACCTCAGTGCTGTGGAGGAATGACAGAATATTTGGGTGCCTGACCTGGAAGAATAAAGAGAAGCTTTATTACACAACTTGGAATAAGTTCAGAGCAGAAATATCACAAACATCTGAGAGCAAATAATGAAAGGCTCGTTTGAAAAAGAAAAGAAAACTAATAAGAGGTAAAGAAAGCTTACAGTGCGAAGACGCTTGACACCATTACGACCAGCTGCTAAATGTCCATCCTGAGCATTACTTCCAGAAAGAGAGAATATTGACACTGGAGATCCATCATCCTGAAAATTAAACCAACGAGAAAAGAATGTATCAACCTTCATGAAATTAAATATAAGTGAAGGAGACAGCAAGCTCACTTTAAAGCATGTAGCCAACAATATTGCGAAAGAAGATCACTTCTACATGGAATTCCAAATATTACTCTAACATGCCATCAGAAATTACATAGAAATGTTTTTGAAAATTGAAACTAAATGGCAGCTTTAACAAGCCCAGAGCTAACAGGATTTCCTCACAGTTGGCACAAGAAAATCCTACAAGTCCAAACAAAAAGGCATGCCAGGAGAAGATATTTCACGGTATAGCCATCCACCTTATACATACGTGACCTGGCTCTAGACACTTTAGCTTCAAAATAGGATGGATTCATAAAATCCAACCTCCTTAAATAACTGCACTGTTAACTCCAACGTTGCAATGCGGTTAGAACTAAAAGTCACTGCATAATTAATTAACTCTACGTCTAATAATGAACCCAACACAACAACAACCATTGGAAAACATATCTCATTCTGCATCAGCAGAACAGCTACAGAATAGCACACACGTCGCAAAACAGGTCTGATTCGCCGAGATACTAAGCAATGAGTCAGTGAATTACTAGTTTTCACCCAAAGAGTGGGGAATTGATAAATGATCAAATCAAAGACATGTGGATGTAGACACAAGCTAAAATGGATCATTTTCAGCGGAGAAAAAAGAGAGAGCAAGGATTATGATGAACCTTGGAGGTGCCGCGATGGTGAGTCCAGGAGCCCCAAGCGGAGGAATGAGGTTCGCCGATGGTATAAGGTAGATCTTTGACGCCGGTGCCAGATCCACCCACCACTCCTTTTAAGAATCTCAACATCATCTTCTTCTTCTCCTCTTCTTTCTCTGTGTACTGCGAATCTAAATTTGTAGTTCGCGCGAACGAAACCGATTCAGTTTCGATCTGAGTGTAGTTTTTTCATGAAGAAGAAAGTGAGGAGAAGAGAAGGATTGACAAGGAAGGGGTAAAATTGAAAATTTTAAAAATTGAAAAAAAAATGGAACGAACACTATTGGCATGGAAATAGTTTCGTAACTTTTGGCTTTTTTTAAAAAAAGAAAAAAGTTCGTTTGGATAAAAAAACATAACAGACTTGGGGTTGAATCTTTTGACTCTGCTACTGATTGACTTGTTACTGGGCTGAATTTGGGCTTTCGACGGGCCTGCCAATACGAGTTGTTTTCGTCTAAATTAAAGTATGCGGTGTCTTCTAGCAATAATTAACGTAGTTACTAAAAATAAATAAATAAATTTGAATATCATATTTGTGTGTTGTGTTATGAAAGTCAATGAGATCACAAATTTAGAGAAAAGTGGAACATCAAGGGAGGTTCGGCTAACATTATTATGCAAAAACATATTTATATATTTTTAGAATAAAATTAGATATATTTATATATAGATAGATAGTTAACGAAATAATCAATAATTGTACATGTACTTCTTCTGAATTTTTTTAACTGCCATTTTAACTATAATCTCACATTTTGTTTTAGGTTGGAAAAAGTGGAATAGAGGAAGATAGTAATTGTAATTTTTTTAAATATGAAAAAGGTATATAACCCATTGGGGTGCAAATTTTAAAATAATTATTGGAAATGTAAAAGAATTTTAAAATACTAACTAACTACCTAGAAAATTTAAATAAGACAATTATTTAGTTTTTTTTTTTGTTGCTTAAATTGGACAACTAAAAAAATTCAGATGGGTATACAAATATTTTGAAGGCCAACTTTTAAATAATAATTTCAATTTTAATTTGATCTAAATATGAAACTTTAACTTTCCTATAAATTTTAATGGTACAAAATAAGGATATATACTAGATATAGAGATATTTTTAATAGTAAAAGTATAAATTGTTTGGATAAATACCAATATTTTTTATCATTAATGTAGATTTAAATCCAAAATTTCCTAACTTTCATAACTAATTAATTAATTATTAATAAAAAAATTAATAAGTATAGATACATTAAAAAAATGGCTTAGGGGTGGGTGGGCCTAAGGCCTCCTTGCTCCGCCTCTAGTTCCTCACATGTTTAACTTTTTTATGTGTCAACCAAATGAGATGAACTTTGTTGTGAAGGGCAAAGGCAGGGGTGGACCAGGGTGGACCCACGCCTGCCCAAAAATTTATGATTTATATGTATGTATACCGTATACGTACCTAGTCATATGGTCTACCTATATCTTTACTTTCACTGCATACCGTGTATGTTAATTTTTTTTTAATTACATTTTTTGCTTTCAAGTCCAGTAGCATACATATTTTTAGTTTAACTACTACTCCCTCCGTCCATTTTTAATGGACGCGAGGGAGTCGTTCACAGTTATTAAGGCAGCTGACAGTCAGCTGCCCATCTGTTTTGTCTGTGGGGTCCACAGACAAAACTTAATTTTTTTTTGTTTTAAAAGAAATGTGTACTGTTGCCCCAGCCCATGGTTAAAATTCAAAATTAAACCTCAATCTTGGCTTACCCGCCCAAATCAGTGGCGACAATTTGCCAAATTTTTCCAAAATCCCAACGTTAATTGTTTCCCTCCTTAACCCAATCATGCACCGTTCTTACTTATCATCATAATCAAACTTTAATCAACCAAACAATATCTTCATTTTCCTTCACCGATTGCATATACTCAAAGGTAATCCACCCGTTTAATCGATGGCGTCCTCAAGTCTTGACAATGATTCTCATTCAAGCGATTGGGAAAGGCTGGAGGAGATCACAGAGGACGAGACTGCATTTTTCTCACCTCAAAATGCACTAATTACGAACCATGATCAACTTCAGACAAATGTTGACATCCCAGACTTAAATGAGAGGCCTCGAAAAGGTAATTTCTTAAGTCAATTCCAAAATCGTAGTGAATTATGTGAAAATGACGTTGGCTTTTCATTTGTACGTGCAGAGAAGGGGAAAGAACTTACTAGAGCTGAACGTCTGGAGGCAATACAGTTATTGTTGGCAAAGAGTACGGATGGGGTGTTGAAAAGAGGAGTAACAAAAGATGTTGCTGCCCAATTTGGAGTTAGGATTCAAACCATTCAAAGGATATGGAAACGTGCAAGGGAATCAGGAAACAACTGTCCAGACAAATTAAGAGTATAAAATTGTGGACGGAAATGAATCGAAGTTGATTTAGAACGAGTACGAGCCATTCCTTTGGGACAGAGGACAACACTTAGGTCACTTGCTTTCGTCCTTGGTGTTTTCAAATCATTTCTGCATATCAAGATGAAACAAGGCGTCATCAAACGTCATACGAATGCTATCAAACCCACATTGACTCTAGACAAATCACATTGCCAGAATGAACCTCTGCCTTGCCAGTTTAGATCCATCATCGTTACCTCATGATCCAACATTCAAGCGGATGGAAAATATAGTGCACATTGACGAAAAGTGGTTCTACCTCACCAAAAAATCTCAGACTTATTACTTGTTACACGACGAAAATTATCCTATAAGAAATACTACATCCTCTCATTTCATACCTAAGGTTATGTTCTTGGTTGCTGTTGCGAGGCCCAGGTTTGACTCTGACGGTTTTATGCACGTTTGATGGAAAGGTTGGGGTTTTCCCCTTAGTTCAATCAGTTGCTGCATTAAGATCGAGCCAGAACAGGCCTCGCGGTACAATTGAGATAAAACCTATTGCTAATATAACGAGGGATATTATTAGAGAATTTATGATTTCTAAAGTGTTGCCTGCAATAGCATCGAAGTGGCCAAGAGATAGTATTGACAATGTCATTTATATTCAATAGGACAATGCCAAAAGTCATATTCATACTGACGATGTTGAATTTTTAAATGCAGTGCATTGTAGTGGATTGATTGTCTCACTTGTGTGTCAACCCCCTAATTCTCCTGATTTAAACATCTTGGATCTTGGCTTCTTTAGAGAAATACAGTCACTTCAAAGCAAGGAGTGTGCAAGATCCATTGAACAATTGATTAGCGCAGTTGAGCAGGCACTTGAAGATTTTCTAGTAGAGAAGTGCAACAATGTATTTCTAACTTTGCAAGGGTGTATGATTGAGATTCTGAAATGTTATGGTTCCAATAATTACAAGATTTCACACATAAAAAAGGAGCGACTGCAGAGACAGAGGGCCTTACCATCATCATTGACCTATTCTCATGAAATTGTGAATGATGCAGTCGTTCATCTATCTACTTGAAGTTCAAGGAAGGGCTTAAATGCATACTTGGTTGTGCAATGTATAGAATTTTGAGTTATGTTAATTCGTCTAATGTGTTGTAAGTGAGAATAGGTGAAAAGTAGCAAGAAACATTCAATCCTCTGTTGTGCTTAATTCAGAGGATCAAATGTTTTTTTGGACAAGTTGACCATTTTAAGAAATCCATATGGTTGGATGATATTTTGGACAATTATATGTTCTTTGGTTAATCTTGTTAATGTGTGGATTGATTACATATTGAATACAATTTCTAGTTCTTTGCTTAATGATTGATTAGTTATTGTATATGTTTGCTAATGGTGCAATGGACGTTTGATTGTTGTTATGTGTATAATTATGGATTGATTACATATTGAAATGCTCTTTCCATACCACAACTTATCGAACCATTCAAAATGTAACAAACCTATCATCATAATCTTGAAAAAAAATTGAACAAGTGTATATTCCACTAAAACCTTATTGTTTTATTAAAAAGAAATTTCTTTGTACAATTGAAGGTACACAATCTTGTAAAGTCTACACAACAAAAAATAACATTACATCACCAACAATCTACATAGTCATGTACATTAAATCAATTTACATTTGGAGGCCTAAAGAATTGGACAATCCATCACACAATTTACCAGCAGCTTGTCCTATCTTCCCATCAGCCTCCAAATAGCCATCCTCAACCGTGCCATGAATATTATTCACCACATGCAAGGGAAAATAGCAACATTATTAGAAAAGACATTTGGAGTAACAAAGGGAAAAGCATAAGAGTTGTCACTGGTCAGGAATGCATAAGCAGTGACAATGGAGTGAAGTAATGGTGAAGAAGGAAGGTTTTTTGGACAATGGAGTAAATGCATAAATGAGCAGTAACATCATAGTGAAATAAAGGAAGGTGAATTGGTTGAGTTGTCACTACTGATACATGCATGAGTAATGACAAAGGAGTTGATTCAAATGGGGAGAAGTGGAAGAGTTGTCACCTCTTCCACTTCACACATCAATATGGGTGCACAAAGAACCAACAAATAACATCCACTAACAAAGGCTATATAAAGGAAGGCAGCGTGACAAACATCCAAGCAACCGCTGAATCTCTTAAACAACCCTAAAGTAAGCATACACAATTCTGTAAAAAGCAATGAATCCTGAAGAAGCTACACACATCATAAACATTTCTGGGGCTCTACAAACCCAGCTCAATGAGCACTTAGTTGATTTCCAAACCAAACTACCACAAATTGACCAACAGATTAATAGGATGAAGGGAGTGTACCGTAGGTTAAAGGAGATAAGGGACATGCCTAGGTGGGAAGAGGATGAAAGCCCATATGATGCAGAAATCATCCTTCGAACTGGCGATGCTCTGCTTTCATTGACCAAAATCATTGGGAGGCTGGAGACAGAAAGGGAAGGTATCAACATGTGCTTGGATGCAGTGAATGAGACAACAACCTATGCCAACAAGTTTGCCAACAAGATCCTAGGAATCCCAAAGTTCAACTAAGTGCAATCTAAAAAGGAGTAATGTATGTGTTCTGTTGTGTTTGCTTTCTGTTGTGTTGTGTTGTGTTATGTTTATTAGTGTTTCATGTAACTTTTTAATTCTGCATTGAATGAAGTTGTGTTATGTTTTCCTAAACCCTAAATTGAGCATGCAAAAATGACATCAAACACAAACACAAACCCTAAACCATCACAACAGTTAAACAAAGGAAACATAAAACCAACCATGACAACAGTTAAGCAAACATAACATCAATCACATACATAAACCAAACCAATCCCTAAACCAATGTTGAACCAAACCAATCCGTAAACCCTAAACAGAGTAACGACCACGAAATTCTAACCTTAAACAAAGTAACAACCCATAAATTCTAACCCTAAAATCCATAAACATTAATCTCAACAAAATCCTGAATATTTACACCAATTACAAACAGAAAACCAACCATCACAACAGTTAAACAACCCCTAATTCTAAATTGATTCCCAAATGTTCATGCCTAATGAAACAATCGCGCATAGAACAATCACATAATTAAAAAGCTTTCAATCAGATCCCAAATAGTACGTATAAAAGAAATAGAAAGCACATGCCCGATATTGGAAACAGCAAACTCCCTCGCCATTTTACAAATGTATTCGTAAGTAAAGAACCCTAATTTCGCTAACAATCGAACTGTTTCCATCCTTGTAAACGAGCCAATGATCCACGTCTTAAACCCAACCCAAAAAATATCGATTAGTGGATAGAAAAGAGAAAATATGTTGAGAAAGCGACATGAGTGGTGCTGATCAGATGACTCACTAAGATGAGGCACATTCCAGGCCGATCGTGGGAATACGGAAAAATCGCGATATCCCAGCGAGTAACTAGATGGGAAATGCCTAGTGAAGATGGCTGGTTGAGAAAGCGACATGAGTGGTGCTGACGACACCCCGACGTGGATGTGCGAAGGCTCCCAGCAGCGACTAATGTTTGTTATTGTATGGTATTTTACTGATGCTCTAAAACAACAATTGAGAATGTGCATGGACATCGTGGAAACAATGAGGAGATTGACGCCCGCGCAAGCGATAGTACTATGTGACCTATCATTGTGACAAGTATACTATCAACGGCCAACGTTCTTATCGTCTTGATTCGAGAAATACCGTCAGGAGAACGTATGTGTTATATCTCTTGAAAGGGCGAGAAACAAAAATGGGCGGCGCCCAATATTCAAGAAAGGATGACAAAAAACGTCTATTGCGCGGTAGTCTCACTATCCCTTTGCCCTTCGCGCCCCCCCGTCTTTACCCTGCGAAAATGATCATCTGTGAGGATCCCTGACCTCCCGAAAAGTGTCAATAAGGGCATCAGCGCGGTACACCTCCTCCCCATGAATCTGCACAAAGTAGTCAGATATGATACCGGTAGTTGTCTCAATGTACCATTTACGTCTTTCTGCCGATTCCCTCTCTAGTGCGGCTTTTTCCTCTTTCAATGTCGTCTTCTCTTCCTCCAGCGCCACATTCTTAGCCCTCTTTGCCGTCAGAGCAGCGTCAAGATCAGACACCCTAGCAACCTCTTGCTCTCTAGCATCCTTCAAGTCCTTCTTGGCCATTGGCAAGGCTAGCACCAACTTTTGGCATTCCCCCGATAGTTTCTTCTTTTCTTCTTGCTCCTTGGCAAGTTCTTCGGAAAGCTGACGATGAGCGACATAAAACTCATCTGAGGTAGAAGTAAGAGAGGCAACCTTGTGCGATATATGTTGGGCCCAGTAGTGAAACTGGGAGAAAGAAGAGAACAAGGTGGAACGCAATAAACCTATTTGCTCGTCAGCAATCCGAGAAAGAAACGCCTCCTCCTCCTTAGGGGACGTTAACGCATAAGCGGCTAAGAAAGAAGAAATCACGGCGGAACTATCGCCCCCAACAGCTGCGAACCCAGATCTGCGCAAGTTACTCAAGTCAAGTTGATGAGTAACGAGACTAGACTTAGGCATCGAACTCAAATCAGCCATGAGATGGGGCGTAACAACCCCACAGGCCTATACATCGAGGCATTGGAGGGAACAAAAAACAGAGTAGTTGGAGATAGAGGTTGATTAGAAGAAGTGCCCCCGTGAAGCCCAAAGGAACCATGAGATGAAAGGTCGAAAAACCGACCCCCGTTAAGTCCTCATTGAAGCCCATGACGTGGGAGAAGGAAGGAGGAAGTGACGAGTAGAAGGAATTGGGCGAAGCATCAAAGGGCCCAGAAACGCCCACAGTTCCCAAAGGGCTAGAAGACTGACCGCCAGAAGGTGTCATCGAAGCAAAAACGGTAGCATCCCCCCCTTCATTGATAACGACACCCGTTGGCAAACTCGTGTTTTCCTTGTCATGTCGCGGTCTCTTGTCAGGACATCGAAACACATGGGTTAGGTCCATATTATCTGTTGGCGACAAATGAGCAGAGGCAACAACAGTATCCTGCAGAAAGAAACATTGAGAAGGGTAAGATAGCAAAAGAAAATGCTAAAGAGCGTTAAGAAGCAATGGGCGAGATAACGCAGTCATGAAAAAAATATCTACGGTGATAATATCGCTAACCAGCACCTCCGAAGAAGTCGCCGCGTTCGAAGGTGGGGTAAGGGTGGCAAAACATCTTGTCTTCTTCTTCTTTTTCCTTTTCGTGGGAACCCGGGAAGAAGACGTCTGAGCAGAAGCGACATCAACGGATACAGCCAGAATAGAAACGGGAATAGTGGTAGTTCCCTCACCGACCGGAGAAGAAGGCGCTTGGACGGGATTTATAGTCACAGTAGGTGGTACGATTGGATTAGCAGCCGCAGCGGCAACTTCCTCTTTATCCCTTCTTCTTAGAGCCCTTCTCTCCCGTCTCCTAACGTTTTCAGGCTTCCAACCAGGCTCAGGAACTGCACAATCACGATATAACATTAGCGTTAGTATCGCCTGAAATTACAAAGAAAATGACACAACACTCACTCTCAACACAGGCTCGAATATCAGTCCCGCATGCCAGGTTGCGATTGTGAACGCTGATGTCCAATTCGAGAAGTTTGTCTAACCAACCTTGCTCAAATGGAGGAAGAGCCCCCCGTCGACCCCAGGCACTATCCCGGATATTGCGATTAAAATCGGTCCGCCACCGGGGGTTAGGCAGTTCAATGACAAAAAATTCATTTTTCCAATTTTCAATGGAAGACTCAAGGTGCAGAAGCTTCCAAGTGAAGGGTTTAAGCGAGTCATCGTTACAACGGGGCAATATCGCTATCACACCCCTATGGCTATACAATTGAAAAAGTGACTTAAGTAATAAAAGAGAAGGAGAGTTAATCCCTTCGTATTTACAGAGTTCTAGAAACGCGTAAACGCAACAGTACGCGTTGGGAGTTAACTGAACAGGATTCACAACCAGAGCAACAAACAACCCTTCAACGAAAGAATCAAGAGGAAATTAGAAACCATCGCCAAACATCTTGGCATACAAAAGCCTACTATTGCCGGATAATATACTATTAAGGCACATTGAATCAGAGGCAACAGAAACCGTACAATCCTTGGGAATATGGGTATTGTGCCTGGTTAAATGCTCTTGAAGCAGGGCTGTGGAGGTGATGGTGGTAACAGTATTCTCAATTTTTTCCTTATCAACAGACATGGGTCGAGAACGACGAGTTCTAGCCAAGGCGAAAAATAAAGAAAAGATGAAGAAGATGACAGATGAGGATAGAAATACCTTTCTGGGAGAGAAACTCAGAACGCCTAGATGATGGAAAGAAGAAACACCAGTCGACTCGAGAAGGTGAAAGGAAAATAGAATAACAAAAGAGAGAAAAAGAAACATGTGTTGGGTTTTATAACCCTAGCAGTTAGACAAAACGATTGTGGTAATAGTCGTCGCGTGTGTGACGCGTCACAAAGAAAAGACGCAAGCAATGAGTATGATTCTAGGGAAGCAAGAAGACGCTTCGATCTCACCAATTCCTAGGGCACGCCAACCCCTAGTGCCTCCACGAACAGACACGTGTATTCTAGCCATCATGACTTCCCTCTCGCATTAATAAGGGAATCTCAAGCATTAAATGTTCTGAAAAGTGGAGTCAATTTTCAAACCAAGACAGACTCAATAACGCGGAGACCAAGATAACGCGGCGCAGCGTTAACTCCACTGGAAGCTGTCGAGATAACGTAAAGGAAAGGGATAACGCGACAAAGATCAATCGTTAATTAAAGAAGAATTCTAGACGTTGTTATAAGGAAGGCGTTATTAATTATTACAAACTGAATTTCATCAATGTTTGAAGTGAAAAAGGAAGAGCAATTAACAGAGACGAGTGGAGTCTTTGACGTCCTCTGCGTCATCAGCACCATCCGATTACGGGAGCGCCTCGCTATCGCTGCCGTCACCTCCCTCTTCCTCTCCTGAAGAAAGAAAACCTTCTTTGCTCCCGTCTAGCTCATTCATTTTTTCAGAGGCATAATCGGTTATCTTAACAGGATCGAAAGTCCTACTGCGATAGTAGTCCGCGAATCCGGCAATAAAGGCCCGCATTGCCTTTTTCTTCCACCAGCGTATCTTTGAGGGAACCTTTGCTAAATCCGCATTGCAAGCCAATATCTCTTCAGAAAGAAGAGAATTTTTCTTGTCAGCTGCCACCAACTCCGCCTCTAAAAATTCAACTTTGGCTTTCCCCTTAGATCTATCCCTTGCAAGTTCAGTGCGACAATCGTTTAGCTCCACCAAGGTATGATTCTGAAGTCGCGTCAACTCCTTCACTTTAGTCAAGGCGGCATCCAGTTGCTCTTTTGAGTCGGGTGAACCTCGAAGCTTGTCACCATGAGCCTTAAGAAAGTGATGCACTTTGCGGAAGTCGGCCAGTGCATCGTTCAGAACGTGCGCATGCTGAATATCGGGGGGAAGCCGCAACAACTCTTCTTTAACCTCAGGCGAGCCAAATATCTCACCTACCAGGAAGGTCGTTGGTTGATCTCGCGATAACGGGTCCGACACCCCTAAGGTACGAAGCCTGCTAGTGCCAAAGGTTGACAAATCCAACCGGTAAGAAGTAACCCCTTGAGCACCCTGAGGGGAACTCTTGGCAGAACCATCGCTACCCGAAATAGAAGTAAAGAATAACGGCTGAGGACCCCCGTCGGTGGGTCAAGAAGTGCGCTTGAGCTGGGAGTTGGCACTACCACGTCAGGAATGCAAGAGGAAATGAGAGAGTCGGGGGCGTTAGTCGGCGGAAGCGAATTTGCCGTCAGCAGAACTTCAGTGACCGTTAGAGGAATGACAGTTGACGCCTCAGTAACCTTTTTCATTTGAGAAGTACTCACCACAGTAGAAACGTCAACCCTCATAGGGGGACTTCGTCAACCTTTTATGAAAAAATCCCAGTAGCCTGACCATCTTTCTCCACTCTGAGTTTCTTCCGTTGAGTTGCGGAAGCATGGCGAAGCTCTGTCTCGATATCCATATCCTCGCTATCGTTGTCAGTTATCCTAGTTACGGGTCGACCCAAAGTTACTCCTCTACCCCGAATCGGTAACCAATTGTCAAGGAAACGAGAGGTTCGAGCAGAAATACCGCGCCCTCCCCCTATGACTGTCTTAGTTCTCCTCTTCTTCGGCGAAGTACTTTGATGGCTGGAACCCCCAGGTGGTGGAGAAGCTGGTAGCGTTTGGAGCGGCACCATATTCAAAGGAGCATCATTCCCTCTGGGTGATTGACCCTCAGTGTTTTCTACCAATGAAATATGTCAGAACAGTAAGCAAATCAAAGCGATAATGTGAGAAGAGAAAAACTCACCCATAACACACTCTTCCAGGCGCTTGTACAAAGTGAATTCCCGAATACGGAAAGACGTATCTATCTCTAGTAAGGCGTTAGTATGAGCTAACTCATCCCTAGACAACACTACTGGGTTTACCCAAGCAACACTAGTAATCTCTCGATTAAAGTCCCCGCGCCACAAATGAGAAGGTAGTTTGAGAATGAAGAAACCACTCTTCCAATCAGCCACAACCTCCTCAAAGCCTTGAAACTTCTGCTAGAACGACTGCACGAAAGCGTCATTCCACCTCGGGGCGATATCGACTAAGCAGTTGCGACAATTTAGGCTGAGGAATTTGCAAATTAAATTGACTGAGTAACCTGTGAGAACAGGACATGCATAAAACAGAAAAGGACACATGGAAAGACATCAGAAGAATATTTATACCTAAGCATTTATATCCTTGGAGGAAGGCGGTTAACAACTGGAAGTTGAAGAAACGGTTGCATCAAGCGGTAACCAACCGCTCAACGTTAACTGCCCAATAATTGTAAAGTTAACGCGAGAATATAAAGGCAAGAAAGTGAAAACGGTGAGCGTTATTTTATTCATAAAAAAGCCATACGACATCTACAACATGCATGACACATAAGGATTAATCCTTGTCAAGCCAGTAGGAAGGCCAGTAGAAGTCATCTCCATCCGAAGACGGCCACTCCTCGTTAGCAAAAGGGAAAGGCTCGTCAACCCTTTTCTCTTGACCAGGCTTTGACGAACTTGACTCCCCCTTAGTGACGGAAGCCGCTATCTCAGCACCGATATCGTTGGAGGAACCTCCTTCCATGAAACGACTAATGTGAGGAAACAGTTCATCGCCCTTCCGAACAGTAGGGACATGGAAGTCAAAAGGCACGCTGGTTGCCTCGAAGGCCTTCCTCTTCGGCCTCTTACGACCCTTGCGTCGGGAAGGTCGTCTTTTTAGGCACGACGGAAGAGGATCGTCAGAATCTGGTGAAATCGGAGGAGTCGGTGGAGAATCATGTTCAACGACATTCATGGAATATGAATCAGCCATAAAATCATAAGCAATCTCAGTGGAGAAATGCAAAGAAGAAGATGAATAGGAAAAAGAAGAGAAAATCCCATTAAATAGTCGAAGCGAAGAGGTCTCCCCACCTTTTCGCACGCCCTCTTAGAAAAATCCATGCGCTTCGAGAATAATGGTAATAATTGCAGAATCAGATTCTATGATCACGCCTGTTAGGATTTCTCGTTGATCAAGAGACACCAAAAAACCGCCCAATTAGTTGATACTGAAGAAACGGCGCTGAATTAATGCGGAACGGTTCACAAGAATAATCGTCGCCACCCGGTGAGCAAGGAAAAACAAGCGCTGTAGAAGTCCAACCAATGGCAGACTCATTTTCAGTTGGGCTGATGTGGCACTCAACTGAAGCATTAATTAGCATATCGAGAAAGGAAAGAAGTCACAAGCAAGAAAGCGAAAAGACACTTTATTTATTTATGGCCTAACGGCCCAAACATACATCCGCGTACATACATCATGACACAAAAAGAAAAACAGAGGGACGCGACAACAGCGGCGAGCGGTTAGGCATTAGACCCGGCGTCGTCCTTCCCTGGCACAACAGGAATCTCCCTAGAGCATCTGCAACAGAGGTCAGTTCGGAGGAGCAAACCCTCATCCCCTTTAAGCAACACATCAACAGGTCCTTCCTGTACCGCAGCATGATGGTAACCACCTCGATGTGGGAAACGGTGGCGGCCAACTTCGTCACGCTCTCCAAAGGGCTGAAGTCCTCCAGGGAAGTTGCAAGCTGCCTGGACAGAAGAGGGGTCATCATCCCCTAAAGCTCCAAGACGTCCTCGGAGGTCTTGGTCATCATGGTCTCCAGGAAACCAATGTCAGCCTCAGTAAGATTCTTCAAAGTATGGGCTTTGGAGATCAAGAAGTTTCTAGTCAGTTCATCCATGATGAAAATGCCAAAAGAAGTGCTAAAAGATATGAAATTTGCGCAATGGAAATTCAAATTTATAGGCCCAAAGAAAGGCCGGTTGAGAAGACGTGTCCCTCGAAAACCGAGCCACCCCGTTATCTCGAGGACCATCAGGCATGACATGTAAACAAGAGGAAGTGTTAGCCTTTGGTGAATACTCGGGCTCATTTTCAGTTGGGTTTGTGATAACAATAGAGGCGACTCTAAGGGCATTGTCGTCTTTACACTCAGCGATAAGGTCGGATTACTGTAGCTCCAATCGAGCGCGCCTCACCGAAGATGCCGCCCTTCACCAAGCGAGGAACCTAGCGCGCGCGCAGGGGGGGGGTCTCACTCGTCATCTACCCACGCGCACGGCGTTATCCCATCCCAGGTCAGTCATGATGTCACTCAAGGCGTTATCTTTCCTAGATAACGCCCACCCTCTAAAGGTATCGCCCGCCTTTGAATAAATACCCCACCATTCAAGATGAGAGGTAAGCCTATGATTTCTAGTTGAACCCCTGCCATTTGGAACATCCATATTGACTTAAGCATCGGAGTGTCTACGCCGGAGCCCCCCTCCGGCGCTTTGCAGGTACACCGGATAGCGAGTACAGCAACCTTGAGCGGCCATAGTCCTCACCCCTGGTTCCCCAGAAGTTCGAATCTTATCAAGTACAGTTTCTAGAAGTATGAACCAAAACAGAGTTTTAATGCTAAATGAGAAGGATGCATTTTGGAGAGATTCAAATGTCCTGGATAAGAATATATTCAGTTACAATTCTAATTTTATGTCGTCTTTACACTTAGCGATAAGGCCGGATTACTGTAGCTCTAATTGGGCGCGCCTCACCGAAGATGTCGCCCTTCACCAAGCGAGGAACCCTGGGATGGTCGACATCAGCGGGGAGGGGGGGGGGGGGGGGGGGGGGGGGGAGGTCTCATGCATCATCTGCCCACACGCACGATGTTATCCCATCCCAGGTCAGTCATGACGTCACTCGAGGCAACGCCCACCTTTGCGCCTATAAATACTCCACCATTCAAGATGAGAGGCAAGCCTATGATTGCTAGTTGAACCCCTGCCATTTGGAACATCCATATTGACTTAAGCATTGAAGTGTCTACGCCGGAGCCCCCCCTCCGGCGCTTTGCAGGTACACCGAACGACGAGTACAGCAACCTTGAGTGGCCATAGTCCTCACCCCTGGTTCCCCAGAAGTTCGAATCTTATCAAGTACAGTTTCTAGAAGTATGAACCAAAACACAGAGTTTTAATGCTAAATGAGAAGGATGCATTTTGGAGAGATTCAAATGTCCTAGAAAAGAATATATTCAGTTACAATTCCAATTTTATCCAATTGGATCAAATACAATTTCAAATTAAAATTTTAGGAGATTATTAAAGGAATAAAACAATATTTAATCTATCGTTTATTATAAAGAGAGACATCTTTTAATCTTTCAAGAGAGACATCTTTTAATCTTTCAAACTCAGTTCCCTTCCTCTTCTTCCTTGAGACAAGGGATTTTATGCAATCACATTTTTATGCTTTTTAATTATTATGTTTATGTATAGCTAAATTTTCAATTTCTAGTGAAGGTAATAAAAGTTTATGATTCAGTGTAATTGTGAGATCTAAATGTTACTTATAGTTTCTGCATTTGTGTTTCCTCATTCATTGATTTATTGTCAATATTATTCATGTTATGTTTAGGCCTGCTCATCTTAAACTTTAATCTGAATAATTAAAGTAGTTTTCAAAGATTGCGGATTATAAAACCTGAAGGATAAGCAGACTAGAGTGAATGAGCTATTAAGTTTAAACGCTATAAGTGTACCTTAATATTGACCTAGAGTAGTATTTCTCTAGATTTATCAATTGTATAGTTAAATTTTAGACTTAATGAGTAAATTTTTTTGCGTTTGTAAATCTTTTAACACCCTGTGTTTTTAAAATCCTATATTTTCTCCTACGTTTGTTCACATTGGTTCAATTCAGTTCCCCAATTTAAATTGACATATTCTTTAATTCGACAAATAATTTTTTTCCCACGTGGAAATAAAAAAATACAGAAAAAGAAGAAAAAAATACGTGGAAATAATTTTTCCCTTTTTTTTTTCTTTTTTCTCCTTCTTCCTTCTTTTCTTACCTCTACATCTTTAAAAACCTCACAACTCTCATCTTCCATGGCCATCACTTCACACACAGTCATCCTAACCACAGAACTCTACCTTTTTTTTAGAGTATCAGTCTTTTCTTCACCTTGTCGTCACACACATCTCGCTCTCTACCCTTCCTTTGTTATACAAAATTCTCACTAATGTCTCATATAAGGTTAATTTGTGTGTTATGGGAAAGGATCTTGGTAGATCTGTAACGATTGGTGGCGATTTTGGTTGGATATGCGTTCTGGATATTTGGCCTGTTTCCCTCCATTCTATCCAACACCAAGGTTGAATCCTAGATTCGCAGAACATGGTTCGGATTCATCGGGAAAAGGCACCCAGGGGTCCCTGTCGTTATTATTTTCATTTTAGTCAGTCCCACTTTTCGAATTTGGTTCAATTGGGTCCTAACCGTTAGCTCCGTTATGCACCCCAAGTCCCGCCGTCTAAATCAACGCTAAGGGTCACTAACGGCCGTTAACTCCCATTATTATATTAATTCATCTGAAAAGTTGGCTGACGTATGGGACCCACACGTCAGCAAAATCTGAAAATCTTATCCCTTTACTAATTTAATTTTACATTAATAAAATCTATAATTCAGTTTAAAAAATTTTAAAAATCGCTGGGTCCCACATCAAATTAAAATCTAAACCCTATTTCACCCTATTTGCCTCACTCTCTATCCCCCATCGTTGTCTCCATTGTTCTTTCTTTTCAACGGAGAACAGAAGCACAGAGGCACAAAGAAATTAGGTTTCCTCTGCCTCACTCTCCATCCATCCCCATCGTCTATCTCTCCCGATTTCCCCTCAAACCAAGAATAAAACCCAAATTTTCCAATTTAAAAACCCTAAATTAAACACTCATGTCTGAAATTTCTGTTTCCTCGTGTCATACATGGAGGAGGAACACGCAAGTTGGTGATGAAAATTATGAAGGCGTATCTAGAATTTGCGATTGCGGTAAGAAAGCCAAAATGTGGGTTTGTTGGAAGGAAGATAATGTTGCAGGAAGGTTCTACAATTGTCCAAAACATAACTGTAAGTATTTTAGATGGCATGATAGTGAACGATTGTCACAAAGGTCAAGAGAGGTGGTTCATATGCTATTAGATAGCGAGAAAAATTTGAAACGTGAAGTTAGGTGCTTGAATGGAAAACTAGATTGTTTGCAGCATGTACATATGGAAACAATAGACAAGGTTTCCTGTTTGCAAGACCAATTAGATAGAGTCAGATTGGAGAAGTCAGATGTGTTCTTGAAAGGTGTAAAAGTAGGAATTTTCCTGTGTTTTTTTATAGGTATTGTTGGTTTAATTGTAAGCAAGGTTATTTAATGGTTTTGTAATCGGATGTGTACTTGTAATGGTTAATGAAAATGGAGAAATTTGAGTTGTGCTTAAAGTGTGTAATTGTCTGGATCATAATTAAGCTTATGGATGTTTGTTTGATAAAAATGTAGGTGTTCAAGTGCATGATTATTGTGTTAAATCCAGTTTTATTGGGGATGTTAGTGTTGGGAGTGCTTTTGTTGATATGTATTGTAAGGTTGAGAGCGTTGAACAGGGTAGGAGGGTGTTTGATGAACTTGGAGAAAGGAATGTTGTGTCTTGGACCTTATTGCTTACAGGTTATTCACGGAATGGATTTAATTCAGAAGCATTGGGGTTGTTTCATCAAATGCAAGTGGAAGGGATTAAGCCAAACCCGTTTACATGTGCGGTTGTTCTTGCAGTTTTGGCTGATGAACAAATGGTAAATAAAGGTGTTCAAGTTCATGCAATGATAATAAAGCATGGGTTTGAGGTGACTGTGTTTGTTTGCAATTCCCTAATTAATATGTACTCTAAGTCACTTGGAATAATGGGTGGATTTTCCCTTTTATGCAAAGTCACCAACCGTTGGAACTGCACTTTTAGGTGCATATTTGAAACTACGCCATGCTGATGAAGCCTCAAAAGTTTTTGGAAGAGTGGATGAATTTGGAACTGCACTTTTAGCCGCAAAGTCACCAACCGAATGAATTTATGATTAATTCAAATAATTAAGTACATATATTATTTATGATTTTCTCCTTTCTTAACTATGAATTTGCACATTTAAATTGCAAATAGATACATAATGCTCCAATTGTTCAACAACAATCATGCTCCAATTGTTCACCAAACAGATACATAATACAAAAGCAATTTTGTTCCTGTTACAATTGTTCACTAAATAGATACATAATGCTCCAATTGTTCACCAAACAGATACATAATACAAAAGCAATTTTGTTCCGGTTACAATTGTTCACTAAATAGATACATAATGCTCCAATTGTTCACCAAACAGATACATAATACAAAAGCAATTTTGTTCCGGTTACAATTGTTCACTAAATAGATACATAATGCTCCAATTGTTCAACAACCATCATGCTCCAATTGTTCACCAAACAGATACATAATACGAAATCATGGAAGTGGTTTATATTTTTTATTTTTGGAACCCTTTGGCCTTCCCCTCTGTCTCTTTTTTGTCTGCATAATTATTGGACAAGTAGAAGTTGGTTGCTCAGGTTGTTGAACTGTTGTTGTATTAGAAGTTTCATTGACGTTTTCTTGTGGGGGCACACCTTCACTTGTAGGTAAATGACCTCCAAACCATCAAGTAGGTCTACTGGATTGGGTATGCTGGACTGGTGTTATACGGCTCCTAGCATCTACTGCAGTTGATGCTTGTCGTGCCTAACAAAAAGATGCCAACAACTCAGAAAAATAAACACACAAAGAAAAACAATCACAGTTAACAAACAGCATACCATGTTCATGCCAATCGTTGTATCTATGAATGCTTTTATCCCAGCAAATGGCCTGGTTGGTGGGATGCAATCAAATTGGTTTCTTCTCCTTTGCACTGCTTCAATATTAGTAGTAGAGTTCTGGGTGCTCAAACTTTCAGATTGTGAACTCTCACCAGTGACACCACCCTATAGCAGTAACATTAGTGTATGTAAAACAAAAAAAAATCAACATAGAAATGAGTTCATAGACTTACATTTGTGTTCTTGCGTTTTGAGCAAGTTTTTGATTTGTGTCCCGTCTTGAAGCACAGTTTGCATCTCTGCCTTGAAGATTTGGCTAGTTTTGTAGGATTTTTCTGCCTATTTTTTGGCTCTCATACCTCTGGTATCCTACATACTCTACGCCTACCCTTCACTGCCTTTCTAGGTGGTGCTATTATGTCTGGTAGCAAAGTCTTACGCCTGAACCTCTCATCATTCACTGGCTTGATAGAGTACTCATAGGATTTCAAGAACATATCTTTGGAATACCAATGCGCCACAAAGTCCTCAACTTTGGATCTCCTATGAGAGATCACTGCCACGGCATGTTGACATGGGATTCCTGTTAAATCCCATACTCTACAACTACATTTCCTTTCGTCAAACTTCACAATGTACTTATCTGACCCTTCGAAAACCTCCCAACCACCATCACCATTAGTAAAAATATGGCAGTACACACTAGCATCTTTATGATCCTCTATTTTGGCCCAAATTCTTGGTCCATAATCACCAACAAACGTGCAATTCCCATATATTCTCATCTTTACAAATCTTTTCACAATCAACATTCTTATCTCTTCAAACATTGTGACTATAGATAGATGCCTAGCAGTCGAGATGAAGGCATTGAAGGTCTCACACATGTTATTGTCAACAATGTCTGACATAGAAAGGCATTGAAAGAAATTTTTACACCAAAATTTAGGTGGTACCTTGAAGATGTCATCCACTGCATCAGAGTCAAAGTTATACAGCCTCTCTACATTTTCTTCCAAACTGGGTAAATTAGTTGACTTAACAACACTCCAATATAGGCTTGAATACATATCTCCATCACGACCCTTTCTCCACTTGGAGAATAGGTTCCTAGCACACCTTCTAGTCTCTGCTTGAGGCATAAGCACCCTAATGCATGGATAATTGACTGCCAATAAATAACACAGAAAGATACATTAGTGTTCCATGTGCTGTAAACGAAAATGTGATAATAATATTATGTCCAAAATAAAAAAACTTACTGGATGTTGATCCGATTGAAATGTCCATCCCAGTCCTCCTTCTGTGATATGTAAGTCCTTCATCACAATCTCAAGAAACCATACCCAGTTGGAGTTGTTTTCTACATCCACAACTGCCCAAGCCACTGGGAACATTTGATCATTAGCATCTCTACCCACAACAGAGAGAAGTTGTTGTCTATATGGCCCCTTCAAAAAACAACTATCTACCCCTAACACATGTCTGCATCCTACCAAGAACCCTTTTTTCACTGCATCAAAACAAACATACATTCTTAAAAATACATTCCCTAGAGCTTCAAGGACAACAGTTGACCCAGGGTTGCTGTCCTTCAACTCATGAACATAATCTCATATCCTCCTGAACTCCTTCTCCCAATCACTACAAAAGTGTTGAATTATTTGCAGCCTAGCTCTCCTTGCCTGACTTTCAGAAATCTCAATGCCAAGTTCTTCCTTACTGTATGTTTTGATGTCCTTTTGCTTCATTGCAATAGCATTTGATTTCCTCTCCTTAATGAAGTGAGATGCAATAAGCTTGTAATTAATTCTGCTATTTGTGAACACCCTAGGGCACGTATGCTTAGGAATTAGAGTCCTCAACTACCAATGAGATACATACTTTGGCTTCATGCAATAAGCATACCACTTGCAAGTTTTATCTAAGCACTTGAATCTTATCCTTTGCTTGTCATTCTTCACAAAATCAATCTCTCTATGCACCTTCAAACTGTGTTCAATCACTGCATCCTTGAACTGTTTTCCAGTCAAGAAGATCATCCCAGACTCAAAGTGTGGAATTTCTCTGTAGTTTGTAGTGGGTTTGTAAGCACTTGATATTTTCCTTCTCCTCCTCCCATGCTCTTCTTCACTTCCTGAACTAGTAGACAGAGCACTAGCCTCTGAATCCTATCTCATCATCTACTTGTTGTTGTGGCAAATCTGGTCTACCTGAACTACCATCTTCATTTCTTGTCCTTCTCACAGCTTCATTAATATCATCTTCCCTATTCCCTCCCTCATCTTGATCTTGTCCTTGTCCTTGTCTTTCAACACCTCCACTGTTCTCCCCCCTCCCAGTCTTCTTCTTTACTCTCGCTTCTTTCCTTAATTCCCTGTATTCTTCATCATCTGATAAGTATGGAACATCTACCCAAGTACCAAGACCCCCTTCTACCCCAACGTACTCTTCATCATCTCCACCTTCTTCACTGTTATCTTCATTTGCTCCATATTCTTCTTCAACAACCCTATCTCCAATTCCTAAAATATTCTCCCCATTACCACTCTGTACAACTCTATCTCCTTCAACCTCCTCCTCACCAGCGTCATCAAACTCATAATTGAACTTTGTAGGGTTATAAAATGGAGAGAATGGGGCAACATTTTCATTTATGTGTCTAGGAAACCCCAATGACTTAACTCCCCCCTCAATATTAAAAGTACAGTCATCTACTAACTCTACTGTGTCAATACTAAAGTAAGTAGCATGTATTGCGTCTGGACACTGTAGCAAGTCACACGGTAAAATTCTATGTTTACGTTCAATAAATAAAGGCTGACTTTCATCATGGTCTACATATAAATCCACCGAACCCTTCTCTGTTGCTAATTGCACAAATACTCCAAATGAAATTTCGCATTGTAGCAGAATCAAGTCCATATCCATATCAACAATGTCTTTATCCCATTGTTTGTAAAATAACAGTTTACCCACATTGTTTACTTTCATCATACCTAGAATTCATATTAATAACTCATAAGACAATGATTGTTTCCCACACTTCCACTCAACAACAGTCGCGTTTTCATACCTATACGGATTAAACCTAAATTTACCACCCACGTGAAACCGCAAAATAACATCCATGGCCTACCAAGCAAAACCAAACAATATAATTCAACGCATTGTCTTTACACACATCGATAACAAACAAAAACGAAAAAACAACACAACAAGCAACTGCAATGCTGCAAATAAAGGTTTTAAAATACATACCTTTTGGAATCTCAATGTCGTTGTCGTCCTACGTCCTTCTCTTTAACAAACACCTTATACAACTCGCACACCACACGATACAACAGCGCGTGCCTCCAATTTCAAGGCTTCGACAAATGCAGAACCGCACTTGCAGTAAATCGTCGGTGTTTTTGCTTTCTTCTAACATTGGTAACAGTTGAAACCTAATTTCTCTGTGCCTTTATGCTTCTGTTCTCCGTTGAAAAGAAAGAACAATGGAGTCCACATTGGGAGATGGAGAGTGAAGAGTGAGGCAGAGTGAGGGTTTAGATTTTAATTTGATGTGGGACCCAACGATTTTTAAAATTATTTTGTTAATGTAAATTTCTATTACAAAAGGGATAAGATTTAATATATTATTAATGTAGGAATTAATATTATGAGTATTATAGATTTAATATATTATTATTGTAAGATTTAATATATTACTAATGATTTAATATATTATTAATGTAAGATTTAATATATTACTAATGATTTAATATATTATTAATGTAGGAATTAATATTATGAGTATTATAGATTTAAGATTTAATTAATGTAAGATTTAATATATTACTAACGATTTAATATATTATTAATGTAAGATTTAATATATTACTAATGATTTAATATTATTAATGAAGGAATTAATATTATGAGTATTATAGATTTAATATATTATTAATGTAGGAATCAATCCTACGTAGAATATATTATAGATTTTATTAATGTAAAATTAAATTAGTAAAGGATAAGATTTTCAGATTTTGCTGATGTGTGGGTCCCATACGTCAGCCAACTTTTTAGATGAACTAATATAATAATGGGAGTTAACGGCCGTTAGTGACCGTTAGCGTCGATTTAGACGGCAGGACTTGGGGTGCATAACGGAGCTAATGGTTAAGACCCAATTGAACAAAATTCGAAAAGTGGGACTGACTAAAATGAAAATAATAACAACAGGAACCCCTGGGTGCCTTTTCCCCGGATTCATCTCCGGTATTTTAATTAGTAATTACTTATTTACTGTTAATTATGAAAAATTGAAAAAAGAAGATTAAATTAAAACAAACGCATGTCAGAAAATACAACGTGCCTACCTATGCTTGCATTTCCTGGTACTGCAAATCTCGAGGAGTCTGTTATATTTGTTTACCAAATCATGTTTGGACTTGTTCCATTTTTATTTGTATTGTTTTAATTGTTTGTTTTTAATCATTTCTCAACCCAAAATTACCCTCCATATTTACTTTAATTGTTGTTTCATTGGTCACAAAAAAAATACCAAAATTTACTTTTTTTTTTAAGGATCGAACATCTTATCATTATCTATATTTATTTTATTTTATTTATTAATTAATTTTAAATTGTAATTTAAATTATTTTTTATGGGTTCGGCACCCAATCATCCACTAACTCATTTTTATGCAATTTCAAGCCTCTCTCACAACCTTGACGTACCCAAATCTCTCCTTGTGTCCATTCCCAAAAACCAACCCTATAACTGGATCTACCCAACACCAATGCTTTAGAGTTACTTCGTCATCAATCATTTTTATGCATTTTCATAATGGTTATCAAATAGAAGAAAAAAAACAGAAAGGAAAAAAATATCAAAATGATAGAATGACCACTGAGAGAATAAATAAAAAATACAAATTAAATTGATTTATTTTAGTTTAAAGATATGATAGTAAAATGCTTAAAATGAATCTATTTACTATTATTGTTGTACCAATAAAATGAATTCTATTTGAACTCGTTTAATTAGTGAAATACATACCAAACAACTCGTGAGTGTATCGTTAAGTAAGCATTTAATTAACTAAGACTATGTGTAAATGTTGTACAAATTTTGAAGAAAATTCTTGCAACTGTTCCATTATTAGTTCATAGTTGATACGTACGCCATGGACAAATTTCTTTGGAATGTTGACATTTTTGTGGTCAGTAGTCCATTCCATGCACATCCTTCAGGATTGATATGTTAGAGTGTGGACGAAATAGTGATCACCCTTGACTCAGGGTTCACGAGCTCAACCGCAATATTACAATCAAACCGCTGAGCCCACACAGGTATATATGTTTCAATCAATTCAACTAAAATTATATATATCTTTCACACGCATCTTCATTTTTTATTTATTTATTTATTGCAAACACTTCTTTGACCAATGCCCTCAACCTCGGGGAACTTCTTTTTTAAAATAAATATATATATATATATATATATATATATATATATATATAAATATCACAGACCTTCCTTTTCAAAAAATACTGTCATTCTTCCATATGGGAATGCTGGAACAGATCACTTTCAGATTAGAAGAAGAAGGCAAAATTGAACAATATCTAGAAGAATTTGGAGAGAAATTCTTCCTGATTATAGGAAACATGGCGGTCAGAAAGAAACTCAGATGCATTATAGACTCTACTCTCCCAGCAGCTATGGGATTCGAAATAATCCCTGCTAAAAAGAGAATTTTTGTTCTTACAGTAGACACAGACAAGTGGCCGACAAAAGTAAAGCACTAATAAAAGTAAAAATTATTACATCCTGCCAAAAGACAGGTGACTATCTTGTCTGTCTTTCTATCTTTAACAGCTGTCTTCTGTGATCGTCATTGCTTACGATTCTTTTCTATAGACGTCATTGCTTACGTATATATATATATATATATATATATATAAATAGATAGATAGATAGATAGAGGTAGGTTCCTGTAAATTACTAGTATTTTTTTGTTGGGTTAAGTCATTTTTAGCACCTGCACTTGATTTAATTGACTCATTTGGCACCTGCCACCGTTAAATGTTGACGTGGCACACCACGTGGCATGACACGTCATCATGTTGATAACATGTTATGCCACATCAGTATTAGTTTAATATTTTTTTCCTTTTTTTCTTTTCTTTTCTTTTCTTTCTTTTTCTTTCTTTTTCTTTTCTTCTTTCTTCTGGAAGATCCGGATCTGTTCATACAAGATCCGGATCCGTTAAAATCAAGGGAAAACTAATCTGCAAAATTAATTAATTCCAAAACCAAATCTACAAAATTAGTAGCCTAATCTGCAAAATCAATTTCAAGGTTCCTTCTGCCAAATCCAAATCTCCCTCATTCAATTTCTCTTCATCCAACCAATCAAACAAGTCCCCTGTTCAAGCAACAAACAATCCCTCTCCAAATCTAAAATCCAAAATCCAAAAACCAAGAGAAAAACAGAGAAAATAGAAAAAATAGCAAAAACTCAAGCCCAAATTCTTCTCAAATCCTCTTATATATCCGCACCGCCTCGCTCTCCATCCTTCCGGCGCTGGCGCCGGTGCCGCCGCTCCGCTTCCTTGTCCCTATCTCTTTGCCCTCCCCTCATACAGCTGTTTCCATGGCTAAAAGACAAGAATAAAAAGAGGGTTGTAAGATCTCTGGAATTAATGACAAAATTGAGGGTTGTATGGATTGAATTTATATGATTAGAGGGAAGGAAATGGGATTTCTTGTTCGTTGGATCCAAAGGGAGTTATCTTTGGAAATGGAGAAGAGAATGGAATTGTTAAAAGAAAGAGAGAGGAAATAGAAGCAGATAAGGGCGTTGTGCAGAGGAAGAAGAAAGAAGAAAAGAAAAAGAAAGAAAAAGAAAGAAAAGAAAAGAAAGAAAAGAAAGAAAAGAAAGAAAAGGAAAGAAAAGAAAAAAAGAAATATTAAACTAATGCTGATGTGGCATAACACGTCATCAACACAATGACGTGTCATGCCACGTGGTGTGTCACATCAGCATTTAACGGTGGAGGATGGATGGTGTCAAGGGCAGGTGCCAAATGAGTCATTTCTTTCAAGTGGAGGTGTCATTTAAACCGTTTGACCGAAGGAGGTGTTAAATGAGTCAGTTAAATCAAGTGCAGGTGCTAAAAAAATGACTTAACCCCTTTTTTGTTTGGTAAAGAAAGAGGGGCAGAGCCCTAGTATTGTTATAACTAGTGTTCTGCTCACTCATCGTAAAAAAGTCAAGACTTAATAAAAAGTTAAGTTTGTGAGAGTCACTTAAGTATTAAAGGGGTAAAGAAATGTTAAGAGATTAAATATTAAGGAGTTTTGATAAATATTTAAAATAAGTATATTTTAATAATATTTAATTAAAATTTGTGCCGGAAAGAATGAATATGTGGCTCTTAATAAGAAAAAAAGTAAAGAGTGATAAATATTATTTTTTTCAAAAGATAAAAATAGTATAATTTTAAACTTCTTTTTTGGTTGCACCAAGTTTTTTTTCGACTGAATCTAATCTCGTTTGAGTTCTGTTGGATCCCCGTAGAGTGGTAACTCTCCCAATATATTTTTCTCCATTCCAAGACTCGAATTCGAAACTTTCGTTAAGGATGAACAAGTTCTTTACCACTACAACCAATGTTGGTATAATTTAAAACTTCTTACCTGCATTCCTAAATAATAATATATGTTCAAATTTATTTATTATTTAATTTTGAATAAATTTAAATTTGGCTTCCTTTAAAACTGGCGTTAATGATACCTTTTTTTCTTTCTTAAGTAAGTAATTATACATACTTGGTTCTTAAATTATTTATTTAGTAATAATATCCAACAAAGCATGGAATAAATAATTAAAATTAAATCCTAAACCCTAAACCCTAAACAATTAAAAGCTCCTGAACTTCTAGTTACCTAAGAGCTCACGCGTGAACTTTAGTAAAAATATCTCTCGCGATTTAATTATCAAAAAAATTTCAAGTTTACAATGTGCAGCTAATCAGTTGTCGAATCCGTTAAAAATAATAATAAAACCTATAGCCAATATGTACAAATAAGATTGCGTATAATGATAATAGGGTCGATCCTCAGGGACTGAGCAAATGAAACAAGTAACAAACAAACCGTAATTAGTTATTTATTCTAACTAGATTGGACCAACGATATGATGACTCTGTATTAGTTGTCTACTTTATCCTACAACTTCGTATGATGGCTAACACTGCAAGAACGATTGTAATTACTCATGCATAATTATTGGTTGGCCTAACCACAAACCAAACATAAGCAAATTGAAAACTATTTAATAAATAAGTTAATACAAGTTCTGGAATTTATGACGGGAATCACCTGCAATCAAAAGCAATCCTCACAAGATAGTGTTTGCACTCATCACTTTGTCTCTAGCTAAGTGTTTACACTCTATCAATACAACATATATAACATATATTAAACTCGCATGTCAACCTCAAGTGAATAAACTTCAAGTGAAGATGCAAATGTATGGGCATTCAAATGATCAAAAGGACTTACAAAAGGCAGGAAAGGGTAAGGTGTGGAAAACAAGAAAAAAGATAAGCAAAGGGTGAATGATAAGAGTATGAGACCAATAAGCAGCCAGCAAACAACAACCAAATGCAGCATGGGCAGGAGCCAAAATTCTTCTTGTAAATCTTCATGTAACGCAGAATTCTTCTTTGTTGCTTTCTTGGACCTCTTGGGTCTTCATTGTCAGCTCTGGATCATCTTTTGTTTTTTTTTCTTGACGGGCAATACAAAACAAAACATTTTTATTATTATTTTTAAGTAAAAATAAATATTATAATTGAAGCATATAGAATTTTTGTTCCCACTGATCCACCATACTTTCGCCTCTTTTCAACACAATCCTTATCAATCCTTATATTTGGCTCATTTTCGTCCCATTTTTCACAACCGCATACTCATAGTCATCTTCAACTTCAAGTCGACAACTAGGTTGTCCCCCAATGAAGGTTTTTAAAACATGGTAGGAGTCTGATTTTGTAGTTATCAAGAAAGGGGAATAAAGGCTCGAGTGGGGTGCAAAGGGTTAATACAACAAAGGCATGCTAGAAATTGGCTCAAATGATTCAAGAAACAAGCAAGTCCCCTATCATTTCACAGCTATCCCATGTCTAAAATATGCATGTACTTAAGGTCTGATGCAACATTAATATCTACTACTCAGGCATTGCACACCACAAGAAAATATGGTATGAAAGCTCAAGACCTCACCGGGATAATTGATTGCTTAAGATTATGGGCAAGCAAAAGGATATAAGAGCAAACAAGCAAATCCATGAATGTCATAAAACTCTAATGAATGCTCAAGTCTACATCCTATGTAGTGAAATGTGGAGTGTGCAGTTTCTGGAAAAGTTTGAAAGCAGGAGCAATGCAGATTTTCAGCAAGTAGTATTCAAAATGGAAAGAGAAAAAAGTCCTAAAATTATAAAATCCTAAAAAGTTTTAAAAAGTTGCTCAAAACGCAATACATAAAATTGTCCCTCCCCCACACTAAGTGACACATTGTCCTCAATATAGAAAAAGAAAAAGGAAAGAAACTACTAGGGATTATGTACAATAGTGGATTACGAGGGCAGGATGCGAATCTTCAAGAGCTGGCAAGAGGAGTATTCCTCTACGCCAGCTGGGCAACGAGAGATTGTAGTAGAGGCAGAATAAGCACTAGGAGCTCGTTTGTACGTGTCTACACATGGTGAAGTGCCTATCAATCCTCTCGTTGAGCTGGGGCAGGGACATATGTGGAAGCAACAATAGCAAAACGTTGAACTATGGGTTGCACAGAACCAGCAGGGGGAAGCTCGGGGAACCAAAACCTTCCTCCATTATCCGTGTTGAAGATCCTGAACTGGGAGCTGTATAACCTACACTGAAACACAAAATGTTCCTCCAAGTGAAAGTACCCTATACCATCAAGGGTACGTAAATCAAGCAAATTTAAAATCAACAGGAGAAGTTGCAGGTAGACAAATCGAAACCCCGATGTGAAATAGCAAGTAAAGTAATAAGGGAATCTAAAACATGATTCATATAATTGACAATAATAGCATGCAATTCACACAAAAACTAGTAGCCTAAGTTGACCTTATGGCGATGATGCATACACCACACAAAAAAATATTCTTGCACAGATAATTGGCTAGAATTATTCAACTTTCCTGTGAAAGTGATGGCCAAGAATCTATGTAAGATCCTCAAAGTAGGGTCGGCCAACTGGTGGGCCTTAGACATTTTGGAGTTGTACCTGGTAGTGGGGTTACTAGTCAGCTCTCTAAAAACAACATCAATGTCAAAAGAGGGAAGGTAAGCAACAAAAGCTTTGAGGTAACAGGAGGAACCAAGCTTTCCCTCGTTTACAAAACCAAGCATACAGTTAAATTGGTCTAGAGAAATATGGGACCATTCATTCAGCAAACGAAAATTAACAACTCTGGGCACACCTAATTGGAGGCTGCCATTTCCTTTCAACTTCAACTTCTCATAATCAAACCAAAACGTAGTGAAAAACTCATGACTTAACTTAAGAAAAATAGGATGCTCAAGAGAAAACAAAACCTCCCATCCTATCCCCTAATCAAATCATGCACACGCTCTCTTAACCCTAAATTAGATAATAATTCAAGATCAACCTTAGCATACGGCACAACACACTTACCATGCAAAGCACTCAATTGATCTAAATGATTTTTATCATAGAATTCAAGACAACCATTGAGGCGAGAGAGATCAGGAGTTACCTAGGCGAGTGTAGTGGGCGTCTTGGCCTTGGCCTTGGTGGATTTAGCAGCAGTGGGTGATGCAGAATGCAGCTTGCCCTTGCCTTTAGCAGATGCGGAGGCAACACCGGTGTCCTTTCGCGGCGGGGGTGTGTTCAGGTTCTCTGCCTTGGTAGGCGCTCTACGGATCCTCTTGCATAGGGGTTTCTCATCGTCATCTTTAACCGATGACCGTTAACTCGAAAAATATTTCCTTGAGTTGTGTTTTGTATATCTACTGCGCCATGATCACAAATGTTAGTAACAACATAAGGTCCCGTCCAACGAGACTTTAATTTCCTAGAAAAGATCCTAAGCTTAGAATTGTAAAGTAAAACTTTTTGTCCTATAGAAAAGGTTTTGGGAGAGATCAACTTATCGTGGTGAGCTTTTATCTTGCATTTGTAGATGAAGAAATTCTTATGGGCTTCGTTGCGGAGCTCCTCAAGCTCTTGGATTTGTAGACGTCTGTGTGATCTAGCTTCACTGAGATCCATGTTGACTTTGCGGATCGCCCAAAATGCTTTATGCTTAATTTCAACAAGGAGGTGACACAACTTGCCATAAACAAGTCAATAAGGCGTCATTCCTATAGGTGTTTTGAAATCGGTCTAGTAGGCCCACAAAGCATCGTCCAACTTAAGACTCCAATCCTTCCTGGAATGAATAACCGTCTTCTCTAGGATAGACTTGATTTCTCGATTGGAGACTTTAGCTTGACCGTTGGTCTGCGGATGATAAGTTGTGGAAACTCGATGAGTCACACCGTATTTGTTCAAGAGATTGGTGACAATACGATTGCAGAAATGTGCACCTCTATTACTAATGAGTGCTCGAGGAGTACTAAACCTATTAAAAATGTTAGTCCTAAGAAAATCAACAACAACTTTGGAATCGTCAGTTTTTGTCGTAGGCTTTGACCCATTTGGACACATAATCAAGTGCTAACAGTATATAAATATTATCGAATGAGATTGGAAAGGGACCCATAAAATCAATACCCCATATGCCAAAGATTTCACAAGATATATTACCAGTAATGGGCATTTGTTTGTTGTGCTCCAATGTTACTTGTCTTTTGACAGCTTGGGCTAGCGTGGCAAAATAGGTAACTATCTTTGAAAATTGTTGGCTAGAAGAAACCAACTTCCAAAACTTTGAGTGTTGTTTTCTCAAGACTGATATATCCACCACGGGTCATGGAATGACAAAATTTCAAGATTAAGGGTACCTCTTCAGAATTGACGTATCGCCTCACCAATTGGTCGTAGCAATGCTTCCAGAGGTATGGGTTGTCCCATATAATATCGAGCATGTTTCCTGAGGGTGTGGAATCTGCAGGGAAAGAACCCGTTGCACAGAAATTAGCAATGTCAGAATACCAAGGATGTATAACATGGGCAAAACATATTTGTTCATCAGGGAAGGTGTCTCTGATGGGGGTTGGTTCTTTTTCTGCTATCAATGGTAATCGGCTTAGGTGATCGACTACAAGACTTTCCACACCACTTTCGTCTTTGATTTCCAAGTCAAACTCCTAGAGTAGTAGTATCCACCTTATGAGTCATGGCTTAGCATTTGTCTTGGTCAGGAGGCATCGCAACGTTGTATGATCTGAAAAGATAATTACTTTAGTTCCCAAGAGATATTGTCTAAACTTATCTAAAGTAAAAACTACAGTAAGAAGTTCTTTTTCAGTTGTGGTGTAGTTGCGTTAAGGCTCATCCAAAAGTGTGGATGCGTAATATATGACATGTTTCGCAATTTTGCTTCTGGCCCAAGACGACTCCGACTGTAGTGTTGTTGGGGTCGCACATGATCTCAAAAGGAATTTCCCAATTGGGTGCTCTATTGATGGGTGCGGATGTCAATTTCTCATTTAACAAGTCGAATGCAGTTTTGCAAGCGTCGTCAAAGATGAAGTCAGTGTCCTTCTACAATAACTTACACATGGGTTGAGTGATTTTTGAGAATTCCTTAATGAACCGCTTGTGAAATCCTATATGACCAAGAAACGAATGTACTTCCCGAAAATAAGTGGGGTAAGGTAAATATTCAATTACCTCAATCTTAGCTTTATCTACTTTGATACCTTTTTGAGAGGCAATATGGCCAAGAATAAGACCTTGATCCACCATGAAGTGACATTTCTCATAATTAAGTACTAGGTTACGTTAATATCAACGCATCTTTGCAAGATTTTTTTCAAATTAGTCAAGCACTCAATAAAAGAATTACCATAAATGATGAAATCATCTATAAATACATCGATGTCGTTCTCGACAAATTCAGAGAATATAATTACCATACATCTCTGAAAAGTTGTTAGAGTATTGTAGAGGCCGAAGGGCATCCTCCTGTAGGCAAAAGTGCCAAAAGGACATGTGTATGTGGTCTTGTCTTGATCTTCGAGGGCAACTAAAATTTGGTGGAAACTGGAGTACCCATCCAAATAGAAATATTGCGTCTTGCCCGCGAGACGCTCTAACATCTAGTCGATAAAAGGTAGAGGGAAGTGGTCTTTCCTTATAGCAGCATTCAACCTTCTATAGTCGAGGCAGACTCTCTAGCCATTCTAGATACGTGTAGGAATCAATTCGTCGTTTTGTCCGGTGGTGATAGTAATACTCGTCTTCTTGGATACGACCTGAATCAGACTAACCCAAGTATTATCAGAGATGGGGTATATGACACTAGCGTCTAGTAGTTTAAGAATTTCGTTCTTGACGACATCCATCATCGGTGGGTTCAATAACCTTTGAGGTTGCTGTACAAATTTTCTTTCTTCCTCTAGATGGATACGGTGGGTGCAAAGGGCTGGTGAAAGTCCCTTGATGTCAGCTATACTCCATCTGATGGCTTTCTTGAATTCTTTGAGAACATAAATAAGCTATGTCTCTTCACAAGGGTTAAGCTTGCTAGAGATGATGACAATGAGTGTCTCGTTCTCCCATAACAACAAAACTTTTTTTATTTTAACCCTACGATAGAGAAGGAATAGAAAAGTATTATATAAAACTAGTCTAAATTTAAAACGGATCAGTCGACCTAGGTTACGAATCTATTCTAACTATCAAAAACTTCCTAGAATTTTAGGCAGAATAAGGATTGTAATTCTTTCTACTTCTCGGGGTATAATGAAGGAAAGAGTATTTGAGATGTGTAAGGAGAGTATTTAATTCCAAAGTGGGTATTTGCACAACAAAAGGGGTAAGTTTAGAGTGGGTGGGTTAGGGTTGTTAGTAACAAAGTCACAAGCATCTAGGTCAACAATGCAATCTTTCAAATCTTGTGACACCACCATCTAATCTTCTAGTTCTTTCAAAACATCGTGTGTGATACTCTTATCGAGGGTAAGCTCCAAACTATCATTAGTATCAAAATCAGAGATTAAGTCAGTGATAGGATCTATGATGTCAATAAAATTAACACCGAAAAATTCAACAGGATATTTCATGGCATCAAGCATGTTGAATTTAATAATCTCGCCATCAAATTCTAAAGAGATAGTTGCATCATGTACATCAACCTTGGCTCTAGAAATTCTGAGAAAGAGTCTACCCAACAACATATCAGATACTTTGGAGGACAAATCATCTTCCATATCTATGACATAAAAATCAGCAAGGAGTATGAAATTATCTACTTGGATCAAAACATTCTCAATCACACCCATAGGGTGAATCAAGGATCTATCGGCTAGTTGGATAACAACTCTAGTCTCCTTTAGGGGACCTATATCGAGAGAGTTAAAAAATTGTCAAGGGCATGGCGTTAATTCCAGCGCCTAGATCACACATAGCCTTCTCGATGGATTTATCACCGATTTTGCATGGAATGACAAACATGCCTTGGTCCTTGCACTTTGATGGTAGCTTTCTTTGAATAACTATAGAAACGTTAGCGCCTATAGTAATCATTTCCACATCAAAAATTCTATTTTTACTAGTACATAAGGATTTCAGAAATTTAGCATAACGAGGTATATTTTTAATAGCATGTAATAAAGGAATATTCAATTGAACTTTGTTAAACATTTCGGAAATCTCCCGCTCCTCCTTGTCCTTCTTGGTTTTGATAAGCCTTGAAGGGAATGAGGGTTGAGTTACCTCGATAATGTATTCTTCAGAGAATTCTGGCTTTTTGGAAGGTGACTTTGGCATAGTGGTCTTGGGGACTGCTTCACTTACTAGCTCAAGGTCTGGATCAGGTGCTCCATTATAATTTCCAACAGTATTGACTTGCAATTCTCCATGGATGATGGGCCAAGCATCGGTGGGATGGTTAGGAAGGCTACAGAAACCACATGCTTTGACTTGGGCAGGCTGTCTGGTAGACATGGTCTGTAAGAGGTTAGTGATGGTGTTGAGTTACGATGAGTTGAGGTTGAGTTGAGTTTCTATGGTAGCTACTCAGACGCCACTAGCTGGTAGTGCACGTTTAGATGGCATACTATTCTTAGACATGCATTCAATCAATGCCTTAGTTGTGGTTGGCGTGAGAGCACAAAAGGATCCCTAACTGGCTGAGTTAAGATGGGCATTGTCGTTCTCCTTCATCCCTTCATACAAATATTGGATTAAGGAATGATTGGCGAGGCCATGAGAGAGGCATAGTGTATGCATTCGCCTGAAACTCTCATAATATTGATGAAGGTTTTATCATCTTTCTATTGGATTGAGACAAGCCCTTTTTTGGTGGTTCCAACCATCTCAACGGGATAGTATTTGTTTGTGAAAGCTTTGGACATCTGCTCCCAGCTAGTGACTGGCTTGGTAGAGAGACTGAAAAATCATGTTTTTCACATCCCCTTGGAGAAACCAAGGGAAAACCCGTAGCTTAACATTATTGGTTTGGACTTGCTCTGGTTTCATGGTCTCATAGTGGAAATGCAACAGTTTAAGGTGTTGATAAGGGTTCTCTTTGGACAAACCATGAAACTTGGGCAAGTGGTGGATAGTAAAGGATTCGATTACCCAATCATGAGCGACTGTCGGCTATTCAATGCAGAGGGGAATTGGTTGTTCAAAAGCAACATTCAGATCTTGGATGTTTTTTTCTTCTTGTTCGGCGGCCATGATGATGGGAATTAGCGGTACTGGTTCATTTGCACCGAGGGCAGGCTGCGTAGGTTTTAGGTCAGAATGTTCGTCCTCAAAATGCTGACTAGAAGCTTCTCTTGTGTCAAGGGGTAGGCGTCTAGCTGACCTTATGAGTCCTTGTTCTACCCTGGTGTTTTCTGGATCAAGCGGTGTGAGTTTTGAATGGTTCGACCTGGTCATACACAAAAGAATAGATCAGTACGATAGTCCCCAGTAACGGCGCCAAATTTAATCGGTTATCAAAGTCGTAAAAAATAATAATAAAACCAATAACCAATATGTACAAATAAGATTGTGTATAGTGATAATAACTCAGCAAGATGTATTCTTCTAATAATAACTAGGTAATAACAAACGAAACAAGTAACAAACAAAGGTACATTTTTTTGGATTTTTTACAATTGTTTTTTGATTTTTTACATTTTTTGGGAATTTTAACATTTTTTTGAATTTTTAGATTAATTAAATATTTTTTTGAATTTTTTACATTTTTTCTGAATTTTTTAATTAAAGTCAACGGTCAACACTAACAGTCTATTAGTTTGACTAACATAAACTACACTTTTATCGTTGATCATTAGTACAGGGGAGGTTGAATAGAGTTTTCAAATACCAGGGGAGGTTTCTATTTTTCACAATTGTATAGGGAGTGTTTTTACTATTACCCTAATAATTAAGCATCCATGATGCATTTTCATAGTATTAAATTTCTTGTCTTGGGTCATGTTTTAAGCTTGATCAATCTGTTTCACTGCATACTTGTTACTGAAATTTATGATGTATTATTGTTATTTCTTTTTAAACCAGAAAGACCCATGATTATATGAGTAAAACTTGGGTAGATCATGATCTACCTGATGTAGAATGATGACACGTGTCCAAAAGTGTCAAGAATAATGGTATTCTAGCACTATTTGGGGCACGTGTCATCATCCTAGATCATGATGTAGGTAGATCATAATCTACCCAAGTTTTTTCCATGAGTATATATGTTAAAAGTAAAATGGTATCACGGTATTATGGTAATACCGTACTTCACAAATTATTTACTGTATCATACAGAACTTTGTTTGGTCGGTATTTGGTAATATCATACTAGAAAAAATTGAAAAAAAAATAGCGACTGAATTGAGCAAAATTCGATTCGGTATTTCAATAATTTTAATATGGTAGTTCCGTGTACAACCCTAGATACTAGGCTTCACGGAAGAGAAAAAAAAAACAGAAGAAAAATGAAAAAGTGTGTATAGTATGTTAGAAGAAACATCGTTTTGCGTGTGCCTTAATTGGTAACCCTCCAAACTACCTTAAACGTGGATGGCACTCTTACAAGGGTAATTGTTCCTCTCTCATGAGCTCAATCCAAACCAACCCTAGGAGTAATTTCTTGATGAATTGAAATATCCTACTTAAAGTCATGCGTTGTGAAAGACATAAAAAGGAAAATGAAAAAAATGGGATCGATAATTTTTCTTTTAAATTCGGATGTTAGAGGAAAAAAAGAGAGGAAATTAGAATACTATCTAGTCAGAAGTTCAAAGCAAGGAAAGGTCATTAGATTGTAAAACATGGCTTATAAATTTGTTTCACGAGACATGGTCTGGTCTCCCTCTAGACCAAACAAAAAAAAGGTTTGATTTTTAAGTGCTAAGGAATTGGAGACCGTGACTTAGTCATATTTTTCCAAGTTCTTTCCTCTCATCACTTTATACTGTGTAAAATAAATACTTTGAACATTTTCCAGAACAAAATTGAACAAAATGAACCCTTATAGCACCATACTAGGAAGCACACCAAAAAGTTACATACCCAGATCTAACTGGTTATATTTAATTACCACTATATATCTATTTATATATAACAAGAAACCCAAGATTAACAACAATACACCCCAAAAAGGTAAGAAACACCAAGAACAACGTCCAAGTATGGATGATACAGTGTTTTCCTTAATCTTTCAGGGATTGAAGTTAGTTAAAGACTTGGAATCGAACCTAAACGGGTTGACCGACCAACCGGAGTTGCTTTCGAAATGTTGTGAAGATATCAGTAGTGTTTTCTCGGCTGCTAGCGAAAGAGTGAATACGATAAGTGCTCAAAATCATCATAGTCATCATCAAGATCATTCGTTTCGCGAATCGCAGCAACTGCAAAATATTAATCAAGGTGTTCAAGAATGGCTAATTAGCAGTACTGGTACTAGTGGGGTCATCATGACCACATCTGCGATGGAAAATTTTCATCACGCCTCGCAAATCATCGACGTTCAAGCTGTGGATGCTTCAGATTCTGGTGGGGGGGTTTCTTCGTCGTTGCAGAGACCGCGAAAAAGGTAAGAAATTTCCATGCAATATTATAATTTTGTAAAGATTTTGGGCATGAGTTGCATTTTCTGTGCAATGTGGATGCATGTCATGACTTGTGGTTTTATTAAGAAGCTTCTGAGAAAATCACCTAAAATGTGGAGTGCTTTTTTATTTGGACAATGTCTGGAAAGAAAAAACAGAAAGCGAGCTTGCACATTTTAGAACTCGTATTATTATTATTTAATCTTTGAGGCTAATTATTCTTTTAGATTTAAATTAATGAGGACTGAAATAGGAGCGAATGAATCTTTTATTACTAACACAGTCAGAATTGATGTTTAGAATTAATTTTAAATTGAAATTAAATACTTTATTATTAATTATTATTATAATATTAAACACTTAACTCATAATTTATCTCTTTCGCGGACATTTTAGTATTTTTCTTGGACGGCGTCTATATAATTTAAATATAAAAAGAGATATTTATAATTAGTTTGTAAATTTACTTGTAGGAGAGAACATGGGGAGAGAAGGACACAAAGAGTACCGGCTCCGCAGATTGGAAATACCAGCATACCACCGGAGGATGGCTATACTTGGAGAAAATACGGCCAGAAAGAGATACTTGGATCAAGGTTCCCAAGGTAAATTACTAATTAGATTATTGTCAAGGTATTAATAACATATATATATAATATATAGTTTATTTCTTCATTCATACAAAAATAAAAACCTATCAATTATTTATATATATGAACAGTTTGCCTATAAATTAAATTAGTATACAAATTAATATCAAGACGTATTCCAAGCATAAATTAAAAATCTTTTGTAAAGTCGTTGAACGTCTTTAACCTTTTGAAACCTCTCGTGTCCTTTCTTTTCCGTTTTCATGATACTTTCTAGTTTCAAAACATTAATTTATTGACAAAAACCAAAAATTTGACTAGGTGTGTAACAACCAACTTATTTGTCCATAAAATACGTAAATTAACGGATACGAAGTTATTTTGATTTAAGTAAAGATTTCAGATTCGAATTTTGAACATACAACTGTGTTAAAATTTGTGAAAAAAAGTTTTACAGTTTACAGTTTCACTGCCCTTAAGAGTTTTATCCACCTCGAATCTAGAGTTGTCAGCACCCAATGTAGTGATTAGATTACCGAATGATCTCGGAAAAAAAAACAACCAACTTAATTAATTACCAAGATCTATTAATTAGTTCTCATTGACTGCCAATGATCGCCCAACCATCATTTCTAAATCAATCTGTACAAAAAGTAGCAAGTAAACGCCCAAATCGATCGCAAATCGTTTTCAAAGACAAATTAAGAGTAGTGACTTTGAAAAGAGAGACTGTTTGAAAAATCTTTCTCATTGACCAAAGAATTGATCCTAATTAATTAATTAACAAACATTCAATTAATATTAGTCCCTTTTCAGGGGTTACTACAGGTGCACCCACCAGAAATTGTACCATTGCCCAGCCAAGAAGCAAGTGCAGCGCCTTGACAACGATCCCTCCACCTTTGAGGTCACGTACCGTGGGGACCACACGTGCCACATGTCCGCCACCGCGCCATCGGTCCTACCACCTCCCCTCTCTCGAGAAATGACCACCCAAGGCATATCTGTTGCTGCTAGTGCTAGCAATTTTCCGTCACAATTCGAGACTGCTTCTCTAGCCAGGTGGTTAGAGTTCAGCCTCGGTGGTGGCGGAGGAGGAAACCCTGGCGGCAATAATAGCAATATGTCTGTCGAGAGCAGCGGTGCGGGTCCTTCGAGTTCGAGGCATGGGAAAGAAATTAGTACTAATGATCAATACCCTATACTAGACATGGCTGATGTATTGTTCAATTCCGGAAGTAGCAGCACAAATAGTATGGATTTCCTTTTCCATCCCACCACAGGAGATCATAAATAAAGATCTGACAAGACATCAACCAGGCTCATTCTCAGTCTAGAGGATACTGAAGGAGACGGAGAATTAATTTAGAAAAATTAATTCGGGTATTTTTTTTTTTTTACCAATTCATTGAAATTAATATAGGAAACTTCTCAAATAACACTTTACATGAATTAATGACGACTCACTAGATGAAATATTTGATAGGGAAATTTGCTGATTTTTTTTCCAACTCTTGGAAATATACTAAGGTGACAAGTAACAAGTAGGAAATATGTGTACATTTTTGTTTTCTTTTGTTATATATAAGTGTATTTAATTTTTTTGTTTAATGCTTGTATGCTTACTGGTCGAGTAGTTGTGAATTGTGATTGTGAACAAAAGAGTACAAAAGAGTAGGGCCTCCTTAAAAAGCAATTGCTGAAAACGGCCCACCAACACCACAGCTTTAAGCCTTAAAGCCCAAACCGTCAGGATTCAGCGATGTCAAAACAGTAAATTAGTAGAAATATTGATATATTTGATAAATTAATGCACTACTCAATATAAATTTGATAAATGTTCTGTCACTTGTCGCCTGCCGTTAGTCATCTCTTTTATGCGAATGATTTTCTCATTTTTCACAAGAGCTACATCGATGGAAGTTGAAGTGGTGGCAAAATACTGCAGGATTAAGAAGAGGCTTCGGGAAAAAAAGTCAATTTGGACAAATCAGAAGTTACGTTTAGTCGGATTATGCCGGGAGTGGCTAGAAATACAGTGCAATGAGTCCTACGGGTGTGAATGGTGAATCAACACAAGAAATATCTTAGCTTACCAGTGGCGTTTAGAAGTTCAAAGCAAATGTTTAGTGACTGATGGGTGGAAAGAGAAAAATATGTCCCAAGCTGGGAAACAGGTCCTTCTAAAATCGGTTGCGCAGGCGATCCCGACATATCTTATGAGATATTTTGAGCTAGCGATTGAAATTTGCGATGAGATGGAAAAGGTAATGGTGATATTGGTGGGAGTGCAGAAATGAGGATGAGAGAGTATACTAGATCTCATGGAATATTCTTTGCAAGTCAAAAAAGGATGTAGGGATGGGGTTCCGTAAACTCAGGGAGTTTAACCTCGCATTGCTTGCGAAACAAGGTTGAAGGATTATGCAAAAAACAGATTCTATACTTGCTTGAGTTTTGAAGGCTAAGTGATGTGATCCGGCCTAGGGTAAGTAAGCCGAATAACAATGGAGCTTATGGAGGATCTAGCCGAACGAATTATCTAGCACACACATGACTACCAAGGAAGAAAATAAGAAGAAAGGAATGGCTACCGGATAACAAAATAAATAAAATAGAGATGGAAGGGTGGGATGTACCCGGGAATTATAGGATTGCTAAGAAATTTAATTAGAGCATGCGAACATCCAAGGATTAATCCATGTAATTTGTCATCCACGATTCTTGAAATAAGCAATTAATAAACCCAACTTTCATTCATGAAAATTCATCCGAAAATCCAAACTCAAATCAATATTTTCCGGAGAAAAATCGGGAGGAGTAGTTTCGAACTCAACGATGTTTAGTCAAGAAAACCAAGTGGAGAGCCCAAGGCTTAGTTGATAATTGAAGGAGTAGTCTCACTTAACAAGTATCACACAAAGACTAAAGCTTTTTCCAAATGAGATAATTATCCTATTTATACCAAAGGGATTAAACTTATCAATTTTCCAAGTTGACGCGCAAATCAGGGCGTTTCCAACTTGTCAATTAATTCATGACAATTGCATGAATTAATTCAACCAGGGCGTTATCTTAAACCCAAGGGAAGGCGTTTTTATGCTAGAACAAAAGCAAACATGATAACGCCTTGATGATAACGCTGTAGTTATCAGCCTTGATAACGCCTTGATGATGACGTCGTGGCTTGGCTGGCTGATAATGCCATGATGCTTCTGATAACGCCTTGATGCTGCTATGATGACGTCGTGGCTTCATCTTCGCTGATAATGCCATGATGCTTGTTTGATGACGCCGTAGCTGCATCCTCGCAAATGTCTTCAGCATGGTGGGCGATTACAGCATGGTGGGCTGACATGATGACGCCGAGATGGTGGCGTGATGGACAGATAACGCCTAGCGCGATGGACAGATAACGCCGAGATCAGTAGCGCTGGGAACTAGACAGGTAATGCTGGTGTGATGACGCCCTCTCCAACAGCTTCAGCTTGGCAAATTTCCTTGGCAAGGTGCGTGATCTGATCCTTGGCTTGGGAAGTCTCATCTCCTATCTTGAATTCAAACCAAGCGATCAATTTCTCTACCAAGTTGCAGGTGATGAGTCTTCTTGGCGGCATCTCTCTACTTTTCAAACCTACTGATACTCTTCTCACCAGCTTGCCTCCTCCTGTGCAAGGGCTTAGTAGGGAAGGATGACGGGGCTGATTTTTGGCTTCAGAGGACAGCACACAACCTGTTTGATAGAATGCCTGAGAAGAGCTTGATTTCTTGGTCTTGAAAGGTTCCTTGCGCGTCTTAGCTTCAACCCACAAGAGCAATTCCCTTGCCAAGTTGCGTGGGTTTGATCTTCTTGGCAACGCATCAATTTGTTCCACTATGAAGGGGGCGTGATCACATGAACCTCTTCCTCTTCAAAAGGATTCGCCCTCGAATCCTTTAATTCAATCTTCTCACCTACACGCTTATAAACACTTGAAAACAAAGGTGAGAAACCAAGGAGGCGCCTTCGCGCATTATTATGCACAGGTTGATCTACATACGCATCTACAACATTAATGGCACATTGATGCACATCGCTTCTTAAAATATCATGTAAAATGAGGATGACATAACAAATCACAGAACAACAGACAGGATGAATCATTTTCTCAATTCCGCTCACAATGACAAGCCAAGAGAATTGAGCACTACACACAGGTACTATGCATTTGAAAATACCCATCAAAGTTCGTAAGTGAAAATATAGATTTTCATAAGAATTAAACCAGTTAATTCTCGACAAATTTGGTTCAAACATTTGTGTTCTCCTATCACACGACATATTCATGGCATTTAAGTGCATATCACCAATAAATAACTCATGTAGGCTACACTTGGCAAAATAGAATTCATCCAATTCAAATTCATGCACATCCATTTCATAATTATGCACTTTGGTTTTTAAGACAACATTAAGGATGCGCACGGTTTCACCAATTATTAAACAATGTAAACAGAGGCCATTTTTCTCAAAACGACTTATAAGAATCAGCTAGGAAAATTGAGCCTCACGCCCGTACACAAAAAGAGCTGGAATACCAAGCAATCGGCATAAAAGAAACGCAATTCCTTGCAGCAATTAGGCCAAGAGAATTTTAACAATTTCGGGCAAAAGAATTATTTCCATGCTTCATGCAAATTAATCATGGATTCTGAGCATAAATAACATATAAAATAGTCACACATACTATCAAAAAAATTACAAAAATTAGCACGTTTGAGCAAAAAATGGTCATACTTGATGAAATGCAAATGAGGAGGTTTATCACATACCACAAAATTTTCACACAAGTAATTTTCATGCTCAAACCAAGAAGAATTATACTTGACGAAGGGTATGAAAATGTTTTCGGTGCATGCAATAAAATTCATACCCAAGTGGTTTTCGAATACACGGATAAAGGATTCATGCTCAACGAAATGCGAGAATGGTTCTTTATTACACGATAAATGTTTGTCATAAAAAATTTCAGCATGTGAATAAAGGTGAGTGACATGAGCATCCTCAACCAATTGAGCATTCAAAAAGGGAGTGAAAATATACCCATTGGGCAAAGCGGGAAGGAGGGAACGATTTACCTCAAGGCTTTGCCGTTGGGAGCACCAATGTTGAACAATTGCACTTCCAATGCCTCCTAGGATTGATGGTTTAGAACCACCTTCACTCCTTGGAACATTCGTGTGCGCATGTTCGCGACAACCCTTCGGAATTTCCTGCAAGAAAGACACACAAACAGTAGGAAAAGAAGTGTCAATGTTAGAATAAGCTAATTGGTCCTTATTGCACAAAGGCACGCTCATTGGATCAATAGCTTCCACAATTTCCGTTCGCTTCTTTTCCTCACTTCTTCTCTCAATTTTTCCACTTGCTCACTTCTCTCATGTATGTGTTTCTCTCTCGCATGCTCGTTCTTTTCATGCGGGTTGTTTTGATCACTTTCTTTTTCCTCAATTTCAAGCTCAAACAACGGATTGTCAAAACATAATTCAAATAAAAGGTTGTCAAAAGCTTGAAATTGATTTGGCTCAATGAGTTCACTCACATCATTCTCACGGGTGTGGTTGCACTCACTCTCATTGGCATGCTTACTTTTTTCATGCCGTGTATTTTCCTCATCGCTTACTTTCTTCTCTCCACACTCTCTCTTTTCTTTGATCTCTCGCTCTCTTCTTTTTCTCTCCTTTTCAACCTTACATTTTTCACTCTTCCTGGCAACAATAGCTTGAAGCTCAACCACATTCCTTTCAATCACGCCCAAGATGTCAATCATTGAACGTGGTTCCAAAGATTGAGATGGAATGGGTTGTGGTTGTTGTTGTTGTTGTTGAGTGAGTTGGGAAGGTTGGACTACTTCCGATGCAGACTCAGATGTAGTAGCGAAAGAAGAAATTTGCTCTCTTGAGCGATCTTGGTGAAGTCGAACCCTTGGAGGAGGGTGAGAAGGTGTTCGACTTTGGTGGTGTGGAACCTTTGGAGGAGGAAGATGAGGAGGTGCTCGGCTTTGCATTCCCGCAGGTTTAGTTCGAACTTGTACACTTGAGGAGGAGAAGTGTCTTCTAGGTTCGGGGACATGGCCAAGGCTTTGGTGTGCAATGGAACCGAGGCCATAGCTTGAGACATGAAGGCTTGGAAAATCTTCGTCGTTGTCATCCTCACTATAACTTGAAGTTGTGTCACGACTAAAGATAGGAGGACTTGGTGGATCTTCATTGTCTTCATTCTCACTACAAACTGCTTCACCTTCATCTTGGTACTCATCCGTACTATCAACGCTATACTCATCACCGCTTTCACCACTTGGTTCAAAATTCTCATCATCATTGGAGTGGTCACTAGCATCACCGTATGATTCATAACCACTATCGTCATTGCATTGAGAGGTATCATCATCATAGTACTCTCCTTGGTCACAAGATTCACAATCACTATCTTGCGAGATTGTGCCTGAAAAATTGAACAAACTATATATATGTATAGATGTTAGTAAATGATCTCTCCCTCACGTGTTTAAACACTCGTGTTTAGGTGTTTAGGTCACTCGAAAAAATACGTGCTCACAAACACTCAACTTCGCGTTCTCCGCGTACCTGCACACTTAAACAAGGGTTAGAAAAATAATTCTCTCCCTCACGTGTTTAACACTCGTGTTTAGTCACTCGCAAAAGATAGCCTCACAAACGCTCAATAACTGCTCACACACACAAGCTTGCTCACCACCCAAATTGTTGCCGCAAACAAACTTGTAACTTAGGTCAAGTGTTTCTTTCACACTACCTTCACAAATGCTCAAGAGATTAGCACAAGAGGAGGAAAGATTAAACTCAACAAAGGACTCAAGAAGATTACAAAGACTCAAGGGAAAGCTGAAAAAATTTCAGAATTCCAAGGAAATTCAAAATTTTAATTTTGAGGAAAAAATTTGTATTTCCATTGGAGGGAAGGAAGGATAGAAAGGAATGACCTAAATGAGTAAAAGACTCAAAGGAAGGTTAAGAAATTTAATGAAAAAGACTTGGAGGTTTAGGACTTAAGATACTTAAGTTTAGGACTCAAAAAGTTTAAAACTCAAGTTTAGGATTTTAATGGTCTAATACTTGAGTTTAGGACTTAGTTCAAGACTCAAATAAAAAGACATGGACAGCTGGACACCAAGAGAAAAAGGAGGACGTACCAGACTTTGGGAAAAAGGATGGGCTCATTTGGTTGGGATTGTATTACAGTTAGGAATGTCTATTACTTTGGTCAAATTGTCAAAAGACTAGGGTGAGTTGGCTTGTTGCATTTAATGCAAGGGATTAGGATGCTTGACTCTTGTTGGCCGGCCAAGTGAGTGAAAATAATTAATTATTAGGCAAATACTTTGGCTTTTAATTTTGCAAGATTATTTTGGACCAAAAAGGTATCAAGTGCCGAGAACACCAAGAACAAATGATGAATACCAAAATCACACCCAATTGATTTTTCTGAATTTTCTGAATTTTTGTTTGGCCAAAGTGATCACAACCAACAGTTGAGAGCCCACTTGGAATAGCTTTGGAAAAAGACTCAAGAAACTCAAGATTTTCAAGGAAGAAAGTTTCAAACTTTTTAACGAAAGCTAGAAAAATTTGCTAGGCGGCCAAAAACTCCGTTACCACTTGATGTGATCCGCCCTAGGGTAAGTAAGCCGAATAACAATGGAGCTTATGGAGGATCTAACCGAACGAATTATCTAGCACACACATGACTACTAAGGAAGAAAATAAGAAGAAAGGAATGGCTAACGGAGAACAAAATAAATAAAATAGAGATGGAAGGGTGGGATGTACCAGGGAATTACAGGATTGACAAGAAATTTAATTAGAGCATGCGAATATCCAAGGATTAATCCATGTAATTTGTCATCCACGATTCTTGAAATAAGCAATTAATAAACCCAACTTTCATTCATGAAAATTCATCCGAAAATCCAAACTCAAATCAATATTTTCCGGAGAAAAATCGGGAGGAGTAGTCTCGAAGTCAACAATTTTTACTCAAGAAAATCAAGTGAAGAGCCCAAGGCTTAGTTGATAATTGAAGGAGTAGTCTCACTTAACAAGTATCACACAAAGACTAAAGCCTTTTCCAAATGAGATAATTATCCTATTTATACCAAAGGGATTAAACTTATCAATTTTCCAAGTTGACGCGCAAATCAGGGCGTTTCCAACTTGTCAATTAATTCATGACAATTGCATGAATTAATTCAACCAGGGCGTTATCTCAAACCCAAGGGAAGGCGTTTTTATGCTAGAACAAAAGCAAACATGATAACGCCTTGATGATAACGATGTAGTTATCAGCCTTGATAACGCCTTGATGATGACGTCGTGGCTTGGCTGGCTGATAACGCCTTGATGCTGCTATGATGACGTCGTGGCTTCATCTTCGCTGATAACGCCATGATCCTTGTTTGATGACGTCTTAGCTTTACCCTCGCAAATATCTTCAGCATGGTGGGCGATTACAGCATGGTGGACTGACATGATGATGCCGAGATGGTGGCGTGATGGACAGATAACGCCTAGCGCAGATAACGCCGAGATCAGTAGCGCTGGGAACCAGAAAGGTAACGCTGGTGTGATGACGCCCTCTCCAGCAGCTTCAGCTTGGCAAATTTCCTTGGCATGGTGCGTGATCTGATCCTTGGCTTGGGAAGTCTCATCTCCTATCTTGAATTCAAACCAAGCGATCAATTTCTCTACCAAGTTACAGGTGATGGGTCTTCTTGGCGGCGTCTCTCTACTTTCCAAACCTACTGATACTCTTCTCACCAGCTCACCTCCTCCTGTGCAAGAGCTTAATAGGGAAGGATGACGGGGCTGATTTTTGGCTTCAGAGGATAGCACACAACCTGTTTGATAGAATGCCTGAGAAAAGCTTGATTTCTTGGTCTTGAAAGGTTCCTTACGCGTCTTAGATTCAACCCACAAGAGAAATTCCCTTGCCAAGTTGCGTGGGTTTGATCTTCTTGGCAACGCATCAATTTGTTCCACTTTGAAGGGGGTCGTGATCACATCACTAAGTATTTTCTCAATGGTGACTTCATGGATGCTAATCATGGGAATAACCCAAGTTATATCCAGCGAAGTTTTTTAGCAGGTAGAGTTGCTCTACGAGATAAGTGTAGGTGGCGGATTGGAAATGGAGAACGAGTGTGTATTTGGCATGATCCATGGATTCTGTCGAATCAGAATGAGATTTTTTTTACTCATAATTTTAACCTCCAGAGTGAGTTCTTTGATCAACAAAGATAATGGATGTTGGGATGAGACTTTGATTAGTGAATATTTTGGAGAGGAATATAGGAAGGCAATCTTATTAATCTCAATTAGTCTCTTTCAACCTGTAGATTATTTATTTTGGAAACATACAATGAATGGTATGTACTCAGTTAAGAGTGGTTATCACGCCCTATTGTCGAGGGATGTTTCTAATGACGTGGTTCCATAAGACGGGATGACGACATGGTGGACTTTTTTATGGGGGCTTCAAATGCCACTGAAATTTAATTTTTTTTATGTGGAAAATAACTCATAATGAACTTGGAACCAAAATAAATTTGGTTCGACGTCATATTTCGGAGGATTCGTTGTGTCTATGTTGCTTACACGAGGATGAGATAATTCACCATTTGTTGCTTACATGTTCGTTTGGTCAACAAGTTTGGGGGTTGTCACCCTTATCGTCACTTCTAACATTCTATCCTAATAAGCCACTTTCTTTGTGGATTTTTTGGATAAGGAATACTTTGACGACTAAGGAAGTAGATGAATGTTGTTAAGTATTATGAGATTTGTGGAATTCTAGGAATGGTCGTGTCTTTGAACAAGAAAGAGATAGTCCAGCAGCGGTGCTTGCTAGGGGAGCAAGGTTATTGGTGGATTACAGAAATGTCAACAGATCAGATGATCATGAGGGATCGAGTTATGACCAAGGTGTAGTTCCTAGATGGATTCTTCCGCTACGAAATGTAATCTGCTTAAATACGGATGCGGCAATTGGTCCGACTTCGATAGGCCTTGTATTGTTGCTTAAGACTACTTGAGGAACTATCTTCTCTGCGCAACTTGGTGTATTCCGGTTACATACGACGTCTCACTTGCGAAGGGGTTGGCGATACAGAAAGCTCTACAATTTGTGGTATCTATCAATTTTGTTGTTATTGAAGTTCAATCAGACTGTCTGAAAATTATTAATGTGGTTCGAGCATCGAGTCCTTCTCTGTCAGGGATGGACTTGATATCACACGACATCCAAGTCCAGTCCAACTCATTCTCGCATTGTTCATTTACGCATATTTGTAGAGTAGGAAATTTTGTTACTCATACTCTTGCTATAAGAGGTTTGTCTTCCAGTTTAGAAGAATTATGGTATGGGGAATGCTCTGCTTTTATACAATCTTATATAATTGCAGATTTGGTTAATAAATGAAGGTCCAAATTGATTTAAAAAAACAATAGTGTGAAAAATAAAATAAATATATAAAAACTAAATTTATTGGTGAAAAAAATTTCTTCAATTTCTAAAACAACATATTGAAATAGTATTTTTTTTCCCTAAAAATATTAGTAAGAGAATACAATATATGATAAAAATGTAATTTTTTTTCCAGATTTTAAATAAAAACCACACCCCACTTTCCTTATCAAATTATTTAATTTCCAAAAATCAGCAAGCCATAACATGAAGCAAGCATTTTACCCATCATTTGTGATTTTTTCCCCACCAATCAACCATTTTCACTTTTCTCTATTACGTCTTCTTTGGGATTTGGATGTATCTTGAGCTTTTGGAATTTAATTTTAGAGACACAAGTGCCCCACTCACCCAGTACCTCTTTTGTCTATTGCACAAGCAACTTGATAATAGAACAAGACAAAATACTACATAGTACTATTTACTATTTAGTATCTATCATTTTAATGATAAGAGCAGTTACTTTGCAAAATGTTAGTTACGTTAAGTTCTAGAAAATGTCATATTTTGCAATTATATTGGACTTGCTGTTTACCCCATTAGGATAACATTAATTTTATTTGAATACTTTCATACTCAAATATAACATTTGAATTAATAGTACTATTCGACTACAACCAATATTAAAATAAATGCATTTTTTCAAATTATTATTTGAAACTTTATCTTGAAAGTTGTACATACCATTGAAGTGTTAGTGGATGGCAAGACTCATCTTGTAGATAAGAATTAGGAATGTTGGAAACTTCAAATCAATCAATGGACTAATCAAGATCTTGATTAAAACATGCTCTACTTAATTTATTCCACAAAAAGTTTAATAGCTACATGGTACATAGATTTCCAAGTATAGTTGGTACTACTTCTACACATGATATCACTATTGCATGAACAAGCAACTAAACCTAGAAAAATCTCACTCTTTATTCAAAGGAAATCTCAGCCTCATCAAATGAAAAATCATAATCTTGAAAATTCATGCCAAAACTCTGAGAAGTGGCCTCTGTAGTACATGAGTAGAGAGACATCATGGACTCGCCATCAAATGCTGGTGTCATTAAATCCTCCCAAATGTCACCACAATTCAAAGATGAAGCATTGTCTGTTACATCACTTGTTGGTGTCTTATGATGATGTTGATCTTGTTCCTTAGGTTCTTGCTTTACTAATGTTGTTGTAATTGGTGTAGAAAAGGAGGAGGTGGTGATGGTAAATTGGTGGTGCTGGTGATCTCCTCCTCTAAGAATATTCTTCGAATCGGAACAATTGACCTTGAAATTACAAGATTCCCAGTTAGGATGATCAGAGGAAGAATCTGTGATGAGGATTTGTGGAGCTGGATTGAGGATAATGTCTTTGCATGTGTGATGGCCAATGTAAGTGATGTTGTACTTTTGTGGGTCATCTTCCATTTTTTGGACTTGTTTTGTTGCCCTGCATCCTTGATCATACTTGCGTGTGCACCTAAAGTAACTCCTGCGATTAAAACAAGGATTAAGGTGGGTTAATTACTGATTAGCATATATTTCTTGCAAAGTAAAGTGCTTTGTGACAACAAACATCATCAAAGACCCATATTCTTCTTCTTTTTCACTATTTTATCCACATGGGTTCTTTAATTTTTACTAATTTTGAATATAGAGTTTTGTTTTTTCTTCACTATTGGCCACATGGTTTTTTTGGGTGGGTGCTATGCCTAACTTTTTCTTCTTTTCTTTATGAAACTTCATATATTTCAACTTTTGATTCTTCATCTATAAAATTGCCCCATCCCCACTTGTCGAAGATTCCATCATATATTATCATTCATAGATTCTTTAACTACAATCGATTCATGCAATTAACGAATAGTTGATTGATAATGTTAATTAGAAAAATAAAAAAGAAATAATTTATTGATTATCTATTGATGTTAATTAGAAGGATAAAAAAGACAAGTATTAATTATCTACTCATATTAATCAGAAGGATAAGAAAGGGGATTAAAAGAAGATGAAAATATATGTACCTTGGCTGCTTAGAGTTGAGAATTTCCTTTTGTCCATACTTTCTCCATGCTTGACCATCTTCTATTGTGGAGGAGACAATAGTCCATGTTTGTAAATTCTTTCTGGCAAGAAACAGAGGACAAACTCTCATGTGTTAGTTTGGAACCTCAAAATTCAAGGAATGTATGAAAAAAAAGAAGTCTTTCTTTTTTGTTGTTCAAGAATTGATAACTTATAGACCAACAAGTTTAATTAACTAACTTACTTTCTCTTATAACAACCCCTCCTATCTTTGGCGGTTGTCGGCCTCTTCTTGCTCTCACCGGAATCTTCACACCTCCGGTCATCGTTGCAGGCAGAGTCCACCTGAGAACTTGCAAGATTCTGACAGATCAGCTGTTGATCACCACCAGCAGATTCAAGAGAAGTCAAAATAGCAAGACTCTCATTGAAAGATCTCAAGATCTTGGATAAAATCTCATGACATGATGATGATAAAGGGAAAGACCCATCATCTCCATAAGATTTCTTGATAAGAATTTGAAGTTTGGCTGCAAATTCTTGGCCTTGACCAAGCACTTTCACTACCCTTTCTTTACTATTTGATACCTTTTCAGGCCAAAGATTGTCCATAGTGGTCACAAGATTTCAATTACTTGCTCTACACTTGTATTTTTTTTGTTTTCCTTTTTTTTTTTGTGGGTACTTTTTTTTTTTGGATTTCTAGGCTCACATGTGTACTTGGTATATAATAGTGAGGCGAAGTGGGGATAAAGATTGGGGTTTTTATGGATAAATTGTTTTTTGCTTTTTTATTTTCTTCTTCTAGTGGCTTGACAAAAGGGTTGGAAGGAAATGGTGAAGCAAATCATAGGAAAATGTAAGGAAGAGTGATAGGAAGGTTACAAGCAAATTCCACAATTTGCTTACATTAGCCTTGTGACGTTTTTGAGATGACGTATGCCTTATGTAACCCTTACTCTTGCTTATCTGGCTATGGTTAGCTTTACTTAGTTGCTTCTATTAAATATAATTAATCAGAGCTTAATGTTAAGATTTTAAAAAAAAAAAAACCCTCCTTTTACTTTTTGAAGAATTTGTAAAAAGGTTGTTTTTTACTCTTGATGAGTTCAAACCTCAGTTAAAAAATAAGTGTATGGACTATGAAAAGATGAGAAAATGATGTTTTATATCAAATTGTAATTAACTTTGAGCGAATTTGTAAAAATATTATTTTACTTGGGACGAGTTTAATATTTAATTAGTAGATATAAGTATATAGAGAGATCGTTAATTATACTCGTCTATATAATATAATTAAAATATATTATTTTATTTTGAATTAATACAAACCATTTGGATTAAAATTGTCACAACTAATAATGATATGGGTAGGGGAAGAAGATTATATAATAAGCTTGTCCAATTAAAAAGGGTACATGTTGGTTGGGTTAGAGAAATTAATCAATCATACAACGGTGGGTTTAAGGATGATCATGATTGATGATGGTTAGGGGCCCTTTATTAATTCCAGGTCAAACAACAATTAATGATAGGAATTGCTTCTTGAATTAATTAGGAAATCCAGTACATTGTTAGCGGACCTTAGTTATCATCACGATGTTACACGTTTATCTTTTCCAAATCTAAAACTGGACGAACAACAAATAATACTCCCTTGGGGTAAAATAAATGACGTTCTGGAATAGTAAAAATTCGTAAAATGATGATCTTTGATTTTATTTTATTTCACATTGTTTCATTTTTATTCCTAATTTTCACTCAAATTATCACACCATCATCAAATTAGGTTGATGCATAAAAAAATTATCATTGGCAAAAAATATATAATTCGAAAAAAAATAAAATGATAAGTATAATGAACAATAAAAATCCATAAAAAAAATCATTTATTATGCAATAAAAAAGTACATGATTGGAAGTCAACCACATTAGCAAATACTAGCAATTAGTCTCTCAATAAATGGTTGCATTCTTTTACTCTTTAAGTAAGATATATGAATCTATTATGTATAACACAAACATAATTACTCTTTAAGTAATTAGATGCTAAAAGCAACCGACGCATATGAATATAATTACTTCTATTTTCACTTTTTAAGATGTGGATTTTTGGTATTCGTAATATAGATTAATATAATACGAACAAAATTAGTTCTATTTTCACTATTTAAGTAAGATATAGATTTTTTGTATACGAAATAATTAGCTGCCAAAACACTCTACCGCTTAGTAAACTGACATAATACGAATATGATTAATTTTAACCATGAGCCTCGAATATAATTCTTAGTATTTTATAAATGCACCAACTTGTTGGTATTTGTGTGTGTGAACACATTATCTACTGACAAAAAAATTATGACAAGATTCACCGGTTTGTTTGGGTCATCATCTTCTATTTTGTAGTGCAATTGGGCTCTCTATCCAGCTAGGTCTATTAGCATCTATCTATAATCAAGTTAAGTTCAAGGGATCAGCTTGTCTTAAGGTATACCTTCCTAATTTAGTCTGTTTTTACTTATAATATAATATTAATGGGATCTGATTCATGGATGGGAAGCCATTTAAGTAGAACTTGCCAAAAAAAAGGCAGACATTTGAATTTTATTCTTATTAATTTTAGCTTAAGTGTTTTTTAGTATAAATAAAAATTAGTACAAGTTAAGAATTTCAAACTCGAGATATGATCCTTCCATGTTTTACGAAGACTATTACTGACCTAGAAACTTATTGTTTTTTTAAGCTAAGTTCATCAGGTTTCTTTTTAACTCTTTAAAAAATGTATTGATAAAGATTGAAGTAGAAAATAACATTTTTTTCCTATAAAAAAAAGTACAAGCTTGAAAAATAAATTACTAATTATCAACTAATTCTAAAATTCCTGTGAGACTAAACAAAGCACGAAAATAAAATAATTTTCAATTTCAGGGGATTTATTTGAAAATATAATATATGCATTAAGCTTTGTATATAGGATAAACAGACTCTAAGGTCTCAAGAAATTGTAACTTCAAGTTTTAACCAAAATATTTGAATTCTTCTTAATTATGTAAAAAAATGATATGAGTAGTTTAGGTAATGTTATCAATCTCGTACTACTTAGGCCGGTATGCCACTACGTATTGATTTTTTTGGCCAAAATAGTACGGGTAGATTTTTGGTCCCTATCGGTCTGATCTCAGCCATCTCGGTCTATCTCGGTGAAATACCTACAGAGATGGACCACTGCATACCCTTGTTTCGAGTAAAAAAGCAAACAAATCAACTAATGGCCGATCGGTTTTTTGTTGAATTAATTTGTGTCTTATTTTTTATGTTATCATTCTTTTTTTTAACCTTGTCATATCATTATATACTTTATTACATAGTTCGATTATCAATAAGAGATGATTTTTTTTGTTTAACTTGTTGTATATATGTTCCTGCCAGAGATACGCATAAAGCCATTGAACAAAAAGAGTTATTGTTATCTATATATACTATTAATACTTGATAATGAAATTTGAATAATCATTCTCTTAAGTGTTTAATTTTTTAATGTTGCATGATTAATTTTGTTTATAAGTGTTAGAATATATAATTTATATATATTTATTATATGTATATTACAATCCGAGACGTAATACTAGAATGGTACTTCAATATTTTCAATATATATAGTACATCTCGTTTTTAAAAATACGTTCAAAATAACTACCGGTAAGAAATTAATAACTTTATTGCTTGGGGTCCTGGGCATGCGGGCTGTTCCATATTTTTAGCTTTTTATTACCTTTGGGCCATAATAATGTTAACTAATTTGTCTGGATAATATGTCATTGATGATTCATGATTCATAATTCATGATTGATGATACATGATACTGTAACTTTTCAGTTTTCACACTTTTTTTCTCCTTCCAAAAGTTTTGTTAGAATTACAATCCAATTAGTTTTGTTTGTTGCAATTTTCATGTTACACTTGATTTTAATTTAATTTTTAAGTAAAATAAAATGAATATACATATGCTTCTTCCGGTTTTCAAAAAAACATTATTTGGAGACGGGCACATGAATTAAGAAAATACTATTCGCTGTGTTTGATTACAATAATACCCTTTATTAATTCGTTTTATATCTACACTGCCACGGAGTTGTAGCCACGCAGCAAATCTCACCAAAACCACCACAAATGACCAGCCACCACTTTCTGTCCAACATAGCAGATCTGTCCTCACCATCACCAAATCACCCCCCGCCGATTAACAAGCACCAAATCAGCCTTGTGTGGTGGTCGGTGACGCGAAACAGCGAGAGAGGAACCGGAGGAGAGGAGACGATGAGCTTAGATTTAGGGATTTTTTATTTATTTACGGTGGCTTTAGAGAGAGAGAATGGGTTGATGCGATTTCAATGGAGTAGTCAAGTCAGATTTGAAAATGGAGGTTGAGAGATGGGTTTTGGCGAGGGAAATGGCTCGAATCACCTACAATGTCAAGGGTAAAGTGGTCAGATGGGAAAAGTTCATGGGGGGATGAGAACGTCATTCTTTCCAGACCGTCAAAAAATGTCTAAAATGATATTCTTTCCAGACCGAAAGAATTAATAAGAATTAGAAAATACAAAAAAAAAAAATATCCTTATGGAACGTGGATTAAAATTTGTGATCTTATATTAAGAAATTTGTGGTATATATTTAGAACAAAAGTTTCCGGGAGCTGTCCGCTTCTAATTGGCTGCTGATTATTAATATTAAGTGTATTGACTATTGATTTTATATTAAATCACTTAATTCACCTTAATACATACTACTTTTATTACTTGTGGAGTACAAGCCCTTCTCTTCTTTCCTTTTTCAAAAGACAAAAGAGGATAAACCTTTTCCTTCTATGACATAGATTTATATTTTCATACAAAGTTTCAACCCTGGTTATCAGAACCGAACCGGATCGGCTGATTCAATCAAATTTTTTTACGTTTTCGATTCAATTCAGCTATTGGACCAGATTTGCATGTGATCCGAATTGGACTGATCGACCCGGCTGATTTTTAACGAACCGATGAACAGGTCGATTTTCAGTCAAACTGGCTGGTTCGATAACGTGTCAAAATGACGTCATTTTGACACAGCCCATGGGCCCAAAATGACGCCGTTTTGACACGGTCCACGGCCCCGTATCAGAGGCAAAAGAAAACGACGCCATTTACGACCCACGAGCCCAAAATGACGCCTTTTTGACACGGCCCACGAGCCCATATCAGAGGCAAAGGAAAACGACGCCGTTTTGACCAAAACGGCGTCGTTTTCCTTCTTCACTTAATTGCCTTTGTTCTCTTCACGTGTTCTTTTCTTCATGTTCTTTCTTTTTCACAGCAGCAAGGCAAGGCAAAAAACCAAAAATAAACAAACCCAAACCCTAGTTCATACAGTTGCTACGCAGGCGAGTGGCGGCGACAGGCGACAGGCGATGGTGCTCAACTTAGGTTCTATTTGTTCTTTGTTTTTACCTTTCTTTGATTCCTGTTTTGATTTTTAAGGTTATTTAATATATAAAACGAATTGCATATTATGTTGTTGTATATACTTAATTAGAAATTTTATGGCACAAACTGGGTAAAATTATGTTGTTGTTGTTGTTGATTATAAAACGAATTGAATAAAACGAACTGCACAGGCTATGTGAAGCCCAAATGCCCTAATATTATGTTGTTGTTGTCTGACTCTAGTCCAATCCAAGCTGATTAATTAACCATTACAGCAAGAAAAGTGCACTCCTCTTTCGTCCTTTACAAATTACAAATATGGCTGTGTAGAAGTAGCTTTCGTCCTTCAAGAATGGATTTTTCTTTTAAGTGTAGATTTGAAGGAAATAACAAATATATATAATACCATAATTATTTTCCAAGCCAACTTGCTGTCTCAATTTATGCAATGTCTGGTCTCATAAAAAGTGCAGTATTCTTAATTTTTATAGGTTATTGGGGGTGCAGTGCTTCATGATAGCTCAATTGCAGAAATGAAAACCGGAGAGGGGAAACCATTGGTTTCAACATTAGCTACATATCTTAACGCCCTGATTGGGGAGGGTGTCCATGGTATGTTCTTATCTTGATTTCAGGAACGAGGCATCTTCTTGTAGGGTGAAGTTGTACGTCCTGCAATTTCTCTAATATTGATAAATGAGGGTTAAAATATGATTGTGAACGTGTTCAGATATGATAGAGATGTTTGGTCCACAAATACAGATTTTAACTAAAAGTGTAAATAAATAAAAATGCGTAAAATGATTGGCTTTCTATGTCTCTCTTGTTTCCCATTAGACCATTTTGTTAGCAGGCTACCTGCCAATCACATAACCTTGATCAACCATGTTCAACAATCCCTTAATTTTTGCTATTTTATTTTCTTAGTGGTTTCTATTCCTACTGTAGGAGGTAGTGCCTCCACTTTGTTTCCCATGTTTCCTTTAAGTAGTGGTGATTCCACCTAGCTTCTGTATAAATATGCAAGCAGGATAGAAACAAGACATACAAGAAATTCCCACAAGTTGTTGTGTACTTTAAACAGTCAAGATTGTTGGGTTCTCTCTAATGAGGTCTTGAATTTGCAGCTATACTGCCATTGTCATAGGTAAAAGAAACAAAACCTTCAAAATGTGCTTGATGATGAGAATGATGAAGATGAAGGAATTGAAAGTGGATTTTTTGTTCAAGACATTTACGAAAAGACTAGTGGCTCAATCTCTCAACCTGTTACCAATCCATGGAATTAACAATCCATTAATTTGAATATTTAAGTGTTTGAACCAGTGACGGATCCAGGAATTATTTCCTGGGGGGGGGGGGTCGGGGGCGTTGGCTCCGAAATTTTTTTTTGAGTATTTTATAGAGAAAACAAGCGAGCTAAACGAAAAATTGAATAAAAATTTAAATAAACTTAACAAAAAGATAAATAAGAAGACAAGATAGAAAATAATTAATTATACATTAGAATTCATACAATATACACACTTCTTACAATTGTTCTCTACGAGTTTTCATTTTTTGAAATCCTTGAATGATTCTCTCATTCTCTACAGTATCAAAAATATATTTTTCAACAAAAGTAATCAAACAATCATTTAACATATCATCTCCCATACGGTTCCGCAGTCGATTCTTCACAATGCTCATATGAGAAAAAGTCCTTTCCACTGTCGCAGTTGCAACCGGTAAAATCAAAGCTAGCTTCAAGAGTAAATACACCAATGGATAGACAATATGCTTTCTTTTTTCAACTAACTTTTCGGAAAGATCATTAATCCCTTTCAAATTTGAAAATTCAACATCCGGCCGCATATCCAAAATATAATTCTCAAGTTGATTATCAAGGGTAAGAACATCAATTGTAGAAAACTCATTAGGATAAAATTGAGTCAATTGAAACAATTTCTCCTTATTGAAAGCAACAAAGGAGTCTCTTGGATTTAAGCACCCCACACAAATGAGTAATTCAGTATTCCTCTCATCACATCGATTATTGAGCTCATGAAATTGCATATCAATGACTTGATAAAATAAATCAACTTGATAATGATGTAGATTGGAAATTTGCTCACCTTTCCGCCTTGGTCTACCTTGGGTAACAAACATATCACTCATAGTTGGAAGATTTATATTATGTTTGGTAAAGGAGAAAAAAAGAGGCGTGTAGGGATTTGGCAGAGGCAGGGATTTGATTTGGTAAAGGAGAAGCAGAGGCAGGGATTTGATTTGGTAAAGGAGAAAAAAAGAGGCGTGTAGGGATTTGGCAGAGGTAGGGATTTGATTTGGTAAAGGAGAATGGGCTTAGTAAAAAAAAAATTTGGATTGGGCCTGGGTAGGCAATGGCCTACCCTTGTCCCTTAATAGATCCGTCATTGGTTTGAACTTTGAATATTATTTCATTTGAATGTTGGATTGTTTCTTTATTTTGTAATTTGGATAATTAAGTGTAATTGAAATTTGAATATCATTTCATTTGAAAGTTTGATTGTTTCTTTATTTTGTAATTTGGATATTTAAGTGTGTTTGAATTTTGATATTTTATTTTGATATATTATAAAATGCTATAGTTAAAAAATCAGCCGGTTCAATCCGGTTTAATCATATAAGATTGAATGGTTCAATGCGTGAACGGTTCAAAAGCGTCTACAATGGGATCAACCAGGTTGAACCAAAAAAATTTCCTTTCCGATTTTTTGTCCGGTCCGGTTCTGATAACACTGGTTTCAACCATTGATTAAGAAACACATCTAATTTATTGTCAATTGTCCGGCTACTAGAAACATAACACTTCAACTTAAACCTATGAAGCACCGATACCTCGTTTTAGAATTTTACAAGAGCTAATTATTATTAATTATGATCGAGTGGTAAAAATTTATCAACTTTTTATCTAGTTTTCTATTCATAAGGGGTAAAGAAAATATCATCTGAGATCGGAAAAAGAAACTAGAAGAGCTAAATAGTTGTACAATTATAATTCCTTAAATAAGAAAAAGAGTTTAAAATCTATAAAAAAAATCCAAAAATATTTAGAAATGCTTCTAATTGGGTTCTTTTATTTAATAAAAATTTAACGGGTCAACCAATTTTTAATAAAGGTAACAAAAATGCTAACGAATCTTTATTTTTGGCTTCTTATTCACTTATTTTATTTAATAAGATTAATACGGGTCAACCAATTTTAACTAGGTCTGCTCTTTTTACCTTCTGATTAAATTATTTTATTTAATGAGGTTTATGGATGCGGCCTACATTTTTTTCTTTGTTCTTATTAAAAAAAAATTAAAAATTAAAAAAATTCCAAACAATTTCAAAAATACTTACAATTCGGTTCTTTTATTTACTCTCTATAGATTTTTTTAATTGTCCAATTTAAGTAAAAAAAAACTGCTAAATAGTTGTTTTAGTTAGATTTTATAAGCGGTCTTTTTTTTACTCTTTTTACATTTTCAACAATTATTTTAAAACTTACGCCTAATGAGTTATATACCTCTTTCACATTTCCAAAAAATACAATCATTATCTCCCTATATTCTACTATTTTCAACCTAAAATAATCATCACCTTGATATGTGAGAGTATAGTTAAAAATCCAATTAAAAAAATTCAGAGGGAGTAATAAGAATTGTGCGGGTCAACCAACTTCTACAAAGTCAACAAAAATACTAACAAGGTTTTTCTTTTGTGCTTTTCATTCACTTCTTTTATTTAATAAAGTTAACGCGGGTTAACCAATTTCAACAAAGTCTTTTCTTTTTGCTTTCTAGTTAAGATATTTTATTTAATAAAGTTTATACAAGTCAATCAACTTCAAATAAATGCAACAAATATTCTAACTAACTTCAACTGAGCCTTTTCTTTTTGTCTTCTAGTTAAGATATTTTATTTAAGGAGAAATAGTTTTTTACTCCCTTGTACTATCGTCGAAAAGCAAGAACCTCCCATGTACTATCGTCGAAAAGTAAGAACTTCCCATGTACTTCATTTTTTGCATTATGCCTCCCCTGGACTACTGTTTTCGGGCAAAAAGCTCCCTTCCATTAAATTTAACTGTTAAATTTAACAGATTATCTGCTATAACAGGTTTTTTTCTTTAAACCTATTATAGCAGGTAATTATTTCCTTTTTCCTTTTTCCTTTTTTCTTTTTTTTTCCTTTTTCTTCTCTTCTCCTCTGCTACGCCTTCATCCTCAATCTCCATTTCTTTATTTCCGTATTTCCTTTTTCCTTTTTCTTCTCTTCTCATTTTCCTTGGCCGTGTTTTTGCAATTTTGAAGAATAAAATGAAAAAAAAGAAACCTTGCTGGCGATTTGCAAAAAAAATAATGCTACAAATTTATTTTTATTGCAGAAAATCATAGATCTACAAATTTATCAAACCCCCAAATTACAAACCCTAATTACACAACAACATCTAAATCCTAAACCACCACCACTCCAACCAGATCACCCCAAACTATTACCTAATCTAATTACCCACATATTCTTGACGGCAAGACTTGTCAAGCTCACACTCAAATTGAAAACAGAGTAGACGACAGATTCAACAAAAAATAAAATCCCAAATCAACAAGAACAAGAACAACAACACATACCAAATCAGTGGGAAAAATGGTGTGTTTCTCTTTCACTGCTATTCAAAAACACTAATCGACCATCTAAAATCACTCAATATCCCAGTCCTTCCTGGCCTCATCGATTCTGAATTCTCCTTCATCGAATCCACCTTCCACTTCTCTTTCCTTCTCAATCTGGGGCCCAAAACCCAAAGATTTTAAAGAATCAGTGGTTTTAGCAAAGCAATTCTTAGAGAAAGTGGGTCGCCGGATGACGCATCGTAGAGGGACTCACTCAGCCCGACGGTGACCATCCCGTACCCGGCCTTGACGAGGTCGCCGTAGCAGCACGCGTCGCCGATGGAGTCACGTGGGTTGGATGCGGCGTAGTAGGTTGCGCATTGGGCGGCGGTGGTCGGTGTTGGGCGGCTGTGTTGTCAGTGATGAGTTTGGGTTGTGTGTTGTTGTTGATGTGGCCAGATCTGTTGCAACTCCAATTCCTCCTCTGTCACTACTTTTTGCACAATAATGGAGTTGTGGGTTTGGCTCTGCCAATACATGGCCAAGAAAGAGGAGAAGAGAAGAAAAAGCAAAAAAGAAAATAAAGAAATGGAGATTGGAGCTGTGGGCAGAGGTGAAGAGGTGAAGAGAAGAAAAAAGAAATAAAGAAGGCGCAGGAGAGGTGAAGAGAAGAAAAAGGAAAAAAAAAGAAAAAAGAAAAAATGAAATAAATACCCATGACCAGCTATAGAAAGTATTTTTAACCCGTTAGTGAAAGTGGACGGAAGGGGCTTTTTACTCGAAAATAGTAGTCAAAAGAAGGCGTAATGCAAAAAATGAAGTACAGGGGAGGTTCTTGCCTTTCGACGATAGTACAGGGGAGTAAAAAACTATTTCCTCTTTATTTAATGTTCAACTAGGTCTTTTTTTTACTTATGATTCACTTATTTTATTTAATAAGATTATACAAGTAAGCAAACTTCGAATAAATGAAACTAATATACTAACAATGTATTTTCTTTTTAACTTCTAATTTAGTTTATTTATTTAATGTTCAATATACATTATAAATTTATATATTGATAATGTGAAGTTATTTTCTTTCAAATATAATCACCATCTACATTTTAAAAATATTAGCATATAACTATAAAATAAATTTATAAATTAAATTAAATAATTCTCAAATTTTAAAATAAAAACAAAGGACCACAGCGAATCGAGGATGTGAATTTTAGTTTAAGAAGAAAAAATGATATATGTATTAGACCAGCTTAAAATTTTTTAAAGTAATTTTATATTTCTTCCCTAAATTATTAATTATTATTACCATCATGGATGGAAGAAAAAAAGAGCAGCTGCACACTGCTATGCTGAGGTGTAGGGCTGAGTCCTTGTTCTTCTCACTGAGAATGCTATCATCGCCACCTTCTACCTTAAACCCTAATTCTGTTCATGGATTTCTCCCTCCCGTAAAATCCACCTTCCGAAGCCCTAATTGCTCTAACCATCGCCACTGCCATTGTCCCTCCCCTCATAGCCCTAACCTATCCCATTCAAATTCCCACAAATTACTCCAAAACATGACAGTCTCCAAATGCTTTTCCGGGTCTGCTGCAACCGACCCAGTTCCTATTTCGGGCACATCCGATTCCGTTGGCCAGAACCCAGAACAAACTCTGGTAGTGGTATCTTTCTACAAGTTTGCTGATTTCCCTGACCATGCTGATTTGAGAAAGCCCCTGAAGGAACTGTGTGAAAAATTGGTAATTAGTTTTAAGCAGACATTCTCTATCAGTATTATTTTTTCCTTTGATTGCAAAATTTCAATCTTTGGAGTTTATATAGTGCTCTGTGTTGCTGTGGATTATAGACCACAATGTGTTTAATGTATGATTTTCTTATTTCTACTAAATTAGAAGCGTGAAGGAAGTGGGAGTCTTTTGCTTTTGTAATCAAGCTCTTTCTTTCTGTTGGATTCTTAGGAATGATTTCATTTAGGTTTAACTCTGTAGCTGAAAGCATTAATGGGGATTATGTAATGTTGGAGTGCTTGGAGAATTTTCTGTTATTGAGCAATTGTGTTGCTTTTAAGCGAAAGCTGAACCAACTTTTTAAAAGGCTTTCCTATCAACAGTCTCAACGAACTACAATTTTTTTGGCAGCTTTTAGCTTTTGGTATCGTAGATGGACAGCAATAACAATGTAGTAAACAAGTTCCATTGAAGAGGACATCTCGAACTTTAGTGAATTATAACTTCCTTGGACAGCTGTTTGGTTATCTTTTCTCGTCACCACATACCTTCTGGTTTTGCCTTATTATTCTGTTGGCCATTGATATCTGATGTCATGCCCTTGGACCTCACCAAGCTGATTCTCTCCAGCGTGTTTCAGGTGGTATAATTCTTGCACCTGAGGGAATCAATGGCAGTATATGTGGAACTAGAGAATCAGTGGAAAGAGTACTTGAATTTATCAAAAGTGATGATCGACTAAAGGGGCTAAGGCAAGTGGAGTCACCAGTTAGTCCTGAGGAGGAAGCTATTCATCATGGACACTCTAGCAGTTCTCCTCTTGCAGCAGGGGAAGATGCACCATTTCGTTGGGATCATGTTAGGGTCAAGTTGAAGAAAGAGGTATCCTTATTTTAAGCAAAAGATGTGTTTTTGGTTAGTTCTGTCAGCATCATGACTATACAAAAGGAATGTCTTGGAGTTATAATGATAGTTTCCTGATGTCGTTCTTTTTCCCTGGGCAGATTGTTACTCTTGGAATGCCTAGCGTGTCACCTATTGAACGTGTCGGGAAGTACGTGAGGCCAAGGGAGTGGAACACATTGATTAGTGATCCAGACACAGTAAGGATTTCATGTTTTACAGATATTTTGTGGCTCTTTCTTGTGATAATAGACATGGTTTCACTTTTCAATTAGACTTTGTGGATGGTGTAAAACTTGGGAATGTAGTTACTGTTTGTGTCATCCTTGTGATATTCCATGTACTAAACACTATGCTAGGTTCCCAAATTTGATAATGCCATTTCATATGGTTGTTATCATTGATCTCATTTTCTTTTTCTGAAAAGTAGGAAAAAAAACAGTACTGAACAGTTAGGTGTTAATTTTGTCTGCTTTTGTTCTTGAATGATAGGGTAAATGATTTGGAATTCTCATGAGTACATAAATGGCCGTTGTAGATTCTTAAAGCAATTGGCAATGAGAAAACATGCCTTTGTGTAGCTCTGAGATACAAGACTTAAAAGTCTTTGGTTCAAGCTTCAAGTATGCTTCTTCCAGTTCAGTTGACGTCTATTCTTAATATAAAACTGATTATCTCAACCTTCTGTGATTCACAACATTCATGCAATTGTCATGTATATTAGAATCTAGACTTGAATTGGACTCCCAAGACGTCATTCATTACTGTCAAAATCACATGTAGAGTTCCAATCCATTTGCATGTGCAGAGTAGCTGTGCACAGAAAATGTGTTTTAAGGTCTTCCTTTCACCCTCTAAATTTATAGAAGTTAATTTTACTTATGCTTTACTGTTCTTGTATTGTTATTGATCCCACAAATAGGTGGTTATTGATGTACGGAATGACTATGAAACTAGAATCGGGAAGTTCAAAGGAGCAGTTGATCCCTGCACGGCAGCTTTTCGGGAATTCCCATTTTGGGTGGAAGGTGAGTTCCAACTGGCAGAAACAGAAAATGTAAATTGTTCAGGTGGATGCATTGATGAAGAAAAAGAGAGCCCAAAAGAGAGAGTGCCTCCGCGTGTTGCAATGTACTGCACAGGTGGAATTCGATGTGAGAAAGCTTCAAGTTTTCTTCTCAGTAAAGGCTTCAAAGAGGTGATCTATTTGAATTCTAACTTCTGGCATACATTCTCATAGACTTGCTAATTTATGTATTGTATATCCTGAACTGCTTAGTTTCTGATGTGGAAGTGGTGTTCATGAGACATTCGGTCTCAACGTTTTAGTCTTACCAAGTTCGCTTGTTGCTTGCTTATGCAGCATTTTCCACAAGAAGTTGTGTTTCCATGTAGATCCTTTAATGTTATTTTTGGGTACTAGGTTTATCATTTGGAAGGTGGTATCCTGAAATATCTTGAGGAAGTTCCAAGATCGGAGAGCATGTGGGAGGGTGAGTGCTTTGTTTTTGACAAGAGGGTCTCAGTTGAGCATGGCATGGCCCAAGGAACTTACAAGCTTTGCTATGGATGCAAGCAACCGGTAAGTGATGCTGACATGGAAGCCCCAGAATGGGAGTATGGAGTTACTTGTCCTCACTGTTATTCATCCAAGTCTGAAGAAGAGAAAGAGAGGGCCAGAGCTCGACAAAGGCAGTTCGAGTCATGGGGTGTTATAGGTGGTCCGGACAAGGGTCGGAAGCCAACATCTAAACCGGATAGTAGTGGGAGGAATTCTACTCAAGTTTCAAGTTCAATTTAGCCTGTGGAGTTTTTATTTTCTTTTAAAATATTGGGAATCGAGATTAGGGTTGAAACTATGATGTGGATCTTTTGTTGTCAGATGAGACTCATGAGAGCCTTAGAGAACAATTTGTGTTTTATTTTCAATTTTCATTGGAAAAAATATAGAATGTCTTCACTAGTATGAATTTAGATAACTGTTAAGGCCCAACCAAGCCAACAGAACATAAGGAAAAGAGACCCAAACCCAGATATAAGACTTGACCCATGAGAAGATGAACTAAAAGAAGGTAAGAAGTAAATTTACCAAAAGAGAGAAGATTTAATGACTATAGGGGTCTTTACGTTTGTCAAATTTGACCTCATATGTCTATACATTTTCTAATGGTTTAAATTGATCCTCATGTTTGTCCAAATAGTCTAAATAGATCCCTATATTTTTTTAAACTATTTTTTCTTTTTGTGGGAACAACTAAAAATAATTTCTTACATTAGTTCCATATATGGCATATATTTAATATTCTTAAAAAAAAACTAATGTGGCTTAAAAAATAAAATATATACAATATTTTCTTACTCTTTAGTGGATCCTATGTCGTCATCAGAGATGGATCTAGCATTAGGTCAGGGTAGGCTACCGCACCCCCTGACCCAATCAAAAAACCCATTTATCCCACTAAGCTCAACCCAAATTTTAAACCTAACCCAAGCAAATAATCCATTTATCCCCCTAAGCCCAGCCCAGCCCAAATTTTAAACCCAACCCAAACAAATAACCCAACCCAGCCTAAGTAACCAACCCATACCCTAATCCCTAACCCAACCCAACCCAGCTACCCAAAATCTCAAAATTGAAATCTCTAACCTTAATCCCCAAATTAATCGCGATCCCTCATCCTGTCGCTTAGCGGTCAACGCCTCAGCCCCTTCGCGCCCGTCGGTGTGCTCTGCCTCTACTCTTCGTCTGTCACTGCGCTCTCAGCCTCTTTGTCGCACCGTCACGCCTTTGCTGCCTCTGCTCGTCGTCGCCTCTTAAACCATATACTCAAACACCATCGATATCATCAAATGTTGGTCTAAATGAAAGTGAAGAACGACTTGCGAAGAAGTCGAAGAGATTTTTAGAAGTTGATTTGAAAAAATCTTCCTGCTGATCCAGGTATGCGACCTAAAATTTTAGCATACCATTCTAATGATCGGGATCAAATTCGTAGAGCTTATATGTTGAAAGATCCTTGTCAACCACGAGACATAGAGTTTCCTAAAATATTAATTGGAGGTATTCAATGATGTTTTAATCCTAAATGGTATGATGAATTTGGTAATTGGTTGGAGTATAGTTCGTCCAAAAATGCAGTTTTTTTATTTATGTTGTTATTTGATGGGTTCAGAGAATGGAGACCAAGGAGGGAGTGTGTTTTTATTTCTACTAGCTTTGACAATTGGAAAGACATGAAAGTACGATTACAAAAACATATTGGTAGTGTTAATAGTAGTCATAATAATGCTTGGAGAAAATGTGAAGCATTGATGAATCAAAAGCAACATATTGAAGTGGCTCTTTCTCAACAATTTAGTCAAATAAAATAAGATTATTGGATTCAGTTAACTGCAGTAGTTGATTGTATTCGGTTTCTACTTCGTCAGGGACTAGCTTTACATGGTGATGATGAGTCTGAAGATTCAATTAATAAAGAAAATTTTCTTGAGCTTTTACAGTTCCTTGCTAACCACAATGAGACAATTAGAAATATTTTGAGTCATGCTCGTGGAAACCTTAAGTTGGTAGCATCGAGTATCCAAAAAGAAATTATTAGTGTTGCATCTAGTAAGACTACTAATATTATTCTTGAGGATATTGGAGATAATTTTTTTGCTATTTTAATTGATGAATGTCGTGACATATCAATTAAAGAGCAAATGGGTGTTGTTTTGTGGTATGTGAATAAGAAGGAGAAAATTATTGAACGTTTTCTTAGTCTTGTTCATGTTACTAACACACGTGCTTGCTCTCTTAAGAAAGCCTTGGATTTATTCGCCAAACATAACTTGAGCTTGTCAAAGGTACATGGGCAAAGTTATGATGGAGCGAGCAACATGCAAGGAGAATTCAATGGTCTTAAAAGTTTGATCTTGAAGAAGAATTCATGTGCATTTTATGTTCATTGTTTTGCACACCAACTTCAACTTGCACTTGTTATTGTTGCAAAAAAATAAGTTGCAATTTCATATTTTTTTAATATGGTTAGTGTGCAATGTGGTTGGAGCTTCATGCAAAAGGCAAGATTCCCTTCAAGAGAAGCAAAAAGATCATGTGGTCGAAGGATTACAAAATGGTGCAATATGTAGTGGAAAAGGTTTGAATCAAGAGAAGACCATTAAAAGAGCAGGAGATACTCGATGGGGTTCACATTATGGTACAATGCTCAGCTTAATTGGTTTATTCTAATCAATAATTGATGTGCTTGAAATGATAGAGGAAGATGGCTTGAACGTAGATAAAAGAGGAGAAGCATGTGCATTATTAAATACGGTACAATGTTTTGAATTTATATTTTGTTTGTATTTGATGAAGAATATATTAGGAATTACTAATGAATTATCTCAAGCACTTCAAAGAAAAGATCAAGACATAGTAAATGCTTTAGATTTACTCAAAGTATCCAAGTTGAGGCTGCAATCAATGAGGGATGAAGGTTGGATGTTATTACTTAATGAAGTATCTTTATTTCGTGGCAAACATAATATAAATCTTCCAACTATGAGTTATATGTTTGTTGCCCAAGGTAGACCAAGGCGGAAAGGTGAGCAAATTTCCAAGTTGATTTATTTATCAAGTCATTGATATGCAACTTCATGAGCTCAATAATCGATTTGATGAGAGGAATAGTAAATTACTCCTTTGTGTGGCATGTTTAAATCCAAGAGACTCCTTTGTTGCTTTCTATAAGGATAAATTGCTTAAATTGACTCAATTTTATCCTAATGCTTTTCTACAATTGATGTTCTTGCTCTTGATAATCAACTTGAGAATTATATTTTGGATATACGGTCGGATGCTGGATTTTCAAATTTGATAGGGGTTAATGATCTTTCCGAAAAGTTAGTTGAAAGAAGAAAACATATTGTCTATCCATTGGTGAATTTACTCTTGAAGCTAGCTTTGATTTTACCGGTTGCAACTACGACAGTGGAAAAGTCTTTTTCTTATATGAGCATTGTGAAGAATCGACTGCGGAACCGTATGGGAGATGATATGTTAAATGATTGTTTGATTACTTTTGTTGAAAAAGAAATTTTTGATAGTGTAGAGAATGAGAGAATCATACAAGAATATCAAAAAATGAAAACTCGTAGAGAACAATTGTAAAAAGTACGTATATTGTATGAATTCTAATGTATAATTAATTTTTTTTCTATATTATCTTTTTATTTATCTTTTTGTTAAGTTTATCTAAATATTTGTTATTTAGTAATGGATACAAATACTCTTAAGTATTTTTCCAATTTTTCGTTCAGCTCGCTAGCCTTCCCTTTAAAATACTAAAAAAATAATAATAATCGGGGGCGCTACCCCAGAACCACAGAACCCCCTGAATACAAATCCTGGATCCGTCACTGGTCGTTATGTCAATAAGTGAGGTCTACATGTTGACTCATCGTCATCTTCCTCCGCTCCTTTCCCTTCGCTCATCCATCAATAATTCAACTTCACCTCTCCCAAAGCACCATAGCCTCCTCAACCCCAACCCCAACCCCAACCCCAACCCCAACCCCAACCCCAACCCCAAAACCTTCTTCTGCCTCACACAACAGCCAAAATCAACTAAGTTTGGTTGGAATTATATGGTGAAAATATTGACAGTTGTAATTGGAAATGAAGAAGAATTTGGATCTGTATTTAATCCTTCACTTAACCTAATACAATAAGGTAACTAAGTATTTATAGTACGAATAATAGTTACTAAAGGCATAAAGTAACTAACTAAATACACCTTAAATATACAATAAAACTACTAACTATTCTTTATACTCTCCCTCAAACTGGAGTATAGATATTAATTATGCCCAGCTTATTACAATGATAGTTTACTCAGAAACCTAGAAGGGTCTTTGTGAAGAAGTCCCCTAATTGTTCTCATGTCTTCAGGTACTGAGTGGTAATGAGGTTATCTTGAATCTTATCACGGATAAAGTGGTAATCTATTTCAATGTGTTTGATCCTTTCATGATAAATAGGATTAGACGTGATATGAAGGGCAACTTGATTGTCATACCATAGTTTAGATTGTGACGCAATTTCGATACCAATTTCAGTTAGAAGTTGTCGTTACCATATAATCTCGCAGGAGGATTGTGCCATTGCTCTGTATTCCGACTTTGCACTTGATCACGACACCACATTCTGTTTCTTGCTCCTCCAAGAGACCAAATTTCCACCAACAAAAGCATAATAACCCGTTGTTGATTTTCTATCAACCTTAGACCCCGCCCAATCAATATCCGCAAAACACTTAACCTGAGTATGCCAGTGGTTTCCATACACGATTCCGAGGCCAAACACTCCTTTCAAGTAACACAAAATATGTTTCAAAGTTGCCCAGTCCTTGTCTGTGGGGGCGAACATGAATTGACTAACAACACTAACTGCAAATGTGATGTCAGGACGAGTCACTGTGATATAGTTTAGTTTCCCAACTAATCTTCTGTACCTCTTAGGATCATCGAACAGGTCACTATCATCTTTGAAGAGATGGACATTGGGAGCCATCGAGGTGCTATAGGACTTGGCTCTCATCTTTCCTGTTTTAGCCAGAAGATCAAGAAAATACTTCCTCTGAGATAGGAAGATTCCTTTGTTGCTCCGGGAGACTTCTATCCCTAAAAAGTATTTTAACCGGTCTAAGTCCTTTGTACTAAACTTAGAATGCAAGAAAGATTTTAGCAAAGAGATTTCAACATTATCATCTCCTGTAATGATAATCAACATACAGAACTAGTAAAATAATACTAGCAACAAACCATCTACAAAAGACCGAGTGATCACACTTGCTATTTTGCAGACCAAATTCCAAGACCACCTTACTGAACTTGCCAAACCAGGCACGAGGATTGTTTGAGGCCATACAGAGCCTTCTACAAATGAAAAACTCTCCCATACTCCTCCTAAGAAACAAACATAGGTGGTTGCTCCATATAGACCTCCCCATGTAGATCACTATGAAGGAAAGTATTCTTGATGTCCAACTGATGTAGAGGCCAATCTCGGGAAGCAACTAGAGAAATGAGCAGTCTTATAGAAGATAATTTAGCTACGGGAAAGAAAGTGTCACAATAGTCCACCCCATATGTCTGACCATATCTTTTGGCCACAAGTCATGCCACAAAGCCATCAGGATTGAGTTTCACAGTAAAAACTCATTTGCAGCCCACAACCTTCTTGTCTTTAGGCAAATTCACCAAATCCCAAGTCTGATTATCATTCAGAGCTTGAATTTCCTTGAGCATGACATTCATCCAACCAGGATGACCTACTGATTCCTTCACTATCTTGGGAACAATAACATAGTCTAGAGAAGAATCAGAGCACATGTTAAGGGAGACAAGTGATCATAAGAGACAACGTTAGCAATTGGATTGATAAATTTGCATTGTCATTTTCCTTTGCGAAGACTGATGGGTAAGTCCAGGTCAGCAGGAGGATCTGATGACGAGGAATCTAATGAAGGACATGTATCACTAGGTGTTGCAAAGGATGAATGGACAAATAGAACGGGGGAATTATTGCAAGGAGAACCTTCCATCATCGGGAAAGCAGGATGCTGAACCTGAGCACCTTCCTCGGGCGTCTGCTCAAGAGTAGATGGAGAGGAGAGCTGACTTAGTACTGTATCCTGAGAGAGTTGTACAAATGAGTGCACAAATGGGAACGTAGAAGAAGACGTAGGATAGACAATCCAATCTCCATCATTATCCTCCTCCGAATGAGTAAGAGCAGACTGTGGTGAGAAGAACAATGTTTGTTATGAGAAAACAACATCGGTGGATACTAGATACTTATGTAGGACGGAGAATAAGTAACGGTAACCCTTCTGAAGTCGAGAGTATCCCAAGAAGACACTTCAAGGCTTTAGGGTCCAGCTTGGTGATGTGAGGGCGAACATCCCAAACATAGCAAGTGCTGCCAAAAACTTTCGGTTCAATGGGGAATAAAGGTTTCTTTGGAGCCAGCACAATATAGGGGATGACATTATCAAGTACTGCAGAAGGCATGCGGTTGATAAGCATCAACCCAAAAATGCTTAGGAACCTTGTTTTGAAATAGGAGAGAATGAGCAGTCTCTAAAAGATGTCTATTCTTTCCCTCTACCTACCATTTTGGGTCGGTGTGTCAACACAAGAAGATTGATGCAGAATTCCATGTTTATGCATAAAGCTTTGAACAAATTCAGATATATATTCCTTAGCATTCACTGCGTAAGATATACAGACACATTAAATTGAGTTTTGATTTTAGTATAGAAAGCACAAATATGAGAAAACACCTCGGAATAATTTTTCATAAAATACACCCAAGTCATTCTGGAGTAATCATCTACAAAAGTAATAAAATATCTAAATCTTGATTTAGAGGTTACAAGACAAGGACCCTAAACGTCCGAATGGACTAATTCAAAAAATGAGTTTGCACATTTATTAATACGTAGACCTAAAGAAGTGTGATGGTGCTTTGCAAAATGACATGATTCACAATCAAGAGAAGTGGCAGACTTGAATTGTGGACACAGTTGTCGTAAGTTCTATATACATGGATGACCCAACCGGCAATGGGCTTCAAACAGGGAGG